>BTHU01000013.1:7480000-8680000 GCA_036184795.1 Tokudaia tokunoshimensis | reverse complement strand
CAAGTGTGCTGGGAACCAAACCTACAGCCTCTGGAAGAGCAGCACACATCCAACCACTGAGCCCTCTCTCCGGTCCCAAGTAACAACATGTTTTTGTAAATTCCTGGTTGTAGACATAGTGGATGATCTATGGAATATACTTTCTCCTACTGTATTTGTTAGAAAAACAGTTATCAGTTCCCTATGTCACCAGTCATGGGTAACCTTTTTCCTTAGAACACTTCGGATTTGATCTCAAGCGTCCTTCTAGTCTTCATAGTGATTGGCTTATAGGGTGTCATGTGACCCACTTTTGACCAATGAAATATAAAGAGGTGTGTGTGGTTTTGCTCATGGCTGCATTTTAAGCATGAAGATAATTCTCAGCACTTACCAGGTGTTGAATAACGAATGCTAAACGAAATAACATGAAATGCTAAAGGATTCCTAACAAGGATTCCTAACGTTTCATTCTAAACGAGAATAGTTCTTCCTGGACATTGTTGGGTTTGGAGGGAGGCCATGTCAGGTATGGTTGCAGCCGTTTCGCTGTTGGTGTATGTACCTGTCTCCAAAGGAGCAGATCCAGGAGACTAGAAGCCGCAGAATCCTTGCATACAGACCCTGGTCTTCTGAGCTCCCTGAGATGTTTTCCTTGCTCAAGCCATTTTGATTTCAGGGCTTCTGTCACTTTTGGCTGCAGTGAACTTCATTGATACAAACTGCTGAATATCAAGACTTTCACATTTCTAACAATCTAATAACATCCAATTTAATACAGAAATAAGCCAAACACGGTGCCCTGGTTCCGATAGACTCTCACCTTGCCTTGTGACTCAGTTGAATCAAGATTTACATGCTTCAGGGGATCACAAATGTGATGTGTTTGATTTTTCTTTCTTTTTGTTTTTTTTTCTTTAAAGATTTTTGTTTTTGTTTTTGTTTTTAATTACATGTGTCAGTGTGTGGGTCTGTGCATGTGAGTGCAGGTGCCTTCAGAGGCCAGAAGAGGGCACCAGAGTCCCGGGAGCTGGCGTTGCAGGTGCCAAAAGTGAGTGCTGGGAGCTGAACTGTTATCCTCTGCAAGAATAGTGTGAGCTTCTGGCCAATGAGCCGTCTCTCCAGCCCTACAAACACGACTCCAGGATTTATTTCTCTTCCCTTCTTGCTCAATAGCTGAGGGTGACCTTGAACTTTTGATGTTCCGGCCTCCAACTTTGAAGTCCTAGGATTATAGACACATACCAACATTCTAGGGTTATGCAGTTCTGGAGCTCAAACAAATTGAACCCTCTGAAGCATTGGAAGCAGCGTCTGTTTTTGAGTAGAGGATGAGGAAATAGATCAGAGAAGGATGTCACATGGTACATCACTGTCAGAGACAGCATGGCCTGGACTTGCCTCTATTCTGGACCAGATCTCACTATGATTCCTTTTGATCTTGTATTTACCATTCAAGCACCGTACTTAACATGTGTTATGAACATAATGTGTTTAATTATCATCTCTCCCGTTTGAGTATGTGGACATGAAGGCAGGGGTTGTTTCTGTCTAGAGCACTTAGCAGAACAAATGAGCAACGCCAGCAAGTGCTATCTTTAGAGAGGAAAAATAATTGTATATATGAACATGTTGGAGGAGTAATAAGGGAGGAATTGTATTGTTTTTAAGTTCATAGAGTAAAATTAAGATTTGTGACTGAATCAACAAGTCATGTCTTATCATTATGAAAAAAAAAAGACATTTTAGATCACTTCTTACCAGCCCTGATCCATGCCTCCCCATGTGAAGTGGGTCTCCTGGCACAAGAATACAAGAGGCTCTGTGGGTCTCTCCCAAGGATGTCACTCTGCAGACCACTGTTCCAAGTGGACAGTAATGCTAAAGGGACTCTTTGTTCCCTCTGTTCCTACGAAGCTAATCCCTCTCAGAATCTGATTCTAAATAGGGTAGGTAAGAGAAAATAAAATGGGAAAACTTCCTTTTCATGGTGGCCACTGGGGATAACAACCACAATCAAATGCAAAGGTCTTTTTCCTCATAGCTCAAGGATTCTAGTGAAAGAAGTAGCTCTCAAGCAAGTAAAGAATAAACAAAGCAATTTCAGGTAGCAGTAAGTATTAGGAAGAATAGGTTAATATCCAGAGAAAGACTAGCGTTAGATCCAAATGAGGTTAGATGAACAGGCAAATGAGAGCAAACATTTATATCTTTCTAGCATTAAATATTCAGGAAATATTTACTACTGGCAGTTGAAAAGTTAACATTGTCTCTGAAAGTCCTGGTTCTGTGCATTGCACAGATGTCAGAGAGGGAAGACGCATGTGCTGATGGGAGGACTTACAGCCATTTTGGGGAAGACTACCATGTAATTAACAAATAGTGATACAGAAAACGAGAGGCTAGAGGTAAATATTATAGGACATAACAGGAGGGGAGAATGGCGTGGTTAGGGGTGAGCAGGGAGGATGGGATTGAGAGGATTGTAACAATGTGTCACTTTACAGTGACATCATCAGAAAACCAAATGTTCAAGATTATTGTTACCATGGTAATGGGATGCCTGTTATAGGCCCCCCATATTTGATCTGTTACAAATTTCTGACATGCTTCTGTATGTAAAATGTATCATTGCAAGCTCAGGGCCCATTAATATGAGCACATGACTCAGCAGCAGATGGTCTCTCTCTGTACAGACATTATCAATGCAGATATTAGCTGCTCAGACGTTACCCATTCCATGTAACTACGTTCAGAGCATGGACCCCTAGGGTTACTTAATTGTAAAGGTTTGTATTATATGAGCCTCTCTCTCTCTCTCTCTCCAACCATCACACATAATTCTTCAGATTGCATGTTAGAGTACACATTGCAATTACTATTCTTACAAACACATTGCAATCATTTTCCTCCTCCTCCTCCTCCTCCTCCTCCTCCTTCTTCTCTCTCTCTCTCTCTCTCTCTCTCTCTCTTTCTCTCTTCCTCTCTCATTCTATTCTTGAAACAAAGTGTATGCTGCCCACTTCTCCAGGCTGGAGATCAAACCCACAGTCTCAGGAATGTGCTCTACTCCAGAGCTATATATACTCTTAACATATACCTTCTTTTGGGAAGAAGTGACTGATATTGGAGGGGAGAAAATAGGAAGCATTTTACTTTTATCATCTACTTATTTCTCAAAACAAAATTAGATATTGATGTGAAGCTGTGCAGGAGACACAGAAAAAGCAAGCAAAAAATGTTGTCCCCTGTCCTTGGATATTGCAAATAGCAGAAGGTTCCCATCAGGGTGAGTCACAATGTTTTATGAGCCAAGCATGGGAGCGCCATCTAAAGAGTTCTTATATGCCAGAGTCAAAATATGCTCATTTTATGAGAGCAAAACCAGGCAATTTATTTGAGGAAAATCAACACCTACATTAACAGACACAGAGTGCTAATAATCCTCTAAACTGCATTGACACTGGCTTGTGTTACTAACTCATAAATTTTTGCTAAGAAATGATTATCTCCAAAGCAACTGGAATTTTGAAACAAAGTTTATTTAGAAAAATGAAATGTTGCTAAAGAAGGAAAAATCTGTATTATTATTATTATTATTATTATCACTCCTGAAATAATATGACTCTTAGAACATAGCACAAAAAGCTCCCTTTGGCTTGTGGGAATTTCAGCTTGTCATGAACAAATTATCAGATGCCATTCTATGTGAGGACAGCCCTTACCCTCGACTGGGAGCCCTGGGCATTTAGAATGTCCTTCTGAAAGTACACACTACACATTCACAGGACATTAGAGACCTGGCTCCAACACTATATGAATGGTATAAATGAGAACCCTGGGCATGGTCCCTGCATTATAGCACAGCCCATCTCCCGGTTCAGTTGAAAGCTCTTAGAAAACAAAGGAAATCCAGATGTTGATATATTGCACATCTGGCACCGCAGAAGGATTTTTGGGATAAGAGAGACAGGAGTCATTTTTTTTCCCCATCAGTGCTATCTTCTTCCGGGCTCCGTGCTGGACAGTGGATGAAGATCTCATACAGCCTCAAACAAACTCAGTACCAGGGTTCTGCCTGTATCAATGAACAAGATGGGAATTCAAAGCAATTGACAGAATGTATTTCAAAAATTGTCAATGATTTTCACACTGTTTGGTCAAATCTTATAAGGAACATAAATTATGCAACGGCTTTCCCCTCTGGCTACTTCACTGTACAGGGAAAATGTAGAAGACAACGTGAGATTTTGCAGACATTCTTAGTTTCATATTTTAAAATTTTGGGGCTAAATTAACCACCAAAGAGTTCTTATTATTCTTATATAGTGGTATTTTAAATAATTATTTAAGAAGCATGATAAAATAAGATGAACAGTCTGAGGAAAGCAGTATCTTATAAAACAATGTCGCTAATTTTTAAAGGATCGTGACTAGAACCAACCACTTTGTCTTAGACAGCCTAGTTTCAGCTAATACAGACAAACTCCTTAGCAGTATGCCATCAGTTTGCAGTAAATAATGTGAAATTATTTCAGATCATTTAAATAAAAATAATATTCAAAGTTGAGAGGGTAATTATTTATTATTAGTTTTGTTCTATAAACTATTTGTAAGATGTATAAGGAACCAGGAATGTCTTTAAGGCTTGAAGTATTTCTTTTATCTTTATTTTTTAATTTTTGTTTTTGTCAAAAACTATTTTAAATCTCTTGGTAGGTTTTTTTATTTTTAAAATTTGTTTATTGGGAAGACTCGAGGAAGGTTGATTTTTTTTGCTTCCAAGAGCGTAATATAAAATTCATTCCTGGTGGGTTAATTTTGTCAGCATGAAACTATTTCTAACTGCATAGCATTATCATTTAAAATATTTCCTCTAATTTTGAATCTCTTAAAAAGTATCTTGAATATAAACAATTTTTTAGGAAATATTACCACAAAAGCTTCCGAAAAGTAAAATCGCTAGGAAGAGATGAGTGGGGCCAGCAACATGGCAAAGAAAAGACAGACAGACAGACAGACAGACAGACAGACAGACAGAATGTTCTCAGAGCTTTAATCTGATCTTTTATTTTAAGAAGGCACCTTGAAATCCCATTCTTTTGGGCCACTTCTCCTATTGGCCACCAGATGTCAGACTTTCATCGTTAATTTGAATTTCTTCCTGCTGCCGCAGATACCTTTATCTTTTTATTTGTAAATGTTCACTATTCTGGAAATATTTCTCCTCGGTTCTGGCCTACAACTTGAGAACTTTGACTTTGAATATGAAAATCAAGCCATTCATTTGAGCTGTTTTATGCAGGCAGTTGCAGCTTCTGTTGGAACATTCTGGTTACAGTTTATTCTTCTTGACTTGAGTTTTATATTTAGGATGTCTTTACATTTATGATATATATCAGTAACTGTTTCCTTTTTAAAAATTGGCATGTATTTATGTCCCAAAATATGACTGTATTTTAAGCAAAATATAGGAAACATGAGTCATTTATTTTAAGAACATCAAATACAGCTTTTTTTTTCATTCTTACAAAATGAAAACCCAGTGGGCAAGTATTGTGTTTTTAATATAAAACCCGCCACACGGATGTTATTTCCACATTAACATCTGCAACAGTTATGCAACATTTTCTAGTGTTCTCATTTGATAAATAAGCATCATTTAATTTAGTCTTTAATGCAATTTTATTTGGGAAAAAGTAAGCATCAGATCATTTTGTTGCTTTGTATATGCTATGATCCAAATGCATACATGTTATTAAAATATAAATTTATCCTTTCTTTGAGTTATGTATAAGGTGTTGTGAATGGTGAATTAGTATGTCTCCCTTACATGTCTTTAAAGAATTATGATGTTTGCCTCTGGGTTCAACTCCTAAAATGCATTGATAAAAACACAGCCTAAGACATGGCTTCTTACAAAGGCTAGAGACAGTCTGGTGGCAGGCACAGCCTTTGTGTGCATTAAGATTTTCATACTTTCTTACTTAATAATTTGATTCTATGTGAAAGTTCAATGATGCCATGAAGGATTTCATTGGAGCAAGACAAACTCAGCAAAGGCTATTTTCTGTTTGAATCGCTCACAAGGTAATTTTAAAAAAGATGAAGCCTTTGCCACGTGAATTTAGTATGTTTTAGTATTATTCATAATGGTAAATTGTGAAGTTACCGACCAGTCACACTGAGTTAGAAAGGAAGGAACATGAAGAAGACAGGGCTCTGCTCTGCGGGGAACCCTCATTTAGGCCTGTCTCCCCACCCTATGGAAACCCACCGTCTCTGGCTGTGAATGAACAAATCGGAATTGTGATTGCTTTCTGTCTGCAGTTCTAAAACTTTATTTTTTGTTATTCTTCTGAGGTAAAAACTGTCAAATTCTGGACTGGCTAAGACTAGCTTTGTTGGTTCTGATTCCCTTTGGGAAGCTATTTGGTTATTATTTATTTTAGAGCTTTATAGAATGACGATGTAAACAAGGACTTTGTTATCTCATACACATTCGTCTCATACAACTTACCCAGTGTGCTCTGGGGCTCTTTCTGATGGATGTATTTGTGGCTGGCTTTTCTTTTATAGCTATAAAGTATCTTTCTTTTAAAATTAAGCTATGCTCCACGTGACCTCTTAAAGAAACTGTATGTATGTCTTAGTAAGCAAATAAAACTGAACCTTCCCTTGTTAGCAGGGACTCCATCCTCACTACAGGAACCATCCAAAACTTTGAATACTTGTTGTCAAAGGTACATTTTGTAATTCAGAAGTCGGTTTGATTTCCTACTATATGCAGGGGCTCTGCTGGTTACAATGATCAATCCATTCCCTGTTTATGATACACGGGTAGTAATAGAGTTACAGAAAGGCAAATTAACTGTTACAAAGTAGTCTTACACGGGGGGGGGGGGGCATTTTGGATTTTTCAAACATATGAAAGATCTAGGTCATATAATGGATAAGAATCCTGATACTTTTCCAAAGAGACTGGAAGGGCTGCTGTGAAAATATGAAACCATGAAACGCATCCCACTTTGAGCAATATTTGCACAGCTAAGAATAAAATCATTCCCACTCTATTATCTTCTGTACCCACTTTCCACCTATTTTCCACAGCAGTAAAATAACAAAAACAAGGTTAAGCTATAAGCTCTGATGTTTCTAGAGCTCCCACCATGAAGCCTTCCAATGCGCAGCATAGAGCACACTCACTGTATACCACGACATTCTTGCCTTTAAAGGTACATGCAACACATAATGTTACTTAAAAAAAAATCCATATGCCATTCTGAAATGGAAGACCACATTACTGAGTGGAACACCATCAACATTCAGTGGAAACCCTGAATTTTTGGAGGCTTAGATACAATGTAAGTAGATTCTAAAGAGAGTTTTTTTTTTCTGTCCTAGTATTTTGGACACTTGGGAAGATGGAAAATGCTTTTTCTATTTTTCAGGGTGAAGTAGAACTTTTACTTTACAAATCGCTCAACAGCTATTTAAAAAGAAAGTTGAGTCTCACCTCTTCTGCCTGTGTTCTTTTTATGATTGTTGCAAAGATTTTTTTTTAAAAAAAAAAGCAATTCTTGGTTATGAGCTTGATCATTTTATCCATGCCAGAAAAAAGGCACTTTCTAAAGGAAAAAATGATACTTTGTCAAGAGGCATTTTTGAATGCCTTTGAAAGAGCCAGGAAATAAGTACAGGAAAATGTAGTTGCACCTGCTGAAGGCTCCCTGCTTATGAAACATAACTCATTAAGCTAATATGTCATTCCTGACTTCCCAGGGCTCAGCTCCGGGAGGGTGTTTCTCTGGAGGGAAAAAGAAACTTTGAGCTTTCCTGTCATCTTGATCTGGCCAATGGGAGTCTTGATCTCCCCATCCTAATATCTCCAAGTACTGGGAAATCTAATTCATTAACTTTTCCAAATGGTTTTAAAAGTTTTCTTTCATCAGGGACCATTTCGACCTTCTTTATCCGTCTGAGTCTAGAGATCAGAAATACAAATGATGGTAGCTGTTAGCCATCAGTCAGTAGCCTGGAAGTCTGCCCTATGTGACTGTATGCTGTACAGGCAAATTATATTTGTACCAAAAAAAAAACCATATTTTAAATGAAATGCTAGGAAGCTGTGAAGGCAAGTATTTTAAGATCATAATGACATGACTTGAATGTTTATATTTTAAAAATGAAACACAAAAGAATATTTTGAAATGTGTTCACTGTAGAATATATTTTAAAACATCCTCAGAAAAAGGACCTATGTTCCTTCCTTCATTTATGTGCTTAACTGGAATACTAAAAGCACACCAAAATCCTGCGAAATGAGCACATTAAAGTAAGGGATGATTGGTTTCCTCAAGCTGCTTTAAAACTATGGGGGAAATCTTTTAAAAAAAAATATTTTGTAGTTGTTTGGGCAAAAAATGAATAAAATTTACATGTGTTTTTCTACTGAATGGATTCATTAATATTTAGAATATTGCTGTTGAACATATTATAAACAGCCTAAAGGGCAGTGGTTATTAACCAAAACTGATTTTTAAATGACAATTTTACTTACAATAGATAAACATTTATAGCCATTTGTTACAACAGAATTGTTTTATGAGTCAGTATAAAATATTGTGTTCATAAAAACAAAGTGTCTTTTTCAGTGCAAATTTAGAATGCACTGGAATTTTTAGTACATAGTAAATAGTTTAGACATCTGTTAAACATTGAGACGAACGAAGAGTTAATTTTAAGGTTATCTATGCTTGTGGATGCTGAAACTGAATTCTGTAGACTTAGAATTTATATTTTCTTATATTTTCAAGTAGCTGTATTATATCTGCCAAAAGAGAGAGATGCACATATTAGAAATATTTCAAATAAAAAAAAACCCAAATCATTGCTCTTTCTTTCTCTTAGTCAGATGTGACTTCATTAAGATGGGACAAATTAGTAAATCTCTGTGGTTGACAGCTTTAAAAGGAAAAATTAACTCTAAAATCAATTTTGGATGACAGCATTGGTGAGGATCATCATAAAAATCTGTCAGACACTTAAAATCTGAACGATACGAGGAGATGATACGATAAGATCAGTTTCTCAGAAATCGTCCCTTTTCTATTAGCTCTGTCTATTCCTTTCGACACTTAGAGGTTAGACCTAATAAACTTCACTACTTTACACACTTTCTGAAATTATAAATCTGAAATTATTATTATTTGTTTAAGGACAAAGGTCCTTAAACAAACAGAATAATTTTCCAACCAAACAGACTTTTCAAACCATACCTATGCATAGGATATCTTTAGGAGGCATGTAGGAACAAATCATAGCTACATCTCGCTAGTTTTGCATGACAATAAGCTTACCATTGAGCAATGAAAAATATATCTCTCATTACACGGGTTTATTTTCATTCGATGCTTGAAGCAGAAAGCATCTACACATAGGTGCTTGTTAGCCTTGTAGGGAAAAAATTTTTCTCTTGCCAGGAATTACCAAGGTCCTGAGATCTAGGCTCCCATTATTCATATATGTGAATCAGTAGCAAATGTGTGGGGCAGTGATTTCACCAAGTAGCACCTGGGGTAAATATGTACTCTCCCAATTCTGGGTTGGCTTCTTCCTGCCTTCCAGTCCCCTTCTGTGGCTGAAATGTCCCATTCTCTTCTTTATTTTCTCAACTTTCCCTCACCTGACCAAAGAATCAACTTGGTTAAGTTAGCAATCCTGGCCCAGAAACATTTTTATAGTCAGTTCACAAGAATATTAATTTATTTAGAGGTGTTAACTATGACACTGTTATATTTATTCCTTAATTAAGACATCTACCACCTCTTTCTCTCTCTCTCTCTCTCTCTCTCTCTCTCTCTCTCTCTCTCCCTTCCTACACACATAGACACACACACAGACTCACACAGACACACACACACACAGACACAGACTCACACACACACACACACACACACAGAGAGAGAGAGAGAGCATCAGACACTGAACCCTTTGAAGGACAACTTCAAAATCACCTTCTGTACCTGCAAACAATCACTTTCATCTTTAAAACCCGATGCTTTCTGGTGACTACACTGTGTGTTAAAAATTGTTTCTTTGCACTTCTGTCAACAAACAAAAATTGTCTCAATGCACTCAAAGCATGTTTTGGGACCTCTGTATTTTCTCCCTCACGTTTACCACATTTTGACAGCTTTCAAGTCCAATACGTTTCATCTTTAATGCCCATCTCTTGAACAGAATTTTAAAGAAAAATAATATGTGGATAGTCACCCCTAAAGATGGTTTAAAATTTTTTCTCATTTGCATAGCAAGATTTAATTTCCGTCCCTTAAATATGACGAATTGCTGAGATTTTCTTCAGTTAATGCCTTTAACAGCTCCCAATAAACTTCATTAATCAGGCAAGCTCAGGCCCAATGTGTAGCCTGGAAACAGCTAATTTGCTTGATGAGACCCCGACTTTAGTGAATAAACAGGTGTATAATCTGAGGGCTTTATGGCCTTAATTACAGTCTAATCAGTTCAGCGGTTGGCGGGCAAAAAAAGAAAGAAATGGGAATGGGGGAGTCTCTTTTGTAGAAGGGGGCAGCCGCACCCTTCCTTACACTTGGGCTGCTGCTGTCCTCCACGCCTTTCCCCGCGTTTCCTGCCTTCCATTCTCCGTGCTGTTTTTCACCAAGGCCTTCTCTCTGTGGTCCCTGCTGTGGCGGCTTCCCATGCTCTCCCCCAAAGCCGGGCTGGCTTCCCCATCTCTGGCAGAGCACCTCCTCGATGCTGATGTCTTCCGGGGGCTGCGGGGTCACTTTGCTCCCGGCCTCCCCCTCGACTGCTCGCCACCCCCCCCACCTCCCCTCCCCGGCTGAGCACCCTCCCTGTCACCCGTGGGCCGCCTACAAAATCACTTCAAGGACACTGGAACTTAGAAGGACGAGACAAAGCTTGGGCATATGGTCCAATCCCCAGATGTTGCCTTTCTTCTTCCCAGGCCCACTCCCCCCTGCCTGCTGCGGGTGCAGCCTCACGCCCCCATGGCCAAGTTCACCGCCTGGGGAGAAGTGGCTTCATTCTGGTTAAGTCTTTTGTTTTTCTGGCCTTCCTTCCTAGCTGATTAGCAGCGCAAAGTAGAGATTTTCCTGAGCCGAGTGACTGGTGTTTTAATTCTGCAAGAAAGGGTCCTCTTGTCCGTGAACAGGACGTGGGGTGCAGAGGAGGGAAGAGGAAAGACGAGGTGCTACGCCCGGTCAGGACGCATCTGAGTGACCCGGGCCCTGGCCACTCCAAGCTGTTGTCCCCAGGACCTGGTACCTCCCCTGTCCCCGCAGGGGGGCGCGAATGTAGGAGGGTTGTATACTCGTGCAGATCACTAGTCACCCCAAAGGAAAAACGGAACTAGTCTCAGAATCGCGTCTTGGGGATCAGTGCTCCCGCTCACCCGGGTGCGTCCTGGCACCTCCGGGCCCCGCCGGCGAGTGTTCCTTGACTTTGGTCAGGAGGGAACTTCGCGCCTTGGGTGGAAGTGGCAGTCCTGTGATGCGCGCTCTAGGTCATCCAGAGAAAGAGCTGGGCAGGCAGCGACCTAGTGCACCCAGGACCCGGCAGGAGCATCCAGGCTCCTGACTGTCAATCGGGCCCCAGTGGGCTCCCTTATTTCTGCCACCAGACACCCACCCGAAACCCCTTGCGGTCAGCGGGTAACCCCTTGGCGAGCCAAAATGCTTTTGGCGGAGAGTCACGCACATGAGGGCACCGCAGCTCTGAGCTGAAGAACTGTCGCCTAAGCAGACTGGCCGGCAGCTGGCTATCCCACTGCCAAGCCTCCAGCCTCTTAGCTATGATGGATCCGTGAGCGCCCAGAGCCAGCGCCCTCCTCCCCCTTCTTCATCAGCCGCCCTGATCTCTGCAGAACCACCCAACTTTGTGGGAGATCGGTCAACAAAAGCGTGGGGAACGTGGGTCTTCCGCAGGCAAACAATGAAAAAAAAAAAAAAAACAACGGAGAAGCCTGTTTGCATACACATTACCCCAACCCGGCTGCCTTAGAACAAGCCAGCCGCGCAAGCAGCGGGACTCATCTTATCTTGCCTGTTTTTATTTGTTTACATTGAAGGATGGTGAAAAGAAATAATACTGCCCAGGAAAAATAAAAAGACAGCCGCAGTCTCTTCCACTCATTCTCTTCCCCTGAGCATGTCTGAATGCTTTCTTTAAAGCCGCGGACAGTTAAAAAAATAAAATAAAATGCAAATCCTAACTCATTAAAGAGAGATTTAGATATTTTGTTATTGTGCTTCCCCCCGCCCCCCCCATCTCGCTGATGAGTCAATGTGTTTCCTGTTTTATTTTGGTTTGATCCCAAATGTTCAAACCGCTAATATTAGTATTTTTCAAAACATTAGTCATCTTCGAAACCTAAGCTCGAAATATATAAACCACATACACAATAAAATCCGCTATGATTTTTTTTTACTCTTCTGCAATAGAAAGCAGAGTTCTATGCCAAATGACCAAATCAAAGAAAATATTGATCGCTGTCGAAAAGACACGTCACACTGTATTTTCACCATAAATATTTTCAGTGAGTGGTTGAATTAGCAGAAAATTATTTAAACTGTCCATGTTACAATTGCAACTTCTTCAAAAGCAGATCATGGCAATAAGTTAAACCTTTTAATCATCCAATCTGTCATATTAAATCAAAGGTTTGGAAGAGACCAACAGGAATTAAAAATATCTGTATATGGATTTTCTTTTCCTTCTTAAATTTAGATTTCATAGTCTTCTTGGACAAAAGCTGGCCCTCGACCTTTTGTTCTTTTTTTCTTTCACGAGATCATAAAAGAACGAATGTATTGTGGCTGGATGAGTGAGACATTTCCTGACGAACGGCCACGCCAGCATCTTCTACTTATCTAAACTAAATTACAGCTTAATAATATCTGGTCTTGCTGCGTGGATGCTCTCGCACACCTGAGTGGCCCGGGCATCTTACTGCCTAATTTCTCTTTTGTATTATGTCTTGGTAATGAAAATACATTATTATTTCTCTTTTAAAATCCCTCTTCGCCCCCTCCCGTGTCCAAGTTCTGAAAATTCTCAAACCAGCCCAGAGAAATACAAATGCACAAAGCGACAGACGAAGCAGGCCCTGTGTTCAGCACTCAATCATTTCCTGTCACAGGTGCAGCCACTATGCATTATCCCGCCATGATTGATAGAGTGGGTTTGTGCAGACTGGGGGAGCGGAGGAGGCTCAGATGGGGTCCTGTCATTTGGGTTCCATTTCATGCTACCTGTAGGGAAAAGCAAATTCTTTGTGGGGATTGGTTGTTTAGTGAGTTTTAAGTTTTACTTCCTCGTCTATAATAGAAAAGTCATATTCCCTAAAACCGAGGTATAGCTTTAAGGTTGATCTTAGAATAAACTTCATGCTGGGGGGAGGGAAACAAAAGGGCTAATCATTACACAATAGACCTTGTTCCATGTAGCCTGACGTGTTGTAGAACACACCTACAACCACGTGTCTTATTACTGTGTTAGTAATTACTGTTTTTTTTTAAATCCTAGTGTATAAACAGAAAAATAAACAAATGCTTTATACTCCTAGATGGTCACTTGAACTTGATAGCTGTATCAGGAGACTAAACAGAGGAGTGAATGTTGCTATGAATTAAATCACTAGAAGATGAATTATGATATATTCATTCAGTAATAAACAGAATCCTTGACTAACATCCAGTTTCAGGCTTGCATAAAAATGCAAGACAAAAGCAGAATCTTTATCATCTTATGTGTGGCTATCCCTCCCTTTAGCTGGGGTGAGGGTTTTTCTGTGTTTTCTTTTGCTGTAATCAGCCAAGATCTTAACTTAATTAATGTAAGATCAAGGCTGACAACCATCACACTCCTGTTATGCAAAACTGTGAAGTCCTCCAGGTCCTTCGTTTCTTTTTGAAATGGCTAAAGGCAAAATGATTTGCATAAGGAGATCTCAGATTTTAAAATGTAAAACTTCTTTCAATGGGATTATTAAATGGCTTTCAATGATGCCCACAGATGTACAGGCACCCACTGCAATGCTTTAATACTGTTCTTGTGAGGATATATATATATATATGTATATATATATACATACATACATACATATATATACATACATACATATATATATACATACATACATATATATATACATACACATATATATACATACATACATATATATATATACATATATTCTAATCAATTGTTTAAAATGATAGAACTGGGGAATTAAATGACTTTTTAAATGTTCCACTTTTGACAGCAGAACGTTCTTCTGTATCAGTATATCTCATTTTATAGCCACAGCAAACAACATTGTTTTGCTGAAAATTTTTGCTAACAAATTATGATCCAAAAATGTTCATTTTTTAAAAGCTGACAAAGTATATCCAAATAAAAGCAGGGCCAAGCACTGTAGCTCATAAATCTCTTGCTAGAAAAGAGACCACATTTAGAAAGATTTTTTTTTCTTTTACAAATTTTCCCTGTGATTGAGACAGTCTGGCAAGCTCAACAGTTTTAAAAAAAAAATCCGATGGCTCAAATCATTCTTCATTTGGGGTAAAGGTTTACATAAGAAAAAATTTATAAAGATGAACTAAATATATACTAATGGAAAAATATAGAAAAATTTTTCTTTTAAAAACAAGATTAAAAGGAGAAAGAATAGAACAATATAGATGTTTCTCAGTTAGCCCTCAGTTTTATTTTAGGAAGTTCTTGGAAACTGCTGCACACAGTAGCAATTTCTACACCAACACAACTGTGGAAATGTTGTGTGCAAGTTCAAACACTGTTCATCATTTTTTTTTAAAAAAGCAAGGTTTTAAATATTCAGATGGTTCTTTAATTATTTTAGCTGTTAGGAGAATGAAGTGTTACAAAGATACAGTGTTAAAGCGCACACCACTTTATTGCAATTAGAGTTCGGCTGTCCTGGATTCATAGTTAAACTCTTTCGTTTTATGTTAAACATCAAGCAAGAGTAATACTTGTGAAGTCTTCAGGATACAGAATACTCCAGCATTTGATTTATCATTAGATGAAAATAGTCTTCAGAACAACTGAACCACGGTGTTTGTGACTGAAGGAGAATCTATATGCCTACAGTGCAAGACTTGCTATTTTCTTGAAAGCCAGTGTGGTTCTAGTTTAAACTGAACCACATTCACCGCTCTAAGATAACCCAGACCCATTGCCAGTTAAGTGAAACGGAAACTTCCTGAGATGTCAAAAGAAAATTTGATTGGCACTAGGTGTAAACACGCGCCTGTCTGATCCGTGCTAGGTAGTTACAATTTTATCTAAATATTGATGTAGGTTGTAGTGTAGCTCAGTGGAAGAGTGCTTGCCCAGCACGTTCAACAACCTGGATTCAGACCCCTAGCACCATCATAACAAATACTGATGCAGGATTCAGAATTGACTGAGAGGGCAAATAAGATATCATACAGGAGCCAGCTAATCTTTTTGGCATATATTTTCCCAAATATATTTATGTTAAGAGTAGACCCGAAACTGCCAGTGTGGCCACTAGGTACTGGAGCAGAACAAATATTTTCCCGTCTCTGCAGCTTCTGGCCACAAGTACCAAAAGTGGGCAGGGCTGATTTTTCAATAACTGGTGATATTGCTTGTTCAATAAAAGCATCCATCCCCTTCTGTCTTCCAAATAAAAGTGTGCACGTATACACATACATGTTCATGCAAGAACAGTGTCATGATACAAGGGGGGAAGGAAATAAAGAGAAGTAGCGTAAGGGAGTTTAAAAAGCTGAGATTTAAATCATGTTGTCAGCCAAGGCTAGTGGATGCCATCTCACTTGCTGGGTTATGCTTTTGGAGGGTCACAGATACCAACTGTCACGTCCAGCATTCTTGGGTTCAAAGCAGCATGAGACCCATGCACTGTTTCTCTAAGTGACTCCAGGGAGACAATGGAACAGGTACCTAAGGAGAAGATAGCATCATGGAGATCTCCTCCGGAGGACAGGAGTCTCTCCTTACACATTCTCTCTTTCCCTCCAGTAGACCTCAGTAAAGTTAACTCTTTTAAAAAATATAATTATTTGAGACTCTCGAAATGCACATGGTCACATTCAGCACTCGTTTATTTCTCTCCCAATTCTCCTCACATCCAAGGACACCTTTCCCCTTCCAACTTCATGTTTTCACTTTTTAAAGAAAATAACCTACTCAGTCCAGTTTTTTCTCCTCACATAGCCATCCACTGAGCTTAGCAGACTGCCACAGGACCAGGACCACACTCTTAAAGAAAATTCTCTCTCCCCTGGAAGCTATTAACTGTTGGTAACTCCTCAGCTAGGAATGAAGGCTCATGAGTCCCTCGCCCCTCCGAGAATGCTGACAGCTTTGGTCTTGTGCATGCTTTGGTGCTGGAGTTCACAGGTGCTGGGTCTGGTACATGTTTTACTCCAGTCCTCCACAAACTCTGGCTCTGGCAATCTTTCTTCTACCTCCTCCTCAATGTTCCGTGGGCCATGAGGGAAGGGAATGTGACATAGGTGGCCTGTTTGTAACTGGGGATGGGGTTACCTTTTTTTTTTTGTTGTTGTTGTTTAGTGTCTTACAACCTTAATTTTTTTTTTAAAGAATTCCATACACATTCACAATGATATATCTACTCCCTATTTTTCTCCTCCAACTCTCCTGGGTCTCCCTGCTCCTTCTACATTTACCTCCCAACTTCATATTCTATTTCTTTCTTTCTTCTTTTTATAAAGTAACCCACTAAATCAATTGAGTACTGTCCATAAGAGGATGGGTGTGGGTCATCCACAGGGAACTTGCCAGTGAAAATACCCCCAAAGAAGAATTATTCTCCCTTAGTATCAATTAACTGCCAGTAACTTCTCAGTTAAGCCTCTTGAGTTCCTCCCCTAACTACGAATTTTGGAATTTTGTCTGGCTTGAACTTGTGCGGCAACTCTAGCAGCTATGGGTTAATGCCTCCCTGGTAGATCCAGAAGACATTGTACAGCCCTTTCCCACATCCTCTGACCCTTAACCTTCTGCCTTCTCTTCTGAGATGTTCTCTGAGTCCTGGCATGGATTTTCAGCTAAAATGTCCTCATTGAAAAATGCCATGTACATAGAACTTATTAAAGTAGACTCACACACTGACCTATTACTAGTGATAATCGTGTGTCTATATGCATGTGTGTGCATGTGTCTGGGTAGCTTTCCAATGGCAGCAATATATGTAATAATATCAAGAACATAGAACAGAAAGAACTTGGGTGTCTCTCTGAGAAAAAGGCAAATAACACAAAGGCAATGAGAGTTCAGCCCAACAGATGAACCTACATGTAGTCCCATTGTTGTTCCTTTAGCTAAAATGTATCTACAAAAATTATTGGAGCTGCTACTATTACAGACCATGGAAACAAATTGGGTGTATTTAGGCAGAGACTTGATTTTGCAATTGTACAGATGGAACTTTATTCTCTTGGTCACAACCTGGCTTGGGGTTAAAGCTGAAATAAACAAACAAACAAAACCACGAGCAAGCATCCCACTTTTCAGGAGACCTTGGGAGACCCATTCAGAGCTGTGCTGCTATAACGGTGGACCGGGGGTGTATCACCTCAGCAACAGCTCATCTAGAGGACACTGGCCCACACTTACAGGGCTGAGAATCATATGTTCACCAGGCCACAGCTGTTTCATCTGCACTGACAAAGGTAGAGAGAGAAGCTACAGCAAGCAGGACCACTCTTTCTTGGAACCTTAAGTCTTCCTTAACTGATGACTATTTTAGGGAAGTTTTGACTAGAGAGGTTACTGATGCATCATCTGAAGCAGTAAAAACTTAGGGAGATAAGGAATCTGTTGGAATTAAACTTATTGGTTATATAATCTACCTAGTACACTTTAAAGACTAGATGATGCCCAATTTCCTGTATTCATTTTGACTGCATAAGGCATGAAAGTGTTAGGTAGCTACATGTTCACGTAATAATTGTTGGTTGGACTTAACAACCATCTCTGTGTCTCTAAGGACGGAAACACTAGCCATACTTTTTGAGGACATGTCCTCAGCCTGTCTATCTCTTTCTCTCTTTTCCTCTCCCTCTTTTAGGTCACACGTGCATTTGCACAGGAGTAGGCGTACCATGACGCACATGTGGAGTTAGGGAACAACTTTCTGAAGTCATTTGCTACTTTTCACCATTATATGGGCTCACAGGATCAAACTGAGGTAACCAGGCCTGCATTGTAAACAGCTTTAGCTGCTGAACCACCTTGCTTGCCACACAAGCTGCTCCTTTCTCTCTCTCTCTTTCTTTCTTTCTTCCTTCCTTTCTTTCTCTCTCTCCTTTCCTTCCTTTCTTTCTCTCTCTCCCTTTCTTTCTTCCTTTCTTTCTTTTTTCTTCCTTCCTTTCTTTCTTCCTTCCTTCCTTCCTTCCTTTCTTCCTTCCTTCCTTCCTTCCTTTCTCTCTCTCCCTTCCTTCCTTTCTCTCTCTCCCTTTCTTCCTTTCTTTCTTTTTTCTTTCTTTCTTTCTTCCTTCCTTCCTTCCTTCCTTCCTTCCTTCCTTCCTTCCTTTCTTTCTTTCTTTCTCTCTCTCCCTTACTTTCTTCCTTCCTTCCTTCCTTCCTTTCTTTCTTTCTTCCTTTCTTTCTTTCTTCCTTCCTTTCTTTCTTCCTCTTTCTTTCTTTCTTTCTCTCTCTCCCTTTCTCTCTCTCTCTCTCTCTCTCTCTTTCTTAGTATATATTTGCTCTTACCCTGGATTATCAAAGATGTAGGACAACAAAATTACTGAAGAAAATGGTCTGGTTTGTACTAGTGATTTGTCAGAAATGACCTGTGATGCTTTAGTTTCTCAGTCAAGACTAGGCACGCATAGGACCCACTAGGTTTGGTAACTCGGATCTGCTAATAGATGATCGTTAGATGGGTAGATAGAGAGAGAGTTGGTAAAGATCTGTGTAGAGAACTTTTAAAGAGGTGTGTGTGTGTGTGTGTGTGTGTGTGTGTGTGTGTGTGTGTGTGTAAATATTCTGATATTCTGTCTGGTGGAGGAGACTGAAGTAGCTCTTATGTTCAGGAGGAAGCCAGTTCTCATGGAGCAAGCCCTACCAGAAAGCTGGCAAACCACAGCTGCCGAGCCACTACCTGAGGAGGTATTGAGGTTTGAGAGCTCTCGTCAGGGGCAGTGGCTTGGGCCAAGAGGAAAACCAGGAGACTCTGTGGAACTACGGTGTCCGTAGAAGACCCTCAAGCTTGTTACACATGGAATGGCTGCTTTGAAAAATAAAATAAAATAAAATTTGGAAAAAGTTTAGCAGCATCCTACTTTACCTGAAATGAACACCGATTTCAAGACCATAGGTGGGCTCTTTGTTTCAGATGGCAGGAAATGGCTGAACACATACAATAAAATTATTTGGCTTAGAAAACAAGTAGTCTTTGAATCAGCATGAGAAAAGACCTCATTGTACAGCTCAGTAATTAACCAAATACCCGGATTCCTCTCCTGTCTTCCCTTCTTGAAATACCTACGGCTTGATAGAGACCCCTGGGTTCATAATGGGCTCATTCCCCAGCAGTTTCTGTGCATATCCAGTAAGGCTTTTGCTGCCGGGAAAGAGCACACCTTCACCTCACATTTCAGTAAAGACCTACTGCAGGTTCAAACCGAGCACACAATTAAGAATTAGCGCAGCTAACGAATACAATGAAGCCTCTCTTCCAAAACAAGTATGTTAGAGGGTTCCAGAACGATTTGGTGCCTGGGGCCATATCTGATAGACAGGCACGTTGAGACGTAATGGAATAGGTGAAGGGGCTAGCTCTAACAGGCCAGTTGATGGCGCGGCCACACAGTATCACTACCCGCTCTCATACTTTTGTTCTTTCTCAACCCAATGATGTAGTTTTGCACTTCTTTTTGCTGTAATGTTTGAGGTGCTTGTTACAGAGATAAAGGGCTCAGACCTGGCTCTTCCCAAGCTCCCTCCTGTCCTAGGGTCATTAGTAACATCCGTGCACGTAACAGATCTTCTGCAAGCCAAGCCACAAATTTGATTATTAAAAATAGAAAAAAAACAAAGATTAGCTGTAACTTTTATGATCTGCTGGAAAATAATTATGGATTCTGAATCTCTAGGCTTTTATATTAAAAACAGTCAAGTTTAGCCATGGTGAAATAAAAGCCAAGATGCTGTCACTTGAGAAAGAATATAGAGAAATCTAAGCTGTTGAAGGGGAGAGCGGGGTGAGGGGAATCGTGGACACACTTTAAAGCAATGCCCTCCAAAGGAAGGTGCAGGGTAAGAGGCCCGGTGTGCCCCTCTGAGGAGCACTAGGACTGTCTCCCTTTGGGCCTCTGCAGCCGGGCTGCTCTGCTCAGCAGGGCCGGGTGTCAGGGAGCTGCAGGTGTCTCTGAGGCGGTGAGTGATGGCCCCATCAGCTTCCCACCGCGATCCATCATGCGGCCCCAGCCTGTGAAGAATCACAGTCTCAGCAAGGTGCTGAGCCCGGCAACATATCATTAAACAAGGTTACCACCAGCAGACTTGTTCCCATGATCAATCTGGTCAATAACCGTTCCACCTCGATGTACAATCCCTCCCCAACCCCCACCAGAAAACATAAACAAGCATTATGGAAGCGTTCGCAGAACAATGTAAAGCTTTCTGAAGTCTTCCTTTCTCCCGTGGCATTCCCAAGCTTCTTGAAACACCCGAATAAATCATGAAAAATAACCTTTTCTACAGGATATATCCCCAGGCAGGCGCTCTATCCTAATTCTATATTTTATTGCCTGATACCGGCCTGATTTTTTTAATTTCCAATTGATTACTGAACAGCATTGGGACAATTTCTTTTTTTATTTCCCCTCAAGTCTGCATAGCTCACTAGTTTCTTCCCTTAGGAGGTCCCAAATGAGATAGAAGTAAAACACTTATTGCTTTTACTGCTCAACTTTAATTCTCTTGCTTTATATTAACTCCTTCGTGGCTTTCACAGAAGCATCTCAGCGGTGTTGGAGCCTTGCCTAACAGGAACCGTATGGACACCGGAGAGCATGCTGTGGACTGGAGTAACCACGGACAGGGAGAGATTGGAAGGGGAACCGCGTGGATAAAACCTCTTCGGAGTTCTCCGTACCTTTTCGGAGTTCTTCGTAGCTGTTGGTTTACAGCAGGGTCTCAGCCCACCTAGGACTTAAACAAAAATGTCCTGCAAAGAAATGGTATTTTTCCAAGGATGATCCATTTTTTTCTGACCAAGCCTCTCTCAATGGTTTCAAGAATTTTACATTTCTCTCATTGTATTTCAAACCAGAGTAAGCGTTTATATGTTGGACAAAACAGAAATGCTGGGAGGAATAGCTCCCTCCTTGTTCCAGAATTAAATTGTTTGTTGATCCAGCTACTCCTTTAAACTTGAATCTTTTGTGCTTGTAAGTTTATGTGCATTTAATTGAAAAAAATGTATGTACATGTCTTTAAACATAGAGATGTACAGGTAATCTTGGTCTTCATTTAGCTTGATTATTTTGCTGAACAGAATAACGCTTTACAGAGAAATGTAATTGTTAACACAAACACAAATCTTGCAACAATTTTTAAAACTCCCAATAATTCACAATCTGATTGTGTAGTCTTACTCTAACCCTTTAAAACTGTCCCAGATAGAGAGAAAAGATTTTTAAAATCTCCCCTGGAAAAGGCTTCCAAAAAGTCCCTTTCCTGTGATTTTATATAGAAAAAAAACTCTGAGTTGCTTTGTCTATCTTCTTTTCTGTTTTTAAAAATATTTATGAATACGTGTGTGTGCGTGTGTGAGTGTGTGGGGGGGGATGCCTATGCCTGTGCACAGATGTGTGGGTGCCAGAGGTTACTGTCTGGTGTCCTCATTTACTGCCTTCCACACCTTTTATTTGTTTTGAGAGGGGATCTCTCACTGAACCGGATGATCACTATTTCAGCGAGACTGCCTTGCCAGGGGACACCCAGGGTAGTCCTTCTTTTGACGACTCTAGCGATGGGTTTATGGTTCACTGTGCCCAGCTTTCCACGGCTGGTGTTGGTCAGAACACAGGTCCTCCTGTTTCCACCACACTGTGTGCAAGGCAAACACTTTAGCTCCTCTTAGGACTATCCCGCAGCTGTGGTTACATGGCTGGGTTGACCAACTCCCGATCTGAGTCATGCGGTGGAGACTAAGGAGGACATAAATTTCACGCACTGAGCATCTTCTTTTCTGTAAATCCACTTTTCCAAATTCCTTGTTCATCATCTAAGTACAGGGATTTGTCTCTGCATAACACGTCTGAGTATTCTTAGACATTCAGGATACATAGTTCTTCCTTCAACTGTCCACGGCTCAAAGAATATCATTGTCTTGTAGCGTGAACAAGTACTAGTGTTCTCGTTGGGTGAAATTCAGACATTTCTAGACAGTACAGCTCATTGTTGGAGTTCAAGAATATATCACTTATTTCTTTAGAGTTGCATGTATACTTTACTGGCCGTGTTGATACAGGTCTGTAATCTGAGCACTAGAGAGGATGAAGCAGGAGGATCACGAATTTGAGGATAGCCTGGGCTACAAAGTAAGTTTTGGGCCCACCTGGACTATATAGCAAGAGAGGGAGGAAAGAATTGCTTAATGTATAATAATGAAATTCAAGTAACATTATTTTTTTTTTAAAAAAATCTTTATCCTTTGTCTACTTGTAAGTGGTTTTAAAGTAATCCTGGTTAATAAAACCAGATTTTAGCATACTTATCTTTGTTAATATTTCTCCTAGGAGGGCATTTGGCCAGCGACATAGAATAAGAACATGTGTTGTTCTCAGAGAAGATGTATGGTAGCTTATTAATATCCTGGCTACCGTGAGTCCCACAGTCTCCTATGGGACATCATTTCACACATCTGGTCAGATAAAAAATGTATAGACTTGGCAACTTTTCTTCTGTCAGTTCACTTATAGGAAAGGTTTATAGCCTGCCCAGGTATATCTACAGTTTAAAAAAAAATCTTTGTTGTGTGTCCACTGTGTGCAAGGCACACACTTTAGCTCCTCTTAGGACCATCCCACGGCTGTGGTTACACGGCTGGGATGACAAGCTCCCAATCTGAGTCATGTGGCGGAGACTTAATTTGGTTAAAATCGAAATGACTTATAGTCTGGACACAATATTCATGGCAGCTTGGTAATGGGCCTGGCTGGCTCTCAAAGCACAGTAATGTAAGCTTGAAAGAAACCCTTGCTCCTGTTATATGCTATAATTTGACTTGGGCTCTGCCTAGATACAGTCATCAATAACTTGGTAAAAACAATTTCAAATCTTAGCATCAGCTCTAATGACAGAAATCCCTGGGCTCTTGAAAGGAAGGAGATAGAATGTTTCCTTCCTGTTACCTATCAACTTCCTTTTGTTACTGATTAGTGACTAATGTCAGACTCAAATCCAAAGGATGTAGTAAAAAAAGAATATGGAAATATATTAGTTATGGGTGAATTTAAAGTATATCTTCATAGTATTTTTATAATCTTTATGAAATTAACTTGCAAATAGCAAAAATGCTGGTAAATACAAGTGATTTGCTTTTAACCCTGTATATTTTCTCCAAGTACATCAGACAGGCCCTCTAGTACCAAGGGTCACATCTCCTATTTTCCTGTCTAAGAGTCGTTTAAGGCCACCCTGCCCCCATGCATGAGTGTCGGAATGAAATTTATGTCTTCCTCAGTATTTACTCATCCAGAGTAAAAATTAAATACTTTTCAGGATCCTTTCAGCCTCAGCGTAGTGTAAACTGTATTCTTGGAGAATACTGCAGGAGAACAAATTAAGTATGGCAAGTTTCTACCATGACATTTGTTACTTGTACTGCATTTAACCATTTTGAAATTTGTTTTACATGTATTTATTTACTGTGTGTTTGTTGTATGTATGCAGGTTAGCATGTGCAGGCATGTGTGCAGATGCATGTGGAAGCCCAAGGCTGGTATCAGGAGTCTGTTCTCTGCCTTATTCATTGAGGCAGCATCTCTCTTACTTGAATTCAG
Organism: Tokudaia tokunoshimensis; assembly: GCA_036184795.1. Lineage (NCBI taxonomy): Eukaryota > Metazoa > Chordata > Mammalia > Rodentia > Muridae > Tokudaia > Tokudaia tokunoshimensis. The sequence goes on along the minus strand of BTHU01000013.1, from coordinate 8,655,926 downwards.
GCTTCATAGACTCAGCTAATCTACCCTGCCTGCTTGCTCCAGGGACCCCTAGTCTCCTCGTTCCCTGTACTGGAATTATGGGGAGGTCACCACACCCAACGTCCATGTGGGGACCTGGAGGCTTCATCTTGGATCATTACATTTGGACAGCACTTTATCCACTGGTCCTTGGATATCCTTTCTTGATATTTACTTATTGGAATACACCCATCTGTGGTCAGCATAGTAAGGGTCAATTAAAGGTCAAAGGGCAACATAAGAAGGCTCTTACCCTGCCAATAGTACCCATTAGAGCGTTCCCTATAGGTAATTTGCTGATTCACAGTTCTTGAATGGTAATAATCTTACAAATGTTGGGAATACAGGGTCGGAACATGTTGCCTCTTCTATTACTATCAGAGAGACTGTGTAGCATTTTTTTTTATTATTTCTAGATAGAGCTGTATGCATCAGGAGGCAAAACAAGACTAATTGAGTGCTTCCATGTGTCCAGTCAGTCATGATACATTGAAATGGCCAAGCACAAACAGCAGGAACATGTAAGTTCAGCCCCTTGCAATTCATCTCACTAGAGTGGACACCTTGCAGAAAATCCGGTCTACTGATGCTAAACACTCTTGAATAAACACTGGTTTCATGTTTTGCTGGCTGGCTTATTCTATTCAGCAAACACAGTAGTGGCCTTTGTAGACTTCCTGGGATTCATAAACACAGTCCTAACACAAAAGACTGAAAACAACACCTTAATTACTTTTCTTGCCACTATAACCAAATACCTGACAACAGGCAACCTAAGAGATGGGGGAGGGTTGTCTCAGCTACTGGGTAGAGAGAGTAAATCCATCACAGTGGGGAATGCATGGTGGAGTTCTTGGGGGCAGGGTGTATGAGGCTGGGGTTGCTTGAATCTCTGAAGATGAGGACAGAGAGGGAGAGAGTAGGTCAGAAGTGTGAGTGTCTCTGGTTTATGACCCACAGGACCTGTCCCTGAGAGATCCACTTCCTAAGACAGGATCGATGGCAGGCACAGCAAATCCCACACTCAAGCCATAACAGTAGCACAATGAGATGGGATCACCAAAGGGTATGTGAATGTGATATCACCAGTTATGGGGAGTGTCCTGCTTGTAGCAGTAGAGGATGCTGTGGTTGTGAACCTGAAGGCCTTGGCTGAAGGTGACATGGTGGTTTGGAATTGGTTGCTATGGTAGCAGATGATGACAGAAACTGCAGAAAAGGCTATAGTGCCTAGTAGGGGAGAGAAAGAGAGAGAGAGAGAGAGAGAGAGAGAGAGAGAGAGAGAGAGAGAGAGAGAGAGAGATCAGGAATGGTGACAGTTGTCCTAGATGAGGACTGTCAATCTCAACCACAGAAGGAATGGTGAGACACTGTTAGAGGTCACTGCAGTTCCAACTCCTGTTAAGGACTGCCACAGCCACGGTTGGCAAAGATTACCAGAGTACCGTGACACCCAGAGCAGAGGGGTGTCAGTCAGACACATCCCTGAGGTCTTCTATCTGCTGTACCTTCAACTTCTCATTATATCACAAACATTGCCCCATGAATTATGTTAGCAGCTCCAGAAATAAAATAAATTAAGGAAATTATAGAACTGATGTATTCATGTGTGAGTGTGTGTGTGTGTGTGTGTGTGTGTGTGTGTGTGTGTGTGTGTGTGTGTGTGAATGCCTGCCTTCACACCTGTGCCTGTGCTCCAGGTGTATATCCAGTGTCTGTGTCAGGCAGGAGAAGGTACTGGATCTCCTGGAACTGGGGTGACGTCTGTTGTGAACTCCTGTGTCAGTGCTTGGGGTTAAACCCTGCTCCTCTGCACGAGCAACAAGTGTTCTTAACTGCTAGGCCATCTCCTCAGCTCCTTGATTAAGGCTCTTTTTTTAATTTAAAACTTTCTACAAATGAGAGCAAAACATTTGCACTGTTTTGAGATAGCCCAATCTGTACTCATTTATAATAGCAACAGAATAAAAAAAGGCTCACTTTGTTTCTCCAAGGTTTGTTTTTGCACACACACACACACACACTTCTCTTATATATTGTGCACAATATATGCTTCTCTAGTCCTTTAGTACTTTTAAATTTCAAATTAGTTTTTTAAATTTCAAATGTTCGTAGGTACATACGTGGACTTCCTTGGTTCACCTGGAACTTGGAACCTGCTCTATAGATCAGGTTGGCCTCCAACTTGCAGCAACCCTCCTGCCTCAGTGTTCTAAGTGCTGGGTTTTCAGATAAATGTGCTTTTGATATCCTTTAAATTCCTGCATATTTGCAATAGCTGCTCAATATAACTGCTCATTCCATCGTCTTTGCCACTGTTATATTTCTGTGTGTTGTCTCTGTGTGTTCTCTTGTTCTCTCTGTGTGCTGTCTCTGTGTGTTGTCTTTGTGAGTTCTCTTATTCTCTCTCTGTGTTGTCTCTTTGTGTTGTCTCTGTGTGTTCTCTCTGTTGTACATGTGTTCAAGAGTATGCACACATTTTGTGTGCTCAAGTGTGCTCGTGTGTGCTCATTTATGCAGGGGTTAGAGGTCAGTCAGTGCCACTGTTCACCATGAACTTTAAGACAGAGCTTCTCCTAGGCCCAGGGTTCAGTGATTGGGCTAGAGTGGCTAACCAGGGAAGTCCTGGGATCTACTCACCTGCATCTCCTCAGAACTTGATTCGTATGTGTAAGCCATCATGCTGTGCCTTTTCTATGGGTGCTACACACTGGATCTAGCTCCCCACACAAGCACAAGTGTTTCTTCCATGCGGAAAGCCCAAGTGCCAGGCTCAGTATTCGACTGGGTCATTGTTAAACCTGCTGGTCCTCTCAGAACCCAGAACTCCCAATACAACCCACAGCTAATAATGAAGGTCCTTTAGGTGTCTGAGAACTCCTGTGGCAAATTCACCTTCCCACCCCTAAGGACCAGGTTCAAGGGTGGGCTCAGCAGTTTCCGAAGGATGTGGAATCATGTTAAACCCCAGCAAGGTCTGGGAAACCAGCTCCCTGGCCTAGTGACTTGCCCTCTTGGATATCTGTCTGGCCTCTTGGTCTCATTGCTGGTCCACTTGTAAACAAAACTAATTTACTCACCTCTGCCCAGTTCTCTGTGAATATTTTACCCACACTACATTTCCATTCAGTTGACTGCCATTCCTAGTGTGGGGATGGAAAGGCATGCTGGGAAATGAAGAGGACAGTCTTTTGTGGTGGCTCCAGGTAAGGAATAACAATGGGCTCAATGCCTGTTCACCCTTCTGTTCTCTTAAAGTCAAGACCTCAAATGGGTGGCATCTGTGGGTATAATAATTCTGCCTACTCCGGCTTTAAAGGTGAATTTTGTAATTTTTGAAAAGGTCCTTAGAATCACATTGCAGAATTAAAGGGTGTATTATAATTATCAATATCAATAGTAATAAAAGTTTATTAAAGGTCATTAAAATGAAAGGGGATGGCTCTAGATTCATCAATCTGAATTGACTCCCTCCTCGTGTGTTAATTAGAAACCTCAGATAATGGTCCTACGGGGGAGTCGAGGGAAAATTTAATTACGAAAGTTTAATGGGCCACTATCTACTTCCTGCCAGATTAAAAACTGATGATTTACACAATTTTAGATACTACCACAGGCTTTTCTAACAAAACATGTTGCAGAGTATTGGCAAAGTTTACCTAGGACCTTCCATTCACTGTAAAACAGTGCCAGTAGAAGCCACATTTGAAAATATTAAACCAGTGTGAACTGTGTGCATTCTCTGTCTACAAATACTTGAAACCTTAAGATGCAGAGCCATTAGCAAGTGCAGATATTTCTATTTACATAAGTCAAAAAGGCAACCAAATCCTTTACTGTCTTAGGATGAGGAAAATGGACACCTGTTGTAGGGAGACAGGAAGATTGTTACCCAGGAAGGAAACTTCTTTATGTTCTCAACTTAGGGTTTCATTGACAGTACTGGTCCTGAGTCTCAATACTCCAAGCATGCCCCTCATCCAGGGCTGCCTACCTCTCACGAAAGGACAGGCTCCACAGAAAACAGGGAGGGGTTAAATAACTTGATGGCACAGAGCAGATGAGATAGAGAGAGCTCATTCTTAATTCTTACTTTGCTGTTTAAGTGATGTAGCACAAAGTAGTTGAAAGTACAGTTTTCATTCTGTCTTGGAAATGTAGGCTATCTTCATTTCCAAACACATGGAAGGACCAGCAATATGGCCCAGTGGGGAAAGGCTCCTGCCACCAAGGCGGAAGACCTATGTTTGATTCCTAGGACCTGTGGGTAGAAGGATGGAACTAAGTATTATTGTCCTCTGACCTCCAAATGTATATCATGGTATGTGTATACCCATACACAAATACATACAACAAATAAAAACACACCAACTAACAAAATTTAAAAACAACTAAAATAAGCAAACATAGAGTCTCACAAAAGCAGTGATGAATTTGGGATTTGTCAGCAAGCCCCTTCAGTTTGTAGTATTCTATATGGTAACCACTACCTACTCATGGAGAACAGATACTTAAAATGCCAGTAGTCTTATAGTGACAATTTTGGAATTTTGATTTCTTTAAAAAAATACAGAAATAGGGGCTGGAGAGATGGCTCAATGGTTAAGAGCACTGACTGCTCTTCCAGAGGTCCTGAGTTCAATTCCCAGCAACCATATAGTGGCTCACAACCATCTGTAATGGAATCCAATGCCCTCCTCTGGTGTGTCTGAAGAGAGTGACAGTGTACTTATATACATAAACTAAATAAATAACACAGAAATATGAGACTGTTTTTGTTTTAATCCCAGGTGTGGGATATGGGATGCTTTAGGTTGTCCAAAGCGGCTGACTATGATTTGCCTCATGCTCTAGCAGAGGCATGGTTTTGCTAGCTTCGGACAGTTTATGTGACTGTGTGATGCTTGGAATTCTGGGGACTTTTCAGAGGGTATACAAATGCTAGGATCCTGAGAGGCAGGGTGGGTTGTTGGTTGCTGTTGCTTGTAGTATAATAAACAGTTGTGCTTAAAGAAGGAAAAGGAAGAGGAGGAGGAGGAGAAATTAGATATTCTTGGGGTGAAGCTCAAACTTGCCTCAAGGAACTTGACACTCCCAATCAGCAAGGAGTAATCTAACAATAACATCACTTCCTTTCTGACCCCTTTCCTCTCTACCCTTTTTTCTCTATATCTAATGTTAGGATGTTGAGCGAGAAGGGGTGGAAAAGAGTAGAAGAAAGAAGAACCCACAATGTAGCAAAAGCTTATCTGTGCTGCAATTACCAAGCAAACTCCAGAATTTGAAGACTTTGTATTTTATGCATGGATGTCAAATAGCCAGTTAATAATTTTCTGTTCCTCACCTGTTGAAATAATTTACCTATTGGGTTAAAATGTTAGTTAAATTACTTTCTTTGCTGTCCTTTACTTGTTAAAAGTGACATATTGACATCTCACTTTGCCCTGTTATCACTGGACATGGACTCTAGATACCCATTGGACAATGACATGGATGGGGAGGTGGTGGTTTTGGGGATAATTTTAAGGATCAGCAAGACTCACCCTGCAGAATGGAGGAAGGTCCAGCTCAGGGGCTGCAAAGGGAAGACAGAGACAGACAATACCTTGATGTTTATCTGGCTCACAGCTAGAGGGTTTGAGGGGCTTCCTAGGGGCTGCATTATCCTCTTTAGAGAGACCATGAGCTTAGGCTAATAAGTGAGGGAGACAGTGATCTAAACTGAGCCGAGGAGCATACACGGACTTATGGGTTGCCTTCCATTCTAGTCTTTGACCGTGTGCCCAGAGTGAGCAAGCTGGACAAAGGAAGAGAAAGTTAATATTTCTTCAGTTTTGGTTGCTTAAATCTTCCAGAGAATCAGGAGCTGATTGGATAGTTTGCTGTGGCTCAAAGTGCCTTCTCCCAAGCTGGCTTGTCAACCTTAGGCCACACATGAAAAGAAGAGTGCTGGCTCTGGAAAGAGGGCTGCTGTGTGGACTTCAGGAGATGCTCTCTGCATAAAGTTTCTACGCTAGAAGCTACATCCATGAAGTCTCATCAACACGGCAGTCTAAAGATGCGCTAAACGATGCCAGCACAATAGGCGCAATAATGTGGACAGGGGAGAGCCCCAAAGACCTCGTCTCTAGACTAAGAACAAGATGTAAAGGAATGTGAGAACTGGAGAAAGAATCTTCCCAGTGAAGGAGCCTACCAGTTGTTTATCCAATGTCAAATGATCAGCCCTGAAAACATGTACATACAATAACACTACACAGCCTGAGCAGTATGTATGTATATATATATATATACATACATAAATACCTACATACACACACACATATACATATATAGTAGTTATATAGTTATATATAAACAATTACAGAAAAGAGGCCATGAATTTGAAAGAGAGCAAGGGAGATGTACATAGGATGGTTTGGAGGAAGGAAAGGCAAGGGGAAAATCATCTATTTATAATATAATCTCGAAGAATTAAAACTTATTTTTAAAAGGTAAATTATTAAAGTAAACTTGAGTAAGTTATTAACAAAATGGAATTGCTTTATTATTCTTACTTGGTGTGTAGGAAAAAGATATAACTGTTTTGGGTTTGGGTTTGATTTAAAGTCATATTTTCAAAGTTATTTTAAGATAAGGAAAATACTTTTAAGTACAAACAGGCTCCTAAATTACATACACTATATGATCCAGACTTAGAGAGTAAATATTAGTAATTTTTGGTGAATATTTGAATGATGAGAGACAAAGCATAGCAAAACTTTCTTAGTTTTGTAATCACATGATTTTTATCTATGCTCCTCTGTTTGACTAGATTTCTATGATGACACTGTAGGTTTTTTAAATGTGAAGTTACTAAAGAAAAAATAGACAATAGGTACTCAATCTACACCTGGCATATGCTTGGATTCCTGGGACTGGAGAGACTGATGCAGGGGAAACCGGCATTCAAGACTAGTGTAGCTGAGACTCGTGTCGTGAGACTCATTCAAGACTCGTGAGCTGAGGCTCAGTGTGATCTTCTCTCAGATGAAACCATTTTATTTGGTAAGATGCAAGTGGTATCAGAAATGTGTCTCCCTTTTAGATGATCAGGAAGTAAGACCAAGGGAGAGCCTGTGAGCATGATGGGACGAAGTAAGACCAAGGGAGAGCCTGTGAGCATGATGGGACGAAGTAAGACCAAGGGAGAGCCTGTGAGCATGATGGGATGAAGTAAGACCAAGGGAGAGCCTGTGAGCATGATGGGACGAAGTAAGACCAAGGGAGAGCCTGTGAGCATGATGGGACGGAACGAATAGGAATAAAGAGTTTGCATATGAAGGGCAACCCAACACAGCCCGGTACAGCATGTCAAACTTTCGGAAACACGTCTCAAGGAATCCACCTAAATTTGTACAATGGTCTGTTGTACCAAAACACCCACTGAAATTAGAACAAGGTATGGGGAGAAACAGGGGTGGCTTAATTCGATAAGATTCAACCATGCCAGTCACCAGAAAGAAGGGAGCTTCCAACCGCAGGGAAGTATCGACTGCAGTTCACTGGCTGCAGGAGTTGGAATATAAAACTGTGTACACTCTCTAGTCCCATTATGCAGAATAATTTGTTCTATGGCGAATTAAGAATGGGGTCAATGGTGTACAGGTCAATAGTTATTTTTGATTTACAAAGTTAATTAACATTATTCTTCATATTTACTTTTTATTTTGCTCTGTATTTTTCCATGGAAAAAAATGTGTTTTCACGTTGGGTTTACTGGGAGATTCTCTATGATGCTCCCCAAAAGTCAGGTTGAGAGGTCCAGGGATTTAAGAACCATGAGCTATAAGACAGGGAAGGACAAGTGACTGTAGGAGCTGGGCTCAGGAGCTGCTGGCCAGAAGGGAAGTGGATGTATGGACATCTTCCCGAAGTGTACACAGATGTCTACTCACTCCAGACAGGGTAGCAACAACACAAGCCAAGGAAGGATTCCAATCAGATCTAGTCTGAAGGAGACATGAGTTGACTGGGATTACTTGTTGAAGAGGTACTTATAGAAGTAGGGGCTGCTTGTGGGCAGCTACTCCACTGAAGAAGGAGCATCCCTCTTCCAGCAGCCATTCACTGCTTCTGAATCTTCAGGACAGGTGAGACCTTCCCTCTCCTCCATCTCCTCCCCACTACCATGATGGACAGTTAAAGGGCCTGCTCTTGTACAGACCTCCTGGGGCCAATCAATCTGCTGATGGTTCCAGGGGTAACAGCTACATCATGCCCAGGTGACAGAGTCTGCAACAGACAGAGGCTCTGTCTGGTTGCTGCTTTCAGGAACAGCTCTTAGAAAACCTTTTCACTTTAGAGAATTGCCCGGGGAACAGCACATGTGTTCTTCGTGCAGGGAGGTGACCAACACTATCCAGTAGTTGCCTTGCTTTTCCTGCATAAATTGTCTGTTTCAGAAGAATACAAATTACAGAGTTTTCATCATAATCTTTCTCCAGAATAATCATCTATCTATCTATCTATCTATCTATCTATCTATCTATCTATCTATCTATCTATCTATCTATCTATCTATCTACCTACCTACCTACCTACCTACCTACCTACCTATCTATCTATCTATCTATCTATCTATCTATCTATCTATCTATCTATCTATCTATCTATCATCTATCACTTATCTATCTATCTATCTATCTATCAATCTATCTATCATCTATCACTTATCTATCGATCAGTCTATCTATCTATCTATCATCTATCACTTATCTATCAATTAATCAATCTATCTATTTATCTATCTAACACTTATCTATTATCTATCTACTATATCTATCTATCTATCTATCTATCTATCTATCTATCTATCTATCTATCTATCTGTCATTTATCTATCTATATTTAGAAATTTGGAGATATTTCAAGTCCACTCAAGATGGGGTCTTCAAGATGGAAGTATCTTGATCTTCAGATACTAATAAGAATTATTTGAAAGAAAGTTACAAATTTTAAGTGTGTGCTAATTTTAAGTCCCCTTGGCTTTCTAACTAGTTTATAAAATACAGATCAGTAGTCTTCAAAAAAATTTTTCCACAGTCTATCAGCCCCCAAATACTGAAAAACTTAACAAAATAGTTCTATAATATTGTAAGACTATGTTTATATAAAATACATCCATATCTACATAATACACATACATATATAAAGCATACATAAAATAGAAATGTGAGGGGTATTGTAAAACTGACATCTTTAAAAGCACTTCTCAGTTGATGACATTAAAGGCAGAAGGTGCCACCTCTGGGTTCACTTCACTCATTTTGCACATTCATGGTTCAGTCTTTGTCACACAGTGAACTGGAGGTCTTGTCATCAGGTCTTTACTTTAGTAAGGATTTTTAAGGATATCATCATAAGGAAAGATGGACCTCCCAAAGAAAGACTGATCCAAATAGAAGAAGTTCATTCTTGGCCGATCTTACTAACTCATGGCACTCATTTTCAACCCCAAGCTCAATCATGCAAAGGGCTTCATGGTTGGTAACATTGCAGGCACAGCAGAAACTTCTGACATCTTGCTGGTAGAAATGTAAATTGGTTCACCATTTATGAAGACATTTTGGCACTGTCTCTTTAAATTACAAGTGTACCACATGCTTTTGGATCCAAATATTAGACATCTCTAGAATTCAAGCAGCATTAATAGAAGCATATGTGGAACGGAACATAAAATATCATTATCCAACGTAGTGTTGTTTTAAATAGCAAAAGACTGCAGTAAACCTAATTGACACTTATCATCTGGGGACTGAGAATCCAGTCAGGGATCTACCATGAGAATAGTGTATGGCTACAAGACAGAACACACAAACTCTTTATGTACAGGTGTGGAAATGGCTCCATGACATAGCAAGTGAAAAATACTAGAAAAGCATGCTTACAGACTATGGTTATTTCTGTTATGAAAGTCAAGGATGAGGAGTGAGATGTCGCTGCGACAGGTTGCTACACATGCAGAACACAGCCTTGTCAGGACCATGAGCTCCTGGGACTTCTGCTGTCTCCAGAATGGGAACGCTGGCCTTGGTGGCTCCTGTCTATCAGATCAGGACTTGACAGGTAAAGGCAGGGTCACCAGGACTTCAAGGTCATCCTTAGCCACATAGCAGACTTGAGGCCAGCCTTGCCTACAGGAGATCTCAAAACAGAGACAAATAAGACAGAAAAACAAAAAGACAGGCAGGTAGGAAGGACGGAAAACAGGGAGGGAGGGGGTCAGGGGGGGTCTCAGGAGAAATGCCTTGAGTCTCTGTACTGTTTGTTCTTTAGAGATTTGAGTTTTGTACAATGTAAGATTAACACTTATTTAAAATTTTGTCATATTATTATAAGTAATTTATTTTTACTATGTTGATAATGTCCTATAATGTGCAAACAAACACACTATAGCCAAGGGATTTCATGTCAGCCTTCCTTCCTTCGGCTGTGGCCTCTCTTGTACAGCACTCAGCAGGTCCCACGTGGGGGAGGAGGAGTCAAGAGTCAAGTGGTATCTGTCCTTGACCTGGGATCAGAGAACCCCAACTTGTGTTCTTAGAACTTCTTTGCAAAACATAAGTGACTAAAGTTGAATTATTATCATTTCTCAGCCCTACAGGATTCTTTTAAATCCTCCTCATCCAACCATCTCGCTCTGAGAACAGACCTTTGGTGTGACTGCCCAGCCTCAGTGTTAAAACTGAGAGAGAAGGCTTTAGTCCTGTGTGTCCCGCTCACTCCCAAGGAGCAAAGTTGTACCTAGCAAAAACTCCATGTGGTCTTAGCCTCAAGGAAAGTCAGAGAAAAAAGGAAGTTCCCTGGGACATCTTTGCTCTCTTCTTTTTGCACCACAGACAGTACAAGTCCGGTCACTCTGCACATTCAAATGAAGTGTTTGCTTTTCGTTGTGATGATTATCTTAACATCCAAAAAAAAATTTCTTTTTAAATAAAGAGACATTTATGCAAAGGACAAGAAGTGCCCAGAGCAAAACAGAGAAGCAGGAAAAACCAGTTTACATTTTCTAACTTGCATCTGACATTCCACACTACAGAGCCTCATATCAAGCTGGTCCGGGGTCACCAGCCGCGGACCCTTGTTTCTGAAGCAGCTCTCTTGCCCTAAGCCATCTATCTGACTTCTGGACATCACTGGGTCACAAGCACACTCTTGAACATTTCAGTTCACACCAAAGTCAAACGCTGAGAAGTCAGACACGGATCAGGTGGGGCCATGAGACAGCCACACAAGTTCACAACATCCTGGTTTTACGTCACATGTTCTACTGGGCCTGAAGACATAAATGAAACACAACTGAATAAAAAACATTCTCAAAGCATTGTAAGTGTGTAGGAGAAGGGAGAGACCATGCAGGTGACAGGGAATGGACAGTAAGGAAAATCATTAACATCATCACAGAGGCAGCAGAAGACACATGGTCCAGTTTTCTTGCAAATACTGAACTAGATGTGCCCTTCTCAAATTTCCTACTTAATTTTTTTGTGTGTGTGGAGGCCAGGGGGTCAACCTCAGATGTTCTTCTTCAACCACAATTCACCTTGTGTCTTACTGGCCCAAAGCTCACCAATTCAGCTAGCATGGCAGGACAGACAGGCTCAGGAATCCCCCTGTCTCTGCCTCCCAAGCAGGCTCCACCACCACACCAGGCTTTATTTTCAAATTATTTGAGATTACAATATGATGGCCTCCTTTCACCTTTTCTTTTCCTTCCTTCAAACCCCCCTTGTGCTTTCTAATTCATGTCTTCATTTTCGATCAGTTGTTGACACGTGTGTGTGTGTATGTGTGTGTGTGCATGCGCATGTGTATATTCCTGAATATATAAAACGCAACCTCTTCAGTCTGTACAATGTTTCTTGTAAGTGCTTGTTCTCAGGGTTGAACATTTGATATTGAATAGTTGAGTCATGTGGTCTTCCCCGAGGAAGACCGTCTCTTCTGCTCTCAGGAAGACCGTCTCTTCTGTTCTCAGCATCCCTTAGTTGCCTGTAGTTCTCAGTGTAGGGTTGAGGCCTTCCAGGCTGCCTCCCCCCACCGCCCGCCCCTCCCCACTCCTGTCCACATGAACACGTCTGTTGTTATTGTCCCCGATTCTGCTCACTTTCCCAACGTCCTGTCGGTCAGACCTGACGGTGGGTCAGATCTGACGGGTGTAGTCGCCCACAGGTCTAGAGACACAGTTTCACTGGGGACTCTGTGAAGCCCGCTCTTCAGGTCATTCTGGATCTTCCCAGCCTCTCTTCTGCAACGCTCCCCAAGCAACTAAGGTGCAGCAGTTGTCTTGTAGATGCATCAAATAGGACTGGGTTCCCATCTTAGGGACTGGCATCCAAGTTTTGATTGGTTGTGGCTTTTTGGATGATTTCCATTTCACAAAAATATGTTTCCTTGATATAGTTGTGGGAGCTTAAGAACAAACATTTAGGATGTAGTTTTGGATTATGCTGGTTTAGTAAAGGGACATTCACCAGGCTTTTTAAATAAGGATTTGAATTCATGTCCTCAGGCTTGTGTAGCAGCTGCATTATGGACTGAAGTGTCTCCCAGGATCCAGTCGCTCATTTTATCAATGCTTAGTTATCAACACGATTCATCTAGACTGGAACCTTCTAACTCTAGCTTTTCTCAAAACTTTCAACCCCACCCTACCTTAGTTTCTAGGAATCCAAATCTCTTTTCTCCTCCCAGAATGTTCTTGGGCAATATTACACGTGCAGATACACACTTGACCATGTATGTACACACACAGATACACACACAGAGCGGTCCTGGATGTGCAAGTTTGATTCTGAGTTTAGTGTTTGCAAAGAAAACTATGGGAAAGCTAGAACATGTGATGTTTGATCCAGTCTATATGTAGCAAATGTGGGGCTGTTCTGGTTTTGTGAAATGCCTAATTCTTTCTCCAAGTTTATTATCTTTTTAAAAAATTTGGTGTGAGTTTGTGTGTGTGTGTGTGTGTGTGTTGGGAGTGCATAGGCCATGGTGTGCAAGTGGACAACTTTATGGAACTCTTTCTTTCCTTCCACCATTACCTGAGACTCAAGATAGGAATTCAGGTTTCAGGCTTGCTTGGCAAGCACCATTACCCACTGAGCTATCTGCCAGTCCCTGTCCAACACCTATGACTCTTTCTTCTTCAATTTCTTCTTCCATTTCTTCTATGTGCCTGGTTCTCCTGCTTAGAATGAGGTTCTCCATTGAAGGCCACACCCCCATCACGTTTGGACGGACTTCTCCATTGAAGGCCTCGCTTTCACATTTGATTAGTGTTTGCTTTGCCTGACGGTTTTGGGTTGTTCAGGGGGGAAAAAAATTAGTGTGAATGAGATGTAATTTGATTTGATTATATAAACAGAATTCTTTTCTCTCTGACATCATTTTGATTTTTCTAGTTTTCCTTTAAGCTGCAAGTGTCTCCATGCACTGCTGGTCCCCGCAATCACTGCAGCTGCAAGCCCTCCACACACTCCTAAAGCTGTGGATGTGTTTTTGGATTTTAGTTAAGGCAATGATTGGCACATAATTGCCAATGGCCAGAAAAGAATGGACTGTGATTTCAGAATCATTTTCTTGAAGCTATTGAGTGATTTTCATCAAGAAAATTTCCCAATGGCAGGCTCTATAGTAAACATGTTATGGTAACCAATGACAACCCCAGCAAAAACTGAGTTGGTAGGCTAGGTCCCTTGTGCCTGTCTTCCCAGCTGTTTATCTCTCTGTTCCCACCAACTCTAACTGTAGGTTGTAGTACTCTTTCTCTTGTCTAGGAAATGGTTTCCTACCTATTTCCAGGTAAAATCACCAACATTTAAAGGAAATGAGTGTTTCCATTTGAATAGAAAAGAGTTTGCATAAAAACTTGTAAAGGGATGATTTTGAACTTGAAGCTCTGTGTATGTGAATCAAAGTCTTTGTTGGCTGAATGAGACACTGTGGTCCTGGAAAAGAAATCCAACAGGGGACCGGAAGATTGGGGTTCCCTTGGGGTCCCCCAGGCTTGGGAGATTGGGGTCCCCAGGGTTGCTCATTGTTGTCGGTTTTGTTTTGAGACAGGGTGGGACAGCATGGCTCAGGATGACTTCACACTGAGGCAATCCTCTTGCTTCAGCCTCTCAAGGTTTGGAATGACAGGAATGGATCACCGTGGCTGGCATGTGGTCTGCTCTTCACACTATAGATTGTTGGTGCGAGTGGGTAGGCAATCTGTGTCCTCCCTCAGAAGAGTGTGTTGACACCCTAATCCCATTCTAATGATAGCTAGACCTGAGATCTTCTGCAGATAATTAGGGAACGTGGGCAAAGCCTTCACAGATGATACTAATGCCCTTCTGAAAAAAAAAATGGCCCTTGATGATAAGTCGCCCCTTTCCTACATCAGGAAGAGCTGACAGTTGGTAACTTGGAAGAGAACCTTTAGCAGAAAGGTCAGACTGGCACACTGACCTCAGACTTCAAACCCCTCAGAACCATGAAAATAAATTTCTGTTGTTGATAAGCCACCCTGCCCACGGCATTTTCTCACAGCAGCCTGGACTAAATAAGATATTTAGGTCTATGCCTATCTCGGAATTGAGAGATGCACCATAATTGAACTGACAGGGGCTTTCTTTATCAGAGTTCATAAAATAATGGTTCATAATGCATCTGAAAACATGCATGACATATTAGAATCACTAAAAAACATGTCAAATGTGGTATTTAGCAATTTATACAGACACGTGTCCAGTCCCTCTTCACATCCCTCTCTACTCCATGTACAGAAGATCATCATAGCCATTAGATTTGATGCAGATGCCATGAGGAACTCAAGTTTGAAATCATGCCAGGAAGACAAATTAAGATTTTTTTAGGCAAAAACGTTTCTATTTAAATAGATGATTTCAAACATTGGCTTTAACATTTTATTTATCTTTGTTGAATTGTACAAACACAATTTTTTTTATGGGAAAACAATTTCTGCATCTAACCAATATCCAATGGTGAGAAGCATACTAGCTTCTCTGTGCACTAATACTGTGATGCCTGCTTCACCTACAGTAATTTACTTAATTCTGGTGCTTGTCGGGCCCTGTCGTCATCACCCTGTCAACCTGTAACGGATCCTGCAGTAAATCTCAAGAATCTACAAACATAGTTTAATGGATAATAGGTGGGGCTATCGACATGCTATGAATTGTATAGAATATGGATAATTTTGGAATTCTCACACTAAAATAAAAGGCAACATGTGGAATTAAAAGTTAGATCAATGGAATTCACAAGATGGGACAGGAGAGCACGAGACAAAAGAGAAGTCTCCTGAGCAGGAAACAAGTTAAGGAAAATGAACAGAGCCCCAGGAGCAAAAGGAGAGTATCTGGGTGGGTGGGCTCAGGTGGTTCAGTGCACAAAGGCACTTACGGTCCAGCCTGACAGCCTGAGGTCCATCTCCAGGATCCACCTGGTGAAAATGAGATTAATTCCTGCAAGCTGTTCTTTGAACGCCACAAAGGCTTTGGGGAGCACTTGTGCACATGAATGCAGACACACACACACACACATATACACACACACAATTAAATTTATATAGTTTTTTCACAAGAATGAATCCCCTAATTGGTTATCCAATACCAATTGTCCAGTTTTGAAATCATATATATACAAGTTACACTGAAAGAATGAGTGAGTTATATTTATATAGTTACATATTTATGTGTGTGTGAGTATATGATGTATAGGTGTGTGTATCTGTGTGTTCGTGTGCACACAGTGTGTATATGTGTGTGATGTGTGTATATATGTGTGTGTGTGTGTATGTGTGTGTGGTGTGTGTATATGTGTGGGACTGTGTGTGAGTGTGTATGTGCACAGTGTGTGTATATGTGTGTGTTAGTGTATGACTGTCTGGGTATGTTGGCATTTGACTGTGTGTCTGTGTGTGTACAGTGTATGTATGTACGTAAGTATGTGTGCATGTGTGAATGTGCTCGTGTGTGGACAGTGTGTATTGTATGTGAGTGTGTGTATACGAATGTGTGAGTGAGTTTTTGTGCCTGTCTGTATGTGTGTCTATGTGTGGTGTGTGTAGATGTGTGTGCACACAGTATGTATATATGTAAGGGTGTGTGGTATGTGTGTTTGTGAATGTATGTATGTGTGGTATGTATGTGTGTTATGTGTGTGAGTGTGTGATTATGGGTATGTGTGTATGGTATGTATGAGTGTGTGTACGTGTATATGTGAGTGTGTATGCACACTGTGTGTATATGTGTGTGTAGGTGATAATGTGAGTGGGTGCATTCACAGTGTATGTATGTGTGTGTGCATGTGTGTATACAGTGTGTATATGTGTATATGTGTGTGTGTGCATAGTATGTATGTGTGTACATGCACAATGTGTATATTTGTGTGTGAGTGTGTATGCACAGAACGTATATGCGTGTGTGAGTGAGTGTATGTGCACAGAGTGTATGTGTGAGTATGTATGCACAGAACGTATATGCGTGTGTGAGTGAGTGTACGTGCACAGTGTGTACATTTGTGTGAGTGTGTTTGAGCATGTGCAAGTGTGCATAACAAAAACAATTAAAGTACAGGGAGCTCGCACAACGTGAGTAAGTACATACTATCACCCCGGAGTTTGCTTTCCTCCAGAAGAGGCGCTTGTTAAGCGCTTGCCAGCCAGAGCCGGGAGCTGGTTATGTTCCTCAGTGGCAGATCATTTGCTTTGATATACTAGGCTCTGGGTTTGATCCTCAATAAGAAAACAGTATAAAACCTAAATAATAAGATAAAAACATGTCTTAACTCACCACAACACACTGAGTGCCAGGAAAAAAACCTCTGAGAAAGATAAAGTATCTTCAAATACACTTATAGACAGCGCATGCTCAGACACAGTGATAGCGCATGCTCAGACACAATGAAAACAAAGATTAGGTGCAAAGCCATGCTACAATCTAGGAGGAAGGGGGACACTTTTTCATTGCCCGTGGGAATGCAAACTGGTACAGCCCCTATGGAAACCTCCACTAATGTGGAAGGTCCTCGAAGAACTGAAAATTGATCACAAGATCCGGCTGTAACACTCTTGAGCATACACCTAAAGGAATCTAACTCTTACTATAGAGATACATGTTTATCCATGTTCATTGAAGCCTATTTGATGACAGCCAAATATTGCAAAAAGCCTAGGTGTTCATCAACTGGTGAATGGATAATGATGATGTGGTATATTTATAGATCAGCTGTTAAGAATAAAATAAAATTTGCAGATAAATGGATATGGTATAAATAATCATTTTGAGTGAGGTAAACCAGATCTCAAAAGACAAATACTGAATGTTTTCTCTTATATGTGGATGTTAGCTTTTAAGTTGTAGAAGCATGTTTTAATTAGAATAACACAGAGTTCAGGAAGCTAGTAAAGGAAAGGAAAAGGAAGGGGATCTTGTAAGGAAGGGGAAATAGAATACAGTGCTACAAAGAGATAAAGGAGAAAGTGGATAGAGTTAAATGGGGAGGGAGAGGGAAGACCAGAGTGAAGAGGAAATATGGGAGGGGCAGCTAACATCCAAGGTCTTTTGAGAAATCATATGGAAACCTACTGTAGAAACTTTCTAAAATACACACATACATACACACATATATACATATACGCACACACACATATATATATACACATATACACACATACACACATGCACACATACACACATATACACATATACACATGTGAAAAGTATTTAAATGGAGTCACCATACAAAGAGGGAGACAATACCCCAACTATGTGTCTTATGCCACCAAGTAAAAGTCCCCTGTGCCAGGAATGGACTACACTGTGTAAAGTCATTGGCCACAGGGATCCCAAAGACTCCCCCAAACATCACAGACTACCACTAAGGCTATTGATTGCCTTCCACAGCCTTTTGGCAGAACCCTATGGCAGAGGATACCACTTACTTATGATGCCAAATATAAAGAAACTGAGTTGCTGACCAGCTAGAAAACCCAACCCCTACTGACTGGAATTCATGGTTCTAGAAGGTACTTTGCCTTCTATTATATAGGAGGAAAGTCATCATTAGTATCACCCAGCTACAAACCCTATGGCCTGCAACAGTAGTGGCCTGCTGGTGGGGTAGAAGCGCAAGTGTTATGGGAGGAGCCAACCACTTTTTTGATTGGATTTAAGGCTCACTCCATGGAATAAAACTCATATCCAACACTGTTAAGGTGGCCAAGAATCTGATAGTAGATAGTCCATGGGCACTAGGGGGATTCCCTACTACCATTATTCTGCCAAAGGAACACAGCCATCAATTCACTCTCAATGACATATCATTGTAGCCATAGATCAATACATCACTCAGCCATCATTGGAGGAGTTTCTTCTTGCAGTAGATGGTAGTTAACACAGGCACTTACAACTTGACCATGTATAAATGGTGAGAGACTTTGGAACGCTCAGCCCTAAGCGAGGTGTCTTTAGCAAACCCTTCCCCTGGCACACAGCTCAGAGATCTGTGTGGAAGAGGAAATTGAAAGGGTATATGACCTAGAGGTGGTGGGTCACTCCAAGAAAAGGACATCTACAAGACACAACATGACCGACAGCAACTTACAGAGACTGTGAAAGCATGCACAAGACCTGCACTTATTGAAACCACATAAAATCCCAGTACAGAAAAAAAGACAGTGAGCGTCAAGTTCCATTCTTAACCAATAATCTAGCTGACAGCCAGGGCTACAGAGAAACTGTTTTGAAAAACCAAACCAAACCGAACCAAACCAGGCAAAACAATGAACCAAACCAGGCAAAACAAGTGATACCTGCTGTGAGAAGAAAAGCCAGTTTTCCTCAATGGGATGACATTGCGAGCCAAGCCCACTCTAGGGGAGGCCACACACCCAAGAGCAGTTGGGCCAACACAAAATAGACTCCATGCTTTATCACATTTTTGGACTAGCTTTTGTATTTTTTGTCTTATTGGTTAGGTGTTTGTTCTGATTTTCGGTGTGTGTGTGTGTGTGTGTGTGTGTGTGTGTGTGTGTGTGTATGTATGTGTGTGTTTTATTAGAGAGAAAGAGTGAGAGAGAGAAAACAAAGGTAGGTGAGTAGGGAGGTGTAAAGGATCTGGGAGGAGTTGGAGGAGGGGAAAGAATAAGATTAAGATATATTATATGAAAGGTTTTTTTTTTTGGTTAAAAATACATAAATGAAAGTAAAGAGTAGATATTGTTGAGCATGAAAGCCAAGAGGCGGGCTGGAGAGATGGCTCAGTGGTTAAGAGCACTGACTGTGCTTCTAGAGGTCCTGAGTTCAAATCCCAGCAACCACCTGGTGGTTCACAGCCATCTGTAATAAGATCTACTGCCCTCTTCTGGTGTGTCTGAAGACAACTACAATGCACTCACATAAATAAAATAAGTAAATAAATCTTAAAAAAAAAAAAAGAAGGAAGGAAAGCTGAGAGCCTTCGTCATCAGATGACTGTGCTGTGAGGTACACCACTCGTGTGTGGCTCTTCAGGCTGGATGGAGCATCCTAACAAAAGGAGGCAAGAGTGATGGGGAAACGTGATTATAATACCAATTTTCTTTTCTCCTGTCAAATTCCTTAAAACTGAGTAGCGTGTTTATAAGAAAATAATAACATCACAATGTAAGGCTTAGGACCTATGTAGGTAACATATACAATAACCGTTGCACAGAATTTTTGACGAATCTAAATACAATATGGACTTTAAGAGTCCTACATTACATTTGTAGCCAGTAATACCAAGTCCAGCTAGACTATGAGTAAAGATGTAAATTGAAATCTCTGAAGAAATCAGAACAAAATAGAACAGTGGAGTAGGTGGAATAGAATACCACAACACTATCTGCTTAACAGAAAATGACCGAAAAGGGGGTCACGTATAAGAACAGAGTCAATAGCAAGATGATACAGATATAAAATCGCACAGACTTATATTACAAATCACGTGCACTCTAGTTCTAAGATGGAAAATACCAGACAATAAAATAAGACTGATTATCCCTTCATAATAAAATAACACTGACCCACCCAGACACGTTTCAGAAATTCAAACACAAACACACTGGAAGCAAAGGGTTAGAAACTGCTGTGATACAAAAACCAGTCTCAGAGACAATGTCATAACAAGGACTCAGTTCATCCAGAAGACATCAATTTCCAATGTGTACGAATCTAATAACAAACCTTCACAAGAGAGTGATGCGGAAAGACAAGAAGGTTCATGCCAGAGTTGAGAATTTTAGTCTCCTTTCTCAGTCACTAAAAATGTGAATACACCTATAAAGATACAGATTGAAGTGATATTCTCAATTTATTTGATCTAAGTCATCCAAAAATATAGCTTTCTACTGAGGAACACATGGTTTTCAAGAGTTCATATACGACTATAACACTTATTAGGAAATTATGTCAGTAAAATCATTCCAATTACATGCCTACACTTACCAATTAAAAGTTAATAATAAGTACCTGGAAAAACTTGGAACTGATAACAGGAACTTCTAAGTAACTTACAGGTCAAAAAAAAGAAATTAGAAAAGGTTTTGCTGAATGATGATAAGAACATATCAAAATTAGAGAATACTCTAAAAGTATTTAAAGGAGAGTTTTGCTTTAAAATGCTGATATTGGGTAAAAGTTCTAAAACTATTATCTAAGTTGTCACACTAAAACGAAAGCAAATAAAACAAAACAAAACAAAAAAGACATGAAAATTAAATCCAAAATAACTAGAAGAGAAACCAAAATCTAGTCCAAAGATGATGTTTTTTTATTCAGGGAGCAAATCTCTAGCCAAGTTGTTCAGGGTAAGAGGGAACAAACATTTAATGCTGTCAAAGGTTAAAGACAGCTTATCACTACAGATCCTACAGATCTAGTTGTTTTTATTTTTTAGTGGTTCCTCTAGGAAGTAACACATATAGTACCATGTCTATACTGACTTATTTCTAATGAAGCACAAAACATTATTCCAGTATGCTACCCATTTCCTAAACTTTCTACATACTATTGTGACACCTATCAAATGTGCATATATATTACAAATATATATATAATGAGTATATACAACATCCCTATAATTATTTGATATGATTGTATATCTTTTTAAGATAGTAGAAGATCACAAATTCATATGTATAAATATAATAAATTGCACATATTCTGTCTTTTATCATTGAATAAACACATAGTTATCTTTATCACAACTCTGTTTTTGTTTTAAGACAGATTCAAGATAGATCAACTGATACTGAGTGGTATCGGTTTCAGACTGAA
Source organism: Tokudaia tokunoshimensis (assembly GCA_036184795.1). NCBI lineage: Eukaryota > Metazoa > Chordata > Mammalia > Rodentia > Muridae > Tokudaia > Tokudaia tokunoshimensis. The sequence goes on along the minus strand of BTHU01000013.1, from coordinate 8,634,561 downwards.
GAAATTCCTTTAGAACCTCATTTTAGGGAGTTAGATTTGCAAAGGTTCTTAGGGGGAATGTCTTTATTTTACCTTTGGGAAAATAAGTTTGCAGGACATGGGTTTCTGTTGGCAGGAGTTGGGTTGGGTTCTTTACAGACATCCTTTTTTGCCCTCCAGTCTCCATTTGCTCTGACGGGAAGTCAGCTGTTACCTCCTTTCTGGTTTTCTTGTATAGAGGCATTGCTTCCTTCCGTGGCTCTTAACACAAACTTTGACTTCCAACAATTTGTCTCTTTATTATGTAAGATTTCCCTGAGTTTGTTTTACTCGAACCACAGGCTGGTTGAGCCTTGTGAACATGTAGATTACTAGTCTCAACTTAATTTGGGAAAGTTATAGCCATTCTTTCACCACATGTTTTTCCACGTTCCCAATTTTCTCTTCTAGTACTTCCGCAACCATGTGCATCTCACAGTATTTTGAAATTTCCTATGGTTTGGAAATTTCTCTTCTTTTTTTTTCCATGTTCTTCAGATTGCAGTCTCTGTTGATCTATGAGCTTATTAATTCTTCTTTCTGTCAATTCATATCTATCATTGAGTCCTCTTTTGAGATAACTTCATTTAGATTATTGCAATTTTTAATTGTGTAATTCTCTATAGTTCTTATTTTAAAATAAACTTTTCACTATAAAAACGCATTTAAAGCATACAGAATGATGACAGAACAGACAGTACCATGAGTTCCCACACACATTTCCCCTTTATTAATCTCCAATGTTAGTAAGGTACACTTACTATAATAAATAAGCCAGTGTTAACATGAGTCCTACCTCTGGTCCTTGGCATGGACGGTATCCTTTAGTGGGTAGCTGAGTGTCTCAACCTTCAAGATGGAGGGCATATTGTTCTTGTGCTTAGATTTCTTTCAGTGACCCTGCAGGAAGGGTTATTTATGGCTCAGCTCATAGTGAGACAAACTTTCCACTAAAGTTCCTGGAACCAGTAAGATAGCCAAGATTCTTCTGATAGGCTTGAATGTGACATATGCCTTTAAAACCTGCCCCATGTCTGACTGGACTGGGAGGTGCTCCAAATCTAGGCATGTACTCATCTTTGCTGATCATAAGGTGTCTGTGATTCTGGCTGGACTGCAGGATGGTCACCATCTGTCTCTAAATACCCTATTGTCTCCAAAAGCTAGAAGCCTCTTAATTGTGCTTATCAGAATATCATTATTTTTGACAAGAACCTTAAGTACGAGGCTCTATATTCTCTTCTACGCAAAGTCCGTCCTCTTATACAGAGCTCTGGAACTTTCCATACAGAACATCATCTTTTCTTCCCCCGTGCAGAACTCCCCTATAGCTGAGGGTGGGTGTTTCACTCTTTTGAGTGTGATATGGTACCTGATTGTGGGAATGGATGGTAACCGCTGGTCTCTAAGGCTTACCCTTGAAACCTATAAGCAAGAGGGAGTAGGGGCATGAGATAGGAGAGGAGAGGCATTGCCATCAATAATAATAGGCCCACTACAGTTGGCTCAGCAGTTTGATCTAAGAGCTGAGTGGGACACACACACAGGCCTCTGGGCCATACCTATCTGGAAACAGAATCTGTGCCACCATGATCTAAGATGAGAAACACTGGCAGCCATCCTTAAGGAACCACAGACCTGGGGGAGCTAAGGGAAGGTCCCCAAAAGAGAGATACTGAAACAAGATGAAGGTTAGAACTTGATGTTTACAGAGCTACAAAGATTTGCTTGAATTAGTTTTTCTATCTGCTTTACACTCTCAGTATCTCGGCATCTTGGCATGGCTGCTTTACTAGGAAGAGGTTGACGAAGTCCTTCAGAGAACTATTCCAGAGCTACTACATCCACAGATGTGAAACTTCAGTAATGGATGCATTCGATGATAGCTTCATGCCTATGAAACTGTTTAGAACAAATGAATGAATTCCTTGAAAAGCACAATTTATCAAACAATCATAAGATGCCATGAGCCCTACCTTTCCTTTGCAAAAGATAATTGGTACAAGATGTTATTGTATTCCTTCAAGTGGGCTTGGAGAATAGTTCTCACAAACATACTTTTGGGCTGGAGAGATACTTCAGCAGTTAAAAGCACTGGCTTCTCTTCCAAAGGACCAGGTCTGATTGACAGAACCCACATGGCAGCTCACAAACTGCCTGTAACTCCTGCTTCAGGGGATCTAATGCCTTCTTTCAGCCGGTGAGGACACTGAACTCATGCAGTATACCGACATAGATATAGGCAAATGCTCATACATATACACTTAAAATATAAAAAAGAGCTACTTCATGATTTTGCCATTTAATTTCTACCTTGGTAGGCACCCCAGAGCCATGATTTCTAGGCTGTCTCATCAATAACATTCATTGCAGGACACAAGGCCTTCTTTTTCTGTGTTGTTATAAAACTTCTGAAGGCTTCGTTAGGATTGATGAAGTGGGACACATAGATACTGAGAGGAGTTGAATTCTAAAATATGCTTCTCTCTTATGAGGAGAACTCTACACGTTTTGTTTCATAGCCTATCTCAATGGAGTAGAGAATTACTACACCTTTGTGTATTTAGTCACCGACGGTCCAGATGCTTCCATTTCAATGAGGTTGTTGTTTATGCTGAAGTGGCATTGACCTTGGGTAGATTCCCTGCTCCGCTTTCATGGGGGAGACACCACCTGTGAGGCACTAACTGAGGAAAGACTCCTGTAGGTTCCACAAAGCTTCTCTTGCTACATCTACAACCTGAATCATTAAGATGATGAATGAGAAAGATGAAGGACAAGAGGTGTACTTGGCAGATTACCCTGGAGTAAGGCAATGGAATGTTCTAATAGCACTTGGATTGGTCTCAGCCCCTCCATGTGCAGAAGAAGATCTGATACTTCAGGTGCCAAACTGTTGACTTCCCTCTCCGAGAAGGAGTGATCTTAAAAATCTACCTGGCTCCTGAGAGCCGATAAGCAGGTTCATCAGATTTCCCCTTAGGTCAAGCAGCACCACTGTGTCTGGTGTTTAATAAGTCTTTAACAGAATTATTTTCTTTTTTGTAAATGTCTGCCAAGACTTCCCTTGTTTTATAACTGAATTTTTCATCCATTATTCCAGTCTACTGAGCCCTGTTGAAGCCTGCTTCTGTGATCCAACAGATAATTAAGTTCGGCTTTATAACATCTCAGAGTGTAATCGACATTTCTTCAGACCCATCAGGCCTGAGTTTTCTCATCCGTGAAGTGGGCATAATTACAACACCAAGTCCAAAAGTTTCCTACCAGTATCAAATGAGTTAACTGGTGGAAATTTTGTAGCAAATTCACAGTATCTTAAATACCTTTGCAGTTATCCTTATCCAATAATTTATTTTATATAAAGAGTTTAAGCTGAGACTAAGTCCTACATCTCAGTACCCAAGCAGGTATAAGTCTCCTCCACGGACCAGTGGCTTTCTTGTTTCTCCCATGGCATTACTGCTGTTGGACAATACCATACTTATCCTCCTTGTGAGAATGAAAACAAGAGTTTTGTTTTGTATATTCCTCAGATAAGGTGTGACATGGATTCTTATGATAAGTAGATAACTGAAATCTGAACATGAAATGTGTGTTGTTTCCTCTGACATTCTGAATCCTTAGAGACTCCTTGAGCATTTCCTCTTTCTCTGTTCTGCTCTAATGCAAACTCCCTGTGTGCTCCATAATTGCCATAGTATTAAACGAAAATCAACTAGGCATACATTATTTTCTAGAAGTCTTAAAGTCTAAGGAAATGCAGGGAGTCAACATATTATAGGAAATTTATAAGTAGATGGTACAAAGGCCAAGAAGAAAGTTTGCCGAGGCATCCCTAGGGACAGGTGCTGGGCTGAGTAAAAACATGTCAGTGCTGGTACAGGGAGCCAGTTGGGCATTTGAAGAAGTATGTGTGTGATTGTGAAGAATTTGTGTGTGATTGGATACAGAGTGTGTGTTCAATGAGATGCAGGGAAGTCGTGTGTGTGTGTGTGTGTGTGTGTGTGTGTGTGTGAGAGAGAGAGAGAGAGAGAGAGAGAGAGAGAGAGGACACAGATGTTAAGTATGTATGTGATGGGAAGCAGGTACGGCAGAGAGGCAGCTGTTGAGGTCAAGGAAGAAGCTAGTAGATCTACCCTTGTGGGAACCGGCAGTGAGATCTGAAGAACCCTGAGAGGCTCATGTTGGGGCTCCTTCAGACTGATTGACTGACTGAGTGAGGTTGTGGAGTGTTGGGACATTACAGGTTGAGAGCCAGCATTATCTTAGGCTACCTTCTTAACAGCTATTTATCATCAGCCTTTGCATCTAACCTAGCATCTTTTTGACTATCAAGAAAACCTTTGGGATGTACTCACCTAGCAGACCGCTAGCTTCTACAAACTCCCAACACTAAGGGTGTCCTCAGATAGCATCTGAAACCTAAGCAGAGGTTTCCTCACATTGCCTGTAACCTGCCTCTCTGATGTCCTTGTCAGAGGATTTAGTCTGTGAGGGTAAAAGTTCACATTGGACCAGGAAATACCTCCACAGATAAAAGCTCTTGCTGCAAAGGCTGATGGCCTGAAATCAGTCACTGAACAATGAGAGAACTCTCTCCTACAAGCTGTCCCCGACCTCCACATGTATACTGTAACATACACACACCCATGTATGAACATGCATGTGCAAACATGCATGCACACACACACACACACACAGAGAAAGAGAGAGAAAATAGATTTATAAAATATGTAGTCATTTCTATTAAGAAACATAGGGTTCAGAGCAACCTGAGTCTATATTCCTAACCCATGATTTGGCTCAAAATAACCTGATTCATATTTTCTTTGAGCAAGAACTGTGATTTGCCTTTATCTTAAGAACCGATTGTTAGCATTGGTCCAATGCTGCTATGTTTTCAAATGCTAAATTTCATACCCCAAGATCTTATTGCCACAGGATAAGTAAGTTCTCACATACACCAGCTTTTATTGTGCAAACCTTGCTCCTCAAGTTATTGGTCAACAAAAGGCTAAGCCTGTGATTGCTTACTAGAGAGAGGAAGGCGGGACTTCCTGGGAGGAAGAAAGGAACTCTGGGAAGGAAAAAAGAGGAAGGTCTTTTACCAGGAGACATGAAACAGACCTAACTACAGGCCTGGAAGGTATAGCTAGCCACATGGGCTGGCTGGAGCCAGGTGAGAGTCTGTCCAGCTAAGGCCTAAGCTTTGAAATATTATTAAAAGGTGTCTGTGTGGTTATTTGGTGAACAAGCTGATTAAGGAATAGCTGCTGCCATATGAATTTGCAGCCTTAATTAATGTGTGCAGAATATTTATAATCATTTTACAACGGATACTAGAGAGATGTGGACCATGGGTTGGGGTGAATCAGTGACTAATAGTGTGGTAGTGGAGTCGATGCCAAGTTGCTCATTAAATGAATCACTGCTTATTTTAACTGCTTAGTAAGAGGCTGGAAGAAGGAAAGGGAGTAAGGAATAGAGAGAAGCTGAGCGATTCCCTAGACCAAGAAGGCAGATGGCATATTGGTGCTACTCTGAGTCTCTGTGATGGTGACTACGATGTGGCTGTTCTTTGAGACCCGTGACAGACTGTATGACAGAAATGATGTCTCCTTCCTGGAAGCTTACCTCGCTCCCAACATTAGTGCAGACCAGGAATCCATGACAGCCCCAGGAACTGTGATGACTCTCATCTAGGATGCTTATGGACAGTAAGGCAATGGTAATTCCTGTCCCCCTGACAGCCCGCAGTAAAAATAGACTATGTCTCTCCTTTCTGCATGAGAGCAAAATTTAAATATAATTTCCATTTTAGTTCTTGTGTACATGTGTGCAAGCATTGTTGCTCTCCACACATTGGAGTAAAAGAAAAGCTTATCAGGATGATTAACTCTAGAATTATTATTCAGTTCAGGCCATTCTGTGTGTGTATGTGTGTGTGCGTGCACATGTACATACATGTACATGTGTGTTCATGTGTGTACTTAGTTTTTCACTGTCTGAGCTACCTCCCCAGATCCTTCAACCTATTCTTGACTCAGGCTTGATTCTTCTCCAGCAGTTTTTAACTTGAGTCTCAGCACTTTTTGAAGGTACCAAACTAATGAAAATAAAATTTATCTCATATAGAGATTATAATTCAGTAGCTTTTGCGGGCCCTCGCCAATACAGTGAATAATATTTCCTGTATTTTGGAACCCAAGCTTTCATCGAGGGAGGGTATATTGTACGTAGGGTCAGAAAGTGTCAGCAACCGCTCTGACCAGTTCTTGCCAACATAATCGCCATCTGACTAGTTTCAAGAACCCCAGGAAGTAACCAACTTCTTTCAATCGTTGTCACAAAATCTTAATGTTCCCTTCAAACAAAAAATGTACCTCGCAGGCCTAGTAACTGACCTATTTGATTCCAACATAGATCATAATAATTTACCAGTGTCGCTCACTCGAGAGTCTGATTGCCTTCTTCGCCTCCGGGTGCTGGAAGACAAAGGGCTTTGCAGCTGAAAGGGTTAAGTGGATTTTATTATAATGTGTTCCTGTTTCATTCCCTCCCTTCAGCTTCTTCACAAAATGTTAATCTAATTGTGATACTCTCAGTTTGATGACAATATGACAAGACAGACAAATTTGATTTTATTCTCCACAGAGCAAAGCATATGCTGTTTGGAAGGCCTTGACAGAGAGAAGGACGTAGAACAAATGGAGTTCATGAATATACAATTTTTATGGTACACAATAGTGACATCTAGACTTCAGAGACTAGGTGGGCAAGCCTGAGACTTTACTATTGAGATTAATGGGTACGTAAAAAGGTGCCAACAGAGAGTACTACAGTTTATGTTAAAAATGTCGATGTGGATAAGAATAATTTTCTTCTCAAGATGGATGATACACTTAATGGCTGGAAGACATTTGGGCTCAGTAGCAGTGCCTCCAAAGTAATTTTTTTGTTGTTATTGTAAATTATATAATCTTAACTGCAATTATAGTTCTGTTCCGGTAAAGGTCAACTTAGCACCGTGGATGGTTATGAAGCAAAAATGGAAATTCGTATACGGATTCCCTTGTTGATCGCTTATGAATGATTTCAAGTAAGATGATTTTTTTGGTAACTCTATTTCTCATTTAATGCAATACAGCAAGTAAAGACAGCACACATTAACAAAACACAAATTAGATTTCTCTAAGTAAACATGTATCTTCTAATGGACTAGGGCTGTTGGAGAAAGGACAGTATGAAGGTTAAAGACACCAGGCGAATGGGGACGGTTTATGTTGAAGAAAATCAGAAGCAGAAGTAGTGAATTCTTTGATGGGTTAAAATCTCTGCTTGGGTTTGGTTTCCGTAACACAAAGTCCAACCTGGCTTCTGCCCTTGGCTTTCTAAAGTTTACTCTGACATTGAGACTTAGCCCTCCTTTGTGAAAGGCATGGAAATGATTGTCTCAATACCTGGTTGCTAAGGTTTTGGATCTGCCCTTGGTGATGAGTTTGGAGGGATTCAATCCAGGTCCAATTTTAATCTCAATCTTTTTCTTTATTTCACAAAGAAATGTAAATGCCAAGCTCACAGTATGAAACATGTGAGGGTAAACTATGCCAGCCTTTAAAGATTTCTTCATTTTAAGGTAGCTCCTGAAATCAAAACTCTACAACAACATGCTTAGAATTAATTGTGGCAATGTACCTTGAGAGCTTTGAGTTTTAATTATGCAAATTTATCTACAAGAACTTTCTCATGGTTCCAATCTACAGGAAAGTTTACAGGAAGCCTTAATAAATAGAAACGGGCAGAGTGACCTTATACTTTAAAGATCACCAAGGATTATAATCACAGTTTGTCCTACAAGTTGACAGTCCCAGCGTCTCTGGGGAAAGGATGATTCTTCTGATTCTTTTGCTGATCCAGATCCCATGTGCCCCTCCTTGCTCCCTTTCAGATTCATGGTCTCTTTTTGTAATTGTTATTACACATACATGTATGTGTATATGTAATGTTCCTAAATGCATAAATACAATCGGCTCCATCTCTGTAATGTAACGTTTTTATGTTTCACAACTGACTATTTGGTTCTAGAGGACCAATTGGTGTGTTCTTCTGGGAGGACTATTTTTTTCTACTTTCAGCATTTCTCAGTTGCCTTTATGGAGGGTGGAGGCCTCCTAGATTCCCTACCCCCAGCCCCTGTCCACGTGAACGTGTCTGTTGTTACCCGTGTTCAACTCATTCCTAAGAGGCGATGTTGGCAAGATGGAGGAGAGAGACGGGTGAGTAAGACCATTATCCACTGTACATATATATGGGTTTTTCAAAGAATACATAATTGTTTGAAATAGATGGTGGAGACAAGAGCAGAAATATATTTCTCTGATATTTTGGCAGCAGCTGGGTGCTCTGAACTTTAAATAAGCTACCTGGCACTTTTGTAAGCAGTGCTATCAAATAATTGCATATATATATATATATATATGTATATGTATATACATATATATATATATATAATTTTAAAGAGAGAAAACAAGTAGAATAGCAATTTTGAAAACCTGATTAAGGCCAACTTGGAACTCAAACTTTAAAGAAATCCTGAGATTGTTCTAGAATAACTCTCATGGAAACCCATCTGACTTTTTCTTTGAGCACAACTATCAGTCACCATCTTACCTACAGTATGAGGTAGCAAAAGGACACTTTAAATACAGCATAGATTGTATCATCCCAAGTTCAGTAAGATGGGACTCTAGACAGAGGGAAACGGTGGCTTTCTGCTAAGCAAGGCGGGAAAGGTGTGTGGTGTGACGTGCTGTGTAATATGCTCAAGAGTGCATCCATGGTCTATCTGGTATCCCTGTGTGACAGGATGCATGGCAATTGGAGGATACATTGGAGCTGTAGGGAGCTGGAGTCTATGGGTGATGTTCTGACTCTGTTACTCCTGAGTTTTGGACGACACAGAGCGTCAGCTTCTTCCTCGTCACACACTGTGTGCTTCACTTCCTCACACAAAGGATTGACACATCACAAATACACATACATGCACACACATACATGAAAACACCCACATGCACACACATAAACATATATGCATGCACACACATGCACACAATCCACACATGCAAACATACATGTCTACATGTAAACATATACATGTGCACACACATGCACACACATGCGCATACATACATGCAAACACCCATGTGTGCACACATAAACATAGATGCATGAACACACACACACATGCACACACATACATGGAAACACCCACATGCATACACATAAACATATACACATGCACACACATATACACCCACATGTACACACATAAACATATACACATGCATACACATGCACGCACATACATGCAAACACCCACATGCACACACATAAGCATATACACATGCATACACATATACACACATACACACACATGCACACACATAAACATATACACATGCATACACATACACACATGTGCATACACATGCACGCACATACATGCAAACACACATGTACCCATACAAACATATACACATGCACACACATGCACACATACACACAAACACATCCATACACATGCGCACATTCGCAGACACACATACACATGTATATTGAAGTCCACAGAGAACTTCTTATGAACATATCTATATAAATATTAAGTATCAGTATTTTGTTCCAATGGAAGGATTAAAATAGGTTAAAAAAACTGGTTTTTTGTGAGCATGTTAGAAAGCCTTATACTAAACCAACTGAATTGTTTTTAGCTCAGTATTGTTACTTGGGAAATATGTGACTAGGTAGATTCATATGTAGATAACTACTTGATCATGCAGCAAATCTACCCTATCTATATTCACTATTAACTGAACATAAATCAATTTTATTAAAGCATAGTTTTCTTCACATTACAAAGATGGATGTTCTATTGAAGACATGTGATACCGTTTCAAGCAACCTCATGACTACAGTTTCTTGGGTCAGAAGAGGACATCGAGGCACTGTATATCACTGACACAGAGGGAAGAGCTATCGTAGACAGAGGGGAAAGTGAACAGATGATTCCACAGGCCCAGGTTTGACAGCAACTGTCAGAGGCTTAGAAAGAGTTCTGCAAAGATTCTTGCCAGAGCGTCCCAGGAGAATGTGGCCCTACCTCCACCTCAGATTCACACTTTTGTGTGTTAACATGGATAGAGAATGCATTCCTACTTCTAACCTACCCAGGCTCAGGTAATTTAGAGGGCCATGCTTGACACGCTCTTTGATGTGATTCCCTAGAGGCTAAAGTGTTTGGACAGTGGTCCACTCCAGCTGTGGCTATTGTTTGGAGAGGTTGTGGAACCTTTAAGAAGTGGGAGGGTGGCCACTGTGGGGAAGGTGGTCATGAGGGTGATGCCCTGGCCCACCTCTAACCCCAGCTCTGCTTCCTGATCCGAGCCATGCAAAGAGCCTGAACTGCACAGACCACGCCTCTTCAGCCACCACGCCTTCCTCACTATGATGGACTGTAGCTCCTGAGACATGAGACAGAATAATCCTCTCCTTGCTTAAGTTGCCTCTGGTGTGTATTTTATGCCACTGGCACATAAAAGTAACAAGTGCACCTGCCAACAGGGGTCCTTCCTTTCCCTCCTATTTGGTCTTGAGGTTTCTAGGAGTAGAGACGTTGTAACTTTCAGCTCTACCCCGGTGGGGTCCGCGAAACTTGACTCTGTATATTTACAGAGCTAGTTAGATACTTTCTCTTGCTTCTCATGTACTGCCTGAGCCTAGCTGCTGCTGTTGGTGATGTCTCTTTCCTGGGAAGCAAATTGTTCTTTCTTGAGTCAAAAGCACTTTTTTTTTAAAAATGGTCCCTGTTTCATCAAGCTCTCTCCTGTGTCTCTTGAGAAGTTAGAGTGAGCAAGCATGAGGTCTGTACTCTGGGTGGGAAGTGGTCACCCGTAGGTATTTGTGAAATCCCTGAGGGATTCAGGGGGTCATTAGAAGGCCATTGTATGGAGCAGAGACCTTCACAGACTACACAGAGGAGCTGGGAGGGGTGGTTGTGTGAGAAGGTCCAACTTACATTTTAAATGGATTCCAACACAACAAAACAGTATATGTTCCTGGTAAGTGAATATAGCTAAAAATAAAAATGTCCTTTCTGACCCACCAAGATGTGAAAAGATCCACCATCTACTCCCACCACCATACACACAGCCTTCTCTGCTGATCCTTCTTCATCACAATGGACAGTATCTTCTCCTGTGAATCAAGACAGGACTCTCCTTCTCAATATTGCTTTCATCAGTGAGGCCAGTGCTCTGCTAAGTCTGTCCACATTGTTCTTGGGCCTTTGGATCTGGTTTGTGGGAGGAATGTGGAGAAGTATGGGGCTTCTTGGGTCTAGCTTCAAGCTAGAGAATAGGTAGTGTGTTGCAAGTGGAGTTGGGTGGGCTGCTGTGGTTTAAACTCAGAAGCCTGGAATGTGGACAGTAAAAACTGCCTATGACGATTCAGATAGGAATAAGGACTCTTTCAGAAATAGGTCTCTTTTTTTGTGTGTGGTGTTACATTTCATCAAAGAATCCAGCTACATTTCACCCATGTCTTGAAGTTTTGAGTGAGACTGAATGGGAAAGCAATGGACTAAGTTAATTTGGTGGAGGAAATTTCAAGACAGCAGTAAATGTTCCGGTTTTAACATAGTTCCTGTCCACTGCTTTTAAACACTTAAAATGAGTGGTGTGTGGCACAGAAGTGGGAAAAATAGTTGGTGTGGGTGTGTAGGAAAGGAGAGCGAACGTGGCTAAAGTTCCACACAGGTGCAAGGCAGCAAAAGTCAGTGGGTTCGTGCGGTGAACAAGAAAAAGGCCCACAGCAGAACTGGCGCGTAGGTGACCGCAGACCTGCCCAGCTCTTGGGAGCAGGGAGCACACAAGCTGCCTGAGACCCAAGCGATATTATGCTTGATTGTCCCTGCTTCTGGAGGTCTGAGTTGCCCTGTTGCCGGAGCAAAGATGGCGCAGATCACTCTGCAGGGCAGATGGCCCACAGCAGAGTTGGCACCCAGACATCCGGAGAGCTGCTCCGCTCTTGGGTGCAGATGGAAGCCCAACAGGCTCTGTCCCAAGCGATGTTATATTGGGGGGAATCTGGGTACCTGTATCCTCAGTCTAGTCGATCCCCAGAACAGAGGTCACCAAAGGGAGGCTGGTAGGCTCCCGCCCTGTGCGGGTGCGCGCTCTCCCAGAGCCTGGGAGGGGGGGAGGGGGCGTCCCTCTGCAGGGCAGAAATCCCACAGCAGGGCTGGTGCATAGGTTACCTGCTCTTGGGAGCAGGGAGCTCACAAGCTGGCTGAGACCCAAGCGATATTATGCTTGATTGTCTCTCTGTCTGGAGGTTCGAGTTGCCCTGTTGCCGGAGCAAAGAAAAAAAATAGAGAAGTTAACTTTAGGTTTTCATATGTACACACACACACACAAACACACAAACACACAAATAGATGTACTGATTCTGCTAAACAATCATCCAGAGGGTAGAGGAATTTCAGTGATCTGATAACCAGTGTTTGAAGTTTAAGGCTCAGTGTTCACGTTTTTGTATAGAACACCAGGCTGAATACCAGGCAAGCCCAAAGTTGAGCACTGCTGAGCCCTATACACAGAGGTCTACTATCTGTTGCAGGGTGACCTTGAAGTAAGCAATAGTAGGGTGGATCAGACTGCTGTGTTTGCTGTCATTGGGGAATAGTTCTCCCGCAAGGGTAAAAATGAGCACATAAAAAAAAAAAAAGAAAAGAAAAAGAAAAAGGCCCTATGCAAGAAGATAAAGTATGGATACTCAGGACTGTATGATCAAGCCTCAAATTCTCTGTGCTGATGAAAAGATCAAGATGCAAATCGACCTGTGCCTTATGATTCCACTTATTTGGTGTGTTAAAAACTGCAAAACAGACATTATTATAAATCTTTAAAGATCAATCATCAGGGAACAATGAATCTTTTATACGAGTAAAGGAGATACTCATTTTTCTTTTATTGTAGCATTGGTTTGGGGGATAAGCACAGTGTCGCTGATTTGGAGGGCTAGCCATAATATCATAGCTTATTGAATCTTATATTTAAACTGTATTATACAATATATGAATTTTTATCTCAATTGAAAAAAAGATGAAAGATTTCATTAAGATAAAAATCAATAAAAGTTGCTATGAGTTCAAATAAACCCAAGCCAATAGACCATTCACAAAAGCAACATGAAGCAATTGCTTGGGTATCTTTTGCTCCTTGAACTTAAAAAATTAACCTATTAGCAGTTTGACGATATTTGTTAACAAAAAATCTTCATTTTTGAAATTCTCAAATTTATGTAGTGAATTACATTGATGGATTTCCTTATATTGAACCATCCCTGCATCCCTGGGATGAAGCCTACTTGATCGTGGTGAATGATCGTTTTGATGTGTTCTTGGATTCGGTTGGCAAGAATTTTATTGAGTATTTTTGCATCAATATTCATAAGAGAGATTGGCCTGAGATTCTCTTTCTTTGTCGGATCTTTGTGTGCTTTTGGTATTAGTGTAATTGTGGCTTCATAGAACGAGTTGGGTAGTGTTCCTTCTGTTTCTATTTTGTGGAACAGTTTGAAGAGTATTGATGTTAGGTCTTCTTTGAAGGTCTGATAGAATTCTGCAGTAAAACCATCTGGACCTGTGCTTTTTTTTGGTTGGAAGACTTCCAATGACAACTTCTATTTCTTCAGGGGTTATAGGACAGTTTAGATGGTCTATTTGATCCTGATTTAATTTTGGTACTTGGTATCTGTCAAGGAAATTGTCCATTTCCTCAAGATTTTCTGGTTGTGTTGAATACAGGTTTTTGTAGTAGGATCTGATGATTTTTTGAATTTCCTCAGTTTCTGTTGTTATCTCTCCCTTTTCGTTTCTGATTTTATTAATTTGGATACTATCTCTGTGCCCTCTGGTTAGTCTGGCTAAGGGCTTATCTATCTTGTTGATTTTCTCAAAGAACCAACTCCTCGTTTTGTTGATTCTTTGTATGGTTTTATTTGTTTCTACTTGATTGATTTCAGCCCTGAGTTTGATGATTTCCTGCCTTCTACTCCTCTTTGGTGTATTTGCTTCTTTTTGTTCCAGGGCTTTCAGGTGTGCCATTAAGCTGTTAGTGTATGCTGTCTCCCGTTTCTTTTTGGCGGCACTCAGGGCTATGAATTTTCCTCTTAGCACTGCTTTCATTGTGTCCCATAAATTTAAAAAGAGCTGAAAGATTACTACTGTCAATATCTTTAAATGTCTTAAACACATTTATTTACTTTCTGATAATTTCATACATTTGTACAACATATCTTGATCCTATCTGTCCCAATTCCCCCCCCACTCCCTCCAGACATCCCCTAACACAGCCTTTCCCCAACTAGCTGTTGCCGCCCCCTCTAAACAATAATACCTTCAGTCCTATTAGCACTGACTGCTGAAGGGCTGTCCTATTGGCTTGCTCTTGTGTAGGTCTTGTGCTGGTAAGCCACGGCTGCAGTGAGTTCATAAGCACATAGGTCATGCTGTGTCTGTGAACACATCGGCCGTGAAGTGCATGTCCAGAAGACAGCTTTTCACAGCCCTCTCCCCTACCCGCCAGTCTTGCTCACACTGTCAGGCACCATGAGGTCATAGCACACTGTAGCTATTCTTTGATCACCATCAAGCTGATTGATGGACGGAGGAGTGAGAGATGAGGATAACTCAGAGGTTAGAGTGGTTTAGCTGAGGTTTCTGCACTGCCAAACCACTAATGGTCTCCAGAGATATGGAAATAAAATTGTTTCAATATATTTCATTAATTTCTGATTGGTAAAATGAGTAGTCATTTTAAAACAGGGAGGCCTTTAGAACAACAACAACAACAAATGCCGATGGTTCTTTTCCATAAGAATTTCCATCGCCCCGATTGTTAATGAAGTTTGTGCTAGAGATAGCAACCCCTTGGTCTCACTGTTTGCTTCAGTGAGAACTGAACTTCCTGGGAACCACATCTGCTTGTTTCAAAAACCACACTGTCATTTCAGGGAACATGTGTGAACTGCACCTTTGCAGTATGACATGTTGTCCAGAAAGTCCCTGGCCAGCGTCATCCAGGCAGCAGAGATCCATCCGACGGTGACTGTGGCAGATGGCAGCTTTTGTGGAAATCTAGTGACATATGGTCTGCATTCACAGTGCTGAGGTCTCCTTGTCACCCGTGGCTGGATTGCAGCAAAAGTCCCAGTTCTCCCAGCCTCCGTTTTGTGTCACCCAGATCAGTCCCTGTAGCATCCTGTTCAACAGGCCACAACACTTCAGAGATCACATGACACACACAAGCTGTGTTGTCTATTACCCTCTCTTCCCTTTCTTATGATCTCTCATCTACTCTTTGCCTATGCAGTGCTCAGGGGTCTGTGGCGACTGCTAATTAGTAATAAGATTCCAAGCCAGGCTTAACTATGAGTGTGCATGTGATGTGCACCTTAGAGAGCCAAGGGGACCTCACTGATCCTCTTTATCAAGTAGCACTGTCCCTTCCTGTCTTTGTTTCATGATTTCTTTCTTGTCAGAACACTGGCCGCACTGGCTGGTTTTGTGTATCAACTTGACCCAGGCTGGAGTTATCACAGAGAAAGGAGTTTCAGTTGGGGAAATGCCTCCATGAGATCCAGCTGTGGAGCATTTTCTCAGTGATCCAGGGGTGAGGGCCCATTGTGGGTGGTGCCATTCCTGGGCTGGTAGTCTTGGGTTCTATAAGAGAGCAGGCTGAACAAGCCAGGGGAAGCAAGCCAGTAAGTAACATCCCCCCATGGCCTCTGCATCAGCTCCTGCTTCTTGACCTGCCTGAGTTCCAGTCCTGACTTCCTTTGGTGATGAACAGCAATGTGGAAGTGTAAGCTGAATAAATCCTTTCTTCCCCAACTTGCTTCTTGGTTGTGATGTTTGTGCAGGAATAGAAACCCTGACTAAGACATTGACCTTAATCTTCTCCACTGCCTTCCTATTCTCTGCCTCCTTTTCCCCTTCCTGAGGTCTTCCACATGTTCACACCGTTCACCTCTTCCAGGAAGCTGTTCTTAACCTGGTCCCTTCCCAGAGTTGTGGCAATCTAGATTTTTTTTTTCATTAGCCTTTGTCTTGTTAAGAAGATTGTAAGCATTTTAATGCCTTATGTGTATGTACGTATCTAAGTGTGTATATATATGCATATGTATAATTACTAGGGTGGCCTTTTTAACATGTTGAAATTAATCCTTAAATTGAGGTAAATGGCATGAGAAAAAGTTATAATTAATTTACTTTCAACTTCTTTTTAAATTTTTATTTGTGTATTGTGATGTGTATCTCCCCCCCCCCGTGCGTGTGTGTGTGTGTGTGTGTGTGTGTGTGTATGCATGTTCATGTGCCTGTGTCTATGTGTGTTCTGCATGTTCCTTCCATCATGTGGGTCCCAGTGAGTGAACTCAGGTCTTTAGGCTTGGTAACAAGCACCAATGAGCCACTGGCTAGAGAATTTGATATTGTGTTCAAGTTTCCATGACTCTAAATCTGAACCCAACCACCTGAGTCTGGGGGGGGGTGATTGTCATGGGTTCAGTGGGCTTCCTGTGTGGTGATGGCAGATCTTAGGTGCTCTGGGGGAGTGCTATTGTCCCAGAACTCCTTCTGGCCCACTGTGAGGGAGAAGACCATCTTTCTCCTTCAACAAGAGCATGGTATCATAAATATAGTTTAGGTGCTGTGTCTCAAAACACTACAGGGAATGCCAAGTGCATAATCCACACAAATATTTACTTCTCTAATGGAAAAAAAATCAAAGGCTCCTTTTATCCTGATTATACTACTCAGAAAAGACGTTCTTGGTCAACCGGACACATGCTGTCCTTTCTTGAAATACCATGTACTGTGTTAATAGGTGTGTGCTGTTAAAGCAGTAGGGTGCTCAGCCCAAGAGAGCACTCACCCTCACAACCTCAAATTCAAGTCTTTTGAACCAAGGGGCATACTGTATGTTCACCCTTCTCTCGAAGGCCATTTAAACGCTAGTTCCGTTCTACTGCCTATGAGTGAAGCAGGTGTAGTGTGGCCCTCAGAGCATCATGGTGTGTTTGAGTGTGAGCGCTATCCTTTCATGGGCACTCCGGGATTCATTCTCACCTCACCTCATTTGCTGAGCACTCTATCATTAAAGTGTCATTGAGAGCTGACGCCACTTAATTTTAGCAGCCTTCGCTTCTAGTACGCAGCGAGAACAGCTCTAAATGGAGAGGGGCGCACGTGACAGAGACAGGGATATTTTTACACCTCGCTCAGCATTTTATCTAACAAAGCAGCCTCCTGGGAAATAGAGGACGACCCCCGTCACTAAATCGAACCCTCCTGATGCCCGCAAATGGACGCGTAGTCTTCGGATGGCAGCATCTGCTGTGAGAAGCCTGTCATGAATATACTGGCGGGGACATGCTCCAGACTCTTGTGTTTTCCTGCCTCTCAAAATACCCTTGGTTTTTTATTTCGGGTGTGGTCAAATTAGGAAAGAAAGAAAGAAAGTGGCTTTAGAGATCAGCTGTCCCCTGCAGGCCAGAGTGGAGCCTTTTTACCTCTTTGCAAATGACAGAGCTCTGGAGATTTTCCCCCTATTAATTGCATAATTGCTTTTCCTGCCAAAGTAATTTGAACCCTTGGGGGTTAAGAAAATCACTTACTGTGAAATAGTGGCAATTTTTAACCCATTCAGCTGGTATTTCTTCACCTAATTAAATGTAGAAGGGACTTTCATGTTGCCCAGGGTGTGTGGGTTTCTGTGACCAATCTAATCTCTGCACTGGGAGAGGAGAGCATCTGAACCCTGATAGAGTCATTACCCTCAGCTTTGCACATCCTAACTGTCTGCATTGCTGTTTTGTGCAGGAGAAAACTTTACTTAAGCCGTTGGCTGATCTGTAATATTTGTGTCTGTGAATTAAAAGAAATCAAAACCGAAGACGTCATTGGTTTTGGAGAATGTTTGGCTGCTGGGAAAATATCTCGTTGCACGCCGGCTTTTGGGGCTGATCAAAGGCTTTTCATAGAAATCCAAGTTATTACCCTAAGATATGAAAACTTGGGCCCAGAGGCTTCATGACTTTTCCAAGGTCACACCTGAAGTCAACTTCTGGATTCCAAATTATCCCTGCCTTTCTTCCTCTTTGTTTCTTGCTTTAATACAAGTCACATTGCTACTATTGCGAATGATTTGTAAGAGGCAATTTAAAGCAAAGGTTTATAGTTCTAAAGAGTAGCTGCTCTTGGAGTTTGCTGTAAGTTAGAACACTGACCTACCACAGACACTCCTTTCCCAGAAGAACACTGTTTTATTGCTTCAAAGAAGTGGGGTCTGGTTGGCCACAGAGTGGCCTGAGAGAAATGTCACTGGATAGTCATTTTTCCTTCCACATACCATCTAGATACAAAGATTTCCCAGACTAACCCTTTTAGTCACTTCTACTCCCTTTAGAATTTGTCTTAATTTTATAGATCTTTTCCCCATACATTTAATCATCAGATAAACCATTTGACAAAATTACTTAAAGTTCTAAAATTAAAAACTTGAAAAAGCTCACATACATCCGCTGTAAGGCTATCCTATAATCACAGTCAGATATTTGTTTCCTCTTAAAGAATCCTGTTGTCAGAAGGCCTGAGACACTAGGTTCATGGCAGAACATTTGCTGTGAGTACACAAAACCCTGGGCCAGATATCAGGCATAGGTATCAGACATGGACACAAAAATAAAAAATAAAATCATTAAATGAGAGATAAACTTTGAATGGGTGTGGCAGACGATGAGGTGGAAGATGCTGTCTTCGGGAACATGAGGCTTTGGTGGGGAACAGGTGCAGAGGGAGGGCTGGAGGGCTGGAGGGAGAGAGGAGGCTGGGGTATCAGATTGTTTAGATGCACTGCTCAGGTGCTCCTTAGTGGAGCACGGGAGGATTGAAAAGAAGACACGTCAGGGTGTCTAGGAAAGAGGAGACAAAGCTGGGATCAGATATGATCGGAGCCTGCTTCATGTGCTCTGCACATAACACCAACCAGTGGACATGAAAGCCCAGCCATTCCTTGCCAAGATCCCAAATATTCTTCCCCATCTTTCTTTCCTTTCCTTTCTTATCCTAAGCCGCATTAGCAACTGCAAAATGGCGTGTGCGGAGGTGAACTTTTCAACTGACTTTAGGCCGTTCCTTTTACAAATAGATTCTCGACACAAACAGTCGTTATTCACCCTGGCAACTTCTTGACCTTCTTTAGGGCACAGAACCCTGTCATTAATCCAGGCTGAGTGGCACCGTAAGCCACCGTGCTCTTTTGTATTCTTGTCACCGACGAGATCTAAAGTCATCGGGTCCACCTTTCCATCTGTGATTGCCAAGCTGGGCTGCTGTGCTGGGGACAAGCCCTAGCTGCGTTCTGAACATTCACTCAAGGTGTCCACTCCAAGCCGGCACGCTTTGAACTTGGGTGGAGTCTGGAAGAGGATAAAGAGGGAGGGAGTCCAGCATGTGATCTGGGATGTTGAAGAGCTGAGTGGGACTCCTGTGTAGCGCTGGAAAGAAGCCAAGGCTGGATGGTGGAAACCCTAAGCTGCTGACTTTAGGAATGAGGCTGTAAGGGGTTACACATGATCTGGGGGTCTCCCTCTCCAAGGTGTACTAGAGATGAGGAGACCAGTGGCAGTCGCCTGTATGGAAGCGGCTCCACTGAGGTACAGTGAGCTATCAGAATAGGTTTGCAGGAAGACTGGGTGCTAAAGGTCATGAAGCTAAGACCACTCTGCTTCCTCCTGGATCACTCGGCAAGAGAAGTCACATGCCAGGCTGACTGTTGGACTATCAAAAGCAGAATACAGTTTTTAAATATTAGGGAGCAGTAGCACTTTGTCTCCTGCATAATTTATATTTGTTTGTAATGAATCTGAGATGCTTTCGTAAGAGTCAACTAGTGAAGTTCCCAGCCCAAAAGTCTAAGACAGAAAATCTTGCTTCCTCGGCATGGTGGAGTTGGGGAGTTGGGTGGTTATCAAGAGAGGAAGAGTAAAGGGAAGAACTCAGAAAGAGAGTCAAACCTTTAGGGAAAGCGACATTGGAGTGACAGACAATGCATTAGGAACAGCATGGAGAAGCAGACAAGAAATGGAGCCTAGGGCATCAGAGGCCTTAAAGAGGGTGGGTTCTAGAGAAGGTGGCCAAGCTGTTAGGAACTACAAGGGAACTGGGGGATAACTGAGTGAATAAAACTACTCACCTAAGCTGAAGTGACAGATGGAAAAAGACAAACCGACCTTTCAAAGTTGAGTTAGATGAGTCCCAGACGCCCACAGACCAGATAAGAATTAAAGGCAGGAGGTTTATTTTAACTTATGGTTCTGAATGAGGAATGAGGGGCACGGATGATGATGGCCTTCTTGCTGGTGAGTCACAGTCAGTACAGGGCACCACTGCACAGAGACAGAGAGAGAGAGAGAGAGAGAGAGAGAGAGAGAGAGAGAGAGAGAGAGAGAGAGAGACAGAGAGAGACAGAGACAAGAGAGAGACAGAGACAGGGACAGACAGATGGAAACACACACAGAGAGACAGGGACAGAGAGAGACAAACAGAGACAGCAAAACAGAGAGAAAGAGAGGGGGAGAGGGAGAGAAGAGAGAGAGAATGAGCATATGCTTAGGTGCTAGTCTCTCTTCTTATAAAGCTGCTGGAATCTGGGTGTGAGGACCCCACCATAGTGATCCTGTCTAGACCTACTCACCTACACAAATGGTGCTATGTCTACACTAGGGTGGATCAGATTTCCACTCTTTTAGTATCCTACAGTGCATATTACACTCCAACACGAATTACAGAGAGACAGACGCTTGAAAACCAAGACACTCAGGAATCTTGAAGAGGCCTGGCTGAGATGGGAGAGGGGAAATGGGGCCTGAGAGGCGTGAGAGAGAACTGGCCTATTCTCGTCATGGTGTTAGTCATGGGGAAGACAGAGATGACAGAGCAAGGCTTAGGGACGGGCAGCCATGTGGGGACAGAGGCCTGGGGGGTGAGGGGGGCCATGAGAGGTGGGAGTGCCAGTCTCTTGGGAACTTGCTAAAAATATAAATACCACATGTCTTAGTCAGGGTTTCTATTCCTGCACAAAGATCATGACCAAGAAGCAAGTTGGGGTGGAAAGGGTTTATTCAGCTGACACTTTCCACATTGCTGTTCATCACCAAAGGAAGTCAGGACTGGAACTCAAGCAGGTCAGGAAGCAGGAGCTGATGCAGAGGCCATGGAGGGATGTTCCTTACTGGCTTGCTTCCCCTGGCTTGCTCAGCCTGCTCTCTTATAGAACCCAAGACTACCAGCCCAGGGATGGCACCACCCACAATGGGCCTCCCCGATTGATCACTAATTGAGAAAATGCCCCACAGCTGGATCTCATGGAGGCACTTCCTCAGCTGAGGCTCCTCTCTCTGTGATAACTCCAGCCTGGGTCAAGTTGACACACAAAACCAGCCAGTGCACCACGTTCCAGACATATGACTCCTGAGTATGCACCAGGACTTTCTGTCAGCATGCGCAGAGACACTTGCTCATCCATGTTTGCTGTTGCATGACTCACAACAGGCAGAAAGTGGGACTAACTTAGACGTCTACCAACAATCAGATAAAGAACATGTGGTCCATATACACCATGGAATTTTATTCAGCTGTAAAGAGGATAATTTGACATTTGCTGGGAAAAAAAATGGATGGAACTGGAAATGGGTATGTTAAGTACTATAAGTCAGATTCAGAAAGACAAATGCTGCTTAGACTTAAGAGTGTGTGTGTGTATGTGTATATGTATATGTGTGTATATGTATGTATATGATTATGAATGTGTATGTGTGTATATATGTGTATGTGTATGCATGTGTGTATGTGTATTTGTGTATATGTATGTATGTATGTGTATGCATGTACATATGTGTGTATATGTGTATTTGTGTATATGTGTATGTGTGTATATGTGTATTTGTGTATGTGTGTGTATGTATGTGTGTATATGTGTATTTGTGTGTATGTGTATATATATATGTATTGTGTGTATGCATGTATATATGTATATGTGTGTTTGTGTGTATGTATGTGTGTGTATGGGTGTATATGTCTGTATGTGTGTGTTTGTGTATATGTGTGTCTGTACATGTGTATGTGTGTGTATGGGTGTATATGTGTGTGTGCATGTATATGTGTGTGTAAGTATGTGTGTGTGTGTGTGTGTGTGTGTGGTGTAGAAAAGAGACTACGAGCAAGAGGCAGAAATCTTAACAAAGGGGGCAGTGGGAAAGAGGGTTTTGGAACATGAGCAGCATGAGAACAGAATGGGTGGGGACATGTGGAAATAGGAAGGAACAAGTGGGAGAGAGATTTGGGGACAGGAGAGGTCACCAGGGAACAGGGACAGATTCAAGCACATAAAATGTCATAATAATACTCACAGTCTAGCCTACTGTGAGCCCTACATCAAAGAGAGAGCTTGTCTCAAAAGACAAGTGACACCACACCCGAGGAACAAGAGCTGGGCGGTCCTCTGGCTTCTACATACGTGTGTACCTATACTACAGTCTAGTGTATATGCACTACAGCAGGCATGCATGGGCATGCTACAGCAGGAGAGGAAGCTAATTATCCCAGGGCCGTTCATGTCATGTCATAATTCCTTTCAGAAGTGCTTGGGAAGTAGAAATGTCTTCTCACTTTTGTTTTAGAAAGATTTTAACATCTGTCTCCCAAATCGTCAGACCAAAGCCAAGAGTGTAGCTGCTGTAGATGTCAGGGCAAGGGAAGCATATGTGCCCTGCAGCAGAGGATGAGTCCTTCCTCAGGGCTTCCCAAAGCTGAAGAAAGAACAGATTTGTTAGCTCGTTTTCATCCCCAACATGCTGTGAACAGATACTTTGTAAAATGGAACAGAAAATGAATCACTGGGAGATGAATTCTAAAACCCAAATGCATACAAAATGTAAGTTCAAGTGTTTGTATTGCCAGATTCAACAGACATAAAATTACGCTGTCAAATTGCTGTGGTTAACAAACACCCTCAATGGCTGTACCCTGACATTTCATCTGAGGCCAGCTGCAGTGCACTGACTGTGCTTCTAGTGTTCACAAGAAGCTATTTTTCTTCTACTCAGACACATAAATACTCTTTCACCATCGATACAGAAGTCGCTGCATACCTGGAACCCCAGGGCAGCTACATTTTCAAGGGTCTGTATAAAATGGCAACACAGATTTTAGGGAGCTAAAGAGATGGTTGTTCAGTCTTTGAAAGGGCTTGCTGTTCTTACAGAGGTTCTGGATGTGAAATACATACATATATATATATATATATATATATATTCTATACTGGCTGCTTTTGTGTGTCAACTTGACACAGGCTGGAGTTATCACACAGAAAGGAGCTTCAGTTAGGGAAGTGCCTCCATGAGATCCAGCTGCAAGACATTTTCTCAATTAGTGATAAAGGGGAGAGGGTCCATTGTGGGTGGTGCCATCCCTGGGCTGGTAGTCTTGGGTTCTATAAAAAAGCAAGCTGAGCAAGCCAGTAAGAAACATCCCTCCACGGCCTCTGCATCAGCTCCTGCTTCCTGACCTGCTTGAGTTCCAGTCCTGACTTCCTTTGGTGATGAACAGCAATGTGGAAGTGTAAGCTGAATAAACCCTTTCCTCCCCAACTTGCTTCTTGGTGTCTTGATGTTTGTGCAGGAATAGAAACCCTGACTAAGACAATATCTGAGTATAATCTGGATATATATTTATATAAATCTTTTTAAAACAGAAATGTAGAGTACAGTTTCCAGAAAACAGGGAAAACAAGTGGTGTGTACAGTTCAGAAAACTGTCCTTCTGTACAGTCTCTCTTGTCTTGTCCTGATGTTATTTGTTATTAAAAGTCCTTATGAGTAAAAGTAATTTTAAGTTGTGACTTCCTGACATCAGGGTCACCATCCATCAGGATATCACACAATACCAGTTTTGAATTATAATAGAAGAGTAGATCTCATTGTGGGAAGAACTGCAAAATTGTGGTTTTCATATTCCATGCCTCAAACACACAAGCCATCCCTTCTTAACTGACCGTGGAAGGACTTTCATCTCACCCCATGACACAAACATATTCAGGTGACACTCATCCTTCAGCTAGAAGATGAACAGGAAGGGAGTTCAGAACTTCCCACGGGAGATAAGGGACTATGGGAACCCTTTCTTTTTCTTCTTTCTTATTATTTTCAGCCTTAAAGGAATGTAACTCAGGCAAGGATGTCCCAGGCCATTTGCGCAGCTTAGAGTGCCATTGAGATCGTCCAGTGTTCTTGGCATTTCTGACTCAGCTGCAGAGTAGCTTTCTGCAGCTGTCCATTCTACACTTCATTGTGAACACAACGCAGCCATCTTCTTGCTTTGGATATGACTGAACTCGTACATGTCAACAATCCACAGGAATTCTGTGCTCACAGGGACTGCAAAGGGAAATCAGAAGTGTAGACCTGTATGCTTTCCCATTTCTAATGTCTGGGCAGACTTGGTCACAAAATGCTACTTGCTTTACATACACAACTACAGTAAAGTTAAATTTTTTAAGCAGGCACAGTAAACAATTAATAACCAGGCTGGGATAGGTCTTAATGATCGAGTACTTGGATACCGTGAGTGAAACCCCAAACTAAGTTTCTAGGGGACGAGACAGAACAGAGACACACAGAGATATTCATTTATACCACGGAACAGTTATAAACCATAATAAGCATTACTGGAGTGCTTACGAACCCCACTCTCTGAAGGTATGTTATTACCCTGCACCCAACATTTCTGTGTATAGGATGATGTGAAATTGCACAGTGCCTCTCAGGGAGATGGTGTGAGGTATCTGGGACAGTCACTGTGCCTGGCATTAGGACACTACTGACCTTCTTCTTAAAGGGAAAGGCGGAGTCATGGCATTGTTAGTTAACCTCAGGCTATCAGACTAAGACACTAAGGTAGCTCCCAATCAGGATTAGTCCTTTAGCTAATGTCTCCCCCACCTCTCTTCCAGGGCTTTGCTTATGTGAAGGAGACTGTAAGTGCATTATGCTCATGACCTATTTGGTTAACTGGAAAGTCCACACACTAGGTCCCCTGTTCTCATCTATTACTTCTGAATAAATATAACACAGCATCTTCACCAGTAACCTAGAACTATTTCACCCAAACAACTGGTGTCCTCCAAAGTTCTCACCTCTGGACAACACATGTAAGTTCCCAATCACACAGTCTTACTCAAAAAATCATTTTATAACTCCCTTTGGGCATGACTGCTCTGGTCAGTAGTGATAACTAGAAAAACCAGTCATTTTTTTTTTAAGATAAACTTCCTTGTTTGAAGTATCCACATGTCACATGAGAGCATAATTGGATAGATAACTTAGTTTTGGGTTACAGAATGTCAACCATGGTCTAAAGGAGACTGGACTAAGGAATCAACATCACTGATGTCTGCCCCAGTGCTTGATCCATGCCTATAAAGTCAGGAAGGAGATCACTGAAAGTTCCAGGTCAGCCAGGTCTACACAGTGAGGTCCGGTATGGCGAGGGCTACAAAGTGAGATGTTGTCTCAAGAACCCAAAAGTACATAAGCAAATATTTCTAAAAATGTCACTGATCCTAAGTCACTTTGGCCAGAGTTCACACAGAAGGGTCTGAGTGCCAAGTGTTGTTGACACAAGGAGATCAGAACTGGACTCCAGGAGCCAGGCCACTGACCTCCAGTTCACGTGGCTTCCTACAACAAATGGGAAACCTGACCTGCATAGACCACATAGGACGCACGCTCTGGGCCCCTGCCACAGTCTCCTGCAGCAGGTAGACCCTGTTTAGGACCACCTTTGCCGCCCTCGACTCCCTGTACCAACTCCACAGGAGAGAGCGGACATCTCAACCCTACTCCAACTTAGTTCTCTCCTGAGTATTGTGAATGCCTCCACGCAAAGAAGAGCGTCAAAGTGAGCAAAGGAGGAAAAAGAATGATAGGTCGCTTCTTCGCACGGGAACCACCTCACGTGAGTCACCCTGTTGTTGCGTGAGTTCTCTGGAATTATTACAGATCCTTAATTGAAGGTGCCTGCGTTTTAAAGATAAGCTTGCATTAAACACTTTTTTCTTCGATGTAGCAAAACACCCAGAAGGAACAACTGAAGGGAGGAAAGACTTATTCTGGCTCGTGGTTTGAGGGGATACAATCCCTAGTAATAGGTGGTTTTCTAGGGATGGGGACATGAGCACTTGGTGGTTTATGAAATCATGCCAATCTGGAAGCAGAGAGATGCTGCAGGAAGAAAATCACTTAAGAAAATAGAAAACAACAAAGAGAAACAAAAATTCAAATGTATACAGAACATAATAGGAGACATAGAACAGGGAGTCTGGTGTCCATAGGAGGTCGGAGTTGGAATCTGCTTCTGCTGAAACCAGTTGTTACCTCTGTCTGTCCCTGAATTGGGGATTTGGGGGAGGGGGCAGCTTTCATTCTAATGCTAGAGAGCATAGTGGTTTACAAAGGCCTTGGAGCCAAGCCTCTCAAACACACCTGCCCCTTCACATACACATACTTCTTGCCTTCCTCCAGAGATGCCCCAACTTCCAACAGTTTTACAACCCCTAAAAACAGGATCAAGAAGAGTTCATGTGGGCCTTCAAGGGATGTTCCACATTCAAAGTGTAACATTAGTGAAGATATGCCTACTAAATTCTACTAATCTGACAATTCATTGCTCATTTAAAGTTTTACCTATGTCTGTCAATGCACATCAGATAAATGAATGCAACTTTCAAAGAATAAAAAAATATTATTCAAACTGAAATGATATGGATGGTTGATAGCTTCTGGAGGAGGGGGAGTTCCCATTACAGATGTGGCCACTGGTCAGTCAACTGCTCTACAGTGGACAGCCCCACACCCAAAGTGTATGCACGGTACCAATTGGGTTTAGTGTGATTTAAAAATAATAAATTGTAGAACTTGGTTGGTTGGGTAGGAAGATGGGGGTGGATTTGGGAGGAGTTGGTAGTGAAGATGATCAAAGTACATTGTATGAAATTCTCAAAGAATTGGTAAAACATTTTCATCTTAAAATGTACCTATGCCTAGTATTGACTTCATTTTGTCTATATTTTCACAAAATGGGTATTATTTGCTTAAAATGATAAACACATATCATTTTGCTTAAAGTTTGTCACCATTTTTCATTTGACACAGCTTTTCTCTTGAGGGTCAGAGTAAGTTTGGTTCAAGCGGCTGAATGGCCGGTCATTTAGAAATCAGGGGGAATCTTCAGTTCAGAGACGGATGCTTAGGTCCAAGTTGTGGGGTGGTGGTGGGAAATATTCCACTCTGTTTTAATGCAGACACTCTGGATGTGACTTTATTAGGTATTTCTTCTCTGGTGGCATAGTTTTAAGATCTAACTCCTGAACACAAATTCCCACATCTGGATGGCGTCGGTGCAGATTTAACTTCAGTAGCCCTCCTGAAATGGCATGGTGGGGAATTATTAGAATCTGTAGAATAAGACAGGCTTCGTCTCTGCCTCCCACCAAAAGAGAAGCATAAGCCATCGATACTGTACAGCTGGCCCTGCTCCCCTCTTCTGCAGAATTCCAACTTTGGTGGTGTGTTCTCTTTCTGAAGAAAATCAGGATTCCTGCCTGTCTTTTGGAAGCTTTTGCCATCTCCCTCTCTGTTGAGGTATCCTGCGATTTGGTGTAAAACAGGCAGGCAGGCATTGAAATTCATTTTTTAACATTTTCCGCCTCTCTTTAGCTAATATTTTTGGATGTTTGAGCTGGAATGTCAAAACTCCTTCTGTTCCATTCTCAACTCTTCATTTTAAATCCTTTATCAAGCCGTACATGACAGCAGTTAGATATCCCCCAGACCTTTATCCAAAAAGCGATTCATCAAATACACAGCACGCCAAGTTTCTCCGCGTGTTGAAAAGAAACAGTATGTACTTTTGTGTTTGGAATGAGATTTGACACACACATACATAAACATGTTTGGAACCCTCTTGTCTCCTCCAGACCTTCCTTTGAACTACATCGGAAGTGGCCCTCAGTGGGGACACGGGGAGGGTGGGGGGAGACGCAGGAGAAAATTGAACTTTCTGAGATCAGTACTTAACATAAAAATTTCATCACAATCTTTATCATCTTGCCGCCGTTGCAGAAAAGGGCCAGGCTTCCTCCACCTCTAACTTCCCGAAGTCGCCTGTTTTACCTTCAAATCTGATGAAGTGTCAAAGTCATTTACCAGTAATGAGTTCTGCTGCAAATTTTATTTTGCTTGGAATTTAATTAATGGGCCAAAGACTTTCCATTGTGATTTGAGCAAATGAATAATAAATCAAGAAAGGAGAATTGTCAGGGAAGGAACATCTGTTTCTTACAAGCGTTACAACATGACTACAGCTAGGCTGGGCATTACCGGCACAAAGACAGTAGGAGTCCGCTCCCGAGTAGCTTCTTTCATTTATTGCTCCACTGAAGGTGAACGCAGAGTGCTCTAATGGGCCTCTGGTGTTAATAAAAGCTCTGTGCTCCTCCGGCTTGGCGGTAGCCTCTTCCTTGAGGGTACCACTGTCCTTAGTCCATGGTTTGTTGAGCTACGTCAGGATTCTGCAGTGTCAGGACTTTATTGGATGATTAATAAGGGAAAGACAAATTCATAAGCAGAAACAATATGAAATTACCATCATATTAGTGTTTGCCGCCTTGCCTTCTACTGGGGAGGGGGTGTAATGAGATTGTGATTGAAGTTAAGTACTTTGACTTGCACTGTCAAAAAGGAGAAAAAAAATAAAAGGTCACCCGACCTGTTGGGTTTTATCTGGTTAACCAGGAACAACCTCTCCAGAATAGTGACTTTTGTGGTAGTGCCAGGGATGATAGATGGGAGGGAGGGAGAGAGACAGATAGACAGACAGAAACAGAGAGACACAAAGAGAGGCAGAGACAAAGACAGAGAGAGACAGAGCGACAGAGTGCAAGAGACAGAGAGATAGGGAATTAGATCTACCAAGGTCTGTACTGGAAGGAGGAAGGAAACTTGCTACGACTTTTTCTGCTATTTATCACTGAAATGCACTTTGCTCCTACGTATGGAGGAGGTCTAAGTATCTGAGAGGTAGGAATAAATCGCCTTATGAAAATGTGCACTGCATGGCTCACCAAGACTCTTGTGTGATGTTGATAATGTATGCAAAACGGTAATAGGCACTTTTGTCACACAGGAATAACTCCAGGTCCCACATGTTACCCTTTAAAAAAAAAACCACCTTTTCTCAAAAGCTGGTAAGATTTGATAAGGAGGATTTCTAGATTTATGATTTTTTAATTTGTATCTGGAGCAACCCTCCCAGGAATGTTTCCCTGATGAACCGGATATTTCTCCCCAAGCAACTCATTCTGGCACCCTGTGCCACGTGCATGGTCTGATATGGCATTCTGTACGCAATTTCTGCTTCAGATAGCTCTGGGGAGTGAAGGTAGGAACTGTAGGAACTACGAGCATTGGCAGAGGGATCGCAGAGTTGGAGACAGGGAAGCTGTCATTTTGGAAGGGATCTTATTGGTACAGTCAACAGGACACTCTGAGGCTGTTCACATTTCTCAGTGCTTAGCAATCAAGAAAGTGAATTTCATCACTTCGTCCTAAACTGAAATCGCCACGAACGCTTTTCCAAATCTACTCACTTTAAAAAAGATCAAAATAAATAAATTTTTCATTTACTTCAAGAAATATTTGTCAGGTAACATATATGACTTGTCATTGGAATTGAGTTTCAGAACAATGACTATTTCTATATATATCGAATTATAAGAATTCTATATTTTAATTGCTAAACCTGGCCATATTCACCAGGGACTGTTTTATATTAGGGACGTTGAAATTTCAAGCAATCAACATATTCTGTCTACAGTGACTTAACATTCATCTACAAAGGGAAGAGGGCAGGAAAATGAGATCCTCTCGCTGCTAAGATACACATAGAGCAATGTTTGAAAATGCTTCAATAAGACTTGGTATATGCGGCACATGATATCTAGTGCATGCAGACTCATTTTCTGAAAGTTAAAGGCATCCACAAATAGCTTATGCCCCTGAAGAGAAGGCTCATTGTTTTCAATTGAATTTTAAAAGTAATTATTGATCTTGGATAATTTTCACATACATTTAAACTAGTCAAATGTCTACTTGTAGAACTTACTTTAAAAATAAATAGAAGTGGAATATAATATACTAAGAAACAAATGCTCTGTGTGTGCCTACATGTATGTCAGTCTTGGTCAGCCTTCCCACATGACCTTGACATCCATCCGTGTCTTTATCACCATGAGCCCATTTTTCAGCAAAGACACTGACAATGGCTCCCCTCGCTAGATCTTCTAGGCTATCTCAATACAAAGCCATTAAATCTACACTAAACCAACACTAAACTTGTTATCCCCAGCCAGAGTGACCATTCATACTATATCTGGATGTTATCATTTTTTAAAGAAATACTTCATATGAATATTTGAATTTTTAACATGAATATTTACAGAGTTGCTTTAGAATGATGTTCAAGACACCGATTATAGTGGCAGACAATACACACAACTGTGGCATGCTCTCTAGAGTAATCTCTATTCCTTGACCTTAATTTTCCTTAGCCTGTTTCATGAACAATCTTAAGTGAGGTCATTTGGGGACACCCTTCCTTCTTTCTCTCCTTCCTTCCTTCCTTCCTTCCTTCCTTCCTTCCCCCCCCCCCTTCTTTCTCCCATAGTTTGTAACTTTTCAAAATGAAGTAGTTGAGAGGATATCCCTTAGGTGTGAGAGAGCTCACGGGGCTTCAGATTTAAGGACGGTGCACCTATCTATTGTGAGAGCTTACAGGTAGGTTTTAGGACTGGAAGGGATCCAGGTCTCAGCAGGAGAAGAATGCCCTTTCAAGTACCGTGAATGTGCCTATAGCCGTTTTTCTTCTGAGTCACAGGAAACAGGAAAGCCCTCCTCACTAGACATATATACAGTGGAACCTCAGAAATTGGGAATCCACCCAGGCATGGTCAAGAACAAAACAATTAATCAAAGCACAGAGAACAGAGTTGTAAGTGTATTATACTTCTGTGATTCCATCTTTCTTAATTGTCCAGGTAAATTATATGTTAAAGTAGAGGTAAGAGTTCTTGTATTTTATGTTTGAGCACTTGGTATTAATTAAATGGCCAAGCTTATCTGGTATATTAGTCACCTAATTCTGGACATTAATCTTTGGTTTAATATAGTTAAATTGTGTGTGTCTACAGGTAGTGGGCATTTAGATACAGGTATATTTTACACACACACACACACACACACACACACAGAGCACAGTCACTGTCACACAAAAAGAGAAAACCAACTCTCAAACTTGGCTTTCATTTTTAAACATATGTACTCATAAGGCTGAAATCCACATATTGGATTGGTTCTTAAAAGAAATTCAAGATTGTTTTACAATTCCCAGTAAGTTGACAATTTTTAGGGCTATAAAATATATGGTTGTAGAGCCAGGTGAATTCTTTTTTGGAAAGAAGTAACACACACACATGTTGAATAATTTAACAGGCACGTTTAAGAAAAGGGGGAGAGAAGGGGAAATTGATCTTTTCTTAAATAGACCATCCTCCCCGCTAAAGACCTGTGCAGAGACGACCTGAGGGAGGCGGCTGTACCTCAGGCTCCTCCCATCATTTGCAGAGCTGATCAGTTCCGTGTAAAGTTCCGGGTCAAGTTCCGCGCCAACCTTCACTTAGTTTCTGTTTTCTTTTCCTTTTTTTTTTTTCCCCTCTTGTAAATCTAGCCTTAAAAATCAATCTAGAATGTTCACCTTTGGAAATGAGGGCTTAAATGCCACGATTGATGACGTCATTTCAGAGCGACGCTGCTGTATCCGCTCACTCATAAAACGCCTCATTTCTACTCTGCCTTCACCACATGATGGTTCCCAAGTGGCACATCTCAGAGCACCCGAGGGACATTTTCCATTGCTGTCCCTTAATTCTGAGCTGAACAGCCCTCCTCCAAACCCCCTCCCCAAGAATTTCTCTAACTGACAGGGTGTATGTGTAACCCTCCAGGATGTCAGGGTAGAAAAGTGTTTGAAACCAACCAATCAAATGAAAAATCGAATATTTGGCCAATTGCTAATTACTCTCCAGTCTTTTGTCACTCACGTTGTGTGGTCAAACATCCAGATTAACAGATGATCACATAATCAATTATTGCCCTTCACTATTTGCCATCATGTAAATGTGGCTTTTGACCCAGTGAAATTTTCCAGACATTTTTGTACAGATTTCTAGAAAAGCTAAGAGGTTGCATTCTATATTTTATTTTATTTTATTTTGGCATTCAGTGCTTAATGGGTTGTGAAATTTCTGTTATGATAATATTTTTATGGACATCCAATCATTTTTGTAAGACTTGTCTTCACTGTGCATCACAGACTGGCAGAAGACCCAGAAAAAATGGTCATAAGCTGTAGACTACTAAGAAATTTTTCCAACCAGCCTGGTAAATGTCTTAGTCCAGAACACCTCTGAGGGGCTAAAGATTCAAGGGTTCAGCCTGCCTGTTGTGATCCTTTGGCCAATGACCAAAGACTGAACACTATAAACCTTAAAAGACTGGGGCAGGAATGGGAAGGGCAGATGGAAGTACACCTGTGAATGGTTTAAGATGTCAGTCAAGCTCTCAAAAACACAAAGAATGACTGCATCTCATCCACCAAACACCTACTTCACCCTCATCAAAGAGTCCATGTTTGTCTCACCTTTGTCTGTAGTAGTATTGCCGCCCAGGTCTCCCCTCCTGATGCCCTACTGTCTGTTTCTTCTCAGTTTTCAGGTCTCGTTTATCCACCTGAGAGAGCTTTGTTTTCAAATAAATTCAACTACTCCTAAACCAGCTAACCTCTCACTGGTTAATACCACCACGTTCCTGATGGTTTCCTCCACAATAATTCTCATTTAAATACATTCTACTGTAAGCCAGGTGTGGAGACACGCCTGTCATACTGGTACTTTGGCAGGTAGCAGCACAAGAACCTGGAGTTCAAGGTCATCCTCACGTACATGGAGAGTTGTAGGACAGTCGGTGCTATGGGTGACCCCATCTCAAAGCTCAACCCAAAAAGTACAAAATAATAATCGTCAATTCCAAATATCCCTTTCTAGTTCTTTTACTTGAAACCATTGATATCAGATGTATTTCTGAATTTAAATTACATTTATTTAAAGAGATACAGTACATAAATAATATTTCAAAGAATTGAGTCAGCGCTGTATGATTAAGCATGTTGAAATTTCAAATTTTCCAGCTAAATGGATAAGTGGATGGCAGATCTTTGGATGGAGTAATAAATAAATAAAGCATTATATACCAATATATTGAGTTTTCACTGCTAAAGAAACATATACAAGTCTTTCTGTTTTCAGGCCTTTTAGATATCAAAACAGCTAATAATAGGTCTTGGGGTACACAGATACACAAGCACATGCATGCACATATATGTATAACCTCATACATACACGCACACACACATGTACATGTGGATTATTTATTTTATTATAACTTCTAGCTGTGTGTGCTAACTTCATCAGAGCTAGGATGGGGTATATTTTACTTATCATTATGCCCCTAGGACCTGGTACCACAGCTGGCAATAACAGATACTCAAAATATAGTTATTAAACGTACGAATGAGTGACTAAAACTACATTTTGTTATCTTAATGAGTCCTGACTGTCCAGTATGCTCCTGTGAAAGTGTGCCCGGAATTAAGTGACTTGGTGGTAGTTCCAAAGAAGTCTTATGCCTATTTGTATTTTGTCGTTTTGTCACAGAATGCATGCTATTATACACTCAGCAATGGAACCCAGTTTATTTTCATCTTCTGTTTAGACTGTCCTTATCTTTCCTGCCCAAACACTGTAATCTCATTCAGAAGGAAGGAATTCGAGTGGGATGTGCTCCCGGCCTCGTTAGAGAAAGGCAGAGTGCCATTGTTTTAATGTTGTGTTTTAATTAGCAGTCCTCAAATAACATAAATGGTATGATGTATCATGCTGATTTGTAGTTCTGTGTTTGGAAATTTAGAAACACATTTCTCATCGAGGGAGGAAAGAATGGGAGACAAACTGAGTGAGAGAGAGAATTAAAAGTAAAATTGTTGAAAGATCAAATTTTCTGTAATTTCCAAATGTTCTAAAAAGGGGGAGGGAATAGATAATTTACAACAAAATTCAAATAAATAATTAAGAGCAAATATAAGCCCAACACATCATCATGGTAAACCAAAAAGTATTAAAAACTTGATGAAATAAAAAAAATGTCCAGGGGCTGGAGAGGTGGCTCAGCGGTTAAGAGCACTGACTGCTCTTCCGGAGGTCCTAAGTTCAATTCCCAGCAACTACATGGTGGCTCACAACCATCTGTAATGAGATCTGATGCCCTCTTCTGGTGTGTCTGAAAAGAACAACTGTTTTCTCTCTCTCTCTCTCTCTCTCTCTCACACACACACACACACACACACACACAGAGAGAGAGAGAGAGAGAGAGAGAGAGAGAGAGAAAGCAAGTAGAATTCCTAAAAAAAAAAAAAATTCCAAATGAATGTAAAAGTGTCCAGTTCATAGACTGAAAATTTGATGATGATGGTGAGTCTATAATGCTCCCTGAATTGACTTGCAGGATCAATCTAATTCTTATCAAAATTCCAGGTACTTTTATTACAGATATGCACAGGCTAATCCAGAAATTCATACTGCAATGCAGTGGTCCCCAGAACAGCCAAACCTTCAAGGCTTCATATATCCTAATTCCAAAGCTTCCTTCAAACAAGGGCAAGGTACTGTACTGGTGTGGAGACAGACACACAGATCAACAGAGTGGACTGAAGTACAGAAACAGACACTCACATCTGTGGCCATGCTGGCTTTTGATGAGGATTGCAAGATGGCTCTGTGGGAGAAGTGTGGTCTTTCATTAACTGACTCTGAAAGAACTGGATACCTGGCTGTGACAGAGTGGACCTGAACCCCTATTCATATGCCAGCCCAAAAATTTCCCTAAAGAAGTAGAAAACCCAAAAGTAAGAGTTAAAACTGGAAAAGTCAGAAGAAGAAAAAACACATCAGCAATCTTTGTGATCTCAGACACAGCAATGGTTTCCAAGAATACAAGTAGCCAGAAAAAAAATACAAGAATTTGTATTGATATTAAAAATGTACAAGAACCAATATTAGCACATGCATGTCTACACACCCACAGGAACATGCACATATACCAGTACACACAATGTGATAAAAGGACACACACGTGCACATATGTACACAAAACAATCTCAGCATATATATGTGTATACACCCGCAAAAATACATACCAACACATGTATACAAACAAGAGGCAGTATCAGCATATAGTGTGCATACACACACACACACACATGTTCACACCAATACACACCCACAACAGTGTCAAGAAAGGTCAACTACCATGGAGCAAGAGAAACATTCATGAACCACACATCTGGTAAGCTAAGATATTCAGTACATATTCAAAATTCTTATATTCTAAACAATAAGGACAAATATCCAATTAAAACTTGATCATGGGTTTGAACAGACTTCTCTTCAGAGAGGGTGCACAGATATCCTGACCGCATGTGAAAAGATGCTGGGTATTAGTATTCACAACGTATTTGCAAATCCAAACCACAATGAGAAACTACTTCATACCCATTTGAAACTAAAATCTAAACATAAGGTGTGAATACAGGCATGGTGATGAATGCCTGTCATCCCAGCACTTAGGAGACAGAGGGAGAAGGATCAGGAGTTCAAGTCCAGCCTGGACAAGGTAACATGCTTCCACTGGGCTTGGGCTGTATAGTATAGCCATGTCTCAAAAAAACTTAAAAGGCAGGGAGGAACAGGAAAGAGGTAGGGGAAAGAACACATTCTCTCTCTCTCTCTCTCTCTCTCTCTCTCTCTCTCTCTCTCTCTCTCTCTCTCTCTCTCTCTCTCTCTCCCTCCCTCCCTCCCTCCCTCCCTTCCTCCCTCTCTTTGTCTCTCTGTCTCTCTGTCTCTCTGTCTCGGTCTCTGCCTCTATCTCTCTCTGTTTCTCTCTCTTTCTTCTTCCCTCTTTGTCTCTCTGTCTCTCTCTGAATCTCTCTGTCTCCCCCCCCACACACACACACCAGTGCCACTTCTTGGTAGTGTCTGAAAAACTTAAATGCAAATGTATTCCATGACCTAGAACACTCAGCCCAGGTACATATCCAAGAAACCTGAAAACATATCCACCAAAAACTTTGTACTGAAGTGTTTAACAACAGCATGTCCAAAATTGGCAGAGAGCAGAGACACCTGGAATATCACTCTTACTGAGGGAAGTAGAACCGAAATAAAATGTGTAAAGGCGCTGAAATATTACTCAGCTGTGCAAAGAGCTAAGGCACTACTCATGTTTCAGTAGTGATGAATTTTGAAAATATGATATAAGCAAATGAAAGAAACTAGAGACAGAAGTCACTTCCTGAATGATTCTACACGTGTGATGATTTCAAATCATGTCAAGCCACAAAGACAGACAGCAAATGCTTTCTGGGGTGCAAAAGTGGTAGAGACAGGAAGAGACAATTTAACTGGGAAAGGGGCTCATTTTGTGATGATGAGACTGTTCTAGAATTAGATTTAGACAGGGATGATGACTGAATAGCACAACAGGAATTTTTAAAAAAACACTGAAAAATTATAAATTTGATGGTATACACAAAAATACATTAATTTGAAAATAGATGTAGGAAATATTTCTGAAGATATGATCTTTATAATGAAGGATGAGAGTCTTCATTTGGAATGGATTAAAGAGAAACAGGTGAATTTTCCAGTGGAGCTGGAAAGTAGTGGTGAAGATAAACATCAAGAAGGAAAATATGAGGAGATTTAAGGTTTTCATCCAAGACAGACACTTCCAAGAATGATGAGAGAACAGCTTGAACAAATAGTAGAAAAGACAAACGAGAGATGGAAGACATGGGAAGATAGAAGGTGCAAAGAAGAGAGGGCTTGAAGCTATTCAGAGAAAGCTAAATTTGCCTCTTTCAGGCCAGTGCAATGGCTCAAGACAAAGGTGCTTGCTGCCAAGTCTGAGACCTGAGTTCTTTCTCTAGGACCCACATGAGAGAAGGAGAGATAGGACCCCACATGTCCTTTGACCCCTACCGGTGTGTCATATCACTCATTGGCTATACCTCCACCACCTCACACAAATAGCTGACTTAGAAAAAAAACCTGTTTAAATGTTACATGTTTTCTATAATCTGTACTTTATCTGATTTCGAGTTGTTTTGTTTACCTAGTTTGTAAAAGCAAAAGCCATAATTCTTTCTTGTTTATTTCTATAGTCACTCTACCACCAAACTCCTAATGCCGTTCAACTGTTATAACATAGACGAGTTAATTGTATCCAAAAGAGACAAGGTAGAACAAAAAGAATTATCCCACGGCTAAAATAGGAAAATATAAACTCAATCTAGAATTAAAAGAGATTTCTAAAACCCAGAGACATCTGAGTCAAAGAGATTTTTGTAAAAAAATTAATTAATTGATTGATCGATTAAATGTTTGAAACCATTTCCAACACTTAACACACTTAGGAAAAATAACTTTCAAAAATTCTGTTGAAAACTATTGTTATGAAATAGTATGTGGCAAGGGAGTACCTTTGGCAGACCCAGCCAAGGTACATCCCTGCGAAACTAAGCCATATGACAGATCTGGGGAAAAAGAGGTTGTTTGGGGGGAGGGGAGGGGAGAGGAATGAGGACCTGGGGCAAGGGGAGAAGTAACACAAAAGGACAGAAAAGGACAGAGACAGAAAGCCGAGATCACACTGGTGCACCTGGCTGTGGTGGCAGACCATGACTTAAGGGCTGTGAGGTTCCTGAGGGCAGGTCAGTGGAATTGTCTATATGCTAACAACTATATTAAATCATCCGACGGCAGTGCCGTTTAGTAAGTAGATTGTGTTGCTATACATAAAACAAAGAATGTAGGTTTTTTTTTAAAGTACTAAATATATAAGATAAACACAGCCGAATAGAAATATAGGAACTGGACTTAGCTCTTCTATTATGCATAACCGCAAAGGATGATGGGGAGAGAGATATTAAGTAGTCTAAAAACTAAACTCAAAACCAACTTATTGATTACATGCTACAGTTCACTCGTGTGCAAAGGATAATCGGTTGAGCAAACCCAAACCTTCACCGAGAGCTTTTACGGGGAGTATCAGAGCCTCTCTATCCACTCTGGGTTTTCATCTCAAATCACTTAGGGTCTCATCAGAAGACGCGCCCGCCTTGACTTTCAAGGAGCCATAGATAAGTAATGAAGTAAGTTTCAGTTGATAACAAAAGGGCCGTGAAGGGAGAAGGTGCCAGGCTTAACACACAGTTTGGAGACAACCACCCGGGGCATATTTCTTTTTATTTCCCGTTACTGTTTATCTTTAAAGATGTATGATAACCTTCTGATATGCCAAGCGAGACCCTGGGACAAAATAGCAACCAGTTTTAAACAAAGGCAATTGTAGGTTTGGATAGTTTACTTTTTATGCCGTTTCGTAAGATGACCCATCTCCTACGATTAGCCACTGTCAGGGATGGTGGGTGAGGAAAGGCATCAGGCAGACGGAGCTACAGCCACAGATAGCTGCACCCTGAACTTCTCCTCATACGGCATTCTTACTTCTCTGTAGCCTATGGACCAGGTCTCATCTCCCGGTTAAACCCAAGTTGTCTTCGTGAAGAAATCTGATTTTACACCAGAGAGGTTCCGTTGATTCCTTCTTTAATGAGAATGTAAAACATTCATTCCCACAAGAACTTCCTTACTACAGTTTCAGATTTCACAAAACTAGGCGAAAGTTTACTTGTTTGGGTGAAAATTTCAACAGTGGGCAAGGAACCTGGATTCAAGAGGCCACGCCCACTGAATCAAAGTCCTCATCAAAGTGCGTGGGGAAGTTCACGGGTTCGGAGTTATCGTTTCTCTCTCGACCATGTCTTATTCTGAAGAGGATAATAGCGCCCGCAGATCTTTTGTTTAGTGCTTCTTATATATAGTAAAACACAGTAATTTAACAGCTTGCTGGGGGAACAAGGATTTGTTCCAGTTCCTGATTTAAATGTTTATGCTAATTGCTATTTATTGGCCCAGATGCAAATGATAGGTTGGCCAAAGTGAAATTTTATGAGGAGCAAACTCCCCCCTTTTGTGCAAATTGAAAAAGTGAACAAGAGGAGGGTGAAATGAGCCGAAGATGGTCTTAATGGCTGCTTTTTAATGGGGAAGATAAAATTAAGACTGATTTACGCGGCCAACTCCCCTGTTTTCTCTTACCAGCTCATTTGGCAGGAAAAATGTAAAAGTAATTGTCCCTCTTTCAATGTGGGCCTCAAACCATTATTTATTGGCTGAAATTAATCGCTGTTTATCCTTCACTCACGTGGAAACCGCTCCATCAGCATTACGGTTCTCAGTAACTCAACTAATCCCTTGCAATTTAGCCCACAGCAGCAAGCGTGGATCCTGATGAGGCGTGCCTTAATTTTCTGGGCTGTGGGAGTTAATGAAGACTCCTTCCTGAGGTGGACATATTTGTATTTCTACAACATTAATAACAAAGACCCATACTTTCTCTTTGGCAGCAAATAAACTTTTTTTTTTTTTTTGAGGAAAAATGATCGGAAGCTCGGTGCAGAGGAGAGACACAAACAGAACCGTGAAGCGGAATTGACTTCACGTACATTTAAAACGTGAAGCTAAGGAGACCCTCTTGGAGAGCCGTGTGTAGACCCAGTCACACATGGGGATGCCCTCCAGAAGACATGACCATATCGAGAAGGGCTTGTGTTGAGGAATGACTCCATCCTTCGTAGTCCCACCTTGCCTCTACTGAACTTTGCTTGATGCATCTAATTGACAGCTTCCCCCTCCCCCAAGGGCAGAGATCTGGGATCGCCTCCTGTTCTTCCTCAGGGAACCATCTGGAGCCGACAGTCTGTCCTGCAGATTCATGCCTCCCTCTTTCCAGTCAACCAGTCAACCACCAAGCATTTGTGCACACCTTCTGTGCCCTCCAGGCTTCCTTAACTGAGAGATAAGTGCGCAGGGGGCGGGGGGGGGGGGGACGCTCCAGGAAAGTCAGGTGACTCACTGGGAGTCAAAAATTGCACTCAATCTCCTAGATTAGATTAGATACATTAGATTTTCCATTTAGGAGACT
The DNA here is from genome assembly GCA_036184795.1 of Tokudaia tokunoshimensis. Lineage (NCBI taxonomy): Eukaryota > Metazoa > Chordata > Mammalia > Rodentia > Muridae > Tokudaia > Tokudaia tokunoshimensis. The sequence goes on along the minus strand of BTHU01000013.1, from coordinate 8,594,091 downwards.
ATTATGTGAACACTTTCCAATCTCTATACTTCCCACTGTTCAAATCAGAATTACTTTGTTACCTAATGAGTTTAACAGGTGTCTTAGACATAGATTCTTAGTTTTTCCTTTTTCCTTTTATTTTCTTTTTCTTTTTTTTTTAAAATTTGACATTTTTTTTTAATCTGTTAAAAATTCACCTATTTTCTTCAACTGTGAGCATGAGGGAGGGGTTGTAGTGGGATTAGAACCCAGGGCCCTGTGCGTGAGACAAGCACTTTAGCAATGAGCTACTGAGTTTCTCCTCTAACATTGCTTCATCTTTCTAACTATTAGAAAACTCAAAAGCCAGCATTTGCTACCCACGGATTCTGTATCCAGATGTTTGCTGTGGTCTAGTCTTTTACCCAGCAAATGGAAGGTGTCAGACACCTTTTAAATACCTGAGCATTGCTGGCAGAGGGGCCAGCAGAGACAGAACGCCCCACCTCCTGGGAGCCGACCTTCTAGTAGATTCTGGATCTCCTGAGAATTCTGCATGTTCTCATCACCTCTCCTTGCAGGATTAGGAATAATCACATGCCAGTCTGTTGACACATCTGTACACATTGTTACTTAGGCAGCTGACAGACTGGACGAGATAACTAACAACGGACCTTTACATGGACTTGTTTCTTTGCTTCTCATTATTTCCTTTTCAGAGCTGGTATGGTCTAATTTTATAATCTAAGCTTCCCCAGCCTGTCAGCATCTAAACCCTCACACCCCGGAGTCAATTCTTCTTTATATTGTATGATCACACCATGCATCTTTGTTCTCTTTTAAACATATCTATCAATCATCTGTCATCTATCTATTGTCTACCTACCTACCTTCTATCTATATATCATCTATCTATCTATCTATCTATCTATCTATCTATCTATCTATCTATCTATTGTCTATCTAATCTATCATCTGTCATCTATCTAGTCTACCTACCATCATCTATATACCTATCATCTATCTATCTATCTATCTATCTATCTATCTATCTATCTATCTATCTATCATCTATCTATCTATCTATCTATCTATCTATCTATCTATCTATCTATTATCTATCCATATCTATCTATCTTTATTGTTAAGTAAACTTTTATTTATTATATATGAGTGTGCGTGCCCCATCATGACCCAGGTGTGAAGGGGGGGGTCAGTTCTCTCGCTCCATCATGTGAACCCCAGGGATCAAACTCAGGTCATCAGATTTGATGGCAAGCACCTTTATCCACTGAGCCATCACACGGGCCCCTTAGGTGACATTATATTATAACAAACCCAATTTGAAACAGCTGTTCTGTTGCTGTGGTTCCTTTAGGAATTGGGCTCAGTCATCTTATTCTTTGGTAATTTGAATATTTAAACAAGTACTACCAGACATTAAAATGGTTGATCTCAATAGCACTAACCTTCCTGAAGAATTTTCTCAAGTTTTATTGCAATATTGATTTTAGAATCCATAATATAGACTTTTATATATTGATGCTGTCTTTTAGCTGTTTTTATTGACCTTTCATTAGTATTGAACTGTATTAAGAATAAACAAACAAAAATGTCAATCTTTTAACATTGGCTATTGGGAAAAAAACCTGGGGTGTGAGGAGCTAGAGCCCTGACTTCGCAATTAACAAATACTGCTCTTGCAGAGGACCCAAATTTGGCTCCCAGCACCCATGTCAGGCAGCTCCCAAGGATTTTTAACTCCAGCTCACATGACCCAAAGGTCTCTTCTGATCAAGGCACCTGCCCTCACCCACATGCAGTCATATACACATGCACATAATTAAGAAAAAGAATCTTTAAAATCTTATTTCTAAGTAGGTTTCTCTCTAACTGATATGAAGAAAAGCACCCCAGTTTCTTTGGGGTGTTAATAAACCCCAGTTGACTAAGATAAGAGTTTAACGTTGCATGGGGAGACTAAAGCAGCTCAAAATCTAATGACTCAAAAATAAAATTAAGTCATTTCCCAATCAAAATGAAAAGACAGTGGTGAAATAATCATTTAGTTTTCAGACTTGAAAGTGTGTGTCTGTATCTTCAGAGATACCAAGGTAGGTCTGTAGGAACTGAATTCAGTGTGAAGCCTTCTAGTCATCAAAGCAACAAAGCGGGGGGAAAAGAAAGCTCTTGTCAGAAAGCCAGGGAAGATCATTCAGAAAGGGTTCTCCACTAGGTTCTGTAAGATACAAAAGACGTTGCATCCTCCCCCCGCCCCATTCCCCCCATTCTATGGAGGTGAGGGTTGAAGCAAGTCCCCATGGAGGTGGGAGGACAATTTGCAATAATATATTCCTTCTTTCCACCTTGAGGTCAAAGGTATGTCTTCAAGCTTAGTAATTAAGTGGACCTTTACCCCAGCAGCCATCTTGCTGGCTCCCGAGATGCGCTTTAGATAGGATCCACAGTGGGCTCTGAAGATCAAAACAACTTCTAAAGTCTGTGAAGACTGTTCCCTTCAGCTTCCTGTTCTCTTGATCACGATTGAAATTTGGCAGTGTTGACATCAAAGACCAGTCAGATCGATTCTTATGATCCTTCTAGAAAGTTCTCCTGCAGGCAGCAATGTGTGCTGCCTGGTTTCAATTTGACACAACCTAGAAACACTTGGGAAGAGAATATTAAAGAAAAATGGCCTAGCTCGGGTTGTTGGTGTGACTATGAGCGATTGTCTTGATTTTTAATCAATGGAGGAAGACCCAGCATACCATAGGTCTCACCACTACTGGGGCTGGATTGTTTGAGTGGAGAAACCAAAAAGACAGGAGTTGTGTGTCTATTTTCTCTTTACTCTTAACTGTGGGTATATTGCCATGAGCTCGAGTCTTGACTTTCCCTTAGTGATGGACTGCAGCATGGAAAGCCAAGTGAACCCTTTTCCTCCAGTTTGTTTGGTCTCAGGGTGTTGAACAGAGCAACACAGTGGAACCCAGAGTGCTCACCCTTTCTCCTGTCCCTGGTGCATGGTGCCCTCCTTCACACACTTTTAAATCTTTGCACACGTGAGTCCTCCGCACCAGCATTCGTTTCGCTATGCAACTTCCTACTTACTGAGCGCAGAAACTAATTTGTGATGCTTGCCTCTTATTTACATACTTAGATTTTATTGCCTTGGAATATATTCTCAACCATTTTCTAGACATATTTGCATTATATCTCCCAGTCATTGCAAATTGCCTGTAGGACGATCAAATGATAAGACATTTACTAAGTGTTTGCTTACCTGTCATACAAACTGTTCTGTTTTTATAACTGACTCAAGGATGTCATAGAGAAACCAAGGCCAAAAGGAGGCGGGGTTAACTTAGTTGTCCACAGTCCCAAAGATTGTTAGGGTAAGCCACCAGAATTTTTTCTGCCTCTCAAATCTGAGTGTAAGAAAGCTATCCAGTTTTCAGAGCTGGGCTTCCTCTTGTGTTCTGGCTTCAGTGGGAAAACTTCCTTGAGTTCCCTTGTACTAAGTCAGAGATACAGAGGGCTGGAGTTTGGAGTTGTAGCTATAAACATCAGAGCCTTCTGGGAGCAAATAGACCTCCACCAGTGTGGAAGACGTATGCCAAACACAACTGCCTGTGAAAGAAGTTCATGCACCAACTCAAGGTGAGACAGTCCCCTGGCATTTCTAAAGGGTTCTTGCTGCTTCACGTAGCTCCAGGATTTTCTTGTTGTTTAAAAACACTTTGAACTGATATAAGTTATATGAAAAGTTCTAAAGGGGTTTGAAAAACTGTAGTCTATATTTAAGAGTAAAATTGGGTCTCAGCATCACCAAATAGAAGAAAGAAAACTTATGGTTAAATAGAAATTCCAAAAAGGATGCTGAGAGTTTGCACATACCATCCTTAGCGTAGGATGCTGGGAGTTTGTGCACACCATCCTTAGTGCTGAGTTAATGGTTACAGCGAATATTGCTTATGATTTTCAGGCAGGGGATTTTATCAGAGAAGTCAAGGTTATCCTTCAAAGTAGTTATAGATCCATCTTCCCTAACTGAATAGTTACTTTAACACAGAGAAGGGCTTCCCTCCCAGCTACCCCCAGCCAAACGAAACAGATATTCACTTACTTAGAAAAATAAAAAAGGAAGCAATTAGTTAAACATGTAGGTTTTTCTTCCTAGAATTTGAGTTTAAGTTACCGGCAAGGAATGAGTTCTTCTTGTGATGCATATCTATAAAAAAAAGATGAAACAGTTATATAAAGAATATTTTATTACTGAAAAAATGGAGCTTTTCCCTTAATGTCACAGCCTTTCTTGGGCATGTTTAATCCTGTGTTGTTCCAGGATAGCCTTGGATAAGCTTTTCCTCTGTCCTGATTCCTTTATTTAACCTCTGAGTTTAGTGAAGAGTTGTCTCTGTCCTACCACAGTTGTAAAGGTTAAGACTGCCCTTCACAGTTTGCTTTATTCATTTAAAACTTGAATCCCTTTTTTTCTTTTTTTACTGTGAGATGGTTTTATAAAATTGATCCACCTACAAATGATGTTGGAACTTGAGGGTCTCATTGAGGTTAGTCACCATTAATTAATTATAAGCTGCATTAATTACTCTTTAATGATAATTATCCTAGTTCCTAAGCTGTGGCTGGATTTCTCATTGGTTTCCTGAAGATTATTTAAGCTAGAAACTGTTTGAAACCTAGTTTGGCCAATACATTTTCCTAAATTCTTCAGACGTTTGAAAAGTGCGTTATAAGTTGGTAAATATTAAATTGCAAAAGGTTATGAAACTGTAAGGTCGTGATAGTGTTTGGGGTTTGACAAAAAAAAAATCATAAAACCAATGGTTTATAAACAACAGCAGATTGTTCCAAATGGTTTTGGCTGGGAAGCACCAGGGTAAATATTCCACCAGAATTCATTCTTTCTTCACCGTCACAAGCACAGTGGTCAGCCCTCAAAGGATAGCTCTGAAATTTGCTTTATGGGGCCTGATTCCACCTTATGATCTGGCTGTCTGTCTATGATTCAAGACGTTTTAAGCCACGAGTATAGATGACCCCAAATTTACACTCCAGAGTCTTGAACTCTCCTCACACTCCCAAGTTCTGACCTCTACTAGCACTCTGACACACCTGGGGAGCTGAGCAGTCACCCTCACTGTTTCACAGTCACCTGAACCTCTCCTTTCTTATGCTTTCATGTAGCCACAGGTGGTGTTTTTATTTTTCCTTTCCTCATGCTCTAGATCCAACCAGTCAAGTATTCTCTTTCTTACCGCTATCTCAGAAGAACAAAGGACCTTCAAAAGAGACAGAGGCTTATTCAACTCAGGGCGTAGGGGCTGTAAATTCCAGCTATATGATGCTGTTGTTTCTGGTGAGGACAACCCTGGCTGAATCCCAGCATGGTGGATAGCATCAATGGAGTGTGTGCAAGGGGAACAGAGATAACAGTGAGCTGGAGACAGGAGTGCTTTCTTAATCCCTTCTGGGTGTAGCATTCTAAAGGACATAATTAGTACCCACAAGGCTGCATCTTTTGACGATTCTACACCACCTAGACATAACATCACCACCCCAAGGACCAATGCTCTGAAACATTAACCCTTTGGGGGACAAACAGTAATCTAACAATGGCATCAAATTGGATTCCACTGCAAAATACCCTTACATTTCGTCTAGAAAGTAATTAATGCTTGTTTGGACTTGTAAGAGTCGAAAATCCACATTTCTTTAATAGGGATTATAATCCTGTTCTGCCTTTAATTTCTTTCCAAGATACCTTTCCTATTGATCTCTACAGTACGGCCAAACACTGTAATTCACCTTTTCTTGAACCATCTCAAGCGTTGTGTCTCTTCATCTCCTTTTGTCTTCCACATGCTTGTTCCCTTCATTAACTTACTGAAATCATATCCCTTTCTAGTGCATCTGAAGTACCGTCAACTCCAGAGAGGTACAATTTCTCCTGTGAATTCTCACAAAAACTTGGTCCTGTGTCTTCCTGTGTTAGACCCTATGTGTGTGCATTCATGTGGGTATGTCTGTGCGCATACGTGTGGAAGCCAGAGGAGAACTCTCTTGCTCTTTCATACAGTGTCGTGGTCTGGAGCTTGCTGAGCAGGCCAGGCTAACTGGCCAGTAAACCCAGCGATCAGTCTCCTTCAGCCTTCTCAACATGATTGCCATGGTGACTGATAAACAAGCCCACTTTCTGTGAATTCTCGGGATCCAAATCATGTTTATGCAACCAGAACTTAACCAGCTCCTCTCTCTCTCTCTCTCTCTCTCTCTCTCTCTCTCTCTCTCTCTCTCTCTCCCTTTCTTTCTCTCTCTTTCTGTCCATTTTTAAAGGCGTTTGTTGTCCAGAGTTGAGCATTACAGGTAGACATCTCATAATATTGCCCTTGCCCCTTAAGGGCTGAGTCTTATACATTCTTCTATAACTGTCTTCAGTGGCTCAGTGTTTTGTGAATTCCAGGCATATGAGACAGGCTTAGATGACTAACACTATGTCACCAGCATTTGGAACTATTGGGAAGTGAAGGAATCTCCCAGGGATTCGGATTGCTAGAAGTCAGGTCATTGGGATGTGACTTCAGTGGATATACTAGGACCCTGACCCTTACTCTCCTACCATGTAGTCATGACAGGAGAAGATTTTCCACCACTCCCCACTTGCCACAGTATTCAGCAGCATACAGGCCTCAAAACCACAGAACCAAGCAGTCACAGACTGAAACCTCAGAAACCCTGAGCCAAAATATCAAAGTTGATCATCTCAAAGTTGATCATCTCAAAGTTGATCATCTTTTATATGAGGGCTTTGAAGCTTGATATACTTGACCACATCACTGAGTCTTAATGTGGTTCATGTAGAAGGTTGGTGGGCAAGTGAACTTTAGTGAATCTTCACAGAGGACTTTCTAGATCTTCCCTAAAGATGAAGGAGCGAACAGAACCCAGCTCGATAATTTTCTTAGATCAGACACATTGAAGAGAGAAAAAGAAACAGCCCACTGGGGAATTTTGAAATGTCCTTGAAGAGTGTGAAATTAATAAATGTATCTTCAGGCTTTTTAAAAGTGTCTTCTGATGTATGAAAAATGCCTGCGTGGATTACAAATCCATCATGCGGTGGGCGCTAATGGGAGCAAGACCTGGAAAGGTAAAGCCGCTCAGACAGAACGATATAAGGCAGCCAGGGCCTTTGTGACACATGCTCAGCCACCTTAGGACCCGAAGCAAATAAACTTCAGCAAGAACACTTACCCACAGACACCATCGCCCATTAGCTCTCCTCTCCACACAGACAAGAAATGAATCTCAGGGTCTCTCTTTGAGCTCTGAGGTTGTATTTATCCTGAAAGGATCGCATACTTAGTTGTTAAATATTTCTCCATCTTTGAATATGAAAAATATTATTTCTGACTTTCAGAGGGATACTGTCAGTGGTATGTACTACAGAAGAGAGCCGTTGATAATTTAAGAGTCTTAAAGGAAAGGTAGATCTGGGCTGAATTGTGGGAACTGGAGAAGACCACACAGGAAACCAAAGCTGGCAAAGCCAACTTAGATGGGAAAGGGGACCATGCTGAGGGTTCTGACATTCAGGCATGGAAATTGTACTGATTTTTTTAGGACTGAAGAGATCAGGTTCCTCCTTCTGCTTATGTGGGAGGAGCAAAAGTTAAACTGATCTAGACATTTTGCACACATTAAACGTTGATTTTCCTATTTCTTCAAAGGTCTGCCGCCAACTGCTTTAATTCTTACTCCAGTTTGAGGCAGAACTTTATTTATTTCTGAGAGTAATAAATGATTTACGTTGCATACTTATTATTGGGAATGGCTCCCTGTATCCAAAAGATAGAGTTCTAGAGTACATGTCATAAAATATGTACTGTGTGATACAATTCAGATATTATGCAACTCACTTATTTAAAGTGTTCGAGTCAATGGATTCTAGAATATTTGTAGATATGTACATTAGCACCTTGATCAATATAAGGCAATTCCATTTACCTTAGAAAGAAACCCCATACTCACAAACTATATCATCCATCTGAAACTGATGATAAAATACATGTCTCTTTGCAATTAGCTTAGTTTGCCTGGTATAGTTGGAGCTAGTGTTTGCCTAACACTCTGTTGTGTGAAAATCCTGTGTTTTCTTTGTTTGCCTGCTGATCCTTTAGATGTTTCCTTTTATTGGTTATTATAAATAATGCTAATATGAACACTCATACGTAAGCTTTTGTGTGGAAATACGTTTCCACTCTCATGGATAGAGTAGAATTATAGGCTTATACAGAAACTCAAAGTTTAGTCATGAGAAAAGCTAGATTCTTTTCCAAGTGATTGAAGCAATGCCGGAGGGATGTAAATCTTCCCAGGCTTGCCAATATTTGTTATGGTCTGACTTGACTGTAGCCTTCAGTGTGATGCCCTCTGCCTGGAGTTTATCAGTCATTTACATGTCTTAGTGGTGGTAATTTGATTTAACAGCTGGATTGATTGGCATATGCCTGTAATTCTGGCACTTGGGAGGCTGAGCCTTCCAGGGAAGGGACTGTGGACTGGGCTGTGTAGTGAGCACTAGGCTAGTCAAGATACATAGCAAGATGCTGGGGGCAGACAAGTTTTTGATCAACTTGAAACAAACTAGGGCTATGTGGGAGATCTGGTGCTCCAGGGTTGTAGAATAATGAAGGAAGCACAGTAGGCAGCTTACTCCTGGGGTCTCTGCTTCAACTCCTTCCTCCAGGTTCCTGCCTTGAGTTTTGCCTTGATCTCCTTCAGAGATGAAATGTTTCCTTGAAATATAAGATGAAATAAATCTTTTCTCCACAAGTTACTTTGGGTCATCGTATTTATTACAATAATGGAAAGCAAACAGATAGATGCATACTGTCTCAAAATGTAATAAGTACATTAAAAACATAAAATTAAATAAATGTATTTAATAATAAGTTTATTTAAGTAGTAATTTAAGTCATAAAGGTCTCTGACCATCCCAAAGGTGTGTCTGAAGGAGTCTCTGTAGCCATCTAATCTGAATACAGGTCTCAAGTTTATTCCACAGTATCTTGACTACTGTTGTACTGTAACCAACTTTCAAGTGTCTATGCTCTAAAACACTTTTATCTTTTTCCAAGATCATTTTGTCTCCTTTGGGTCCCTTACTCTACATAAATTTAGAATCAAATTGTTAATTTCTACCAAAACAAACAAACAAACCAAACCAGCCAACATTGTCACAGCAGTTGCAGAGCATTCTCTCCTAATCTGTGAGCATGTGACTTGTTTCTCCTTTTATGCACTAAGTCCTTTAGTGACTTTCCATAATATTTTTGTTTGTTTGTGTTTCAGAGTCTAAGCGTAGATTTCTCTCTCATTCAATTTCTTCCTAAGCATTTCACTTTCTTCAAAACTATTATAAACGGAATTGTTCTCTTCATTCTTTAGATTGTTCATTTGGAAGTATAAAGAAATGTGATTGACTTTCCTGTATTGATCTTGCATCCTGCAACCCTGTGATTTCATTATTTGTTCTGATAACTTTTTAGTGGATTATTTAGACTTTTCTATAAAGAAGGTCATGTCCTTTGTGGATGGAGTGTCACTGCAGCTCTCATTTCAATATGGATTACTTTAATCATTCTTTACTGCTAAATTACCCACAAGCCTCTAGTACAAATGCCCAATAGAAGTAGCAAGATTAGGTATGTTTTCTTATTCCTGAGACAAAGAGAAGCATTATATTTCACCATTATTTCATTATTATACTGTTTGGGGGCAGGGCTGGTTTTGTTATAAATTCTCAGTCTTATTTTCTTTCTGGATGGATGGATTTCCTGGATTTATTCACATTTTAAATCACAGGGCATTGGATTTTATCAAAATGATTTTCCCTCCTATATCTATTGAGATGATCATGTGGCTTGTGAGTTCTGTTTCTCATTCGGTTAACATGACTTTACATATTCATATATACTTAGATGTATATATATGGATACAATATATTGATCAGGGGATGTTAACCCATCCTTTCATTGCTGGGATGACTCCCAGTCGGCTGTCACGTACAATTCTTTTCTGTGTAACTATAGACATTTCAAAGTTGTGTGCACTTTGTCCAGTTACTCAGTGTGGTCATGTCCCTGGCAGTGCAATGGGCGCAAGGGAACTGTGAGCCCTACATTGATGAGTCAGCATTCTGTAGTCATTGCTCTGTGTTTATTCTGCTGGCTCGAATGCTAAGCAGTGTTTACACTGCTGGCTTGAATGCTACGCAGTACTGAGAACACTTAATTTCCTTAAGCCGACTCCATCAAACAATAGTTGATTGCGTCCTCATCAATCCACATTGCCAAAGCAAAAAGCAGAAAGTCCAGCCAACTCCTTGCTTTTGCGTACCAGGTCCTCTGTCTATATTTGTAGACCACTTAACTGAGTGAACAGTGGCTTCAGAACTGGCCTGCGAGATGTGGAAGCAATTGATCTATAAGTCACGTCTGATATCCTGAGCACATAGATATTCCCTAGAGGTAGCTCAGGCTTACCACAGGCCGGCAGGTTGGAAAGCCATTTTGAGAGGCTGGAAGATGAACAAAGCCAGCAGAAGGTATTCTGGAACACCCAGGCTCTTAGGAAGGAGTGTTATTGTGCTGAAGCAAGAAGAACAATGGGGAAGTTTGGAAGAGAGCTTTACTTCAACTATCAAGTGTGCAGGATAATAGCTTTTCTGAGGTACACATTCCCAGGGTGGGTCTCAACCACTACTGTGATCTCACCTCGTGCTCTAATGACTGCCTAGTCTGTATCTCTTAGATGTACATATATAGAAAATGCTTGGCACACAGAAAGCACATGGCTTTCTCCCTTTTGGGGGCAGGGTTTCATGGATCTAAGGATGGCCTTGAACTCACTATGAAGCTGCAGAAAGCATTGAACTTATGCTTCTTCTGACTCCACCTCCTGTGCACAGGGACTGCAGGCGAGCATCAACAGCCCAGAGGTTTTAAGTTAGCTGGTGACAGAACCCAGGACTTCTTGCATGGCGGACAAGTTCTCTACCAACAGAGCGGCATTCACAGCCCAATAACTGGTTCTCAAATTAATGGCTATAGTAAGCTGACTGATCAATTTGATGGATGACAATCTGAATCGTGGTGGTTCTGACCAGACGATTCAAAGCAGCATCCATGAAAACAGGCAAAGATTCCCATAAAATGTTTTTTATTACATAACTATAGCTATCATGATGCTGTTTTGAAGTATGCAGATTTAGCAGAGATATGACTTTACCCAATCAGAATTCTTGGTCAGCACTGGCAGTATCATTTTCTACTTGATAGGCCAAGCTTGTCTTAGGCTCACCTTCTCGTTTTTACTGCTGGAAAACAATAACTGATTCCTATCAAATCCTTAAAAAAAAAAAAATAGAAAGAAAAAACATTTTTTTTCAAGGTTAAAACACAACACACACACACATCAAGATCAAAGAAAGGACATTTTTTATCTCCAACTAGTTCATTGTGTTTTCCCAGTTCTAAGACACCTTCAATGACAATAGAGTCCCCAGAATTGTTAAAGGGCTATGAGGAATAAAGGCAAAATGACTGCAATTTGGATTATGATTTTCAAAACATTAAAGCATACATTCTAGAAGCATGAAATAGTGTCTTCTTCGTTTTCAAGCTTTAGTCCCTATCCCCCTAGGAAATCAAATTACATTTAAGGCATCTGTTTAATGTGGTGTGTGTTTCTGTGATGTCATGTCAAGATGACAATGAGGTACTTTAATGATAATACTGATGACCGTGGTACCCTTTAAATCTCTCTTGGGTACTTATCCAATGGGGTTTCACTTGTGAGTAAATAGATGCCTGTCTGTAACAGGCAAACCAATAACAATCATTCTCAGCCTTCAGAAACAAGCTTCCTAACTTTGTGGGGTTTCAGAGGAAATCACTCTAGTCTTTTAAACACGATTGGAACGGCCTCCGTATTTCAGTTCCCGAAGAAAGGAGTATGTGTTGACAGGAAAGCCAGGGAAAGGTTAGCCTGAGATTCTAGTATAGTTTTCTCTGGTCTGAGTTCTTTCTTCTTGCCATGCTCTTGGCTTCATAAGGGAATGAATAGATGGAGAGATATTTCTATTCTAGATTAGTCCATCAGTTTAGAGAGCAGAAAGAATCCATTTGGGGACACACACACACACACACACCTACCTCCCAACATATAGGAATATAAGTTTCTGTCCTCTGTGACCATATAGCCTAAAACCCCAGAGTAGCAGCCACTTTTGAGTTTAAGGCATCTAAAGTCAGGTGACATTTTGGAATGTCTGCCCCTCCCCCACTACCTAGTGTCAGAGACTTTCTAGTTAATCTTCTTTAAGGTCCTATTCACTTAATGGAAATGCTTAGCTGCATAATTGCTTTGAGTCTAGTGCTGTTCCAAATGGAAAATATAATAATCTAATGGTATTGTCTCTATAAGCGAATGAGAATTTCAGGAGTGGCTGTTGGTGCCACCCATGTGATCCAGAGAGGTTAATGCAGTTAAAGTTATTTCACAGTCCATTAAGGAGCTTACGGTGACCTCACGACCTTTGCGCCAACAACACGGAATCCATTATCATCACAATGGAGGAGCCGTGGGTTCGGCTGACTTGACAATGGGCCGGGGGAAATCCCAAGTTAGTACTTAGTTTAAAAAAAAATGCACTTTTCTTTCTGCTTCTTGGGTATGGCTATTAATATGCCCTCCTGTAATTTGTAACATTAACATTGCTGAAGGTACGGAAAAGGACACTGAAATAAAGACGTCAGAACTGCTGACTTAGTTCGGTGCGCGCTGATCTTGGCGGTGTGTGGAGGTGGTAGATATCTAACGGGAAAATCAAGACGAAGAAAGTCAAGGAACTCAGTTAAATTAATGATACATTATCTCGGGTTGTGAAATTCATTTAGGCGAGTAATAGCTTTCCTCCATCACCGTTAAGGTTAGAATCCATCCTGGGATTTAAGATATGATTTAGAGAGAAACAAACACTTAGGAATACGATCAATCAAAACTACAATATGTGTTACCAAACTCTAAATTTTAAAGAAATACTATTCTGCTGGTATTTCCCCGTCAGGATTCACCATCCCATGAATATGCTACATTTCAGACAGCTATCGTTTACCTTTCCTCTGTCTTGTGATCGAGTGGCAGCCGCGCTTAAAAGACGCATAGGGTGCACACAGTTAAAAACTAAAGATTTTATACAACTACTGATTGATTCACAAGTATTAATAAGTATTTTTGTCCTCTAAGATGAACTTGAGTGCACAAGTCCCCTCTGGAGAGATAGCAAGTGTGGAAATTAAAATGAGATCTTGCAGTATTTTGTATCAAGAGAAGAGGAAGAGGAAGAAGAAGAAGAAGGAGGAGGAGGAGGAGGAGGAGGAGGAGGAGGAGAAGGAGAAGGAGAAGGAAGGGGAAGAAGACCAGATAGTTCTTATGCTAAAAATAAAGATTATTTATAATGGTTAAACTGTAAAAAACGGGCTATGAAAGAGTCATTTTATTTCAAACCCAAAAAGGAATCATTTTCAAATAATTTAAGGAAAGCATTTTACAGGTAATTAAAGAATGTAGCTGTACATTTCAAAGATAGTTCTTGCTGGGGGTCATTAGCACCTGTCAGCTCATTTCAACGTGATAAGGATCTGGTGCTTATTATAACCCCTGATACTGTGCTCAGAACAGAAGCTGAGGCGGCTTTTCTGGCACACTGTGATGGCATCCTCTCAGGATGCTGAGAAAATAGTAAAGATGCTTTGCCTGTGTCTGACAACGTGAAAGGAACCTTGATCAAATGCCCAAACCTGGGCACCGGCTGAGGGAGACCTAGGCTCTCTGAGGAAAATGATTTAAACAGAATGCCCAATTTCATGCTTGAAATTAATGTTAAATCTACTCTTTGGGGATATTTTAAAGCTGAGAGAAGAGTATCACACTCACCATTAAGCCTGATACAGATAGCATACGAATATTTGTTTAATAAATAGTTATTTAAACATATTTACTGTTAATGACATCACTAAGCACTAATATATCAGAATATAACTCTGAGGAAAAAGTATTACTGGGCTTTTGAAGTTAAACACTAAAGTTTTTCAAACTATTAAAACGAACTAGGTGCATATTTTAAAGAAGTTACTTAATTCATTTCTATAATTTGTTATATAATTCACAAAACAAAAATGACATATTAAACTTTAGTTACTCATAACAGTTCACTGAAACTTGAGATATTCCAAAGATGTGCACAGGTGTTGAAAATGTACTGAGCGTTCTCTCTCTCTCTCTCTCTCTCTCTCTCTCTCTCTCTCTCTCTCTCTCTCTCTCTCTCTCTCCCTCCCTCCCTCCCTCCTTCCCTCTCTCAAATAGTTGCTTTAATAATCCACATAATTTTCTCCCTTGTGAGCATACTTTTCCTCATCATGCAAAATTCCAGGCAAGAGCAGTGATTACAAAGGGTGAAAAATTGTCCAGTAAGAAAAAAATAGCACAATAAATGAATTAATAGGGTATGTGTTTTAAAGGGAAAAACATACATTAGTGATCGTGGTGAGAATGTTAAGTGAACCATCTGTGTCAAATGTTGACAAGGACCTGAACCACAATATGTAACTCTGTTATTTCTCAACATACAATATTAAAAATCATTTTAAAACACATTTAGACACATATGTACCTGACAACAAAAGCCTTGAGCCCCAGTGGGACTGGCCTTTTTAACAGCATAAATGATATTTTATCACTGTCACTGCTATTAGCCTATGTCACAAATTCTTGATACAACTGTTAATTGTAAAAAACTTTCCTTAAGTAATATTGCTACTTCCTGTGGCTTTTTCTTAGATCTATGTTTGAAAGGAATCCCTCTTCCTTGATGAAATCTCTCTTTGTAAAAGAATTAGTAATAGAAGAGGAAAAACTCTCAGAAATCTGTTAAAATATAAAGCATGACTTATGGAAGATAGCTAGTTCCTGGCTGGCACACAGGGAGTGAATTTGCTTTGCAAAGAGACGCCTCTGTTGGACTAAAGAGAAAGTTCCCAAGAAGCTGGCAGAAAGCGAGATTGTGTGAACACAGCTTCCAAAGTGGGTCTCAGACTCCAGTAGCCAAAAATAAACCGGTTCCTGGCTGAACGACATAAGTGCAATTGTGAAATTGATATCCCTCCTTGGCCCGGTCCCAGACAATATGTTGCCTTTCGGGGGCTGATCAACATGATGGATGTGATCTGGGAAAGCCAGGGAGGTGCTTCTCCTTAATCAAACCCACTGTCCTACAGACAGACACACACACACACACACACACACACACACACAAACACACCCACCATACACACACACACACACACACACACACACACGGGGGGGGGCGAGAAAGAGAGAGAGAGAGAGACAGAGACAGAGAGACAGAGACAGAGAGACAGAGAGAGAGAGGTTTTCAGTATTCTATTTAACAGTTATGACCAAGGTTTATTTTCTCCCTTTTATTTTTCCTCCTTGATAGTGATGTTTCCATTGTAGATTTTAGTGTTTTGGTAATCTGTCATCAAAATAACATCCAAAGTCACAGAGAAAAAGTCAGTTAGAAATCTCTTGGAAACCAGCATTAAATGTGCAGACCCTGGTTTAGGAGAGCTTGGAATTCTAAACACCATCTTCCTGGGTTTAAATCACTGACCAGTGATTTTCAGACTCTTTCCCACTGCTATATCGAGAAGAACAGCATTCTCATTTCTCGAGGTAAAAATTCCTGACTCACAAGGAGCTGGCCTTGCTGCTTTTTTCTGCTGCTATTGTAATGACTCAGATTGATTGTGGCTTAAAAGATCAACTCCAGTCAGCTCCAGCCAGCGCCGGCCAACACCAGTCAGCACCAGTCAGCACTGGCCAGCACTGGCCAGTACCAGTAAGCACCAATCAACACCAGCTTCTCATCTATATATTTTTCAGGATTTCCTTTAATGTCAAAAGGTTTCCAGATTGGTTAAGCCTCTTCACCCCCAACCCCCATCTCCCCCCTCCCCCCACACACACATTGTTGTCCTGTTCACACATAATATGCAGGAGCCGGGGTCATCAGCTAATTATGTCACAAGCAATCAGTGAACAAAGCCCCACTGTTCTTGCCTGGAGAATGAGCCCTGTTTCAAAGCCACTCCAAGAGGGGACCAAGAGGGGACAGAACGTGGGCCCTTTCAGAGAAGGGATCTGGAGTGAGGGTTTTATTTAACGCTACATTCCATGTCAGTGCTGCTGTTGCCTGGATGTTGTGGGATGTTGATGGCAGCTGTGTGGAAGGAACCCTGGAGCTTGAGAGGGACCCGAGCTCATCACACACTCACTGCTGTGACTCTTCGGTAAACCAGGGCGATGTCAACTTTACAGACTCAAACTAGTAGGAACACTTTGTTCTCCAAGAGGCTTTGATGATCTTAATTTCTTTGAATAGCGAACAACCTTAACCTGGAGGACAAACAGGGCAAACTTCCAGTGCTTTCTGTGCATGGAGATGAGATTATTAGACAGAAGCAGATCAAAAGAATTCCCACGAACTTCGGCAGTAGGAGAGAGAGACTGGGATTGAAGGTGTGCAGGATGTGAGGGTGATTTGAGGCGATCTGAGAAGTGATAGGTGCTTAACAGGAAGCCCAGCCTGGTGCTGGCACACAGCAGTGACAACACCCACCTCGTATGGAAGCAAACCCAACATTAGCCCTTGAGTTTTGAGTGTGGCTGATTTGAGAGGTGGAGAGTTCAATGACCAGTTTGGATAAAGCATTAACAAAGAAGAAATGACTGATATTGATATTACTTCCATCCCTTTCTTGAGGTTTTGACGATATTCCTGCTTATTTAATATAATAGCCATAATTTTATGAGGAACTTAAAATCTTACAGGGACATTAACACACTGGGAAAAAAAAACAGGACTGCACCATTCCTGGAAACAGGGGTGTTTTTTTGAACAAAACCAATGGACTCAGAGATCAGGAAAGCTTATGACTGCCTTATAAGGTTGTCAGGCTATTTCTCTGGGGCAGAAACTGAGAAGAGATCTGCAGTCCTTAGAACCTGGCAAGCAAAAGAATAAATACTCTCCTGGAATGCTGGCTAGTTTCAATTACCATGCCTGGTTAGTTCTAACCAGGCACTCTGGCTAGTCTATTACTTTGATAATCAGCTTTAAAAATTTAAACTCTGCAAACTGATTATGACATCACATGCCTGGAATTCCAGCACCTAAGAGACTCATACCTGAGGACCTGGACTTAAGGCCATCCATAGCTACGTGAAGAGTTGAATACCAGCCTGGGCAACACGGAGCACTGTCTCAGAATAAGTTAAAAAAAAAAATACACTTTCATGAAATTTCAAATTCGGCTAAATTAAGACTACAATCAAACTGGAATTTTAAGTATGTGTCTTCTAGTGTCCACAGGACTGAAGATTTGTTCCCTGTCTCTCCAATGGGTCACTCCAGCATCTGTTTGCTATTCTCATAGATGCATTTAATTGCATTGAGTTAGGGAGAAAATCTATCTATCTCTGTTCCTTCTTCCCTCTCTCCCTTTCGCTTTGAGACAGGTTTTCAACCTAGTCCAGTCTAACTTGTAACCCACTGGGTTTGAACTTGCAATGATCTTCCTGTCTCAGGCTTAGAAAAATGATGTATAATTATAATTTATAATCTATCCCACTGGAAGTTAGAAATCCAGAAATAAAAAAATTATCTAAATTATAATTTTAATAACAATAAGATTGTAATTACAATCTTAAGCATGTAATTTTAGTACATGCTTGAGAAGTATAAAGAGGGTAATCTATGATATATATATAATATATATATGTGATATACGTACATATACACACACATGCGTCCTAAATGTTTGCTAAGTAGCATATTTATATAAGCATGAGTGTTTGTTTTTACCCCATAGAGAATACTTGGTACACAGACTGACAGAATCACCCTCAGCACCCTCACAGACCCCCTTTTCCTTGCTTAGGTATCAGGGCTTTCTCAAGAAAGGCTTCATGTTTTGGGGCATCTTTTCTTCTAAAATACACCATTGTCATGGGTAGAGAATGAAGAGTGTTTTTAGGAGGAAATCTGAAAGCAGTGACTTGTTGTGTCTGATGACAACTTGAAGCACAGAAGAAAGTCATTGGCTCCTTACAGTGACAGAGCTGACAATTTCAGGGGGAAGGGAATGACCACTCTTCTTTGTTAAAACATAATCTATAATTCTTTGCGAATTTGATATGTGCATACAGTGCATTTTAATAACATGTTTACCCACATGCCATCCCCTAACTCCTCCCAGATCCACCCTATTCCTCCCTACCCTTTTCCAACCTCAAGACCTCCTATGTTTTAAATGAACTGAAAACCTGTATTGCCCACATACTCTCTTGTCTGTGTAACCATGTCCTGGGGTGTGTCTGACTTACCGGGAATCATGTCCTTAAAGAAAACTGACTTCTTCTCCCTCAGAAGCCATCAACTGTCAACAGCTCCTTGGTTAAGGGCCAGGGCCCATTAACCCTCCATGCTGGAAGGCTCACTGTCTTGCTCTTGTATGGGTTTTGAGAAGCCAGCCACAACTGCTGTGAGGTTCTCAGTACAGAAGACTCTGTTTTGGTCCAACATTTTTGGACCTCTGGCTGTGGCCTGGGGCGTAGAGGAAAGTCATATGCTGATGAAAATGACAAATTTCACAGATTTGAAACCTCAACCTATTTTATCTGTTTTGGAAGAAGTTTTTACGTAGCCTTGAAGTTAAGGACTAAGGAAATCATACTGTGGTTTGTTTCATTGCAGGTGTCTTTTTAAAATCTTACTTTATTTTAAAAAGTGTACATTTAGACCTACATTTAGGTCTTGCTTCAGCTCCTGTCAAGGAGGCTTGTTAGGAAGTGAATAAATTTAATAAACATGCAACTGCACTAAGTATGTGTCAACTAATTTGCATGTCGGTGTGGGTCCAAGAGTAGTCCTTGCAGGGAAACAGCTGTCTGCTCTCTGTTCCTGTGAGTATGGAGATGAGGTGCTTAGAGAAGTGAATCTCCATCAAAACTCCTTCCAGGGCTGGAAGGAGTTTCAGCATCAGCTATGACTGTGCCAGGCACACTGCGTTTACATTAACACAGAATCTGCTTATTAAGTTCATTAGATAAAGAGGGGTGCACAAAATAGGGGGCACGGCACCTTTATTTTGTGTTTTTCAATTTCATAGGACAATTATTTTATTCTAGAAAGATCACAAATTTCTAATACTAAATACAAATTCATTGACAAAAAAAAAATGAACTCTGCAAGTCAATTAGCTCCTGCCTCTGATGTAACAGTAATAAATATTTGCACTGTGTATAATGTAAACTGTAATGCAAAGGATGTCCTAAGTATTGAGGACAGCACAAATGACTTAGTCCTCTGTGTAATTCTAGCTGATCCCCATAGCTTATGTGAGTTTCCAAAACCAGATCTGATGGGCTAGAGAGACAGCTAAGCCACTAATAGAGATGACTGCCCTAGCAGAAGACCAGAGATATCTCTGTTTTCTGCACCCGTGTTGGGCAGTTAGAACAATCTGTAAATCCAACTCCAGGTGACCCAGTGTCGTCTTCCAGATTCCAAGGGCACCTGTACTCAAGTGTACAAACCTACATTTTTTTAAATGTATATATATATATAAATATAATAAAAACAATCTTAAAAATAATGTATTTGAACATCTAAAATTTTAAATGTATCATTGAGCTCTATCTGTTTCCTTCTATTTCCAAAATTTACAAGAAAATGAAATTTAACCAACAACCTTTATTTTAATATAAAAAAATAACCTGTAAATTTACTTGCTTTGCTTTTTGTATTTTGTTTGTTGATTGGTTGGTTTGGTTTGGTTGGTTGGTTTGGTTTGGTTTGGTTTGGTTTGGTGTTTTTGAGTCAAGTCTCACAGAAAGTAAGTTATCCTTGCACTTGCCATCTGACAGAAGATGGCCTCGAGCTCCTAATCCCCTGCCTCCACCTCCTGAATGCTGGGATTCCAGCCGCTGACCACCACATGCAATTTGTTTTTGTCTTGATTCCATCTTTATGAAAGCCATACATATATTTTATTTAAGAAAGAATAATTTAGCAACGGCTCAGAATCCCTGCATGGTGGTGAAACGGATCTTCCTATGATGTGTGCTTGAGTAAACATAGTTATACTGTCGAATGTAAACAGTCATTGTGATCGTGTCCCCGAGTCAAGTGTGTGAACGCATGTATAATGACCAAATATTAATGGGATATCTGTATGAACGTTTTACCTATGAGAACTGCTTTCTTAGTAGCTGTCCCTCTTTATAAAGTTCCCCAGAGTCCCACTCTTAAGATTCTGACTCTGCTGGGGGTGGGGCATCTCCGGGTGCCCCAGATACTATCTGACTCATGTAACTGAGCATGGCAAATGTTACCAAATTCTTATTTGTCCTTCACACGGATTCCATATTGACTGCTTCAAAAACTCTTTGTATGAGCTATTATTTTCAAATTGTTTCCCAACTTATACTGAAATTGAAAATTGGACAGCTTTTCAATTGCCCTCGCATTCCAATTGATTACCAATACAGTTTTTCAGAATTAGAAATATCAGTCTGTTCTCTTCCTTGGCATCATGTTGACTGTGTGGCTTTCATTTAAATATTGCAGCGTGGTTTGTGCTTGACTCAGTGTTAAGATAACACACAGGCAATCAATTAGATTTATTATCTCTTCTCTGGGCTCTAGGGTGTGTATCACTGTCGGGGGTGGGGTGGGGGAGACCAGGAAGCCCTAGATATAATGCGGCTGTCACTTCAAGGTCTCCTAGGATTAGTACCAGGACTCAGCTTCCACTGAATTGGACGAGCCTCAAGGTTTGCAGCATGTACTGTAGGTGGGGGTGGTTGTAACAAAGAAGTAGTTAATGTATCTCTGGAATAAATGCATTTTGATAGGGTTAGGTTATCAGATCAAGTCAATAAATATTTATTAAGTGATTGCGATGAAGACAGCACTAGGCTCAACTCTGAAGGGTGGAAAAGAAATGTATAGCACACCACAACTTAAATGCCCAGAAACTCCTCAAGAAACATTCAAAAAGTGTCTCAGTGGAAAAGGAAAACAAAATCCTTGAATGCGTGGAAGGTATTTGTGAGTTCTTTACAACCATCCTGTGCTGTCCTCAGAGGTCCTGTGGGCATCAACAATAGTCTCGTTTCCTGATGAGACAAGGGAGGGGCAGACTAGAGCCTTTCCTCAAGGTCACACAGTGAGGCAAAGCTGAATCCTTCATTCTGGGTAGAATCTCAGGGCTTTGGGGTAAAACTGCCCGGGACCAGTTGGTGAAGTGTTCTCACTGGGCTCATCGTTGTAGCATAAGTACAGTTGTGATGTAATTAATTGGTATAAAGTTGCTAAAGTTTAAGTTGTCATAACACCCTGTCCTTCCTCTATTGGTACAGATTCTGTTGTGTTAGAATCTCGTCTCACATCTGGACAGACCACACCAGGCTAATACAGTTCCACATGACAGAAGTTTACTGTGGGGAAAGGGAGCATAGAGGGTGATGGAGATAAAGGGAGAAAAGAGAGAAAGGGGGAGAAGGGCAGGAAGGGTCTGCCTTTTTTTTGGGCAGTGACATAACAGCTCACAGGTAAGGGTGGGAGGTGAGCCAGGTGGACACTGGGAATGTGGGAATGTATAGCAATTGCCATGGCAACAGATGTACAGGTCCCCGTGGCCTATGGGTGATGTCACAGTCATCGCTGGATTTGGAGGCAACCTGATACCAACGGGTTCTCCCTGTGTATCTGGGTCTGGAGTTCTGCTTTTATGTAACTGAAAGGAAACTACATATTCCTCTTTTGTCTGACTGCTCAATTAAAACTTGGTCAGACTTAAAAAAAATAGTTCCATTTTTAATGTTTAGTTTAAATAAGTTTAGTTTACTTTATGTTTACAAATGCTTTGGCTGTTGGATCCTCTGGAACTGGGGTTACAGAGGGTTGGGAGCCCCCGCGTGATGCTGGGAATTGAAAATAGGTCTTTTCCAAGAGCAGCCAGTGTTCTGAGGCACTGAGCAATCTCTTCAGCACCTCTTGTCAGATTTTAAAAGTCTCCAGAAGGTTGGGTTTTACAGTGAACATCCATTCACACACTCGGCGCCTCACGGTTGTATTTATATTTATACTTTTCTTGCTTTGTCATAGATTCTACCTTCTAATTTCCAAAATATTTTAAAGTAAATCAGAAGTGTGAGTGCTTAGGAACTCTGTATTCCATAACATAAGGAGACCTTTAGTAGTGTGACAACACAAGAGGAAAGGATTATGACATTCAAACCAATACGTTCAAGATCACCTTAGGCGTAGGCTAACACTCATGTAAGGCTGCACTCTTCAGCTAGTTTGGTTACAACAACAATCCCACACAGCATAAACACAGATGGAAGTGCCTCTAGTGAACAAAGTGGAGAGCCTGGAACTCGGCACAGGGCTCAGTGTAAAAGCACTCTCCTAGAAATCCCAAAGTGCAGCTTGACCTTTGACTCCTTTATTGGGTTCTTTTTTTCCTATCCTTAGCCACCCTTCCAACTCCCAACACTAGGTAGGAGAGAAAGAAGGTTAGAGAGAAAGATTTATTTAGGCATTTTATGTATGTGGGTACACTGTCTTCAGACACTCCAGAAGAGGGCATCAGATCTCATTACAGATGGTTGTGAGCCACCATGTGGTTGCTGGGAATTGAACTTTGGACCTCTGGAAGAACAGCCAAGTCCTCTTAACTGCTGAGCCATCTCTCTAGTCCTCTAAAAAGGTTGTGCGTGCCAGTTACCTTGGTTTTTTGTTTGTTTGTTTGTTTTTGTTTGTTTGTTTTGGTCTTTTGTTATTTTGTTTTGTTTTTTTTTCCAGAGCTGAGGACCGAACCCTGGGCCAAGCGCTCTACCACTGAGTTAAATCCCCAACCCCAAGAAGGTTAGAGAGAAATGGGAGTGTTGATCTCGTTAGACTGTTTCCTGAAGCACAGAGGCATTGAACTCCTTGGGGGCAAGTTTGATCTTTCTTGTCAGGATATCTCCAACCAGCAACTAGCACCCCAGCAACCAGTGAACAACAAACAAGCAAACAGCAATAGCAGCAGCAGCCTCCTTTCTCAGGGCTCTGGCATTTATACCCTCTAAAAAGCCTCCAGAATTCCAAACATAAATTATCTTGAGCTGGCAAAGTCAAACCCCTGATAGAGCTGCTGTAGACTGAAGTGGAAATTCCTGGTTTCTTTGGAGACTCAGTTGTGCCACATGGTGTTTTTTCTGGAAACTGTCATATGAAAGGATGTTTTGCTAAGAACAGACACGTGGTGTTTTTCTGGAGGCAGCCTGGAAAAAGGGCATGTAACGTTTTGCTAGAGCAGATGCTTGAGAGAACATGTGATGTTTGGAAAGATATATATATATATAATAGCCTAAAGGACTGTGGACCTTTGCCGAATGGTATTGGTACGCCTTACCATTCTTTGTTGGTCATTGTTTGTTGTAACTTTAGAAAGAGAAATCCACCAAAAAAACTTCTGGCGGTGCTCAGGTGGCTTCTTGCTGCTTCCATCAATTGGAGAGCCTTGAGGTTTCTTCTGGATCCACCTGCCCCATTGCTGATTTGTGAATGGTATTTGTGAGTGAGTTGAACTAACTGCTGATATCCTGACAATGCAGATTGGATTTGCTCCAAAGAAATATTTCTAAACAGGTCCACATCCTCCTTGCTCTATTAACCGTTCCTTTCTGCTACCTTTGGGTAGTGGGCTACAGGGACATTAAAGCATTTAAGAACCCTTATTAAATGTAGGCTTTGAAAAAAAATCTAAGCCTACAGTGGCAATCAGAAGCAGCCCCGTATCACACACAGAAGATTAAAACAAAAACATATTCCCATAACATAATTGGGATTTTTAAGAAGCCAGAATTCTCACTACAATGAAAGTCAAATCCAAGGTCATTTACAGGGTCATTTACAAGGTGACCTACATAAGAGAAAATTATTTCCCCTGTTTTAATGTGCTTGTATTTTAGTGTGCTGTCCTTTTCCCCCCTTTTTATCTCAGAATAATCTTGGCCTCACTACATAGTCAGAGATGAACTTGAACTTCTAGTCTCCCAGCCCCTGCCTTCTGAGTGCAGAGATGATAGGATTACACCTTCGTATTTCATTTCGATGGCACTGGAGAGAATAGCTGGAGCCTTGTGCATGCTAGACAAGTGATACCAACTGAACTATACCCCTGGCCTTAGCACAGTCTTTGCAGGGTATATTTATTGTGAATCTTAGTCACATGAAGTCAAGTGTGAAATTTTCTACTGATGGTATCATGCTGATATTCAAAAGATTTCATTTCCTATTTTTGGATTAAGGCTGTTCAACCTGCAGATAAATGGCTGGGACAGTATGGTAAATGCCTCATTATGGTGCCTGTGACCTCAGCATTCTACACTGTGATGAAAACTCCATTTTCTCCATCTGATATTCTAGTGCTCTGCAAGTTGCTCTGTACATTTAGCAATCAAGCTATTTCATGGTCTGTAAAGACTTCATAGTCTGTCATTCAATGACAGGCCATGATTACTTAATCTCTTAGGATGGATGAGTCTCTCGTTTCTGTCTTTCTATTAAAGTGCTAGGTAAGCATTTCTTGTCTCCTTATTTCCTCTTGTATGTTTGATGTTCATGGAGGACAACCTTAAAAGTATGGGCCGGAGAGATGGAGAAGGCATCCAGAAACATAGACTGATATTTTTTGACATGAGCACTATGGCGCACCAATCATGATCAAGTACACTTTAGGTGGGTTGAATTTGAGAAACCTTAATAGACATAACTGAGATGTTTTGATGCCAGGGCCTGAGGGAGAAGTCAGGAGTGTGAGGTTGACCTGGGATGATATTAAGGGTAGTAAGAGTCTTTTTGCAGTATAAGATGAAATTAACCAGGGGAAGACATGAGTAAAGAATGGAACCAAATTCCTCAATATTTTAGAATATTCTAGAGGTGCTCCAACGTTCATAGACTTGGCTAACAGGAAGACTGAGAAGGACACTACTATTGTCTGGAATATCTTCCAAAGGCACATCTACGAGGTTTGTTCATCCTTTTGTGGCATCATTGGAATATGATGGAGACTTTAAAAAGTGGGGCCTAGTGAGAGGAAGGCCAGTGACTAGGAATAAGGTCTGAGAGGGGATCAGGAGACTTCTGCTTTTTCTCTTTGCCTCCTGGTAATCACAAAGTGAGTAGATGTCTTCTGAACCATCACAGGCTGAAAGCCAAGGACTCATGATGAGAGCTGGATTCTCTAAGATGGTGAACGAAAGACTTTCCTTGCTGTAAGTTGATTTTTCCTCTGGCATTTCATCATGACAACAATCATAACTAACCCAGACCTTAAGAAGAAGAAGAAAGGTCCAGGAGACTCTGATATCTGAGAACAGTTTAGAAGAAGCTTCTTTGAAACAGAGACTCTTGGTCCAAGTGCCCAATATTGCTGAGGTGGGAATTCAGATAAAGAGGATAATTGATTATTGAATTTGATATCAAAATCTTTAAAAAGCTAAAAACACTCATTACATGTAGAAGTATCTACCTTATTATTATTTTAACTAGTGTAAAATTTTGACCATCCCATTACCACAGGTGAAAAAAAAGAAATGTTTAATAACCAATGATGATGAGGACAAATAGGGATCGGTTCAGAACTCATGCTTTCCTATTTTTTAGTGGGCAATCTGCCAATATCAGATAAAATCATCATGCATGAGACCATCAACTCAAACTTTATTCTAACAGGAAGTACAAGTATAACCTGAAAATTCCTTCCAACTGAGTGCTGCAAATTTCTCCACTTCACAGGGATCCCATGCCTTCTTCTTTGGACATGAGGTACACACAAAGTGTATATACATACATGCAGGTTATACACACATGCACGCACGCGCATGCACACACACACACACACACACACGAACTCCCCAAAGTCACTCATTTTTCACATGAACTGTGTTATGATCATGAATGCTGTCTGGCTTCAGAAGGACCACACCAGGTCAAACAGTTCCACGTGAGGCTTATTGAGAGGGAAAAGGGTAAGATGGTGGCAGAAAGAAAAAGAAAAGAAGAGGAAGAGAGAGAGAGAGAAAGAGAGAGAGAGAAGGAGAAGCGTTCCCCTTATATATGGATGGTGCTGTGGTCACAGGTAAAGGTGGGAGGTGAGCCCAATGGATTCTGGGAATATGGTGGCCATTGCCTTGGCAACAGGTGTGTAGGTCACACTGTCGCCTATGTGATGTCTTAGGTTTCGGAGGTCCTGGTACCAACAAATAGGGATTTTACATTCATTCATTCATTCATTCATTCATTCATTTATGCTTTTATTTATGTATTTATTTATGCTTTTACTTATGTATTTATTTATGCTTTTATTTATGTATTTATTTATGCTTTTATTTATGTATTTATTTATGTATGTATTTATTTATTTGTGTGTGTGTGTGTGTGTGTAATTGTAGGAGTGTGTGGGTCATCCTGTGGGTATTGGGACCTAACTTGGATCTTCTGCAAGATCAGTAAGTGCTCTTAAACTCCAAGCTGTCACTCTAATGCCCTGAACTGCTTTTTAAAAATTACTTTTTATTAAATTATTTTATTTATTTGCATTCCAAATGTTGCCTTCCCTTCCAGGTCCCCTCTCCCAAAGTTCTTCATGTCATTTCCCCCTCCTCTTTGCATCTGAGAGGATGCTCCCCTCCCACCTCCACCTCATGCCCCTAGTATCCCCTTTCCCTGGGGCATCAAGTCTTTACAGGATTAGGAGCATCCTTTCCCACTGAGGCCAGACAAGACAGTCCTCTGCTACACATGTGCAGGAGGCCATGGATGAGCCCATGTATGCTCTTTGGTTGGTGACTTAGTCTCTGGGAGCTCTGAGAGGTCTGAATTAGTTGATATTGTTGTTCTTTCTATAGTGTTGCCATCCCCTTCAGCTCCTTCAATCCTTCCTCTAACTCTTTCATAGGGGTCCCTGACCTCGGTCCAATGGTTGGCTGTAAGTATCTGCCTCTGTCTCAGTCAGCTCCTGGTAGAGTTTTTCAGAGGACAGCCATGCTAGGCTCCTGTCTGCAAGCATGACATGGCTTCAGTAATAGTGTCAGGGTTTGATGCCTGTCCATGGTATGGATCCCAAGTAGGGCCGGTCACTGAATGGCCTTCTTTTCAGTCTCTGCTCTGTTTTTGTCCCTGCATTTCTTTTAGACAGGAACAATTCTGGGTCATAAATTTTGAAGGTAGGTGAGTGGCACCATCCCTCTACTGGGGGTCCTGTCTATCTACAGAGGTGATCTCTTCAGGTTCCCACTGTTGGGCATTTCAGCTAAGGTCACCTGAGAGTCTCTCACATCCCAGGTGTCTGGAGCTTTCTAGAGGTTCCTCTTATCCTCCCCCCACCTCCTGTAATTCCACATTTCCATTTATTCTCCTGGCCCTCTGGACCTCTCTCTTGTCTCCCCCCCCCACATCTGATCCTGCACCCCTATTCCCCTCCCCTCTCCCCCCTCTCTTACCCAGATTCTTCCCTTCCTCTGCCTCCCATAACTGTTTTGTTCCCCCTTCTAAGTGGCATTGAAGCATCCTCACTTGGGCCTTCCTTCTTGTTAAACTTCATACAGTCTGTGAGTTGTATCATGGGTGCTCTGTACTTTTTTGGCTAATACCCACTTATCAGTAAACACATACCATGCATGTCCTTTTGGGTCTGGGTTTTACTGGACCTGTGTGTAACTTTCCAATAATCTCATATTACAGGAACCAGAAACCTTAGGCCTCTCCCATGACCTATGTCCTAACAGTTTCCAAGACTCACTCTCTCTTTATCCATATTGGCTTTCAGTTCTTTCCCTTAAAAATTCCAAACTCTTCAACCTTGGGGCTCTATACTTTTTTCGTTTTTATTTTTTGTTTGTTTGTTTGTTTGTTTTCAGACATCTCTCTTGTCAGCACTGGGATTCCAGTGTCACTGTTCCTAGACTTCAAGGCTTCTAGAAACCATTCCACCAACTGAGCGGTGTTCCCAGCTCTCTATTTTGTACTAATGTTTAACCAGCCCAATCTTGTCTTCTAAATAATCTGCCCTCTATCCACTGATTCACAGCCATTTCTCACACAGGAAAAAACATATCGTGTGTACTGCGCTACTCTGTATGGTTTAAGTCATCTGTTCCTAGGAGATAGCACGTGATTTAACTATTATGACCCCAGAGCCTATGTGATGGCTGGAGTTCCTTATTCTAGTTGATATACAGAAACCTCCACATACATTATTCCAGATAAACTTTGTAAAAAACTAGTTTGGACTTGTCAAATTCTAAACGTGGTTTCTTGAGATCCTTCGTGAGATATCCTGATTTTTATGTGACAGTAAGGTGGAATGGTAACTTAGAATATTGAGCCTTTGGGTCCTCAAACTGACACTCATCTCTGGATTTATTCCTGTGTGAGCAACGTTCTCCAGTAAAACCTCACAGTTCCCACGTCATTCACACTCAGGCTTGCAAGCCCTCTGCTGTAGGCTCCATCACCATCTCCGGCCTCTGCTGGCCTTGAGATGCCATCTCCTGTAATCTTCCCCTTGCTTGTCTTTCCTCCAGTCACGTTGACCTCCTTGGTGACTCAGGAACCTTCTGCTGTCACCCTGAGTCCCTGTGCTTACCACTTCCTGTCGCCTTTTGGAGAGCCTCCCCAACACAAGCCTTACTTTCCCAAGTCTCTGCTTCAATGTCAACTTCCCAGGAGGCTTTGCTTGGCACTCTGAGTTTATAAAACAAACAAACAAACACCACCCCTCCTCTTTTACTTCTCTTTTCCCTGTGCCCTGAACCATGGCTTTTCCCTCAGCATCTCTTCCTACCTTTGTTATTACATATTGGCTTGCAAATTTATTTGTTTGTTGTATATCATGTCCAGATAGGATAAAAACTTCTGAAATGTACTGTTTTATCCACTTTTGGCAGAGCTCATACGAGTGCATGGCACTTGATATATATATCTATTGAATGCCAAATGAGTGATTTTCTTAATATAACTATCTAAGTCTTGTTAACTTTTTATTAATTTCCAGCATTTTAATTACTTTATTCCTATTTTAAGTAGAACTATATTTTAATGCTATCTGACTTGTCATCAATGATATAAAAATATGACCTAGTTTTTAACAAGCATTTCTTAATCAAATTCTAATTATCATAATAGATGTTGAGTTATTCTCCTGGAGTTACATAAAGACAATTATTTATTTTTCTTTGCCCACACTTGTGGGCTGTGCATCTTTTTAAACTCTTATTCTGTTGTCTAGAACCTTGACACACACACACACACAAGAAAAGCTAACAAACTAATACAGAGTCACATCTGGGTTCTTACTCAACACATTCCACATCAAAGTACCATCCAATTCAATCTCTTCCCACTGCAGTGCATGGCTGTCAATCACACATAATGGATAGCCTTTGTCAGGTGCCTGTGCCAAGGTGCCTTCTTTAGACATCCTCAATGTTACTGTCTCAAACAGGCACACCATGATCCCACTAGAGACAGAAGGCAGTGCGAGGATAGATATTATACTTTCTCTTTACGATGGTCATCATTATGTGTTTTCACATAACCAAATCACGTGGTTTGCTGCTGCTATCAGTAAGGTAGCATCTGCAGCTCTCTGGGAAGGGAGTGCAAGTCACATAGCTGAGCCTGACACTCAGATGATATCTATATCATCTGTTATCACTATAAATACGCCTTTAATAAATTAAAGTTATGTGTGAAATGCCTCTTCCAGAATTGACCTATCTCTATATCCCAGAGATGAAGCTGTGTGCTTGGATGACTTTTGTGGTTGCTGGGCATTCTTGCATTTTGTATATTCATTCACTGTCTGTGCCGGAGTTTCTTTTCCTGTTACTGTGATAAACATTGATAACAGCAATTTAACAAGGGTCACAGTGCCAGGGTATAGTACATCATGGTGGAGAAGCCACAGTAGCAGGAACTTGAGGGAGTCGGGCACATTGTGTGAAAGGGTAAGAAGCAGAGAGTTCCTGCTCAGTTTACCTCCTCCACTTACAAAGCTTAGGATCCCAGCATTGGAAACAGTGCTACCCACCATTAAAGCAGGGATTTCCCCATCGAATAGTGTAATCAAGATCGTCTCCCACAAACATACCTGTCCTGTTACTGACCCCTGCCAGGTCTCCTTTCTGATTATTTATTGCCTCATGTTTGGTCTCAGTGACATTTCCCCTCTATATCTGTTAGTACCATCTTTGTGCCATCTTGGCTGCCGTTCGGTCCGCCATGATTCCATCTCTCCCACCTCTCATTATGAAACCCCTCGCATAGATCGAGTTACCCAGGACACAAGAAACAGATAAAGTCTCTGGTACGAAATGCTCCTTCCTCCCCATAATCTTCTATCATTTCACAGTCTTTTCTCCCAAATGCTTCGTTTTAATCAAATTGTCCCCTTGACCTAAATATCCCTACCAGATATACTTGCTCAGTATTAACTTCAACCTTATCCTCTACCACTCCTCAAATCCTTCTCATTTCCCAAGACTCAGCTCAAATCCCAGCTCTGCTGCGGTAGCTTGCTCATGCGCCATGGCCTGGCCTTGTCTTTCCTTCTTCTCAAATCCAGTTTTTAATATTAGTGTGATTTTCATCTTCCATTACACCCACAGAGTGGAGTCCAGCTACCTTGAACTAATCAGCCGTTCTCCAAACAAACTTTATCGTAGTCCAGGCTATTTTTGCGGCTTGAAGCACCGCTGTCCCTTTCCCCGTCCGAGAAATGTTTCACATCGATGGAGACACAGTTCAAAGTCTTCTTCATTTTTTTCTGTCTTTAATTCGAGCCCGTGGTGAGCGCTTCTCCCAACACAGTTTGTTGACTGTGCTATTTGTTTTGTCAAATTTTTACACGATTTTTTTTTCTTATGGAGACCTACCACGATTCCAACTTTATAGTGTGTGTATGGCATCCTCAATCATAATTCATCAGAGCAGAACTTTCTGATCATCTCAGCTAAACCTCTCGTTAATCAAAGAAATAATAAGCCTTCAGACAGACTTACACAGAGGCACAGGATTCAGTCAGGGCCCAGTCCTGTGTCAGTGCCCAGAATAAAAAGATGGATGAGAGACAGTCTCATCTTACAGTGAGCTAGGAATTCAGTCAAGATGTCAGATATATTTAATGAATAAATCACAGGTCTATATTTGGAGGAAGAAAGTCATCATGACAAGCATACTGTATCGAATATTTTCTAACACTTCCACAATGCAGAGGATGAATTCCACTTAGAGAGACAACTATAGAGAATGCTTAAATGCTAGCAAGCAAATTAATTTCCTACAAATTTAAAATCTAAAAGAGATGACCCATAAAGATGAGTCGTCGAGCAAGACAACTTAAGTCACACGACATTTACATTGGTCTGCGCTATTGTTTGGTGTTATGCTTTGTAGAATGACCTTGAGTTTCCGATGCTCTGAACTCCACCTCCTGAAGCCTGAGATCTCAGACTTACACCACTCCATCCCACGTTTGCGATGCTGGGGACCAAATCCAGGGCTTCATGAAAAGTAGACAAAGATTCTACTGACCCACGTACTTCCTGACCTCTACAACAAAGTTTTTGTTGTTACAAACATCCTCGTTATATAAACCCAAATTTAAGTAGATTAAGCAAATATGTAGTATTTTATTTAATGTCAATACACTTACTGTTGCTTTCTTGTTTTGAGACTAGTAAGGAAATACTCTTTATTAATGCCCAGATTGCCAGGTTTCAGTCCATTTAGTCTTTATTTTGCAGGAGAGGTCATAACCAAAAATGTGTATGAACTGTCAATGATCCTTAAGTTATTCGGTGTAGCCAGTGTCAGATTTTTTCTAGACTAGATTGGTAGATTGTTAGTATTGTTAGTAAAGACAGTTCCAGATAAGAACCACTCCTTCCCTATTCAGACATAGAGGTTGGGCCACATATGTCCAAATGAAATTTCTATCTAAAGAGCTTGCTTCCTGATCAGGTGAGATCAGTTCGTGGTCAAGACTGGAGTGCGGTTACAAGTGAGCGTGTGTTCGCTTAGTCTGGCGGCATCAAATGCTCCCCCCTCCTCCATGAAGCTAAGTCTGCAACTGTCCATATGTTATCTTCTCCAAAGAACAGGATCTTGAATTAAATGTTTGGCGGGAGTAGTAGTTTCCCTTTTCATAATTTGTAAAGAAGGCTCCTACAAAACCTGAATACCTGATTTCTTTTGCTTTGAACTATTTTCAAATGAGCTTCAAAAACAGATCGGTGGTAGGCGCTGGGAGCTGGGCTCTAACGGCCAAGATCATGCTGAACATTTCTCACTAAAATGGAAACCGAGTTAGTTACCAAGAGTGGTAGAAAGTGGGGGAGTGGGGAGGGCTGCTCAGGACACGGGGATTCTCCAGAACAAACCTTAAAAATTCTTGTAACAAAATCCACCACTCAGTTCTCTGCGCACATTCGGCATCTGGTAAATTGAATACTGAATCCACCTCTGAGTGAAGTGGCCGAACAAGATCAGAGTGGGGTGGGGTTGGATGTTTTGTTTTGTTTTTGTTTTTGTTTAACCTGCTTCCCCTCCACCTACTTTATAGAGGCTAACAGGAGTTGAGCATTCAACAAGCAATATTCTGAACTGAGGTAAGGTCTGTCTCGCCTGGAGGCAGAAGAGAAGGCTCAGGGATTAAGAGCACTTGCTGCTCTTGCAGAGGGCCAGGTACAGTTTCCAGAACCCACATGGTGGGTTAGCACAGATAAAGGGCTAGTCATGTGTGTTTGCTTTTTGACACATGATCTAGCTCACGTAGTTCAGTCTGGCCTCAAACTAAGGGAAATCTTTCAAAGTGCATGTGCCACCATACCCACCAAAGTACCCTTAGCTGGAAACCATCCTCATGCCCTCCAAGACTGACATAAAGACACAAAGGAACTGGACAGCCTCCCAGTTTGCTGCCAAGAAGTTGGTATTTGACCTTAAGTGAAGATCAAGATTAGATGTCTGTCTCTTTGTGTTTTTATCCACGTCTCACAAGACACCTGCCCTATTTTTGTGCCCACAGGTGATGCTTAGTGACTTCTAATGAAGTTCCCTACTGCGGCACTTCCCTGGTCTCCTTTCTTCGTCCATAAGGTAAAGTTCCTATCTCTTTCCCAAGTACATAAAGAGGGCAAAATTGTAACGTGTCTGCTGCCAGTTGAGCTTCTCTGCTCTCTTTAGTGTGTTTCTCTGGGGTTTCTTTGTTGCCTTGCATGTCTGACTCCAAGAGATCCCTCCAGCAATCTGTTTTGCCCGTAGCGGCTGACAGTATCTCAGGGGACCTGGCTTAGTAAGATTGATTGGAACCTGCATCTTACCCATTTGCAAGATGGCTACTTCCCTGGCTTCTCCTCCCCTTTCTTTTATCTCTTCCTTTCTCTCTCTTTTTTTTCCACCTCCTAATGATGGTACATTTGTCTTGCTGAAGATGTAGCGTTCGCCGCCAAGGATGAACAGCAGGGCTCGGATCTCTCGTTTCTCGGCTCACACACTTCACACCAACCCTCCTCGGCACTATTAATATTATATATAGATGCCCTTGTCACAGATTTACATCCCAAGATCCGAAATCAGCGCGGGAGGGTGAAGCTTGCATGACGAGGAGGTGGAGGAAAAAAGGCTGATTTATCGTGGGGGATGTTAGAGAGTAAAAAGGAGGTGATCAAATTTATATTAATGCCTTGACCTATATTCTTTTTAAAACTGCTTTTTGCCCATTTCAGCACGGGATCATTTGCTGCCGAAATCCAGAAAAGAAACAGAAAGAAGACCCAAACACATGCTTGTCATGCTATTTCTTCTTCTTCTTTACTTTGAAAATGTTCAAACTATAGTTCATGCATGGACTTCAGGAGGGAATATAGAAACAGGTTGTTAGATTGAACTGTGTGGTGGTTTGAATAGGAATGGCCACAGACCACATTTGAAGCTTAGACATAAGGAGTGGCACTATTAGGAGGTGTGGCCTTGTTGGAGTGGGTGTGACTTTGTTGGAGTGGGTGTGGCCTTGTTGGAGGAAGTGTGTCACTGTGGAGGCAGGCGTTGAGGTCATATATATACTCAAGCTATGCTTAGTGTGAGACAGTCTCCTTCTGCTGCCTGCAGATCAAGACGTGGAACTCTCTCCTTCTCCAGCAACACGACTGCCTGCATGCTGCCATGTTTCACGCCATGATGGCAATGGACTGAACCTCTAAAACTGTAAGCCAGCTCCAATGAAATGTTTTCCTTTAGAAGAGTTGCTGTGTTCATGGTGTCTCTTCACAGCAAAAAAACCCTAAGACAACCTGCTTCCCTTCCACCCACTTTATAGAGACAAACATGAGTTGAGCATTCAACAAGCAATATTCTGAACCAGCTGAGGTAAGGTCTGTCTCGCCCGGAGGCAGAAGAGAAGGCTCAGGGGTTAAGAGCACTTGCTGCCCTTGCAGAGGGCCAGGTTCAGTTTCCAGAACCCACATGGTGGCTCAAAACCATCTGTAACTCCAATGCCTAGGATCTAACAACCTCTGTAGGCACTGCGTGCATGCAGTGCACATACCTACACACAGACAAACACACACATAGTAAAGATAAAAAGAAATTGGCTATCCCGGTCTGACCTAATTTAACAAAACGCCAGAAGGCCCTGCCATGGGCTGGAACATATTGCTATCTGGAACCCTGCTTTGACGGTGGTGAGGAAGAAGTGCCACTCAAGATTCAAAGGTAATGTGTATGTGGTCTACAAATTGAAAGTGTATGTTTTGAGGATGGTCCTGATTTTTTGAACAATGAAGTAATCTGTCTTTGGCTTATTTTATGACTCTAAGGCAAAGCAATAAACAAAGATCTCTAAACTCTCTTTGCCTTGTGTGTCTGTGTGCCTGTTGTTTGTTCCGAAAGTTGTTTGTCAACTGTGCTAACTCAGACTCCCACTTGCAAGTCACCTCAGACTCATGGGCTTCCCTGAGCCTTGGCTTGTTGGAGGAAGGCCTGTTTGTAGCCTGTTTGAATCTCTTGAGTTTTCTTTTGCTTTTCAGGACACACTGGTTGCTGTGAGATTTGAATGAAATGAACCCCATAGTCTCAGCATTTTGAACAGTTGGTCCCCAGCTGGACACACTTTGAGGGTAGGTTTAAGAGTCGCAGCCTTGTTGGAGGAAGTACATCACTGGGGATGGGCCTTGAGTTTAAAGACTCCTCTCATGCTCAGAATGCCATTTTCTGAGCTCTGCCCTTGTGGTTCAAGATGTGAGCTCTTAGCTTGCTGCTGCAGTTGCCATACCTGTTGCTTCTCCCCACAACAGTGATGCCCCTTGAATCTAAAGCCCACATAACCCTTTCCTAAGCCCTGGTCACAGTGTTTTGTCACGGCACTGGAAAAGTAGTTGGTATCATTGTTGACTGCAAAGAAAATTACACTTGAGAACTATTTTCTCAAAATGTTGGGTGTGCTGAGTAGGCTCTTCATCACTGGGATATTTATATAACCCTAGGGGCATATTTACATATACACATACACACACACACACACACACACACACACACACATATACATCCCTAGCCTATATGGCAGCTTTTAAAAGTGCTTCAGTCTGTGTTTACTCCTTGTGTGGATGGAATGTACAATGTCCCTCCATAGGCCTGTGTGTTTTAGCTTGGTCTGAAGCTGGCAGTGCTATTGTGGGAAGTTGTGGGACCTTTAGGATTGTGGGCTACTTGGTGGGGGCAGGCCTGTGGTGCGGCCCTTCAAGGCTCTGTTCCTTTGTCTATTGTACATGAAGAACTTTGCCACATGGACCTGATACTATGGATGACTTCACTGTGCCTTCCCCATCACACGTCACGTGACTGAACACACTGAAGCCATGAGTCAAAATAAATATCTCCTCAGTTAAGACTCATGAGTACAGATTGCTTAAAAATAAAAAGAATCTCACCAGAAACAAAAGCCAGGAAACAAAAATGTACAGACAAGCTCCTTCAAGACTAAAAAGAAGTTACTATGTATACATTATAGGAGGGTGGTGCTCTTTATATCAATGTATTCTTGGTGTTTACTTTGTTAAACTCATCTGGCCAATAAATCAAAGAGAATTTTTATAATGTACAGGTCATTCTAAATGCATTCTTCATCTTTCAAAGAGAATAAGGAGACTGGGGACACATATCATTGGTAGAGCACTTGCTCAACATGTATGACACCCTTGGTTTAATCCCTAACTCCACCAAAGATAAAATATAACCAGGAAGGGCAGGGGAGTCACCCGTATTTCATTAATAGGACATGAATTTGGTTGTGCTTGGAACATCAAGTGATTATTGCTAATGTAATTACAGGTAAATTAATTTCCTTCAAGTTTTGTTCATAATTTTTATAAATGCCTTTTAATGTTTTAAATGTTAATTTTGTTAGGAAGTTGGTATGTTCAGGTTAGGGAATTAAACTGAATTACTTTCAGTGCCCAGGATTCTTAATTGCCAATCACAGAAGTCTCCTCTTGCCCACTCTATAATTTACCATAATTACATGTTTATTTAGTTACTCAATGCTTCTTGTGCCTTGAAAGAGGCAATAATGCAGGCATCATTGAAATGTGCAGCAAACAAAAAGGAATTCCCCAGGGCACAGATGCAACTCAGGGAAATATCTAGGACTCTGTTGAGCATCCCGTGAAAAATGGAGATGTTTTAAAGCAGTCCCTCTGACTAAAGTCTCCATTAATACAAAAAGGCAAATATTTAAATTATAGCAGAAGAGTTTGACACCAAAGAAAATAAAGTAAT
The DNA here is from genome assembly GCA_036184795.1 of Tokudaia tokunoshimensis. Taxonomy (NCBI): domain Eukaryota; kingdom Metazoa; phylum Chordata; class Mammalia; order Rodentia; family Muridae; genus Tokudaia; species Tokudaia tokunoshimensis. Next base: position 8,557,082 of record BTHU01000013.1, on the reverse strand, counting down.
TACACATTAACCTGCTTACCACCAATGGCTATGACTATGTAGTAACTGTACTTTCGAAAAATGTAGGGAAACCCTCTCTTGGTTATTCCTCTGTACCTTACATGCTTGAGGTCAGGTTTGGAAAGAAAAGGAAAACTGAGAGACAGGAAGCTGGAATCCTTGGTAGTATAGCTTCCTAGGAGAGAGGAAAAATCCCAATCATGCAGAGAACACTATTGCATGGGTTATCTCCAAGAAGCAAGAGCATTTGATCCCCTAAAGTACATTTAAGATGGGAGGAGATGGTGACTGAGGAGATTCTATGGTAACCTTGACACTGTGGTCTTCATTTGGACGTTTTAATAAGCTGAATGAGATTCCAGGCAGTGACAAGGGAACACGAGTGGTCGTGAAACAACAGGTACAGGATTCAGGGCAAGGCTGGAGACAAGAGAGGGCTCCTTTAAGGATCCAGCAGACAGTTTGTGCTGACCTCAACCAAAGAGAACTTGACCTGTAGAGTGTGATTAATCTTGGCATGAAGACGAGACTGAACTGGTTGATTCCATGTGTGGGCACTGTCATCATAAAGCTGGAATCTAAAGTGCTGGGGAATGGAGGAGTTGAAACTGTGTCTAATAACCACAGTAGGGATAAAACCAAAGCCTGGATAGAACCCGAGAAGGAAAAACCAGTGCATGCTCAGTGGGAACCTGCTAAGAGATCAGGTAAAACAAGCAAGGTAAAGTAAAAGTAGTGAAATTCAGACTTTGTGACCTTGGAGGTAGGAAGCCTATCCTAGTGGACCATATGGAGGGGTGAAAATCTTACTGTCTGTGATATCACTGGAAAGACGGCAGGAGTAGGCAAGAAGTAAGATATGTCTGACTTATCAGGTGCCATGTCCTTGCATGAGTTCAAGGATTTGACCTAACTAGGGAATGAAGAAAGGACAAACAGACATAAGGATACACCCCGTAAGCCCAGTGTGTTTGTCCTGTGCAGTTGAGCGACAGATGGGGCCATTCCACATACCTGGACAAAGAGGAGGGGTTTATAGTGCACAATGGGTCAATGAATGGCACAGCCTTAACTAGTCCCAGTAGGAGTAGTCTCTGTAGGGCAGCAATCTTCAGGCTGTAAATATCCAATGGGAGGAAGCTATGGTGGACATTTGCTGCACACAAACCCTAAGGAAGATTTAGCAGTCCCTCTGAGACACATGGACCAGAGGATCAGGGCGTTGCCATTTTCCCATGTGTCCCATGGTCACACTCACGAGAACAACACACATCATTCAGGATTTCATACTCCAGGGCTTCCACCACTCTATACAATTAGGGACATACCATTTCTACCTCTTGTTTATAACTTAACACAGATGTATAGTTCTACAGAAAAAAATGAGGTATGGTATCACAGGATGATATGCATTCTGGCACTTTTTCTTTCTTGTATACTAGGATAATATGATGAGATGTTGATATTCTTGCCCCACAGCATCATATGTTGATCTATATTATCCTCATATACCACAGTAACGTGAGGTGTACATCATACAGTAGGTAGTGTCTGTCCATTCACAAACTAACTATATCCCTGTGTTATCCACATCACCAACAACATAAGTGTTCTCAGTTCTCCGAGAACAGAATCTCTGCCTTACCTTTGAACTCTTGTGTGTGTGTGTGTGTGTGTGTGTGTGTGTGTGTGTGTGTGTGGTGTTTGTATATGTGTGTCTGTATGTTTGTGTGGGAACCAAAGGAGAAGGAAATGCCACATTTTTGACTAGATGCCTGGTATGGTTGTGTACCAAGTCTCCTGGATTACACTTGTGGAGGTCGCAGTAGAAAATGAAAATTGAGCCTTTTTCTTTAGCACGGCATGGGGTGAGGACCTGAAGAGTCACTAGGAAAAGTGATGAGGGTTTTGCATCCTGAAATGTCATCCAGAGTGCTGAATGTCCTTCATGAAGAAGCGATGCACCGTCGCGCATACGCCTGTTCAAAAGTGTGGCCTTTTCCTCCTTGGTACTTGGCAAAGCACATTTTTCAGAGTGCACTTGAGAGTAGCTTTGATCTTTCATGAAGTCTGGGAAAAGATTAATGCTTATTTGCTAAATATTTCTTATAGAATTAATTTTTCAATCTTGTTCTTTATATTGCCACAGTCTGCATAACATGATTTAGAATTCTGGTCTCATGTGGCTAGTTCCAAAGTACAGTTTTGATTAATCAGAGAATTGGTTTAATCATTTGTTGCGAGGAATAATAAATTAGCACAGCTGAGGACTCCCCAGCTCTCTTGAACTAGGTCTGCTTTGACCTGCTTCTAAATATTTGACATACTGCGCCATGTTAGCACGTTCAAATAGGACTGAATTATGTATAAGCCCTGGAATGAAAACACAATGGTATGGAGATTAGGAAGCAGCGAAATATACAATCTGCATTAGGTTGCTATTGTTTTCCTTAATGAAAGCGTAGTCAAATGCAGAATAGTTGTATCATGCCCAGGAGACTGCATCAAGAGGGGACAAAACACTGTGTCTTCATAGTGAAACTAAGTATCTCAAAGTGAATTGTATCAAGTTCAAGAATCTCTGGGCTAGGACCTCCTCCGGTCAGTGTTTACTTACAAATATCTATCAAGGACGACGAACCAAGGCAATACAAATAATACTGTGACTTTAAAGTGTGTGTGTGTGTGTGTGTGTGTGTGTGTGTGTGTGTGTGTGTGTGTGGCGTAAGCATACTCCCAGGAAGCAGGAGTAAATGTGCCCACTCATGCACACACCTGGAATCCAGAGAAAGATGGTGGCAGGTGTCCTGATGGGTCACTGCTTATTTTCCTGAGACAGGATCTAGGCTAGCCGCTGACAGGCCCTGAAGACCCTCCTATCTTCACCCTTCACAGCAACAGGGTTCTAGTCAAGCATAGTTCTTCCCAGCTCCTTTCAATATGAAGGCCAGGGATTTGAATCCAGGTCTTTGTGCTTGTGGAACACACGTTCATCCACTGAACCGTCTCTCCAATCCCCAGATGACAGCTCATTGTCCTCAGAATTACCAAACTAAAGACACAGGCAGCATGCTTCATAAAACGAGCCAAGACCAAGAGCTGAAGTGTTACCTCATGGAGTATTTAGTAGATATCTGAAGGTCTAAATAACAAGGCTGGCAGAAACAAACAAACGGACAAACAAAAAAATGGTTCATAGTCTCAGTTGTGGGGGAATTAAGGCAGATAATTGGAGTTCCTTCGGAAGTGAGGACAAGAAACTTTTACATCAAAAAATTCCAACTGTCAGACTCTGGAGGCTTGCAGCAAAAGTAAATACCAACATGACATTAAAAATCATGGATCAAGCTCAGCATGGTGGTACTGGCCTTTGATCTCAGCACTTGGGAGGCAGAAGCAGGCAGTTCTCTGAGTTTGAGGTCAGCCTGGTCTACAGAGTGAGTTCCATGACAGCCAGGGCTACACAGAGAAACCCTGCTTCGTAAACCAAACCAAACAACAACAAAAATCATGGATCATTTTGCAGAGACTTTTATTACTTGTGATGGGCGGAGTTTGAAGGAAGAGAGAACAGGAAGTGGGTACCTAGCGTAAGGAATACACGTTCGTTCCCTAGTTATATCCCAGTCCTGAAAGAAAGTATTCAAGACTCGCCTCTCTCTAGCACATTCCCAGAAAAATATCAAGCCCTGCTGAATGAGATCAAAATACAAACTGAGCTGGTAGTTCTGAACCGGCCTGGGTTCAGTACTGCCCCTTACTTATTACAGTCTCTCAAAGCAGGCAAGGGTGCTTGTAGGGTGGAGGGACACTTCCAGCTTTTAGTGGTCAGCCTTGGTGCCAGTCCTTCAAACCACAGACCTTGGACTGGGCTGGATTCCTCCAGCACCAAGCACAGACATTGTTGAGTGACTAGCACAGTGAATGAATGAATGAATGAATGAATGAATGAGAAAAGTAAGGACTGCTGGATGGAATGGAGAGATTTTATTTTAGCTTATTATACTTTGTTACACACACGGTCTGAATAAGAGTGTGAAAGTAGGGTTTAGAGAGGCCAGGGACTTTTGAAGGGACAGACCACCATGGGTTTAAGAGCCTTTCAGATTTTCTTTCTTTCTTTTGGTTTAAAGATTTATTGCATTTAAAATTTTTTTTTTTTTTTGGTTTTGGGATTTTGGTTTGGTTTGGGGTGATTTTTTTGTTTTGTTTTGTTTTGATTTTGTTTTTGTTGTTGACAATGAAAATAGCCAAGGAAATAATTACCTTAGAAAAATTAAGAGGCTCGAGTCCTTCCTTTTAATTGTTTTTTTGTTAATTGATGGACATCAGAATTTCTTCTACATCTCCAGACAGAAATATGTTCAGAACCTTGAAAGCCACTCAAGAGGAAGCCTGTTTGGAAACGCATTCTCGAAGTGTGGTTATGTCCTTTTAGACACTGCAGCTGTTCCCCAGCACGAGGCTAAATTAAGTTTAAGTCCTGTCAAATAGAAGGTAACTATTAGAATTTTTTAAAATTATGACCGGCATCCAATGTTTTAATCAGACAATTTGCCAATCACTCTTCATTGTGTAGCCAGCCATCACCGGACAGCTGACTCTGTTGTCCTGACGGCTACATTCTCTCCTTCTTCCCCTACCTTCTCCTCCCCCTCCTCCGTCTCCTCCTCTCTGGTAACCCAGGCCCTTATTTCTCTTTGGACCCTTCCTCAGAGCCCAATAAGAAGAGTTTTAATCCAAGGAGATCTAGATGATCAAGAAAAATTAAGCTTCCGCTAACAGCAAAATCATAAGAAATGTGGACAAAATGACTCCTCGCATCACAGACTTTGTTTACTAGTGGGTAATTAATTCTGTACATATGCTGGGAACATCTGTCGCAGTGACCTGCCATCGGATCTGCGAAATGACTGCTGTGCAGTTTCCCCTCAGGTCATTAGAGGCGCTCAGAGAGGAAGGGAGGCTCGGGTTTTGTTTTGTTTTTTTCCTTGCTGCTGCGCCCAATCCAGGTAACTTTCTCTTGAGCACAGACTCCCCCCACGTGAGCTTCTCACTGTGAAGTGCCCCTCCTGGCTGCTTACTGTGTCACTAGCAGGCCTCTCTAGCCACCTCCTGGACTCTCCCAGTCAGGTGCGGACGCATAGTTCATAAGCAGCTACCGGTGAATGTGAAAGAGCTGAAGACCAGCTGAATGGGATTCAATACAAACCTGAGGGTTTCCCACTCAGAGACACCCCCATGTGACATGGGGCAGGGGAGCTTCCTCAGATGTGTGAGGTGTCACCCCCAAGAGACCTGGTCCTGACAGCAAGTAGTGGCATAGAGGGCAAGGGAAGGGCTTTGGTGGTGACAGAAAATTCCATTGTCTGGTACCTTGGAGGTTCCAGGGCAAGGATGGAGAGGTTTGTGGAAAGGCCAGCCCATCTCTTTTCCCCTGTCACTTTTAGAGGAAAGGACAGTGAGTGATCATTAGGTTAACCCTTCCAATGAGTGACACGCTCCTATGACCCTTCTTTCTGATTGCTGTGTCCCTAATCCCCCCACCCAGTGGTTAATTTCCACAAGCAAATGGGAACACGAAGACGGCAAGCTCACTGGGGTGTTTGATTTGCTGGGCACTGGCGTTTCTTTGTGACATTCACAATCTGACAGATCATTTCCATTATTTGACTATGTCTCCATTGAGCTCTCGATGAGCTCCCACTGTGAGCAGGCAAGTGCTTCTGTGATCTGTGATCTCATCCCTGCCATTGGCAGGGTTGCATGGCACAGAAGGGACATGCTCAGGTGTTCCTTGGATGGGTGAAGTGGGAGCACGGTGTAGTCACTGTGGTGACCTGGAGGTAGTCCCCGAGGACAGACACCTGAGTCCTGAGGGATGCATGTGACTTGGCTGGAGAGCAAAGTGACTCAGAGCATGGACTCACCCTTCCTGGGTTTACATCCGTAGCTCTGAGAGCTGTTCACAGCGCCTGCCTCACAAGCTCGCCACGAGGCTTCCAAACGTCTGTGTTAGCAAAATGCTTAGAGTGTTTACTAGCATGTTGTCATGCTACAAAGTTTTCAGGACACAAATAAATAAATAAATAAATAAATAAATAAATAAATAAATCTAAAGTGAACCAAGGAGTGGCACGCTGTGGTGTATCCAGAACCTAAGGCTAGCTCCAGGTCTATTGTATGTGCTGTGCACATTGTCTGGTGTTCTCTGGAAGTTAGTCATGAAACACTAGAAAAATCACTCTGCGTAGGGATCTTCATTCCTATTTAATCCTGTTTTGCACACACAAGAGACTGATGGAGTCTCTGTAGACTCACCCCGGCCTGTCCCAAGGGTGCTGCCTCTTACCTGATCCCACTTCTGTCTACCTAAATCTTTGTCTCAGATTTATTTGTCATCAGTCTTGGTTGGAGAACATGGCTGGACACGCATGTTGTTAAAGCCATAAATGATAGCAGGGATCAGTAAGCGTCTGTGGTCTTTGTTCCTGGCTGCCTGTGTCTCACAGTAACAAAGCCAGGCTCCATCCTCTTCTGACCCAAAGGCCACCTCAACACTCTCACCATTCACAACCCAACACACACGTCTCCACGCCTGGCACCACCTAGACCAATATCTACTCAACTCTACACCCTGGGGAAGATTTGGGGGAGCTTTGAATGACAGTCTAAAGAAATAAAAGTGAACTCAGGGAACTATGACTGTCTTTGTGTAAGAGGGTAAGGAGATCACTCAGAAGAATTAAAGATTAGAAAAATCAGGATAAGGAAGTAAAAAAGAAAAACACAAAGGGCAGAACAAGAATTGATATGGCATCAAGGACAGATAAGGGGACATTTCAAGAACAGGAATGTGGTACCCAACACCAAAACTATTCTAAGATCATGCTTGAGAGTTCAAATTATGTGATAAGATGTTCTGTAATGTCTAGCCTTTCGAAGAGCAGTGGAAGAGGGGGGCAATGTCACAATGGCTAAGAAATGAGCAAATGCTCAGGAAGAGCTGGGAGCTGGAGCTGCCGATCATTCTGGAAGCCCCAGGGTGACTGAAAGAGATGCTTAGTACTGTGTGGCAGATCCACACCATCAGCCATTTAGGGAGTGAGTGAGATTCCCATCAGAGAGATGGGCTGAGCAGGGAGTTCCTCCAGGAAAGAAAATCCAAGAAAGGAAGGAAAGGAAGAAAGAAGAGACACAACCCAGGAGAAGAAAGGGTTGGGCTAGCTCTGCCACAATGGGAGGTCCTAGATTAAGCAAGTATTTTCAAGATCAAAATAGTGGCATATCAAGAAGAAAGAGAAAGCTTTGGTCATTTTTCTGCTAAGTTGGTGTTTTGAATCCTCAAGGTACATCTACAAAGCAGTATCAAAGAGATCTGTGGAGAACCTTTTACCATCCTGTCACTTTCTGCTGTATATTTTGTGCTATTGTCTAAGATGGGTACTCATTCTTTGATGAAGGAGAAAATGTCACATCACTATAATAAAGTGAAAATTGCAATAAATGTTCTCTCTCTCTCTCTCTTTGTCTCTCTCTCTCTCTCTCGTTCTCCCCTCTGTGCATGTGTTTGTGTTCAGTTTAACATTAGACCTTAACTTAAAAACATTGCACTGATGCCCAACAAAATGTCTCAGAATATAAAGGCCACCAAGCCTGAGGACCGGAGCCCCATCCCTGGGATCCACATGGTAGAAGGAGAGAATGGATTCCAGTCATGTTGCACAAATCTATGATCTAAAGCATGTGTGTGCATGTGCACGCACATGAAAACAAATGAACAAATATAATACAAAATTTAAGAATTAGCAATACTTCAGTAGCAAGGGTGTGCTACCAATTTTGTGAGCCTTCAGGAACTCCTTTTGTTTGCTGGTAGAAGGCCAATGCCAAAAGGATAATGGTCACAGAAAGTTGTGGTGACTATGGAGATCTTTCTTAATTGGTTGCTGTATCAATGAACTCCCCACACCCCCCACCCCGCTTCCTGAAAACATTTTCTGAGGTATACACTGTGGTTTGATAGCACTTAAAGCTACTAACAACCATACCTGGGGTATGTCACATCAGAAAACAATTTAGGTATAAGATATTTGTGCATGCTACAGAATCAGCTTGTGTTTTAAATGTTCACTTACATATTTAATCTCTACCTAAATCTGTACACAGTAACCCCTTCAATGGCTAAGGAACCCAGGGCTCAGAGATATGAAGTAACAGAATTGAAATCACAAGGTTGGGGTTATAAAATGATGAAAGCTGATTATGTGCAGACTTCCACATTTCTCCTCGGACTGTGGTAGGCAGTAATGGTTTGGACTGTTCTGTTGCCTGTGCCCTGGACTACCTGCTGCCTGACCCTACTTGCCCTTCAGGGTTGGAGGTGAAACAATGGCATTGGTTCCAGGAGCAGGTGAGAAACACCACAAACTGAGTGCTGCTGCAAACTCTTTAACACCCTCCTCCTGTGCCCCATTGGCCCCAAGAAAGCATCTCTTCTAAGCAGCAGTTCCTGATTGACTGGCACTGTCTGTGTCAGCAGTCCTTGTCTCTGACAGTCCTCAATCAGGTCCTCCAGCAGGACATGCCTTTGCAGCTGTGCAGCCCCCTGGTGTTTATGCAGAGGCAGGCTACACTGGTTCCCCTACACTGTTCATTATCTTGGCTGCTTGAAACCTTGAAGAAGCTGAAGGATCAATCTGGTAAGCTACATGACAGAGACAGTCTCCCTGCAGCCTTTCTTACTAGCTTGCTTACACAAGAAACTTTAGCAAGTCCTGATCATTAGAAAATTTCTGAGTATATTGATTATGTTTCAAATAATTTACCCAGTAAGACACCAGCAGCTACTACTTTCTGAGTTAAAATTGCTATGATATATTTGTAGACTTAGATTTTCTTTTTCAGAACCTAGTTTAATAAAACCTTTAACCTCCCTTCTAGCCCACCACCTGCCAGAGGCATTGGAAAGGAAAGGTTAATAGGTCAAAGGAGGGTGTGAATCTGTTTAGAAACAGTTCTTTTGGGTGATTCCAATCTTTATTATCAGGATATCTGCAGTTCAGTTCACATGAATCAGCAGTGGTAACTCAATCCAACGGAAGACACAATTCATGAATCAACAATAGCAGTTCCATCAGGAAGAAAGACTGAAGATCTGTCAATTGGTCCAAGAGGTTCTTTGATGAGTTTCCAGTCACTACAAGTGGTGATGATCAGCAAAGAAGGCAAGGCAAACCAATGCCACAGCATCTTTAGTGAAGACCAGCACAGCAAAGCCCAATGAAGATCAGCCAAGAGTGGCAAGGCAAATCAATGCCAGAGTGTTGTCCACTGTTGGGTTATCCTTATACCCTTTCCAAACAGCATGTGTCCTCTCAAGCAAAACATCACATGTCCTTTTTCCAGGCAGCTTCCAGAAAAATACATGTCTGTTCTTAGCAAAACATCCTCTCATATGACAGTTTCTAGAAAAACATCACATGACACAACTGAGTCTTCAAAGAAACCAGAAATTTCCACTTCACATGTTTCTACTAGAATTTTCCCTTACATGTCTGATTCAGATGAGTATGTAATGTAATGTATGTAATGTATGTAATACAATGAGTATCACAAGTCCCATTAGCACAGGAAATTTGCTGTTGTTTCAGGGTAGGAGACAATGTGTGTATGTGTCTGTCCCATTACTATACTGCAGTTCCTGGCATGTGGAGCTAGATGTTCATGGAATAACTTATTACAGAGTCACGAGATGGTTTTATCTTTAAACAAGTCACTCATGTCCCTTTTATATGATGAATCACAGAGACTGATATTTTTTAATGTAAACTAACCTTGTATTATTTTACATAAACCCCACTTAGTGAATGACCTAATACATTGACCTACACAACCCACAGGATCAAGCTTTATCAGATTCAAGAATACAAATCATCAAAAAAAAAAAAAAAAGTAGCCGGGCGTTGGTGGCGCACGCCTTTAATCCCAGCACTTGGGAGGCAGAGGCAGGCGGATTTCTGAGTTCGAGGCCAGCCTGGTCTACAAAGTGAGTTCCAGGACAGCCAGGGCTACACAGAGAAACCCTGTCTCGAAAAACAAAAAAAAAAAAAAAAAAAAAAAAAAAAAAAGTAACAACAAAAACAAACAAAACAGCAATAACAACAACAACATCCCAGAAAAACAGAACTTGGCAAAGCAGGTGACTCACCGGACCCCCAGCTACTTCCTTCTTGCACCAGACATGTATTTTCTAGTTGAGCATTCCCACTCAGGTCTTTGTCACTGAATCTAATGCACTAGAGCACACTCTCCTTGTGGGATTTTGTTTAATTCTTTATTTGTACAGCATAGGCTTCAGGGATCTACACCTTAAATGTCTCTATATTATATATATATAAAATAGTATGTATATAATCTATATATAATATAGATTTATATATTATATCCTAATATTATATGTATAACCATACATATTATCCTAATATTTTATATTTATTACATATAGGATTATCTCCATATTATATACTAAATTATGGACATCCACAAAGGACATTCCATATATACTGGCTATGTGTGTGTGTGCAAGTGTGTGCACAAGCCCACACAATATACATATTACATATAATTAGTGTATCAAGAATTTGATCCATTAACATAATAAAAGGGGTTCATATGGGGCTACATAATGAAATACTTTGTTATTGTTATTTATGCAAATTGTCAGTTGGCTCATGTAAGAATAATTTCTAAATCTTCATTTGTTTTTCTTTCTCTACTTAGATATGAAGTATTTTTAAAGATTCCCTTACTTTATATGTACATATATGTAACTGTACATATATGTGCCATGTATGCCACAAGACCTAGGAAACCCTACAACTGGAATTACAGGAGGTTGTGAACCCCATGTGGGTGCTAAGAATTGAACCCAGGCCCTGTGCCAGAGCAGTTAAACCTTGAGCTACCTCTCCAGCCCCTAGATCTAAATTTGTGACGTTAATGTTTTCTTAAAGAATACTTTCACAAGATCCCTTAATTTTTGTCTAAGTAGTCTCTATTTTTTCCTTTACATTTGAAGGATCACTTCATGTGGTTGTTTTAATATTTTAAATCTCATTTAAAGATGGTATGGTACAGTTTTAGCATGTTTACCTAGCATGTTTAAAGTCCTTGTGTTCACACCCTATCATTGAAAAACAATGCATATTTAGTATTCCATTCTCTTGTTTGAATAATTTGGGAAATAAGTTATTTAATAAAATAAAAATGTTACTCTGTATGATAGATGTATTATTCCTTTACTCTCTTCAGATGTTTCTTCTTTGGTTTTCTAGAGTATGAAAATGATGTAGCTACAGATAGGGCTTTAACAATTTTGTTTTTCCTTACTAGAAGCTGACTATATTATACAGCTTGACTTCCTCTAGGTTCTCATTTCTAAATCTTTCAGTGGTGCTTTTTCATCCAGTGGGTTGTGTCCACTTCCAGCGTGTCACACAGCAGACAGCAAGGCAGGCATCAGAAGAATGAAGTCCTAGGAAGGCTCTGCTCTTGTCCCTCTTGAAGGCAGCGGGGCATCTTAACAAACAAGCCGGATGCTACAGTCACGACTTCCACAATTCTTTTCCTGTGTTTCATGGCCCTGAATTCAGTGAAAATTCTGTTCTCCACTTTGTGTGGAAACAAGGGAAGAAGAGTTGAATGGAGAGAACTGGATTACAAAGAGAAAGAATTGTTCTCAGCATCCTGCTGTGCTGTCCAAACTCTGGGCACAGTAAGAAACACACACACCCTATGCAGATGTAGTTCTCATGATAAATCACTTTTTAATCAGTCATAATTTTGCATTAAGTGCTGAATAAGTGCCCTTTGTTTCATACTTAAGCTGTCAGTGGTGAACATCAGGAGGGCAGACTAGTGCCTATCATTAAGCAGAGAAAAATCAATACCATTTTTAATTAAAGGAAGGCACAGCCTGGGCTTGGAGACAAGCAAATCTCCTTGTCAGAGCATGTCCCCTTTAAACTTTCAGAAGTTCAGTTCAGAAGTTGAGAGAGAGCCAAATGTAGGGAGTGAGAAATTCTTTGGGGGTGGGGGTGGGGTGGATCCAGACAGGGAAGCTAATGAGGCAGAGGAGACACACAGGCCAGGTGCATGCTCTATATTTTGTCCTAGAGAAGATCTTAAGGCATGGTCAAAGATAGATCCTGGCTTACACTATAGACGTACTTTTATTTTTATTTGTAGATTAAGAATGAGTTGAAGGAAAGCCAAACATATATTCTTATCACTCACAGTTTATTATGGTTTAGAATCCAGAACATGACATTTTTATGATTCCTTTCAGATTCCTTTCAGATTATATTTTACAGCTTGAGTTTTTCTTATTTGTAGTGCAAGAGTCCAAGAAGATGAACTCATGGTGTTTTACAACCTAATGACAGAAATTCCACCCCATCACTTCTATATTCAAAGGGGGATAGCAAAACATGGAATTGCTAGAAAGAGAGCTATTCTGGAAAGCTACCTACCTGAATAAAATTATTCGTCAAAGACCCTCTCCGGTCTTTCCCTAATTTTCAAAGTTCTTTTAAGCAGCGTGCTGGAATTCTAGTTGTTACTATTTCCTTCTTGTAACAGCTCTGCTCCAGCTGCCGGGAAAGGTTTCCCCAAAGCAAGTGTAACATTTCTGCTCTGACAGGAGCAGGTTTCCCAATCAAAACCAGGCTGGGGCGGAAGTGTTACAGCTCTGCTCCCAGAGGGATGCTGGCAATCAATCAGGAGTCAAAGAAGGGAGACTGCAGTCCTGCCACAGAACAAACCTCACAGATCTATTGGGAGGAAAACCTCCGGAGGGTGGATAGCTCTGCTTGGTAGAGCAGCAGGGACCCGAGCAGAAGGCAGTGGTGTCTCTTGGGGGGCAGCTCTCAAGGGATTGTTTTTTTCTGCTCAGGGATTGGTGGGATTCTGTTTCTGGGCCCTGGTCTCCAGCTTGAGGTTAAGTCAGGGTCAGGGTGTTTTCCCCTTTGACCCTACACTTTGATCCTACACTTATTATGGTGAAAAGTTTTGACTAAACCTAGTTTAGTAGCCCATATTGGTGTCAGTTGTGGTCTCTATGTTCTCAGTAATTTTAAAAATCCATTTTTAAAATGGCATAAAGATACAAAGGACCTGACAGTTCATGTAATTCAGAGGTTCAAAGGTTAGACAGACCTCAGACTTAATGGGATAAAGGAATCACTTTTTTGTCTAAGTTTTTGATCTCTGCTCTCCTGGGCATACTGGGTTCGTTTTTCAGCTGTTCATTGTGGGGTTAAAGATCCTAAAAGTAACCATGAAAACAAACATCCTTCATCTACTCTCTTCTGTACCCCATATACAGTGTCATATTGGTCAGTCATTTTTTTCCCCTAGATTCTAAAGCTTCTGTGAAAGAGAGACAAGCCTTATTTTCAATTAGCACTTTTATAAACAGCAGAGGCAGGATGAAATAAACCAATAATGACCTTTTCTGTTGCAGTTAAGCCACTTTAAACATGTATGTGTATACATATGTGCTTGCTGATTTGTAGGTGCACTGCTGGGGTACAGGTGCCAGAAGGGGGCATCAGATTCCCCTGGAACTAACGTCAACAGCAGTTGTGAGCCACCAGATGAGGGTGCTGGGAAACCAAGTCCCCTCCTCTGCAAGAGCAGCAAATGCTAAGTGCTGAGCCATCTTTCCAGATTATAACTATCTTGCACAAAAACGTGCAGCACACATTTCAAGCACACCATCCCGTAAACCTCCAAGGGAACCCGTGGTCAAATCCACATCTTTAAACACTATCTGGTCCAAATCACCCATTGTGGAGTGATTTCGCAACACACAAGCCCTCTCTCCTCGCCCCACACCAAGCAGGCTGCCCAGGGTGTCTTGTTTCTATAGAGCAGGAGCCCCCCCCCCCCCAGCAACCCTCAACCTGCACACCAGGGGGACGCAGAGCTGGCTGCAGGAGCAGGGCCCACGTCAAGTCGCTGGTCTGGGGTGAAGCCCACTCAGGTTGGATCTGAGGCGTTAAGGGCTCTGAATACCCGGCCCAACGAGATGCAAGGCAGCCGGCTTCCGTGTGTCCCTTACTGTATGGAAGCAGCGCTATGTCAGAGCCTTTTCCATGGCCTCCAAGCGGTGGCCGGACAACCCCGGGTGCCCCCCTCCACCCGGTCAACAGGTTCAAGCTTTCTGTCCTTACTTGGCCTCAAGGAAAACGCATTCTTCACTCCTCTTTACCTCCCCCAACCCCACCCTGCGCACCAACCGCCCCTTTCCCCCACCCCCATTCAGAACACTGTATTCAAGCAACCGTTTCCTGCCGCACAAAATGGCCGCTCCACGGGACACCTGTGCCCACGTGACCCGCCGCCCTCTTGGCGTGGGGCCGCTTTCCGCCTAACTCCGCTTTCACAAAGGCGGCACGAGCTAAGGCAACCGGGCGACTCGCACAGCTCGGGAACTAAGGGAGAAGGCGGAGCGCTGGAGGGAACGGAAGGACCAAAAAAACCAAACCCAAAACAGAAGGAAAACCTACAGGGCCCCAGCGCGCCACCGAGAGCCGAGAGGCCTACAGGAACTTTCGAGGCCTCACTGCTAGAGGGCGGAGTTCTCGCGAGATCTTGAGAGCTTCCAAGGCGCGGGTCATCGCGCCGTAGAGGGAAGAAGGCCACGTTCAAGCGACGCAGGACGGCGGTCGAGCCCGGATCCGAGCACCGGGCCTCCGCGTACATCGAAGTCCATTATGAACTCAACCGAGTGCCGTTCCGCGGCGGCTGTAAGTCTGAGAGGGCGGCGGCCGACGACGACGGGCCCTGTGGCCGCATCGCGGGCTTTGGCGCTCCAGGCCTGACCGGGAAGTCTCGCGAGATTAGAAAGCGGACGGCGCGCAGGAGCGGGCGGCAGAAGCCATAGCGTTAGCCCGGAGAGGGGACGAGAGGCCCCGCGGCGACGGCAGGCGAGGCAGAGCGTGTTTTAGGGGTAGGGACGCGCCGTTCTCTTCCCCGAGGGGACGTCTGTGGTGAACCCGTAGCTCAGCCGAGGAGGTTACAGCCCGCAGAGCTCTCCGTCCTCTTCAGGGATGAGTCATGTGGCGGAGGACGATGAGCTCGGGCTGGACCAGCAGTTGGCTGGCCTGGACCTGACGTCCGCAGACAGCCAGAGCGCGGCGAGCACGGCCAGCCAGGGGCGCTACGTCCCTCCTCACCTGCGGAACCGGGAGGCGGTGAAAGCGCCCTACGACAAAGACAGCTCACGGTGGAGTAAAGACAAGGATGCCTACAGCAGCTTCGGGTCCCGCAGCGACGCGAGGGCCAAGTCCAGTTTCTTCGGCGACCGCGGGACCGGCTCCAGGGGAAGGTTTGACGACCGCGGGCGGAGTGACTACGAGGGCGTCGGCGGCCGGGGAGGCGGCGGCGGCGGAGGCGGCGGCCGAAGTGGCTTTGGCAAGTTTGAGCGGGGCGGGAACAGTCGCTGGGGTGACAAGGCCGACGAGGATGACTGGTCTAAACCGCTCCCACCCAGCGAACGCTTGGAGCAGGAACTGTTTTCTGGAGGCAACACTGGGATTAACTTTGAGAAATACGACGACATCCCGGTTGAGGCGACGGGAAGTAACTGCCCTCCACATATTGAAAGTTTCAGCGACGTTGAGATGGGAGAGATTATTATGGGGAACATCGAGCTTACCCGGTACACGCGCCCAACTCCGGTGCAAAAGCATGCTATTCCTATTATCAAGGAGAAGAGAGACTTGATGGCTTGCGCCCAAACCGGGTCTGGAAAAACGGCGGCTTTTCTTCTACCTATCTTGAGTCAGATCTATACGGATGGGCCAGGTGAGGCCTTGAGGGCCATGAAGGAGAATGGAAAGTATGGGCGCCGCAAACAGTATCCAATCTCCTTGGTCTTGGCTCCGACCAGAGAATTGGCAGTGCAGATCTATGAGGAGGCTAGGAAATTCTCCTACCGGTCTCGAGTTCGTCCTTGTGTGGTGTATGGTGGAGCTGATATTGGGCAGCAGATTCGAGACTTGGAACGCGGCTGTCACTTGTTAGTAGCCACTCCAGGACGGCTAGTAGATATGATGGAGAGAGGGAAGATCGGACTGGACTTCTGCAAATACTTGGTGTTGGATGAAGCGGATCGGATGTTGGACATGGGCTTTGAGCCTCAGATACGAAGAATAGTTGAGCAAGACACCATGCCTCCAAAAGGTGTCCGCCACACTATGATGTTTAGTGCTACTTTTCCTAAGGAAATACAGATGCTGGCTCGGGATTTCTTGGATGAATATATCTTTCTGGCCGTAGGAAGAGTTGGGTCTACTTCTGAGAACATCACACAGAAAGTCGTGTGGGTGGAAGAAGCAGACAAGCGGTCATTTCTTCTTGACCTCCTGAATGCGACAGGCAAGGATTCCTTGATATTGGTGTTTGTGGAGACCAAAAAGGGAGCAGATTCTCTGGAGGATTTCTTATACCATGAAGGATATGCTTGTACCAGTATCCATGGAGACCGATCTCAGCGAGATAGGGAAGAGGCCCTTCACCAGTTCCGGTCAGGAAAAAGTCCAATTCTCGTGGCTACAGCAGTCGCAGCAAGAGGACTGGATATTTCCAATGTGAAACATGTCATCAATTTCGACTTGCCTAGTGACATCGAAGAATATGTGCATCGCATTGGCCGTACCGGACGTGTCGGAAACCTTGGCCTTGCCACTTCATTCTTCAATGAGAGGAACATAAATATTACCAAAGATTTACTGGATCTTCTTGTTGAAGCAAAACAAGAAGTGCCATCTTGGCTAGAAAACATGGCTTTTGAACACCATTACAAGGGTGGCAGTCGTGGACGGTCGAAGAGCAGATTTAGTGGAGGATTTGGTGCTAGAGACTATCGACAAAGTAGCGGTGCTAGCAGTTCCAGCTTCAGCAGTGGCCGTGCTAGCAACAGTCGCAGTGGTGGAGGCAGCCATGGCAGCAGCAGAGGGTTTGGTGGAGGTAGCTATGGAGGCTTTTACAACAGTGATGGATATGGAGGAAATTATAGCTCCCAGGGGGTTGACTGGTGGGGTAACTGAGCCTGCTTTGGCATAGGTCACTCTACCAAACAAGTGCAGAAACCACCATGTGTAACGTAGCCAGACTATACCTGGTGTAGCTTCAAGAACTCACAGAAAATTGCCTCCTGTGATTCCCCACTGAATACTTTTTCAGGGAGCTTAAAGTGCCAAGAAGAAAGGAACAATCCAGAAGCCCCATTCAGAAGGTGGTTTAAAGACTTGATTGTTGTAGTTTGGATTAACTCTCCTCTTACCCCCCATCCTACTCTGCATTTATAACTTCATGACTAAGGAGCATTTGTTAATGTGCTGTACCTTTACTTTAGACAACTTTTATTCTGATGTCCCGTTGGCTTAGTAATGCTTAAGATATCAAATTGTTTTCACAAAATAAATTTTCTGAACTTGGGCTAAGAAAACAAAAGAAAGGGACAGGTATTTCTTATGGGAATGGGACTGTCCTTAGGTGCTCCTTAGGTACTCTAAGGAAGGCAGGGGTGAAGCCCACGATGAAGGATGGCATTTTGGAAATGTATAAATAACAGCCCAGGGGTTCAAGAGTAGTTATGGTTGAAATATCTGTTTTAAGTGTACAGTTCTAGTTGCTAAACTTTAGCACGACCAGGAAATGCAGTGGCATTTTTATTTTCCTGTGTACTTTAAATAATCCTTTGTTAGTAGTCATCCTCAGTGAAATGTAGTGGCAGCCTTGGGAGTCTCTAGTCAGTATTGATGCTTAATACCGTGATGTAGAGGATCTGAACAGCTCCAAATAAATGGTATCGAGAAACCATAGAAGAAATGGTCTATATTCTTTAATGCAAGCAGGTTCTGAAAAACCATGGATATTGAGTAGAGAATTACTTTTTCTTATGATGGGAAGTGTGAAGATAACCAAGGATGTGATATTTGAAACTAAAGAATACAGAGAAATAGTTCCTCAACGAGTAGGCATTGACGGAATTTCCATGTATAATGACGAACAGTAAACTAATGTGTACTTGTTCTCATTCTCTACCCATTTGTTGTAGAACATCATCAATAAACCACTACATCTCACATGGGATCATGGTTTTTTTTTTTTTGTTTTGAGACAGGTCCTCATGTTACCCAAGGGTAGTCTTTAACTAATTATGTATCTGAGACTGGCCCTGAAGTTCCTCCATTCTCCCAAGTGCATGTACCACCACATTTGGTGAGATCATGAATTTTTAAAATCGCATTGTTTATATAGACAGCTCCCCCAATATTTTTCTGAGGTCCTGTGTGTCCTAGAGCATCCTATCAAATTACTGTCTCAGGAATGCTTAGATAATTAGTTGAATGTTATGGAATAGATGTCTACCATCATTGGCCAGTGAGTAGGTTACGTAGTTTATATAAGGTCAGAAACATGTAGCTTACATAAATGTGTGCATATATGCAAGTATATATAGTTTAGATTCAGATAAATAGATATACTGTAGATTGATTCACAAAAGTTTGTCCTGTAAGAACAATAATCGTCACAGCCAATCCATTATTAGTGGTCCAGCCCAAGAATTCTAGATAGATTGACCCTCAAATTATAATTGCCCATAAAATTAACAAAAATTCGCAGTGACCTCCATCAATACTAGCCTAGTCGTCCACAGACATCCTCCACTCTTCAAGCCCCTATGTCCCCCTTTGTTTACTCCTTTCCAGTTATTTCTGCTATAACTTCCTGAGTTCTACTTTGTAGCCCAATTCATACACTACTCTCTTAGTGATGCCTGATCAGTTTTCTCCATGAAACTAGGTTTTAAAGTTGTAGTCCCAACAATCAAGATAAATAATGTGTTGTTTTTGCCTGTTATTTTGACATTCATCATGCAAATGTTGCAATTCTTATTTTGTTTTTAAGTTGTTTTTTTTTTTTTGTTAATTCTATATTCCCTTTCCAGTTGTCCTTTGCAACTACATAGAGTTCATGGTCAGTCTGTGTGGATTGGATGGCATCCAGAGAGGCCTTTCTTCCCAGATGTTTTTTCCCCTAAAGTTATCTTAGTGGTAAAACACTTGGATGTAGAGTCTTATATGTGTAAAACAAAGTGAGTGAGAGATGTGTAGGTGACTGCAGAAGAAGATTGCACTCTCTGCTTCGCTGGGTGTTAGGAGTAATCAGTAATAACACATTTAAATACAACCTGCCTATCCATCAAATCAATTGATTAGGCTTCATATACTAGCCATTTCAGATGATGCCCGTAATGATTTCCTAATATTTTACATCTTTAAGCTCAGTTTGACGGTGCTCTGGACGCTTGAAAAGCACAGGAAAAAGATAGAAAGACCTCTGACTCCTTTCTGGCCTGATGGGAAGTTCTTAGAGAACAAGAGCCAGGCTATCTAGGACAGTTTGTGATGCATTGAAAGTAAAACCCAAAAAGACTGTCCCATATACCCAAGCATCCCTTTCCTTTCTCCATTATTAGTATATTTCGATGATTTGCTAAGTTCACGCATGAGCACTTTACTGCTGGCTAATGTCCACACTGGCTAATATCCCGTTGGCTTTATCTAGTGTCTTATTCCAACCCAGTCTAGGACACTATATTCATCAAACCACCTGAGATTCCTCCAGACATTTCTCATTTCTGCCAACCTTGACAGTTTTTTTAGTTGGTTGGTTGGGTTTTTTTGTTTCTTTTTTGTTTTGTTTTGGAGTGCTGGTTAGGTACTTTGTCCTACAATTAAAAATTGTCGGATTTTTCCCCCTTATGATTAGACTGGGGCTATGGGTCTTTAGGAGCATGATCACAAAGGTAAAGTGTCATTTTTATCATGCCAAGGACACACACCAAAATTCTAAAGTGTCAGAATTGACAAGGACCTAGGTCCACTGGCTGGGGATGTAGGGCCTCGAAGGCTAACCCACTCCGCTGTGTATGTGTACTTGATTTTTTTTTCTTCACATTTGTTTTTGAACTTTCAATCATCCTCTCTCAGACTCTCGAGAACTAGGGGTGCTGGGGTGTTTCATCACATCTGCTTTCTTTTCACATTGCCTTTCTAGAGACGTCACCTCGTGCAGCCCACGTTTAAGGCACGGAGAGTTTATGCTTCTTTCCTATTCTTCCTTGGCCAGTTAATTTTGTCTTAAGTACGGAACTATAGATGTGTAGGAATTTCATGTATGTTCTAAGTTACAGCTTTCTTGCTCAAAAGTTGTAAGAAATCTATGAAAGGATTTTTTTTAATGTTGAGATGGGTCATTTTAAAATGTAAAATTGTTAATCTTTCTCCTGTGGCCGCCTGCATGCCTTTCTCTTATTTTCTTTCCATACACAGATCCTCTTTTCTCCCATTTGTTTCACCTGGAGTCTACCAAGATAACTGTGGTTGATTCAAGTGCCTGCTTGCCCCAAGGCCTATCTGGAATTCCATGCAACCCATTCACTTACAAATCAACCCATAGAAACTGGCCATTTACTATGTGCAGTTGCTAAGGGCAGCAAAAAAGAACATAACTAAAAGCTTAAAAATACTAAGGCAAAGCTTTGGTCACTAGAACTATTTTAGCTGGCTCCTGTGTCCTTTTGTTTATATCCACATCCTGTTGCTTCCTGGGGCTCAAATGAGTGCCTGTTCATTTTCTGGTGTGTGTTATTTCAACTTCAATCTTTTTTTTTAGCTTTTTGTTGAAACGACAGATACCCAAAAGAAAGCATTTATAAAGAGGAAACGTTTATTTTGGCTCATAGCTTGATTTTACTCTGATCACTTGGACCGTTTTGCTTCAGGTGTGTGGCAGTATACTACATTGTGTCTGGAGCCCATTGCAGGAAGGTCTGTTCACCTTATGATAGCTAAAAAGCAAAGAGAGGAAGGGGGCTGGGCTCCCAATATCCCCTCTGTTCTAGTTTTGTTTCTGTTGCTGTGATGAAATATCTTATCCAAAGCAACTTAGTAAAGAAAGGGGTTTCCTTCCGTTTACATCATGGTAGAGAAGTGAAGGTAGGACTTCAGCCAGCCACATCACATCCACGGTCGAGCAGACATAAAGGAAAGCTCACTTGCTTGTCCTCAGGTCTACTTCTCCACTGAGACATAGTTCAGAGTTCCTGCCAGGGAAGAGTGTTACGGTGGGCTGGGTACTTTCCTGTCAGTTAACTTAGAGCGTTCCCACGGCAGACAAGCCCAAGGACCAATTTAATGTGGACAACCCCTCACTGACCATCTTCCCATGTGATCTACGTGGGGTCAAGGTGCCAAAGCTAATCATCACACCCTATTGGGCCCTATCACTTCCCAGTAGTACAACAGGTTAAGTAGTGCAACCAACACATCAGTGCATCCAAGATCGAAATGATGTCACCTAGTAACTCCCTCAGCTCTTGCTAGATACGGTATGTGTTGAGTTCTATCACAGCGAGTTTCATTATCATGCTTTTCTGTGGTTCAATTTTCAGAATATGTCACGTGATTGTAGTTTCTTTTCTCATGTAAAAAAAAAACTTAGACCACTTATTCGATGCTTACATTTTCCCTTCTAAATGTTTATGTTTCTCTCTATATAAGGTATTGGCATGAAGTCCAGAATTCTTCCAGCAAAGTGCGTGTGTGTGTGTGTGTGTGTATTAAACAATTCTAAGGGCTTCATGAATTTTAGACATTGTAAGAAGCAAGACTCTAAAAGTCAAGTGAGTCTCCATAGCCCGCTAGTGTTTTCCTTCCTCTCAGACCTGTGTGCACAGCTAACATAAAACAAGACATTGACCTGGGAGCTGAAAAGCAAAAGGCCTAACGTGAATGTGGATAGATGTCATAAATTTATGCCTCAGGTCAACACAATTTACTCCTGCCTCCTCCTCTGGGACTCCCTTGCCCCCTAGTCTGGCTTTAGACAATGAATTTCCAGGGAGTTTTTGCCTTTTGATCGCCCCAGTGATCTAATGCAATTGTCCACTGGCAGAAGCGCTGTGAGGTGCAGAATAAAGTAATGAAGGTAATTTGATTTGCACTCCTCACCCACCCTTAAGATCTGCATGTCTTTATTGTATTAGTTTTCTAATGAGATTCCACTGCCTGCTCGCTCTCCATAGGGAGACTGGAGCACCAGGACTGTGGGAGGGGTTCATCCCAGGAGGGTCCTCCCCATTTACATCCCATCTTTAATGGGAATGGACCTGCCTGCCCTTGACTTAAAGGGTGATCATATTTCCCTTTCTAGCTCTCATGGACAGGAAGTCAGGGAGTAGCTTTTGCAGCAGGGAAGTGGAGGGAAGACTTCTGTCACTTCCAGGGGAAGGAAAGTGGGTTCAAAGGTCAGTGCTTGGCTGAAAGGTTCACAGCACACCAAGCAGATTCCCCACTCTCATCATCCTGAGGCAATGACAGCTTCCTGTTTAGGTCTCATTCTCAAGTCTGAGCTCATGTATGCCCACGTTCACCAGAATGACCCATAGCACTGAAAGAGAAAAATCCACAGGACTGTCCAAAGCCCGGATACTCTGTTGCACTGAGGTAGTGTTCCGGATTTGGGAAGCCTGCCTGGCCAGGTGCCACCTGAGCAGGGCATAAGTGTGCTTTAGTTTGGAGAAGCCTACTTGCTGCTTCTTATCCAATGTTCCTTGACTCCCACCACACACCCACTCCCCATCTTGAGCCCTTTAAGCCTTTCCCCAAAGGTCCAGTCCTCTATGTCTTGCCCCTGTGTGTGTCTATAAGGATTTTTGCCACCCCATTGACTTTATGTCTTACCTATTTTTCACACTGAAATATTTATGCCTCCCAAATGACATTGTCCACCTAGAGTGCAGTGTGAAATTATTGTTTTCACTTCGAAAGCTGCTTTGGCTTTCCAAGGCGTCTGTGGCAGCACATGTCTTTGATCCAAGCACTTGGGAGGTAGAGGCAGGCAGGTAGATGTCTGTGAGTTCAAGGCCCCCCAGTGAGTTCCAGGACAGTCAGGGAGGGCTATAGGGCTCTGTAGAGAGGCACTGTCTCAAAGAAGAAACAAAAACAAATGAAAGACTGCTTTTAAAACTGGCCAAACATCATTGCTAAAAAAAAAGGAGTCAATATGACACATTTATTTATGTAGTTTAATGAACTATCTTAAAATCCATGTTGATGGGGGCACAAGTATTGTTCACAAGTTCACTCCCACAGTTAAAAAGGGCTCGGGACTCTTTTAGACAATGGAAGAAGAAGCCTGCGCACTGCCCCTCAGTACCTGTCTGTTTTCAGCAAAGCTCAAGACCCTGAAATCACGGAGGAATGGGTAGGCCAAGTGATTGGCAGCCTGACGACTTTTCTAGGGGGGAAAAGGTAGTTTATATCTAATCTAAGGTCTTTAAGAGGAATCTATCAGCTTTGGTTTGGCTCTCGGCGGACAGGTGTCTGTATCATGGAAGCACCATACATAATTCACCACCAGAGAGCCCCAGAACTTAGCAAGAAAGCTAAATTACCTGTCACTTGGAGAAAAGGTGTTCCCTGTAGGTCAAGGTTGAAAGCCCTGGAGGACCCCAGTGAGGAAGAGCACGTCCATTCCTATTTAAACGTCAGGCCTGCTTCCCGGCAGCCTGGCGGGCGGGCTTGCTGTTTACACCTTGAATTTGCCTACCTGTTTTGCAGGGGCCAATTAACCCACTCTCCCATTCTGACTCTACACTGGAAAGAGCGCAGAGCTGATTGAATAATCCGAGGCCGTTTGGTGGATGTCACATCGGTGGGGACTGGAAGAACAGGGCTGTCTTCCTGGAGGGGTAGACCAGGACTGCCCGTGAGGAGGGTGAACCAGAGTAGCTTACAGAACACAAAAGCATTCGATCACAGTTAGGGATAGAACCTTGAGTCCAGTCCCAGGCAGACCCCAAGTGAGGAGCACAGTTCATGAGAGGCCGGTGCCAGCTGGCTGTCAGTACGCTCTAGTATGCCTTTCTATTTGGGGGACTGGTGGCTGATTGGCAGGTTGGAACTGAAGGTGGCTGGAGTCTGTATAATAGAAATGGGGGGGGCGAGAAAGAATTAGAATATTGCTTTCAAAAGTGTTTTCTAAGGTTTTTGGTTTTTTGTTTTAAGCATAGGGCTATTTTGGCTTTGATTTTCACTATTTTATAATAGGCTATGTTTTGGAAGCAAATTTTTGTCAAAAAATGCATTGTATACATTTGCCATATTTATTTATTATTTATTTATTTATTTATTTGATTGATTGATTGATTGATTGATGAGTCTTCTATCTGCATTTACGCCTGCATGCCATAAGAGGGCATCAAATCCCATCACAGATGGTTGTGAGCCACCCTGTGGTTGCTGGGAATTGAACTCAGGACCTGTGGAAGAGCAGCCAGTACTCTTACCCACTCATCTCCTCAGCCCCTCCATTTGACATTTTTAATAAAATGAAACACAGCTTACCTCCGGTTTCTGAGTGTTGCTTCATTACATGGGAAGTACACCCACCTTAGAGCAACCATCAGATGCGCAAGACTCAGTGCCTCCTGGGAAGTTAGCCTAGGTGGGGGGCAGGGAGGCACAAAAGCTCGGCTATAGACATTTCCAAAGACTAGAGGCAAACTTCAGGGCAACTGCTGTCAGTCACCAGATGCTGCTTGATAACTGATTCAGGGATTGAGAACTCTGCAGAATTAGGAAAATCCCCAGTGTCTAAGTTCAGATGACTTGAACGAGTGCATTGCTTTTTAAATATCAGCTACATGCTGATGACTCCTAAATTGGGGTCACTGCCTGAGTGTTTTTCTGAATCCAGAACTCACATCAAACTGTCTGTGGGAGGATGGAGGGAAGGGATGGCTCAGATACCAAGTGTTTGCCTCATAAGCATAAGGAACTGAATTAGATACCTCAGAACTCATAAGGTGGGCAGAGACACTTGTGAGCCCATCCGGGAATTCTGGAGCTCTTTGGCCTATAAGCCTAGCATGCTTGGTGAATTCAAGACCAGAAAAAGGGCCTGTATATAAAAAAAAAAAATGGGTAGCTGGTGTTTGGATAATGCCAATTATGACTGCCTTTTAACCTTTCATGTGTGTGCACATGTGTATGTCCTTTCTGCTCTACTCCCTGCTGTACACACACAAACACACATACACCACCACCACAACCTTGATATTCTCTAGTCACACGAGATAGTATGATTCTGTCAGCGATGGCAAGAGTATACTGTCCACTGCTTAAAAGCTGACACCAAGGGTTGTTCTTACTGTGACCAGGATCCTCAGCAGACATGGCTCTGTTCACCTCTCCTGACTTTCCCTCTTCCTCAGACCTGTCACCCCACTTTCAGTGTCTGAGAGACTTTTATTGGGTTGCCACAAGTGGTCAGTGCCACCCTCTGTCTTTTTCAATATTTTACTCAAATGGTAGTTTCTCTGGGAGGCCCTCCCTCCATTCCTCCTTTCTGCTCTGCTAATATATGTCAGTCTCCTACCTTACTGACTCCACCCCTCCCCCACCCCACACTCCCTCCCCAGAATGCAAACTCCCTGCAGATGGCTGCTGGCATGGCCAGGGCCTGGAATACATAGAGTTCCGTAGCTGTTGACAGAATAAATGCATATTCCTGAGACAATGTAAATGAGACTTGATAACTTCTTGAATTTATAATCTGTTTAGAAGTATACTTTTAAATACGCTAAATGTACATAAGATGTATTTTTTTGGTGTGAAGTTTCCTGGATTTTATAAATTCAATGGATCATGGAACTTCTCCCTCAATTGAGATAGACAAAATTCCAACACCAACACCCTCTAAGAAATCCCTCCCCCAACTAACTCATCAACCCCTTCGCTGACCTCTGACCCCTAGCTGCATTGATCAGTTCTTCACTCTGCAGGCTTGCCTTGTTCAGGAGGAACCCCACAGCCCTGTTCATTTTTTTCTGTGGCTTTTGTTATGTAGCAGAGCACATATTAGACAAAGCTCTGTTACTGTATATATTAAGATTCTGTTTTGCTCAGTGCTGGGTACTGTTACACTACGTGGCTGTAGCAGTTCGAATTGTTGGTATTTCTAGGATGTCATGAATAAAATAAATATATCATTAGTTTGTGTATCACAAAAACAAATATCCAGGCAAATGAACACACACACACACACACACACACACACACACACACACACAGAGTTTTCTTTTAAAGAACGTATATGTCTTTGTCTCTGTGTGAGTATGTGAACATACACAGGTACCTACAGAGATCAGACACTAGATTCCCCAGAGCTGGAGTTAAATACAGTTGTGAGGCTTCTGATAGGAGTGTTGGGAATTGAACCCTGTTTCTTTGTAAGAGTAATACATGCTTTTAACCACTGAACCACCACTCCAATCCAAACACCCGATTTGCAGGGCATTAAAAAAGGGGGAAGCATCTTAAAATTAAGCTAAGTATATCGAAAAACACATAGGAGAGATACCAAAAGAATTAAAACATGACTGTTTTTGGATGAGAGACTTTTTTCCTCTAGTGTAATTTGTTTAGTCTTTTAAAAATGTAAAGGGCGTGTTCCTCTTTAATCAGCAAACTTTATTTTAGAAAAGATGAAGAAGATGAAATTTCCAGAGGACATGGTTTTAGGAAATATAAAGTGTATTTATTTACCTTTTAATTACAGTCAGAGCAATCCATCTTAGACCAGTCTACTCTGACAAGGGAATTGTGGGTGTACTGGGTTCAACAAAAAGCTTATGTAACTCACTGGAAGAAAATAGATGCTAATCTTAAGACGAAAGTTGACGGGTTTTCTTTTCCAGCAACAATTTTATCCTTGCAATCAAGACGGCTGCTGCTTTAAGGGATAAGGGCCTTCATACGGCTTATGAAGTAATAGATCATATATAAATAGGCTGTTTGCTCTCTGTGCAGATGCCGTCATTACTAACTACTTTCGGGCTCTTTGAGAGCTAAATAATTCTGTAATGCATCATTGAACATTTAGTTGCTTCATAGCAGATGGTTTCAGGGGCCCATCTGCTCACAGCCATGTTTTCAACAAGCCCCTTCACCTTCAGCGAAGAGGTTTGGAAGCAGCAGGATACGCTTTCTCCACTCCAGGTGCTTACTCTTCACCCCATGTTGAGGGAAGAAGGCTGCCGTCTCTCTCCCAGCCGTGGGAGGTAGATACTGGACTGTGGAGGAGCGCTGACGTATAAGCAAACTCAGGAAAGGAGTTCCTGGGTTCCAAGAAATTGTAAATATACCTGAAGGATGTGTGCCTCTGTGTTTGCGTGTGTGTTTGCGTGTGTGTGTGTGTGTGTGTGTCTGTCTGTCTGTCTGTCTGTCTGTGTATCTGTGTGTGTGTTGTCTGTGTATGTGAATGAGTGTGAAAGTCTGTATGTGTGTCTGTGAGTGTTTCTGTGTGTGTATGTGAATATCTGTGTTTGTGAGTATGTGTATTTGTGTATGTGTTTGTATGTCTATGTGAATGTGTGAATCTCTCTCTCTTCTGTGTGTGTGTGTGTGTGTGTGTGTGTGTGTGTGTGTGTAACTGACTGCTTTGTCTTCCTAGGCTGCTTTTAGATATTAAATACATCCCGTCGTCCACTCTATCAGTTATCCCTGCCCTGTTGTTTTCAGAAGCATAGCCCATTTCTAGCTGGTTTTCTGGGATAAAGAATATATTCTCCTTGCCTTTGAGGACGTGGGGGAGTCCCTGAGGCAAGGTCAGGGTGAACACACGAAATACACGGAGGTACTCCAGCTAAAACCATATGGATAAGAGCAAACCGCACACAGCATCTGAATGCTGAGTGGGTACTGGAGGAAGTGTTGTGGGAACAGGGTTAGTTCTATTCCACAAATCCCAAATGCCCCATTACCTATGTGATCATGGAAATCTGCAGTCACTGCCGGGGGAGCAGAATGGGGCTTGTGATGAATAAGACATGCTTGGCAGCTGCCTTGGAAATATGGAGAATTTTCTCTTCCTCACAGGAAGACAGGAAGAAAGACCAAGTTGCTGAAGTGGAAGCAGAGAACTGAGAAGAGGGCGTTCCCAAAAGGGTCACAAGAAAACGCCAGTTCATCGGGGTCAAGCCAGTGGCCACCCTGAGCACAGATTCCGCACTGCACAGTGTAAATATCTTCCCAGTAAGCAGTGCTCTTTAGGGTCCTGCTCACCTTGTAAGGAGAGGGAAGACTGAGGAGACTGCTGTGTCAGAGGCCTCGGCCCCTCCCTCGGATGCATGGACCCCCGGCTCAAATATTTTAGTTTACTTTTCTAAAAGACACACGTGGATTCAGACTAAGACACTGAAGGCAAATTGTGATACTGTCATGTGTCAGAGAGTGGTGTCAAGGGATATGTATGTATGTATGTGTGTGTATACATGTATGTTGGGGTGTGTGTGTGTGTGTGTGTGTGTTTGTTGAGGTCGGGGTCAACATCAAGAGCCTTTCTTAGTCTCCACGTTACTTTTTGAGTCAGGGTCTCTCGCTGAACCTTCAGACCACTGATTCTTCTGGATGGGCCACCCAGCGAGCTCTGAGGATCTGTCTGCCTCTGCTCTCATCTAGCCGCACAGGGCCTTGATGTAAGCGCTGGAGTGTCCACCTCTCAGGTCCTCACGCACACACACATCAAGCCATCAGTTGAACCATCTCCCAGCCATTCCCCCAAGTCCTCTTTAAGGAAATTCAATCATCCATTATCTTCCTTTTATAAAAATACAAAGATGCAGTTCTGAGACTCTCACTTACTCATGTATGCCACTCACGCCGTGTGGCCCAGTATTGCCTTTCCTAGCGTCTCATCCAACCTCATTTCCTTGAAGCAGGCATTTAATAAGTTCCTAGTGATCACCCAGAATCGGGTCAGGTTAGTGATACTTATCCATTCTTTCGGTTCTCCCTGGTGTTTAGCTGAATGTTCTTTGTTAAATGAGTCATCTCCCACCAACCCCCAGAGTGAAGGAATCGCCTGCTCCAGAAGCCCCAGAAGCCCCAGAGCACACCTTGCTGCCGTTGGCATCAATACCATCTTGACTCTCCTGTTAGGAACAGCCACTGTCATTGACCAAACCATCACTTCTCCTCCTGTCAAAACAGAAATGCTACTTCCATGTTCGCTCTGTTCGTGAATGCTTTAGAATCCACGTAAGAGAATCTGACTTTCTCTCTGGGGAATGAACTGCACAGTTAAGTCCAGTCAGCACCACCCACTCTGTGAGCAACACAAATTAAGTCCTGTTCCTTGTCTTCAGGTGGTCTATTCTAATGAGAAGAGAGCGTGAATCATGGGACACAAAATAGGACTATCAGCGAGTGTGCCACTAAGGACTGAGAACATTTCAGTCCAGGACCCAGGAACAGAGACGGGGCTCAGTCAGAAAAGCAGTCATCTTCTTGTACTGCCACGGACCCAACTCAAAGTTCTTTAAATCAGGGGAAAAACAGGGAGAGACAACAAGGCTTGAGGATTGGAGTGACTCTAAGAGATTCGAAATGATTTTTCTGTGCTGGAATCACGCTTGGGGACTCGCTCATACTGACTGAGCCTTCTCAGAGGTACAATTTACATCACCAGCCAGTGACTGATGTCCTCTTAAAAGATCTATCTATCATCTATCTGTCTGCCCGCCTATCTATCTATCTATCTATCTATCTATCTATCTATCTATCTATCTCCATTTATTTACTTGATGTCTGTGAATGTTGGCCTGTATGTTTCCCACATAACTACAGGTACACATGGAGGCCAGAAGGGGATGACAGATTCCCTTAGAGCTGAAGTTATAAGCACTTGTGAGCCATACTACATGAGAGGGTATCTACATTAGATAGGGAGGGGTGCTTATGGAAGTCAGCAGGATCTACTCTGTCTTATGCAGCTCAGCAAAGCAGAACTGAATGCAGCCTGGATTGGCAGAGAGCCAAGCCTCTCCAGGGAGCACCAGAGGCCCTGATGTAAGGAGCACTTGCCCCGTTGTCTTACAGCTGAAAGGAAGATAACCAACCAGAACTCACACTTGTTTTGGAAGCTATCGATATTGCTTCCAGACTGAAAGTACTTAGTGTTTTTTAAGCAAGCATGGTAGCTCATGCCTATAATTTTAGCACTCTTGGGGCTGAGGCAGGAGGATTGCTATGAGTCTTGCCTACACTACATAGTCAGAATGACAGAAGCTTCCTGGAGCAGGAGGCTCTTTGAAGTTTTCAAATGAGGTAATGGCAGAATAATTTCATTCTTCCCGGAGGTTTTTAGTTCAGAAAAACACATTTTGTTGGTTAGTCTTTGGTCAACTTGACACAAGCTAGAGTCATCTATGTAGAGAGAGCCTCAGATGGGAAAATGACCCTATCTAATTGGCCTGTAGGCTTTTTTTTTCTTGGTTGGTGATTAATGTGGGAGGGCTCAGCCCACTGTGGGAGGTGTCACTCGTGGGAAGGGGGTCTTGGGTGGTCTGACTGTGAGAGGTGTCACTCGTGGAAAGGGGGTCTTGCGTGGTATAAGAAAGCAGTCTGAGCACAGCCAGGAGGAACAGGAGGAGCGGGTCTGTGAGCAGCACCCTCTGTGGTTCTGCCTTGGGTCCTGACTTGAGTTCCTACTACAGCTTCCCTCGGTGATGAACGGTACTTAAGACATGTAAACCAAATAAACCCTTTCCTCTCCAAGTTGCTCTTGGTGTTTAGCGCAGTGAGAGGAAGCAAACTAAGATTCGTTCACAGTTTAGTCAGAAGCAGCAGGAACTTCCAAGTGAGGACTTAGAAACTCAAGATGTTCACCTTGAGTCTTTAAGGGATACTGGGAAGTCATGTAAATTACAGGCGAGATAAAAGATCAAAAAAAAAAAAGACATTTCTCCTTGTATACTACTTATTGGACAGCAAGGTAGTCAAGTTGGAAAGATCATGTTAGGAAACACCAAAGTAAGCAAGTGTATTTACTTTTTAAACATTGTGTGTGTCTGTAGCGATGGGCGTGCCGCCTGAGGCTGGGGTGTATGGCATCAGGGGACAACCATATCTTGGAGATCAATCTAAGGTTCCAAGACTTGGCAGTAAAGTGTTTTTTACCCACTGAGCCATCTCACCTGTCTCTGGATCTGATCTTTTAAGCCCTTATGACCTGTTTCAAGTGGAGTCTTGGACAGGAAACTCCTACCTGAAAACTCCAAAGAGGAAGGAATGCTGCCGATTCGGACAGCAGAACCCAGCTTCCACGGATGCAGCGCCATCTCCCTCCTCACAGCTGCCCAGCAACCTGGGCATGTGTGTTCACAACTACACAACATGAATGTGGATACATGGACACCTGCCATGCATGTGGAGGCCTGACAACAACCTTTAGAAATCCATTGAGGCTTCCAGGACATGAATTAAGGTTGTCATGCCTGCACAGCAAATACTTCTACCTGCCAAACCGTCTTACTAGCCTCTTTTTATTTTGAATATCACATTAAAAAATATCTGATCTACAAAATTAATGTATCATATACAATGTGTTTTAGATGTGTATGCAGCACACAGTTTAAACCAAGCTAGTTATTACATATAACTTCATATACTTTAAATTTTTCTTTCCTCTTTTCTTTTCTTTTCTTTTCTTTCTTTCTCTTTCTTTCTTCCTCCCTTTTTTTGTTTTTTTGAGACAGGATTACTCTGTGTACCCTTGGATATCCTAGAACTCACTCTGTAGACCAGGCTACCCTCCAACTCAAAGATCTTCCTGCCTTTGCCTCCTGAGAGCTGGAATTAAATACATGCACCACCACCACTAGCTTACTTTAAACATTTTTAATATAATATTTTCTCTTTAATTTTCATACATATATCCTGTAGACTGAACAAGCCTCTCTCTCCCCTCCAGTATATCCTCTCTGTGCTATAGACATTTCATTCCTACTTCCACTCTATGTATAGGACATGAGTTTATTTAACTATGTCCATTCTAGGACACACAGATAAGAGAAAATGTGTATATTCCAAAATTGGCTTAGTCTCCTCATATACACATCTCTGCATGTAGCTTATCACAAGCAACATAACATCACTTCTTTTTATGGGTAAAAATCTCATTTTGACATGTTTGTGTGTGTGTGTGTGTGTGTGTGTGTGTGTGTTTGTGTATGTGATGAGAATACTTCAAATCTACTCTGTTAGCAATTCCTAAGTGTATAGCATATCAACTCCAAGCATCGTGTCTAAGTTCCTTCAAACTTCCCTTTTTTGTTTGCTCTGTGTTTGTTATTCTGTTTGAACCGAGGCCTCTTTACATTGCTTGCCTGTCCTGGAACTCACTCTGTAGACCAGGCTGGCCTCAAACTCACAGAGATGCCTGCCTCTGCCTCCAGTGTGCTGGGACTAAAGGCGAGCCCTTTCAAGCTTTCCCTTCCCGTTTGAAATTCTGTGTCCTTCACCACCCTCTCACCAATAAGCCCCATTTCTGCTCTTTGCTCCACTGAAGTTACCACATAGAGCTGAGGTCATATGTCACGAGGCATCTGTCTCTGTGCCGCACTAAGTTATGTTTCCTTGGCCCCACACCTGGAACAAAATGGTGAAGACGATGCTAAATTTTGGGAATGATCAGGGTCTGTTTTTCTATGTCAGCTTTTATGTTTTATCTGTGTGTATAATAAAAGGCTTTTGTCTTACAAGTATCTCCAACAGTCTGTCACCGAGTTACCACTTTCACACGGGTTAATTTGCATAACTTAAGAGATGTGTCAAAACCACCGTGAGCATGCTAAAACAAATGCACTTTCTACCAAGTTTGTGCAAAATCATCTACATATTTGTATTTTCAGACTTATCAGTATCCAAAAGGAGAAACATCCTTTTCCTTATAACTAGAAAGAAGCTAGCTAATAAAAGTCCACAGTCCCTAGACCTTAATGTAAAGCACGTGTGTTAGCTCCTGCGTTGCTTAAATAACAAAAATAACAGAAATGCATTGTGTCCTGGTGTGCAGCTGGCTGTTAAAATCAAGCGTCTTCAGATTGATTCCCCTGAGCACCAGGATAGAGGATCTGCTCTGAGCCTCTCGCCATGTTTCTGATAAAGGGTGGCCTTCCTCTTGGCTCTTTCCCTCATTTTTAAGACAGGCAGGGTCTCTCCCTGAACCTGGAGATCACCATTTGGGATAGATTGGATAGCCATCAAGGTATCTTCAACCGGACCTCTTAAATCTATGAACTGTGGAGAATGTAAGTTCCATGGGAACTATTTTAAATGATTCAGAACAAGGATTGCGTTGAGAGGCAGAGCCTGCAATCTTACTGCCAGCAGCACAGGGGCTGCTGTCTGACCCCTGGGGCCCAGGGGAGGAAAGGGTCACTCACTGTCTTTGCAAAGCTGATGACTACCTGTGGAGAGCTGTTCAAATATTCCATCCCCAAACCCTGGGTAAAGGACTCGGAGAGCTGAGGGCTGACTCCATTACTGTCTGGGCCAAGAGACACTGGTTTCAGTGTCCCTGGAAGTCTCCACGCACCTGTGGCTTTGAGTATGTCCCTTACAGACAGAGTCAAAATGAGCAGTTTTTAAAAATAACCAGATAGTTAACCCATTATATATTTACTTCAGTTGTTCAAATGATTCTCATACTGCCCTCCTTCCCCACTCCTTTAATTGGATGAGGATAGATAACTTACGGTATGGTGTGAAGACAAAATGGAACAACAATTATGGAGTAAGGATAACCATTTCTCAAGGTCACTGCCCAGGATTTCTTTGGTAAAACTTGTCACTCTGTGGGGAGCGTCCTAAAAACACTTGTCCTTCTAGAAAGCCCAAGTTGGATTCCTAGTACCCACGCTGGGAGGATTACAACCATCTATATGGTCAGCTCTTGGCAGATTTGGCTCCCTTTTCTGGCTTTCAGGGGTACCTGAATACCCTTAGCATGCACATATACAGACATGCATAAATAAAAATAAAACCTAAAAAATCGAAACAAATCTGCTTACGTGGGCCAGTGAGATGGCTCGGCAGGTGAGGGGCATTTGTAACTATGTCTGGTGATTTGATCTGAAGTACCCACATGGGGAGAGAGGGGTAGAGGAAAGAACAGACTCCTGCAAATTGTCCTCTAACCTGCACACACACACACACAAACAATATATTAATAAATATATTTTGAAAAACACCACCGCTCCAATCTTGAGTTATTAGTGTGAAAAAGAGACCCAGACAACCCTTTACAGAAGTTTCCCAGTCATCTACAGAAAGAAACCTAATTATATTTATGCCTCATTGATAATTTTGTACTTCCTTAGAACACATTGACTAGATATTTGAAGGTTACTAGTGAGAAAATACGCCCTTTGAACGAAAAGCCGCGCTATCGGCAAATGACTGACTGCATTCATAAAATGACTAAATTATAGTGATTAAGCCAGCGGCAATTGGAGCATCTGCTTACAGTAGGAAACTGAGCGTTCTCTCCTGTATGGTTGGTGATACTAGCTGCTCATTTTAGCACCGGGGGCTCGGCATTTGACTGCCTAAAAATTAGCATCTTGTTGTTGCCTTCCAATAAAATTCATGAAAACTACACACAGCTGGGTTAGAACAACACGTTCTTCATTGAAAACAGAATTTGACTGTCACGTGCGTGTACACTCCAAAGCAGGAAAAGCCAGTTGCCCCGCAAGACAACACTACCAGATGGCAGTGGTGCCTGAGAGCTTGAATCCCTTCAGGGGCGATGTGGAGACCCTTGCTTTGGATAGTCCAGCTGTTGGCTCGCCCTGTCTCTTTGTTCAGAGGCACGGTCTGAGGAACCTAACCTCAGAATGCTAACGTGGGATCGCTCCACGCACCTCCTGCCTCGTCCTTGTAACATTCCGTTTATCCACACCGCAGAGCCAACAAGCTCTGACATAGCCGCTTTCCTTCCTAACATACCCAGTCTCTCGACATTAGTGAGAAGGAGTCAGAGTCATTTTCAGTCTGCAGTGCCCCCCGGTTCAGAGCAGCTGGAGAGGGTGACACGATTGAGGGGCCTGCTAATCCTAATGGCCCTTGGGTCTTTCCTCTAAAAGATACAGCAAGCAAACATGCCAAGTGCTATCTGTAGACAGGTAGTGTCATTGTCCTGAAAGAGCACTTACAGCGCTGTGTCCACACCGTGAATTCTGAGCGCGCAAACAAGTTGAAAAAGCACTCGCGGCAAGAACAGTTGCCACTCCGGATCACTGTCCAGATCTGAGATCCTTGCAGGGGAGGGGCGGGCCTGGCTCATCCTCTGCAAATGTGTGCGGACAGGGTTTAAGATGGAACAATACAAGACACATCATCTCAATTACTGTGCACAGAGAGACATGAGACAGGCTCAGGGTAGGAACAACAGAAAGTCACTTTGCAGTTCTCTGGGGGCCCCCCTGGCCTCTTTCCCAACGCCGAAACAAAAACGCCTTCCTGATGATAAATACGATCTTTAGGTGAGATCTACAAAAAGCCGCACTCCATAGCACATAATTAAATGTACCCCGAAAGTCTCTAGATCCAGCTCATCTGCTGAGGCAGCAATACAAAATTCTATTTCAATGAAATTATGCATTTTCATTATTAAAAGTATGAACTCTGTTCTTAAATGTTGATTAAATAGATATTGTAGGAACTGTTGCTTTTTTTAATCACGTCTCAAATAAAACATAAGGCAGATGAATTCTGACTTCTTTGCCAAATGAAGTATGTGTGACTGACTCTATATCTGCCACTTGAGGTATAATTTAAAGTTGTGCACTGATGTGGCCTCTTTAAAAAGTATACTTTTCTTTTTCCCTTCCTAGTTTATTGACAAATTATTGAAAATTAAACACTTAAGATTAAAAAAGGGCTGATTTTTCAAAGATCATAAATTAAATGTGTCTTGGTAGCATGATCCCTCAAGAGCTAATATTCTGTTGGTAAAAATCTTGGTTTTAAATTTTTTTATGAAAATATATAATTATCACCAATTTTCTAATTATTCAAAAATCACAATATCCCTTTCTTAGAAAATAGTTTGTTCTTTACTGTGGTAGGAACTTTTATTATTGTTTTATAGTTATTAAAGTACTTTTTAAAATCATTAAATGCGAGTATAGGAGAGACTTACCAATGTCATAAACCATGTCTGTGTTGAGGTAACACTATTTTTATATACCAAGTTTGAAACATATTTTATCGCTAGGTTTTTCCTGTGCCTTGGTGCTGCCCTTTGTACAGAATATAAATTTTAAAGGGCTGGACTCTTACCCAACCTGTTATTTCAGTTGCTTAAACTAGCAACCGCATCTACTTGAGAGAACAAAAGTCTAAGACTGTGTAAGATTTTTAAACATAAAAAGGATGTGAGCATTCTTTTTCCTCAGAGGAAGGAATACATTTGAAGTTTGGAGTCTTCATAGAAGCAGGATTCCCTGCCCTCACCCCCCCACCCCCACCCCTACCCCCACCCCACCACCCCTGCCCGCCCCATGGCTGTGAAGACCGGAAACCACCAGACCACCGTGTGGGCAGCAGAGGGGAGCTGGAGGGGCTGCGAGCCGTTTCCACTTATTCTTGTCACCTGTGAAATGCTGCTCACCTCTGGTAACCATCACTCCGGGGCTTAAATAGGTTGGCCCTCAGCCCTGGAAACCCTGTAACCTCAATTTTTAAATGGTACGCTTCTTGGACCTGTTTGGGCTGTGACATTCTTCCTTCTGCCTTCCAAGTTAAGAAAATTACTTTTAGCAGGTCATAGTAAAGGCGGGATTATTACATAATTGGAAGAAGCGTGTCCCATTTTTCAGGAGGCAGACAGCATCACGGAGGTGCGCGGGATGTGTTTTCCTTTCTTCTCCTGGCATTTACACCAGGGCCCTCTGTTCCTTTTGGATAAAGACAAGACTTCTCAGCACCTATTTCGCCTCCAATTTAATGAAGTTGTTAAAGTAGCAAGACTGACAGGTTAATTATCCTTTATAAAAGGGGGACAAATTGAACTGTGTCTTTCCATCATTTTTTGATATATCCGGAAGCTCCGGAGGTGCCCAGACGTGGCTCTGGTGAATAGCGCGGCTAATCCACTCTGCAATTCTTCCCTGACCCTGCTCTCCCCACCGGGGCCTCACTATATTGCGGTTGGTTTTTGTTTCACATTCAACAGATCCCACTTTATTATAAATTCAGAAGGTTTTTTTCCCCTCCCTCTCTCCATATGTTGGCTGACAGCTCTGCTGAAATAACTGATGGCTAAATTTAAACTCTGATGAAAATTAACCCAAGTGTTAAATGCAAACAGGGGCTGCCTGGAAGAGAAAAGAGTTATCATGGTAGACGCCAAACAGTGGAAAATGTGTGTAAATTAATGGGGCCTCGCTGGTGACAAGCCGTCAGGCAGTTTGATGGCTCTTGCTAGCATTTTAGTCCCACTGAAGTTGGCCAGAGGGCAGAATGGACAAGTTCTGCTTTTCAAAAAGACCACGGGAAGCTTGACAGTCACGCTAACTAGATCATCGAAAGTTCATGGTCAAATAAGAGTTTTTTTTTTCTTTTTTTGCAAAGCTTTGCACTAAACAGAGTTTGCAGACAGGAGAGCAGTGGATGAAATATCAAATCACAAAATGATAAAGAGAAGAGATGGAAATGATTTCCAAAACCAAACTGGCTGATTCTAAAGTTCATATCGAGAATTGGCTTTGTTAAGCATCATGAGCATTTGGCTGAGAACAGCTCCCCTCAGGAATGTGCATTCCCGTGCTGGAGGAGTCTTTCACGGAAGCGACACTTGTACTTCTCAACTTTTTCAGACTAAAATTTGTAAAATAGGCCCTTTTGCCATAGCTCATTGAAAAGAAACAGGGGTATAATCAAATGTGACTTTGTTTCCTGCTGAGACATATATATGACTGTGAGAATAATTTAAGGAAGAGGAGTTCGATATTCCATCCTTTCCCTTTGAGGAAAGCACTGTTTTGCTTGATGAAAACATATCATTTGATAATGTACAATTATGATGTAACATTAGTCATATGTAATGGACATTGACTGAAGAGGAAGGAACCCTGCGTTCAGTCTGGTCTCTGTCTGTCAACAGCACTGTGACCTTGAACAAGTGAGCCAGGCTCAGTTTGCCCATCTGTTAAACTGGGCCGGGGGGGGGGCGGTAGTAATGAGACCCAGAGGTACAAGAAACTCCCATCGGCTAAAGTTTACCTTGAATGTGCAGAGATAAACCCTTAGCACAGAGTGTGAGATCCAGAGTCACAAAGATTCCGCCGTGTGTCCGTCCTGCGATGCTGGCATGTGGCATGAACTTGGGGAAGGATGAAAAGTGTCAGCTGGCTCCTTCCCAGGTGACCTCGAACAGTCACACGAGATAGAGAATGGTAGATGAGCTCTTTACAAGCTGTGATATGCTACGCAGCTATTCATTTTTATGCCGTGGTTTCTCCTCACGTTACCTGCAGGCCACTCGTGAACCCTCCAGCCTCCTCCGTTTGGTGTGCCTTCCCTCTGCAGCCTTCAGCAGTCTGCGATTAGAAGCAGAGACTTGAGAAGATCGGGGTTTCAAAGGGTCAGCATGTCAGAAAAACAATCAAATGGGCTAAGTCCCTAAAGCTGGGGCATGACATATTATGGGGGTTTTTCTGTGACTGAGTGACAGGTATCTTGCGCCCCCCTTTTCCTTCTGCATGGCAGAGTACTCAAAGACATGGCTATAGGCCCGCTTGTTAGTCAGGCTGCCTCTAGATTCAGCAGAAGTCACGGTTCTCTGGGACCTCCTCTTCCTGCTGCGGCGAGTGCAGGAAGGTATTCACAGTGTCAAGCAAAACCGAGGTCGGGTTATCTGTCCAGTACTTAAGGTCTTTGTACCAAGGTTATTTACACTGACATCTAACCTCTCCCTGTCTCCAAGTGACTCCTATGGAGAAATGAGACTTCTGACACCCAAGCTGCTTCTTTTTATAAAGATTTATTTGTATGTATGTGTGTGTGTGTGTGTGTATATATATATATGCACATTCTGTGTATGCTCGGGTCACAGAAAAGGCCAGAAGAGGGCACCAAGACCTCTGGAACTGGAGTTACAGGGGGTTGTGAGGCACAATACTTGGGTGATGAGAACCGAACTTGGGTCCTCTGGAAGAGCATCAGGTGCTCTTAACTGGGAAGCTGTCTCTCCAGCCTCCGAGGTGCTATTTTTGTCAGTGGCTTCTTCTCTCTCTGGTTGCGTGAATCCATGTGAACCTACCAGCTGCTCAGAGAAAGCTTGACGCTCCTCAGAGGTCTGGCAAGGGTAATGGGAAGGTCACACGCTCTTTTGCTCTTCTAGAACAGAAAGATGGTGCACCCAAACCCCATAAGGAAAAACTAAAGCCACAGCTAGCCATTGCATTTTCTTGGTAATTT
The DNA here is from genome assembly GCA_036184795.1 of Tokudaia tokunoshimensis. Lineage (NCBI taxonomy): Eukaryota > Metazoa > Chordata > Mammalia > Rodentia > Muridae > Tokudaia > Tokudaia tokunoshimensis. The sequence goes on along the minus strand of BTHU01000013.1, from coordinate 8,517,669 downwards.
GCCTGTCAGGATGTATTGGGGAGAGACTCATTAGTATGAAAAAGGGCTCTGCGAAAAGAATATATATATGTATATATATATTCATGGTGAAATGTTTGCTATGTTTTTATTCTACCCTACAAACAATTCTGCATGATTTCACCACCTGATTTCACCTTAGCAGAACTCTAAGGCCATCTCCTTTCGGATATGTAAAGAACTGGTATCTGGACACGTCTCCTAGACACGTGTGTGTTCTTTTATTCAAATGCTCTCAAAACATGGGGCCACTGATTGTATTCAGGGAACACAGTCTTCTGTGTCTTTTTTCCACGAAGTGGCCAGAAATACTTCTCTTGTATTTGTTTATTTCTTAAAAGGTCTCATCGTAGCCCAGGACAGCCTCTAAGTCACCCTGCAGTCAAGACTGGTTTTGGAACCTGCCTCAAGTTCTTCGAATGCAGCTACCAAATTCTGTGCTTCCAGTTATTTTCTTAGTGCTTCCCTTAGGTCCTACTGTACTTGAAGAGCTGAGCAGGCCATTGTCCGGTGTGTCCCACACTCAAGAACGGATGAGGACCTCTGCAGCCTGGAAGAGACAGGGCCAGGTGCAGGGAAGCCCTGGAGAGATGGCTCAGGAGTGACTGAAAGCTGTTGACATCTGACAGCCCTGGCCTCTGCCTGCAGAGCAGGAAGGGGTTTTCATCCTCAGTGGGTGATCCCTGCATAGCAGCTTGCATTAATTGGTCCTCTCGCTGGCTCTCGCGGCAGGGGAGGCTGGAGATTGGCAAGGCTACCTTGCCCGCCTGTCTGGCTGGAGTGGGGGGTCCCAGGGCTGTTGGGGTACAGAAGGGTCCTGATCTTTGTGAAGCTAGCTGCTGACTCAGCTTTCACCAGCAGGGTGACATCAGAGCCTGGGACCGTCTGTGAGCTGAAACCCAGCGCCAGCAAAGAGGTCTTTTTAAAATCACAGCAGTGATTCATTGGCAAGTAGGGAAGAGAAGTGTTTGAGAAAGAAAATAACTTTGCATAACTTACATTGCTTCTCTTTGAAGGTTTCTTTTCCCTCTTGGTTGTTCTTTAAAATCATATTTTGCTTGTAATGAGCTTAAGAGCTGGCATTCTTCCTATCCCCAACTTTCAGCCCGGGTCATTTCAGTTACATTGGCTCAAACACTCCCTTTTTACTCAGCTACATTATATAGAATACTTAATGGATGAACTGTGTCCATTTTTCCCTACCTCTCAAAAAATATCCTTATCTGCTCATTGTCTGCAACATAAATATCCAGTCTACATTCCCATCAGCTCCTATGGTCTCTATACACAGGCTTGATAAATTCATTATCCCTCTATAGACCTCTGGTGCCTGACAGATTCCCAGCCATCCAGCACTAACTGTGTGCAGTCAGGTGATTGGGAGGCTGCCTTCCTAGGGGCTGGGACTGCCAACCTTTCTGTCTCCTGTGGAGGGATTTGCTGATAGACTAGCATCATATAGATACGTGTTTCTCTCTTTGTAGGCTTAAATGAATACATCTGCACATACACACCACCCTAGACCACAGTTTGGAGGAGATGTAGACTCCCTTCTAACCAATCAGGATTGACTTATACTTTGAAACAATAAGTAGTTAACTAACTAACTAACTAACTAAGTAGTTAAATAAAATATGAAGCCTCTAGTGTAACAGGTTTAGGTCTTCAGTGCTTCCTTTATCCATAAGAATAATCATCTACAGTAGTGTGTATCACTTTCTGTATGATCTGTGTTATAAGCAGGTGTGTCTGAAGGGCAACATGTGTAGACATATATCTGTGTTTAGGAAGAGAAAACTGAAAGGCAGAACCCCTGAGCATGTACTACAGTGTCTTAGGCCAAGTCCCCCTTTCCTCAAGGATCAGGAAACACACATTCAACCTTGGCCTTGGCAGAGAATTAAGACAAGTTGGGGTTTCAGAACAGACCCAAGATGGGATTTTCAGAATGACTGAAAGAATTTGGACAGATATTAAGAGAATAAGCCCAGTCCCTACCGGGACTGTTGGGTCCGTAATAAGTCCATCTGAGGCCTGTGGTAGCCACCATGTCCCTGTGACAACCCAGCTGGTGAGGGATTCCAAAGCAGAGGTGACCTAACTGGCTTTGACTACATCCAACCTTGCTGGAAGCAAAAAATCCAACTCCTGATTTGAGTCACGCAGCTCAAATTTTCCCTTTTAATTTAGCTATTAAAGTACATAGACAACTTACCGAATGAAGTATCCATTTCTCTATACTACCTCATTTTTTCACTTAACAAAGTATCACATTTAAAACAAACACAAGTGTGTTTCCATAAGCTACTAGAAAGATGTCTAAACTATCATCTACTTGAGGTTTACTACATACTAAACAGTGAATCCATTCACTTCTCTCAGCAACCCTTTGGGGTAAATATTATTGTTCACATTTTGAAGTAAGAAAATAGGGGTTCAGAGAATTAAATAAGTCAGCCCAAATCACAATAAGTAATGATGAGACATGAACTCGGATTATAAAACTTATAGCTATTATTTTCAAATATAGTCTTGGTTTAACTGAAGAGCGGGAAGCAAAAATAAGTCTTATGAGAAAGAAAGCATTTGTTTTTATGTGGTGGTCCTAGATGCATGCATATTGTCACATATGTCATGAATATATAGATGTGATTAAATGTATACATGTTCTCCCTTACCTCTACTGTGTGCTCTCAGAAAGTGGCTATGAAATCCAGCTCACTAAGGCTCTGCAAACATTCTTTTTCCAGGGCTGGGGAGATTTGTCAGTGGGTAGGAACACTTGCTACCCAAGAATAAGGACTGGGTTCCGGTTCCAAGCCGCCCCCCCACACACACACACTCACCTGTAGCCCAAGGCTGGGAGCTGGGGTATAGATGCAGATGAGATTGTTGAGACTCACAGGCCATCCAGCTCAGCAGGAAAAAAAAAATTAGCAAGCTCCATGGAGCAGGATACTCCATGATCTCCTCTGACCTTTGCTTGGTAGCACACACTGGCAACATATGTGCACAGGTATACATGCATCACAACACACACACACACACACACACACACACACATACACACACTCAAGCACACTAGAGTTGAATGTGTAAAAGAACAGGTCTAAACCAGACTAATAAGAGGACCACATATTCTTCTTCGGGCAGTAGGAAGTTCTGCTCAAGAATACAGTAGTGTTTAACCTTCAGGACACTCCAACTTCCCATCTTAGGATATCCCTTCCCTACACGCCGCAGTCCCCGACTATTTCCTAATGGCCCTTGGGCAGCTCTGAAATTGTTCCCTTCTCAATCTTGACTCTCTCTCTCTCTCTCTCTCTCTCTCTCTCTCTCTCTCTCTCTCTTTGTGTGTGTGTCCAAGATTCTAAGTTCAACCCTACCACGCTTTTACTCTTTGCCTCTTGGGCCTAGCACAGTTCCTCCTACATGCGTGCAGGGATGCAGCTTGCTCACGTCTGTGCTGGTCTGGTCACCTCTGAGAAGAAGAATTTGCTGAGTGCAGAGTTGTACCCCAGAGCCTGCCATGGAGTAGCAGGCTCTCAATTAACATGTATTTAAAATGCTATTTGGATGAAATCTTTTAAAATAAAATCTGTGAACACACTGGGAACAGGCTCCTGGCCTGGCAGCTGGAATGGGAAGCTGCTGGTCATATGTCCATCCATACACAGGAAACAGGAAGAAGGAACAGGAAGTAGGAGGGGACTCTAAGGCCTCAAAGCCCACCCCCAGGGACATACTTCCTTCAGTAAGGTTCAAGAGTCCAAAGGATCCATAACTTACCCCAAACAACATTTCCAACTGGGGACCAAATGTTCAAATACTAGAACCTGTGGGGGGGGGGGACTTTTCTCATTCAAACTACAATAGTTTTATGTTCTTCATTGCTAAAAGGATTTTGAAGGAAATCTTGGTTTCTGTGTATTGAATCTGTTCTGTGGACTTCGTAGTGCCTAGTTCTCTGTCAGCAGTAGAATGAGCACTGAGCTCAGAACGGATCACCTCCTGAGAAGCCTGGTCTTGGCTCAGAAGGTGTTCCCTGTTCTGCATGTGAAGTGTCCAACATGCTCTGTCGTGTGCTCGCGCATCCTGTGGCAGCTGGTCAACCTGCTGCTACCTTTGTTTCCAATGGGGAAGGACCAAGGTCCTTCAGCTAAAGCCCAAGAGGATGTCTGCAGACTATCTCCCAGAGGGTTATGGGGCCATCACTCCCCACTGGGTCTGACCTGACCTCACCCTGTCACTTCTCTGTGAACATTGTCTGTGTGAGACAAATCTGTGACATCCCTGCAGTTATAGGTAGCCTTTTAGGATGGTCGTTCCTGGTGGTGAGCATTGTTGTACTGAGGACCAGACTATTCACACGCCTATACCATCACGGCAATTGCCACGCACACGTGAGTATTATACTGAACTGAAGATGCAGGATGTTCCAGGACGGTGGCCATGTGGTGTTTTTCAAATCCTCACTGTCCTAAGGACTATGATGTTTATTTTTAATTGTTTGAAACAACCTAAAGTCATAGGAATCTCCGTGAGGAAATGTTTGTTTTGAGCTGGTCTGTGGGAATGTCTGTAGGGGACTGTCTTAGTCAATAGACCTGTGAAGACCTGTCATACTGTGAGGGCCTTATGGATGACACTTTTACCTAGGTGTGTGTGTGTGTGTGTGTGTAGGAGCGATGTCCTCAATTATATTACAGTGGAGAACCCTAGCTGAGCAGGAGCTAGGAAGTGAGCATGTGTGCATTCATCTCTGCTCCAGATAGTAGGGTGATGTGAATGTCGGCTTCAAGCTCTTGCCACTGTGACCTTACTATAAGGGACTGGCACCTGGAACTGTGAGCTGGAATCAACCACTTTATTGTTTTTTTTTTTTGTCAGTTTTGTTTGTTTGTTAATCTCAGCAATAAAAATAAAGTTAAGCAGGGGTTCTGTACTGGCTGAGCAAATCCAAGTCGGCTAAAACCCTCCTCCCAAACCCTTCTGCCTTTAGGTCCACAGAGGAAGGCTGGGATTTTCTCTTTCAAGAGTTCGTAGCCCTTAGCACAGACGAGAGGCAGGGGCCTCCCCTCTGTACCCATCACTAGATTCTGGAACGGCAGCAACTCCAGCTGTCCAGGGCTCTCTAGAGTCCTATGAGTAGAGAGAACAGGGAAATGTGATCAGGCCACAATATCCCAGGGCTGATAAGACCTGCTACTGCAAATGAACTGAAACAAGCTGCCCCTAGCTCTGAATCCAGAAAACCGAGGTCACAGCGCCATGCTTCCTCTAAAGCAGCAGTTCACAACCTTCCTCATGCTGCGACCCTTTAATACAGTCGCTCATGCTGTGGTGACCCCAACCGTAAAACTGTTTTCGTTCCTACTTCAGAATGGTAACCGTTATGAATCATAATGTAAATATCTGATATGCAGCGTATCTGATACGTGACTCCTCTGAAAGGGTCATCCAAGCTCCCACGGGGTCGCGGCCCACAGGTTGAGAAGCACTGGTTTAAAAGCTCTAGAAGGCTTCCTGGCCTCGTGATGTTTCTTAGCTGGAAAAGCATAACAGCAGTTTTCTCCCGGTGCCCAACACCCATCTCTCCACCTTCAGATTTCCCTTTACTATAAAGACATGAGAAATACTGGAATTAAGGTACATCCCATTCCTGTATGCCTGCATTTTAATCAAATCTGACGTGGCCCCATTAACAAATATGGGCACATTTCTGAAGAACAAGGAATTAGGATTTCCAGGATGGGTTTGGAACCTCTGCTAGCCTTCCCATAATAAGACCAGGCCAGGGCCAGCAGCTCATCCCCTGCCTCCACCTCTGCGTGGACACAGCCACAACGGGGGCAAAAAGAACTCCTTGGTAACTAGGCTTGAGTAAAGCCATCTTTTTCTTCAGTGGCTTGAGCGTGCAAATTTGACTGCTCCTTAAACCAACCACTACACTCCCTGGGCTAGCTGCGGGAGAGGAAGCGTAGCAATAACTAAACTTCAAAACCTACCCAGGGAGGCAGCAGGGGAGAAGCAAAGAAATAAATGGCCCAGCTGCCCTGTTATTCACTGAACACGGCTGTCCTCGAAGGCTTCACAGTAACTTCAGTGTGGGGAAGTGAATTAAATGAAAACCGGAGCCCGCTAACATGCTGTTAGCTCACTGTTACAATGCACTGTGACATTTGCTTTAAAATCATGTAGACGTGGTTCACAAATTCTATTACAGCAATTACGGAACTTTGCCACAGATGCTCTTCCCTGAAAGGGAGGCAGGAAGCCATTGAGTGGAGAAACCGGCTACTGGTTGCAGGGCCCAGAACACCCTGCAATCTGGGTCTGCGTGATGGGAACTTCCAGGGTGTCGATGCCAGTACCTGGGGAAACAGGATAAGGACCATGCATCATCACAGGACACACATCCCATGGAAGGCATGGGAGAAAGACGAAATTACTTGAAAGAAATATAGATGCTAATTGCATGTAGAGGCTCTGTCTTTTTTTTCTACGAGGATTCATAACTTCAGGCCAAAGCATCCATTTTATCCCCATTTCTCCCTCCCTTTGAATTTTATGAAGATTGAAGAGATCAGAGCCTTTGGTGTTTTGAAAGGAGAGATGCTTTTGAAGAAATACTTACAAAGATATTGGCCGGGGGAGTGGGGGTGGGTGGGCTGGGAAGATGGTTCAGGCAGTAAAGTGCTTTCCTTGAGAACGTGAGTACCTGAGTTCGATCCCGCAGAACCCAGGTAAAAAGGTAAGCCAGGTGTAGCAGCATGTGCTTGTGAGCCACCCAGTAACCCAGTTTTAGGAGGCAGAGGCGGGCTGACCCCTGGCGCTCACTGGTCATCCAGTATAGCTCACTTGGAGAACTCCAGGTGAATGGATAACCTCTGAAAACAAGGTGAATGGCCACAGAGGAATGACAGCTGAGCCTGCCCAGACATCTGCACATGCAGGTACACACATGCACACTCACAGGCAGATGCACATGGGCATATGCACGTAGCGCTCTCTGCCCATGCCCATGAGCACACATACAGAGAGATCCAGCGAGCATCTAATCTCTGCATATGTTCCAAAGTAATTGAGTAGATTGGTCGTGTCTGTATCATTCCTATAAAAGGTCAGAATAGCGCTGACATTTAGGGTCAGGGCCAGTCTCTTGAAGGGTAAAAATCAGTCTGTTCTAGGTGACTTTCTACTGTTGTGACAAAATGCTCTTGACATATCCCAGCTCAGTGGAGGAAAGGGTTTATTTCATCTTATATTTGCAGGTTACAGTTCATCATGGTCAGCCAGAAACTTAGGCAGAAACTGGAGAAAAACTCTGCTCACAGACTCCAGACTCCATCTTGGATTCTTGTCTAGCCAGTTTTCTCCTATTGCCCAAGACCCCTGTCTAATAAGAGGTGCTACCCACAGTGGGCTAGGCACTCTCCCATCAATTAATAATCAAGATAATCTTCCACAGAAACACCAACAGGGCAACCTGATCTGGGCGTCCCCTCAGTTGAAACTTTTCTTGGGTGACTCTAGGCTGTGTCAAGTTAACAGTTACAGCTAACCGGGACACAATGGAAGGACATCAAGAACCGAGGTCAATTCATAACCTGCAATGTTACAGGCATAACTGGGTCCCTCAGCCTAGGAACCAGAAAGGACTTGGTTCTAGGGTGGATGTAGTTGCAAGGTGGGAGAGAATCTTGTCCAAATGGTTAGGCACAGACTTAGACAACACTTCCTGAGGCTCGTGGGCTGGGGAGAAGGGCTGAAGGCAGAGGCAAATCTTGCAGGAAATTAAGTTACTTGGTTGAGCCACTGGTGCTGCTGACCCTAACTTTTCATCTCTGCCTCCTTCCTCAACTTTCAGATGATGTTATTTTACAGAGATACTGCGAGCGCGAAGAAACGCAATCAGAGCTAGATTGTTATAAAATGTAAAGGGTCCCGTGCAATCGCCAGGCCTGATTACCTGTGTCTGGTAGCTCTCTCCGGGATCTCTGTAATCAGTGCGATGAGCTGACCCCACCCTGATTAACCCAAGCACCAAGTACCTTATCCCACCTCTGTCCCTCCCTTTTCAATTCTGACAACGGTGTTGTCCCCCGCGGCATCTGATGCTTGTGAAATTGCCAGTGTCCGTCCGGAACGAGTCAGATCACAGGAGACCAGAGTGTAACAAACCCCCTGCCCCAAGAGGAAAGCACCGTGCGGTGACTATGAGAAAGCACACAGTACCAGCAACTGTTACCAGACTTTCGTTTGTTTTTTGTTTTTTGAGAAAAAGGTTTTCTGTGTAACAAGCCCTGGCTGTCATTCATTTGGTAGACCAGGTTGGCCTCATACTCTCTACCTGCCTCTGCCTCCTGAGAGCTGGGATTAAAGGTGTGTGCCACCACGCCTAGAGTTTAGTTAGAGTTTCTATTGCTGTGATGAAACAGCATGATCAGAAAGCACGTTGGGGAAGATAGGGTTAATTTAGCTTACCCTTCCACAGCATTGTTCATCATCAAAAGGAAGTCAGGACAAGAGCTCACACAGGGCAGGGACTTGGAGACAGGAACTGAGACAGAGGCCATGGAGGGGTGCTGCTTACTGGCTTGTTCCCCATAGCTTGCTCGGCCTGTTTTCTTATAGAAAGAATCCAGGGCCAGCAGGCTAGGGGTGGCACCACCCACAATGGGCTGGGCCCTACCCTACCCTGTCAATTACTAATTAAGAAAATGCCCTACAGCCAGATCTTATGGAGACATTTTCCTGAATGAAGTCCGATTGAAGTCCCCTCTTCATGACTTTAGCATGTGTCAAGTTATCATAAAACTCTCCAGCACAGTATTTAATAAAGTTAAACTAAGTTTAGTTGTAGTTAAATAAAGTTAGATGTCTTGCGTAACTTGTGTTAGCAGACTGAAATTCATTTGGGGCAAAAAGCAGAGGCCTCTCCTTTTCCCTTTGTCTTGGTGAGTGCATGCCTGCGTGCATGCGTGCATGGGTGCATGTGCACATGCATGCACCCGGTGTGGTTAGGCCAAAGGACAACCCCATGCACCATTCTTTTTTTTTAATTATTAAATATTTGCTTTATTTACATTTCAAATCATATCCCCTTTCCTAGTTGTCTCTTCAAAAAACCCCCTATCCCATCCCCCCTTCCCCCTGCTTACCAATCCCCCCTCCCACTTTCCTGGCCTGGCATTCCCCTACACTGGGGCATCAAGCCTTCACAGGAACAAGGGCCTCTCCTCTCATTGATGCCTGACAAGGCTATCCTCTGCTACATATGCGGCTGGAACCATGGGTCCCTCCATGTGCACTCTTTGGTTGGTGGTTTAGTCCCTGGGAGCTCTGGGGGTACTGGTTGGTACATACTATTGTCCCTCCTATGGGGCTGCAAACCTCTTCAGCTCCTTGGGTCCTTTCTCTACCTCCTCCATTGGGGTCCCTATGCTCAGTCTATTGGTTGGCTGTGACCCATGTGTATTTTGATCCCCCTTCTAAGAAGGACCAAAGGATCCACACTTTGGTCTTCCTTCTTCTTGAGCTTCATGTGGTCTGTGAGTTGTATCTTGGGTGTTCTGAGCTTTTGGGCTAATATCCACGTATCAGTGAGTGCATACCATGTGTGTTCTTTCGTGATTGGGTTACTTCATTCAGGATGATATTTTCTAGCTCCATCCATTTGCCTAAGAATTTCATGAATTCATTGTTTTTAATAGCTGAGTAGTACTCCATTGTGTAAATGTACCACATTTTCTGTATCCATTCCTCTGTTGAGGGACATCTGGGTTTTTTCCAGCTTCTGGCTATTATAAATAAGGCTGCTATGAACATAGTGGAACATGTGTCCTTATTACATATTGGAACATCTTCTGGGTATATGCCCAGGAGTGGTATAGTTGGGTTCTCAGGTAGTACTATGTCCAATTTTCTGATGAACCGCCAAACTGATTTCCAGAGTGGTTTTACCAGCTTGCAATCCCACCAGCAATGGAGGAGTGTTCCTCCTCTATATCCTCTCCAGCATCTGCTGTCCAGAGAACCAAATAACCCTATTAAAAACTGGGGTACAGAGCTAAACAAAGAATTCTCAACTGAGGAATACTGGATGGCTGAGAAGCACCTAAAGAAATGTTCAACATCATTAATCATCAGGGAAATGCAAATCAAAACAACCCTGAGATTCCACCTCACACCAGTCAGAATGGCTAAGATCAAAAACCTATGCACCATTCTTAAGAAACCTTGGACAGGGTCTCTCCTTTGCCTGGAGCTCACCAGTGAGGCTAGACTGGCTGCCGACTCATAGTAGCCATCCTTGGAGCTCACCAACGAGACTAGACTGGCCAGCTCACAGCAGCGACCCCCTTGACTGCTTCCTCAGCGTTAGGGTTACAGTCACATATTACCAGACCTGGTATTTTTATTTGGAGTCTGGGAATTGAACCCATGTCCTCCTGTTTGCAAGGTCAGGGCTATCCTGAACCATTCCCCAGCACCTCCCTATAATTTTCTCTATTTAGTGCCTCTACGTTTGGATGAATTGAGGGTATTAAACAATGGAAGTGAGGAGTACTGGTTGCAGCTGGTAGACCATGCCAAGAAGCTGGGTACCGGGGCTCCACTGCCCCGAGGGTGAGCGACAGTGCTACTGAAGGCTACCGCATGTCCATCCTGTCCGGTGCACCGCGTCTGACTGCCCAGCAGCTGACACTCCGCCTTTCCCCAGCCTCTCCAGCAAGCTGGGCTCCTCCATCTTTCCGCTCCTGGCCATCTGTTCCTGCTGCTCCTTCAGTCTCCTGCTTCCAGCCCTCCATGATCTGTCTGAGCAGGCGGGTGTGCAGGCCTCTGATGAGGTGGGCCTCGGCCCCTCCATCACTCTCAGCCTCGAGGAGAGCACCAGCTGTCTGGCTTGATTTGCATTTTTTTTCTCTCGAAAATAATGAAATTAGCCGTGAGTTTCCTGAGGTGATGCAATACGCAAATTTGGGCTGGAGGTGTCAGTGTGTGATGGAGAGGGAGGGGAGGTCAGGGAGGCAGGAGGAGAGCCAGTTTGCTGCTCTAACACAGAAGGGAAACACTACCAATGTCACTAGACATGCGTGCTGGCTCCAGAGAAAGTTAGATGAGGATTGTAAAAGGGTAATTTTCTCCCAGTCTGGGATAAAAAGAGCACAAATGTTTTATGAACACAGAGGAAACACTGTCCACTGAGGGTTAAGTCATTCTCAATCACCGAGCTTCTGAGGCTAGTCAGAGCTGTCCTAGAATGCTGGCGTGCACAGGTCACAGACTCTGACGCCAATGCTTAGTTGCAGGTACTGATTCACATTTTTTATTGACTATTATTGGGACTCCTCAGGTTACATTCACAAGGTTTGTTGTAAGGGCTTGGTTACCAGTTCTGTGAGTGGTTCTCAAACGGGCTCTCTCTTTTTCAGTTTTTAAACTAATTCATTAGTTGTCATACCTGAAGAAAATACAAGAGTCTTGGTTCTATTCTGAGGCACATGTGCACATGAAGATTTGTAAACACACCGATGCTATCAATAAGCTCATAGACTTCTTCTAATGACCATCTTCCTAAGCAAAGAAAGATGGACCATCGGCTAAAAAAGAATTAATGCTTCACGCACTTAGGTGCTATCTCTCCTTATACTCAAAAAGAAATTTAATTTCCCTCCCACAATTCAGTAGCTCCCACAGAGTCTATACTCTAACCCCATTTAAGCCTGCCCCCCTGCTGTTTTCCTCTTATCATTTTATTGCATATTTTTGAACTGCTTCTGTTTTAATGAACAACCAACCAAATATATACAGGATACGAGTGTCCCAAATAGAATTTCCTGGAGCTGTAGCGATAGCTCCACTAGTAAAATGTGGGCTGTATGACAATGGGGACTGGAATTCCATCTTTAGGACCCACACAGAAGCCAAGCATGTTGGCACATGCTATAAATTCAGTGCTGGGAAGGGAAATGGGCAATCGTGGACTTTTCTAGTTAGTCTAGCCCAAACAGAGAGCTCCAGGTTCAGCGAGAGACGGTGTCTTAAAAATTAAGATGGAGAGTGACTGAAGAAGATACCCAACGTTGACCTCTGACCTAAACACACACACTCACACACACACTAGCACACACACTCACACACACACTCGCACACACACTCACACATACACACACACACTCACACACATGCACGTGCACTCACACAAACTCACACACACTTACACACACACTCACACATACACTCATACACACACTCATACTCACACTCACACACACTTACAAACACTCACACATACACTCATACACACACTCATACCCACACTCACACACACTCACACACACTTACACACACTCATACTCACACTCACACACTCACACACACTTTCACAGCGCGCACACACACACACTGCATCATGGAGCTTGCTTCATCATGGCTGTCATTATAGTGAGGAGCGAGTAGTAATCTTGGCAGTACAGAAAGCAAGAAAGCAGGAGTAGGAAGTGCCTGCAGGAGGAAGGGGACATCATTTGAGAGGGCACTCAAGTGAGCTGCGTGGAAAGTGTCCTTCGAGACAAACTCCTGACAGGACGGAGGACTGAGGCACAAGGGCATCAAGGGACTGTGTGGCCCAGCTAAAGGAGGCAGCCCATGGAGAGGCTGGAAGACAGGATTATGCCTGCCTTGTTGGAGGAGAGAATTGAAGCCCAGAGTAGCGAGAGAAAGGGAAACCGTAGCGGCAGAAGAAACCCTATTCTCTGGGGGCCAGATATCAAGGGAGCCACATGCCAGTGTGAGGACTTTGGCTTTTAATTGGGAACAGGGGGGAGTGGTTGCAGAGCACTGATCTGCAAGATCTGGAGCTCTAGTTTATCTTACCTGGGGACCACTCTGCTCGGTGCTAAGTGAACAGGCGTTGAATGGGGAGAAGGGTAGAGCGGGGTGGGTGATTAGGATCTACTATAATTCTCTCTCTCTCTCTCTCTTTGTCTCTCTCTCTCTCTCTCTCTCTCTCTCTGTCTCTCATTTAATACTACTGATTACGTGGGCAATATCCCACTTGGTCTCTGCTGACAGTGGTCCTCCTGTTTCACTCCCCCCTTTCAGTTACAGTGGTGATCTGAAACCGGTTATAGGAACCGACACCCCAGCAGCACAGCATTGGCATGCAGTGTTCTCCAAGCTCCCAGGCCTCTGGTTGCCAAGTGTGCAGCATGACCAGTGGCCAGTGAAGGGACTTCATAAGTGACACCAAGCATGCCACTTAACCAAGGACGCCTTTTCCATTAGCATATCTCTAATGACCATTGCTCCCTTGAGGGTTCGTCTTCGTGGCCCAGGCCAACCATGAATGAATAGCTGTAGAGCTATAGCTGGGTCCATCTCCTGACAGCTCTTCAGCAACCACCATCTGGTGGAGAACTTGCTTCAAATCCTGGAAATCATGGAAGTCTTCTGAAGCACACAGCCTGGTGCCGCCATTGATTAGCAGAATGCCAGCCATGTTGTGGAAAAGAGTCAGAGAACCAGAGGAGCCCAGAAGCAACCACTGGTTTACCGTGGAGCTTCAGAGGGCACTGGGGTGGGGGTGGGGGTGGGGGTGAGGGTGAGGGTGAGGGAGTGACCTGGACAGGATGAAACTGCTCCTGAACTAGTCCACCAGGAAAGTAGCTGTCTGTAACTCACTCCCAAAATGATTCTCATCCCAATGCAGTGTATTTCACAGTCTCCATGGTACAAGTGGCAGACAGTTCAGGGATTTTCTTTCTATTTTTTTTCAAGACAGGGTTTCTCTGTGTAGCCCTGGCTGTCCTGGAACTTGCTCTGTAGACCAGGCTGGCCTCCAACTCAGAAATCCTCCTGCCTCTGCCTCCCAAGTGCTGGGATTAAAGGCGTGCACCACCATTTGTTTGCTTTTGAGTTCTGGGCTCCCACTTGACTCATGCTGGCAGCACTCGCTATGTACCAGGCTGGTCTTGAACTCAAGTTCATGTTCCCACTTCAAACCCAAACGCTGAATTGACAGTTGTGGGCCACCATGCCTTGCCATCTTGATATACTTTGAAATGACAGTGTTAGTGTTCTATGTCTGACCTCACAAAGACCTGAATTAAAATGAAAGAAATCTTTACTCTGACTGTCCCAGGGTTAGGGGCCCTAAGTCAAGATGCTGGGGGTTGTTTTCTTCTGGAAACTCTGAGAAACTGTCACATGTCTTATGCCCCTATGCCCCTATTTGACTCCTAATGACTTCTGTTTGCCCTTGGCCTTTCGTATTTGTCTCTATGTGACTATGAACTTATCCAACATCCACATGTTGTCCTTCTTGCCTCTGTCTCCTATCCTCTTCACATGACTGACTTTTGGGACACCTGAACCTGGCATAATGTCTTCCTTATCTTTAATTATATCCATAAGATCCTTGCTTCCAAATGACATGACTCTGTAAGGTCTGTGTAGACCTGCATTAGGGAAAGGTCAGTCATCAACCCAGCACAGATAGCAGATAAGGTTCCCATTCATTCATTCATTCATTCATCCATCTATCCATCCATCCATCTATCCATCCATCCATCCATCCATTCATTCATCCAATGGGATTACCAGTCAGAATGAACGAAAGGTATGAAATCAAGACCCGTGATGGTTTCTACAAAAACACACTTAGCTAAGGATTTTTCCAGGCCTTGAAAGCCTTGGGCAGGGGGGTCCCAGTGTGCCTTGCCCCTTCAAAGCTGGGAGTTGCCTAGCCTTTGTTTTCCTGCACAGTATAATCTTGGGTGTCCTTCAGTAGAATAGGAAATAGGATAGTGAAGAACTAAAAACCTATGCACGTAGGAGCAGGCTCCCCCAAATGGCCCCACCCTACTATGTCTGTCTCTGGATTGTTCTGTGCTATCTCTCACAATACAGTGGTCTCTTGGAGGCACATAAGCCTTGACTTTGCAGACATTTTTCTATTATTTTAAAAAGTGAGCATACTGGTAACCTGGGTGGGACTGGCTCCTTGGCCTCAGTTTCTTCAGCTGTAAGCGTGGTGGCAACACCAACCTTGACAAGGTGTGGGGAGCTTGCCAGGTGGCATGAGAGCTCCTTAAGACAGCGCCTCTCCAGGAAGGTGTCTGTGTGGATAGCCTCGGACTTGGACGTGCACCGTGACTCAGCAGTTGAGTCCTGCTGGTTGTCAGGCTATGTCATCTCAACTCAGAACTGGACATCTGACATCTGAAATGTAAAACCACAGCTTTCCACATGAGAAGAAAGAACCGAAAAGAAGTAACCTTCAAGATGTTAGTTGGATTAGCGTATGGAATAAATAATATGGCAAAATAGTATACAACCTGCCATAGAGGTCATGATCACCTGCTAAATGGAAATGGTGAGGCTGACCTGGTATAGACCTGCAACTCCACTTACCTACCTGGATGAGGCAAGTGGATGGGAAGCTGGTTTGCCCAGAGTCAGTTCAAAGTAAGCCAAGTAAGCCAAAGTAAGTCCAAGATCCTTGCACATAATAAAAAGTTCAAGCTCAGGAGATGCATGCCTGCCAAGCATGCTGGAGGCCCAAAAAAACCAAATAAATAAGTCAATTAAATTAATCAGAAGTGACAGAGATTGATATATAGGGACCCCACTACCACTCCAGTGCATATTTCTATTCAAGACTATAAACCCCAGCTGTGGGAATGACTCAGTGTATAAAGCACGCACCAAACAACTGTGGGTTTGACGTGGTGTGCCAGTGCCGATTTAAATGCGGCTGGGTAGAATGGCCCTGCTGAAATCCTTCCTCGGGAGGAAAAGACAGTGGGGAGGGAGGCTCCTGAAGCAAGCTTCCTAGCTAGACTAGTTAAATCAACAAGCTCTGACATCAAGGGAGAGAATCAGTGTCAACACACAAGGCAGAGGCCAGCCCAAGAAGACAGCCAACCAGGGAGGTACGTTGACCTCTGGCTCTCACGTAAATGTGCAGATACCAGCTCGTACATATGTGCGAATGTGCATACATACAAGCACAGATGTACACATGAGGGAAAAAAAAACAAATGAGGCTATGACTGGGCATGGTCGTGCATGTCTTAAATCCCAGTATTTGGAGACAGAAGCAGGAGTATGTCTGTGAATTGAAGTCTGGCTTGGTCTATGTATTAAGTTCCAGATCAGTTAGGGCTTCATAGTATATAGTGAGACCCAGTCTCAAAACAACAACAATACCAACAATCAAACTGCAATCTTTCTATATAGCATGGGCCAATTCTGCCTTACATTTAGCATTTTTTTTTCTATAATCACTTTGGAATGGTATTAAACTGGTATCAGTAACAATGTATTGATTAAGGCCAAGTTGTAGCTCCCCCCCCACCAGTCCCATTTCTGGATTTCTGGACTCCACTGTCCTTCTCTGTCCTTCGTCCAGCCCAGGTGTGGACCACCATTATGAAAGATGATGTTGCCTGGGGTTGGTCTGAGGGGGTGGGAATGTGCTTACCAGGGAATGAGGGC
Source organism: Tokudaia tokunoshimensis (assembly GCA_036184795.1). Taxonomy (NCBI): domain Eukaryota; kingdom Metazoa; phylum Chordata; class Mammalia; order Rodentia; family Muridae; genus Tokudaia; species Tokudaia tokunoshimensis. Next base: position 8,501,145 of record BTHU01000013.1, on the reverse strand, counting down.
CTTCCCTGTGTCTCTCTTCCCTCTTTCTTCTCTTCCCCTGACTCATTGTCGCCACTACGAAGGAAGATTGCTTCCTGACAGCTCTTCATGTCAGTCAAAAGTCTAGGTCAGACACTTATCAATTGACCCGCTGTTAAAGGTAGACACTCATTTCAGCATCTGTCAATGGCCTCTTTTGATCCATTTAGACTGGAGCCTACATCCCTGCAGTGATTTATCTGCACGCGTGCGCAGACTTTTAAAGACAGGGAAACATTTAGAGAACTCTGAAAGTCAGCCCGCCTGAATGTGCTTGTGGTTTCTGCAGCTGCCCATCAAAGGACCCCAGAGATAAGGCTGTGCCTGGAGATGGTCCCCTGAAACCCAGGGGCAGAGTCTGACCCTGAAACTCTGTGTTCTCCCACCAACAGAAGAGCCGAGTTGACTCTGCACATCTTCCTTGTGTAGCCCACGGTCTCTCCCTCTCAGAGTGTAAAGCTGTGTTTCCAGTGGCTGCAGGCCACAGCTCACCTGCTCACATCCTGGCCAAGCGCGTGGTGATGGCTGGTGGGGCCAGCGTGTGACATCCCTCTGGAGTCAGTCAAGCCTCCTTTCCCCTCCAATCTGGCGGAGCATCAGGCGAGACTTTCCACCCCAGGGCAGGCATCTTTCTCCTCCGCCAGGGATAACGCGCGTTTGTCTTTCCCAGGTGTTTTTCATGGTGCTGTCAGTACCTCCGAACCTGGGAGACAGGAAAAGAAATGGGAACGTGTAAGAAGTTCAGGGGAGCCGAGGAAATTTTCCTGACATACCCCTGCTGCGCCACCGCGGCAGTTGAAGAAGGCCTGTCATTGGGCTGTCAACCTTTAACCTCCCACAGACGTATTTTGAAATGATGTGTAAAGAATTGCTGTGCCATACCACTGGCTCCTTTCAGCTCTGCATGTCTGTCCTTGACGTCAGTCAAAAGTAGTTAACTGGCACCCACGGAGCCTTAAAATCCACCTCAACCAAGTACTGGTAATGACTTTAGTTAAGAAGACTCACTCTTGTCAAGTAATGACTTTTTGACATAAGGTATTGTTTACCTAGGCAACGTTCTCTTACTTGCATTTTAATGAGCCTAATTAATAATAAGTTAGGAGTCCTCAGCTATTTCTTCACAGCTGGACCATATGCATTAATTATCCTAAATGGGAAAACCTAAAATAATCTACTTAGTGGGGAGAAGTACTTTAAGAATAGAAAAAAACCCCATTACTTCCTACACTTCTTCGTCACCTCCACTGTGGTATCCACCGTGAAGCTGGGGCAGTTTGCAGGTCATTATGGTGGACATCGCTTTTGAAATGGTAGCTTGCTTTGTGGGTTGTCGAGTTTTCACTTGTAGAAGTTTCAGGAATTTTCCAGAGAAACTGACATTGGGAGGCGTTTGATGCATCCTCTGGGTAAAGAACCAGAATGGTTCTCGGGTTGAAGGATGGACACCAGGGGTCGTGAGACATAGTCTCGTAATGGAACGACATCACTTACAACAAATAAATAACCTCCAAAGGGCCGTTTGGGAGCTTATGGAAGTCTTATGTGTGTCTTAGAGAGTGTGGTTCTATTGGTCCCCTTATGATTACAGTTCTCATAAGCATTCAGGTATTCTCAGAGTTATTTAGGAATCCAGGTAAGTATTTGGGACCAGAGCAAAACAACGTCAGAGGAAACAGACTATCCATGGTTATGCAGAATTTGACACTAACAGAACTTTTGCCTCTCACCCCCAAGCATGCAAAAGCACAGGGAAGGAGCAAAGGAGCCTGATGCCCTGGGCTGTAGGTGTGATCGGCAGCAGGACACAGAGCTGTTGAACTTTCCTCTGATTATGTGACTCTGGGAACACAGGTATGGGAACTGTCACGGAGATAGGATAAGCGGAGGTGTAGCTGCTAAAGGAAAGATAACATTGATCCCTTGAGCAGAGAGTCCTTATTCATCCCCCCCCCCACAAAGTGAATTGTGTGGCTTAGGGTTGTGGAAAGATCTCAAGAAAAATGCCTTGAGGAAAGTCGCAATGAATCCAGTCCCCAGACTCTGTTCCAGGATTCTTCCAGAACCCATGCTGAAAACTTAAGCCCTAAGATCACTATTAAATGCAAGGCAGAGGCGAAGCCACCCCCTGGGGAATCTGAAACTTGGCTCTTAGAGTGACTTTTGGACTTTACCAGGTCCCCGTCCACCCATGTTTTAACAAGACACAGTTCAAAGCAGTCAGAGATGATTTGAGCTAATTGGTTGATTCAGCAAGAAACCTGGGAAAAGGTGGTGCTGAGGTTGGTGGCATCAGGCTGGCAGGGTTAGCAGATGCTCTCCAGAAAGGGCCTTGGAGTGGAGGCGCACCCTGCCAGGCACCATATGTGTGATGGACATGACAGAGAGCACAGGATGTCTGAGCGAAGGTGACAGCTCAGCCCTCTTTCACAGAGAAACTTCCCTTGGAGTAGGCACAAGTGAAATAATGCCCACAAAGTGGGCACATTTGGGAGCCTCCGGCACCTGGCAGAATTCTCTGTTGCAGCTACCCACTGCCTTGTGTGTGTACAGTAGGGGAGGGAATAACACAATTTTTTACGATAGCGTGACTGACCGAATTGTTCTCCGTGTATCTCCAGGACAGCAAGGGAAGAATTACAGACCAGAGAGACAGGGTCCCCAAGGCCACATTAGCTTACTGAGAGTGTGTTCATGGACATTGACTCCTTATCTGCAGATTACATGGTCGAGGTTGACATGCACATTTTCAACAAGAGGCAGAACTCACTTGTACCTTTATGGCTTCATTTTTGAGGGCTGGTTTATCTCCCTCCTTGAGTTTAAACCAGAAAAAGTCAGGAAAATGTCATCTAATGGGACAGGTGTCACCATCTAAGAACATTTTCTAGTCCCCAAATAAACTTCACACATTTCCCTCCTACATCTGTCAGGGTGTACATGTTTACAGCCCTATGCTTCTTACCAAGTCTCTGCATTGAAAACCAACAGTTTGACTCTATCTCCCATATAATAGGTGTTCCCTGTATTGCACAGAATTATGTTGTTTAAATTCAGGGAAGTAAGTGAAGGTCAGACCCGTGCTTTTGAAGATTGAATTCACTAAAGCCCTCTCCTTTTTTTTTCTTTTTTTCTTTTTTTCTGGATGTGGCTTCTAAATAGAAATCCTATTGTGTTGTCTGTCTTTGACACAGTCAGAAACCCTAGGGAGTGCTGTGGTGGTACGTAGGGAGGGCCATATCAGAGGCAAGGTCCCTGGCTGGAGCTCAGGGGCTTTCCCAGCCATGAAGCAGGCCTCTGTGGGAGTTAGAAGTCTGCTTTCTCCACCAGGATGCTGCTGTTGCCATCACAGCAGATGCTCGGACACTGCAAATACTTCCTTCCCAAAGTCATTATTTGCATGACTCAGCATTGACCGGTGTCACTGACGCCACCTATGCCGTTTAGGCTTCTAAATTGCCATTCCCTCAAAGATCCACTTTGTCTACACAAATAGAGAATGGTCATTTCACTAATATTATTCCCTGGTGTACTTTAAAGAATTATTCCATATTGATTTAGATCCCTTCTCTCTCTGCTCTCTCTCCCTGTGTGTGTGTGTGTGTGTGTGTGTGTGTGCGTGCATACATTCACACACATGTGTGCACGTGTGCCATTGTGTGGTATGTCAAGGTCGGAGGATAACATTTAAAGTCCAATTTCTCCTTCCACTGTATTGGTCCAGGGATCAGGTTGTCAGGTTTGGAGGCAGGTGCCTTCACCTGCTGAGCCATCTAGTTCTCTCTGATGTCCTTTTAAGATAAGATAACTAGTAATTATGAACAGATGGGGTGGAGATTATTTATTGGGATGAGAAGTTGGCAGCCAGTTCCCTGGCCTGCCCCTCCCGCTTGCTTCTACACTCTCCTGCCCCTCCTCCAGGACCAGCTTCCTATGCACCCTTCCCACTGCCTATGGAGGGCCATAGAGAGTCCTGGGGTAAATGCTAACTTTGGTCAGTCCTAAGATCTGCACATGCAGAAAAAAGTTAGCTTTAGATTGAGGCTGCTTTGGAATTTGTCTTCTTTAATTGTTCAAGGTCTCAGAATAAAGAGCTTTTATCCCGACTACTTACTCTTGGGCCAAACTACACCAGAATAATTCTTATTCCCTGTCTTTGAACTGACCCCTGAGACATACTGGGTGCATTCTTTGAAACTGTTGTAAACACTGGGCAAGACTAACCCTTTGACCTTAAGGGAAATGCAGGGTTAGTTCCCAAGAGCTTCTGGTCATAACATGATCATCGGCCAATTAATACATAATCATTTCTACTGGTGGTTTCTGTTTTGAAAGCACTGTATGTATAATATATGGTAGAAATAGAAATCATAGTTAATAGCGCTCTACCGAATGTCCCATCAAAGTGGATCTCACTCACTGATCTGTCTGTGTTTGGGTCATGTCCATCTTCTTGAGCTTAGAAGTAGATAGTGCTTCAACATCACAACCTCAAACAGTGATGCCACCAACCAAACCACATAAATGTCAAATGATCCACTTGGAATAGAGCGCATAAAGAACACTGGTTGGGTGTGCATGAAAACTGACAGAAGAAAATGGGATACCCCTTCATCTGACCTCGGCGAGGGGTGTGCAAGAGAATGCTGTAGTTTGCCCATCCTGTGTCTTCAAGTGGCCAGGAAAGCACAGGGATGATTTGAAGCTTAAGTAATTTTTGGCGAGCAGGCAAACTCACAAATATGGAATACACGAATGATGGTGACACACTGTACCTTATTTAAAAGGTTATGCCTGAAAAATCAATTAAAACTAGTAACCTCGAGAAATGATTAACGAGTCCCGTTTGGCTTGGCATGGTTCCGTACAGCTGTAATTCCAACAGGCAGGAGGCTGAGAATAGAGAACTATTGAGTAAGAAGCTAACCTGGGCTACAGTGTGGAACCAAGTCTCAATAAATAAATGAACAGATGAATAAATGACGAAAGTATCATTGTGCCAAGCTTTTCCTTCAGCAACGGGGCTCTCTGTTCAGCAGTGTCCATTTGGGCTTCAGTAGGCCATTGGTCGCCTGTGAGGTTCATACTTTCTCTTGGGCTCTTTTGTCACACCGAACTAATTCGCCGTTCCATAGCTCCTCAGTCTCGCATGCGCTGTCCCCAGTTACGCATGCGCTGTCCTCATTCTTCTGGCTTTTCTCAATGCCACACGGAGGTCATGAGAGGGATCCAACCTGTGCTTGCCCTGGAAGCCAGAGTTTCCCAGTGAGGGAGCTTTATGGACTATTGCTTTCTGGGTAACTTTCTCTCCTTCCTGCAGAGGGTGCAGGGCTGCCAGAGAGCGAGCTTATGGTGGGACTGGCCTGGTCATGTGATGCTCAACTCCTCCTTGGGAGGAAAGGAAGGTGGTGGTGGCACTGCTGCCCTCATTGGGCTAGAACAGGTACGGTGTCATGAGGCGCTCACAAACTGTAAATAAAACTAAGTTTATTTCAACATAGGGCGCCCTTTGCTTCGTCTTTCTTCTCATCTCTCTGTCTTAAGAATTTCACCAATATGAAAATAGCAAAAAAAAAAAATTACTAGTAACCCTGTAAAATTATTGGGGAATGTTCTAGCAAAACTGAAGTAAACACGCATAAACTTTCTGGTTTCTGAAATACACGTTCTCTCTTCTTGTGTCCATAAGTGATGAATAATCTCTAGGTCTCGATTTATTTGTTTTTCTTTATCACAAACCAAGCTTTTAGGTATTGCAAGTTTAAGGTGATCCTCTTTTGACAGCCATATTTCATAAAAGGATAATTCAAATGAAATATTGTCAGCAATAACCAACCATTAAGCACTTATAGTGTCTTACTGTAGCAGATGGAAGGGCAGAGTTACTATCCAACCCTTGCTGACGCCATGAGAACAGTACACCTTGAGGTTACACAGGCGTCCTCACTTTGTTTCTTCAGCAAAGTATTTGTTGCTCCGAAATCTCTTTGTAACTTTGGGAGGGGGGGCAGACACTGGACACAAAGGGTAAACCTCTTCGATGCTTACTTCGAATAGCCTGGAGCTACGCAAAAGGCAGTGAGGAAATCAGGGAGACTTGAACTTGTATCTCAGGTACCATTTTTAAGATCAGTGGTACAACCTCTTACAGGTTTAGCTTCCTCCTGTCAAATGGAGGAAACCGCTTCCCCTGGGCTTTGGTGGGGTGAATTCAGCCCTATATGGAAAAGCTTCAGTCCTAGGGTTCAGATACATGGGAGATGATCACGGCAATGGTGGGTCCCTCCTTCTCTGAATTCCCAGTGGGAAGGTTCCCAGTGAATTCACTCCTAAACATTTGTGTAGTTGTTTTTAATTTGGGATTTTTGTTTTGTTTGAAACACAGTATTTTCTATCTTTTGCCTCTCATGTACTCCATACAAACTCTTCCCAAAATAGTAAAGTCATCATTGGTATTAACACTCAACTAGAAGTTCATTATTTAATGCAATTGTGCAATTTCTGTAAGTTAAGGTACAATTACTAATTATATATTTTTTCATAATATTTTATTATTTGGGAATGTCATATCGTGAACCCCAGGCACCCTCACTTTCCAGTTCTCCCAAGTCCCCACCCCACCATTGGGACTCCCTCCCCCCAGGAAAAAAAAAGAAAAACATAGAAACCAACCAAACAAACAAAAAACAAATTTATAAAATAAGTCCAATTTGTGTTGCCCCTACACTCACTGGAGCATGGTCGAACTCTCGGCCTCCAGACTCTTAAAGAAAAGTGAGTGAGTCCTTCCCTCCATCCCCCTTATGACTGGTTTTGTCACCTTGACACAACTAGAGTCACCTGGGAAGAGAGAGGGACCCTTTGTTGAGGATTGCCTCCATCAGATTGGCCTGTGACCCCGTCTGACAGACCGTCATGTTGAATGACTGATGTAAGAGGATCTGAACCACCATGGGTAGCACCATGCCTAGATCAGATTGGCCTGGGCTGTCTATAAAAGCTAGCTGAACAAACCCAGTGAGGGACACAGGGAGCCGCCTACTGCGTCCTTCCAAGTTCCTGCTGGACTTCCTGCCCGTACTTCCCTCGGTGACAGACTGTAATCTGGGAGTATAAACTGACCTCAACCCTTTCTTCCACCAGCTGCTTTTTGCCTTGGTGTTTACCACAGCAGCAAATAGCAGACGGGAGTACATTTTCAGGCGTGGGTCTTTACTGAATAAGGGCAAAGGTAAAATGATGCAGATTGTCTTGGTTACTTTTCTCACTGCTGTGATCAAATACATGATTAAGGCAGTGTAAGGAAGGGAGGGTTTATTTTGGCTCCATGATGATGAGGGGGAGGTGTGAGCAGCCGAAGCCTGGGGCACAGATCCAGTCCGTTGGGAGGCTGACATGCGTGGGCTCAGCTTCCTTTCTCCCTTTATTCAGTCCAGGACTCTAACCCAAGGACTCACTCACATTTAGGGCGTATCTTCCTATCTCAGTTACATCAGTCAAGAAGTTCCCTCGAAGACACACTCACAGATTGGTTTCTGTTGTGATTCAAAAATCTCATCAAGTTGACAATCAAAACTAATCGCCATTGCCCGTCTTTTCTACCCTAAGGGAGCTTTTGGCCTTGCAGATTTCACCGAAGAGGAAGCTACTGTCACAGCAAGTGGAGTCCAGTTTTATTCACCAAGGATTCATCTCCACAAAGCCAATTCCAGAACAGCTCATTTCAACTCTTTCTGCAGAGACTACATCATGGCACCTGAAGCTATGTGGTGCATTTGTTTTCCAACAGTTTGTTTTTCCTTTTGGAAAAAAAAATCTACTGAGTTCTGCCAGGAGAAACTCATGACATGTTGTAAGTTTAATTATGTTCAATTCATTAACACAATTAGAGCTGCAAACACATTTATTGACACAGCCAGAACCACTTAGTAACAGGCATTAAGTCATAGATTAAAAAAACTCAACTCCTGCAGGGCCTCCAAACTCTGGAAGGGAGAGCTGGGAACTGGTGGCTCCAGCTTGTGGCACAGATGTGAGGGAGCTGACCAGAGGTTGCCCCTCATCGCTCGCTGGATGTTGTGTTCGTGTTTAGGAACGGTTGTTTTGACCTTTGGAGGACAAGCTGACTCCTCTTGAGGTATCACTCTTCATTTTAACATGGAGATTGGATGCATATGTATCTGAGTTTACCTCAGCTGAGTCGGACAGTCTCACAGACAGGAAACAGAGCCTCTTGCTTTTCTGGCAAAGACAAACGGGCCACGGCAGCCGGAGAGCCTAGGGCCAGCCGCCCTTCTCTTTGAATTCCTCCCTCCAGAGTGAAGCTCTCTTGTGCCTGGGGAGCTGTTCCGCCTGAACAGTGAGGAAAGCTGGGGTTCATATATGAGTGAGCTGCCTTCAAGGCAGACCTGCAGGGTCTGAAATATTCTGATGATTCTTCTTTGTCACAAAAGCGAATCTTCAGGTATGATGGTACTCCCCTGCGATCCCAGCTCTTGGGGGGTGGAGGCAGGAAGAGCAAGAGTTCGAAACCAACCTCTGGCTACATAGTAAACTGGGCCCATGAGACCCTGCCTCCAAAAAAACGAAAAGCAAACAGAAAAATCAGCAGAATATTTCCCTAGGCACGGAATTTAAATATTTGTTTATGTATTCATTTTTACGTATGTATGCATACATACAGGCATGCATGCATGCATGCACAGACGACTCTTGTTGGTGTATGTGTACATGGACATGCACACTTATGCATACTCCTGAAAGTATCCACTATTACTCAGGCATCCTCTATTACTCTCTACAAATGTCTTTGTGTCAGGGTCTCTCCCTGAGTCCTGAGCTCGAGTGCTCTCAGACAGACCAGCAAGCCCTTGCTAGGGTTATAGGGTGTGCAGGGTGGGACACTTGGCTGTTGCATGGGTGCTATTATCCAAACCTCCTCCCTCCTCATAACTGTACAGCAAGTTCCCTTAACCACTGAGCCATCTCTCCAGCACCTGCAAGCACAGGTTTTAAAGGGAGGCTTCAATAAAGTTTCAAGTTATTATTTTTGCTAACAAGTTAATTAAAAAATGCTTACTATTACATAGGTGGCCAATTCTCCCCCCAGTGTTGTGTGCTTCTCTGAACAGTTGGTTGAAATGCTGCTGTGGGAAACCTGACTCATAAAAAGTTCCAGACGTGTGTTTCTGATGCCATCATCAACCTGAATGCACCCATACTTCCCAAACGTGGGATTCTTTAAGACACTGCGAAGTGTCATAGTGTGCAGAGTCTTAGGCAGCATGCCTGGGTTTTGCACCCTGCCCTCTGACCGTTTACTTACTGCTCTGACCTAGGGTGCACTTTCAGCGGTTCTGTGCCTTTGCCGTAGCTCTTTCTTTCGAATTGAAACACTCTCTTCAGGAGGGAGGCTGAAGCTCTTAAAGGTTACAAGATCCACTAGGCCCCACCCCAAGGTTACTTAAGAAGTAAACATTGCTGGGAGACTTCAGTCCAGCTGTTTGCAAGTTGGGTAGAGAGCTCTGGAGTCGGAGCCGTGATAAACCATCACCCCAACTGGGATGGGCATTCCAGCGGCAGCAGACATCAGCGCTCCTGGAAGTGGCCGCTATAGACTAAGGGGTTCCCTGAACAAGACTTGGACAGGATCTTCAATTTGATCTGCTACATTCCCTGTCCAAGATGAGTGGGTTTCTTGTTCATGGCTCCCCAGGGCAAGTCACAGGCTCACTTCTTGTATCTACAAAAATGGCCAACATTGGGTTGGGTCACAGGTCGTGGGTAGAGCACTTGCTTAGCATGCTTGAGGATCTAGGTTCAATCCTCTTTATGAAAAATAATATGTAAATAAATACCCAAATAATTGTGTCTCTCATGGATACTTAAATTAAAAAAAAATAGTAAAAACCTTTGGACCATCAGCTGGTGCTCACAAAAAGGAACAGTTACCACAGACACAGCCTATCATCAACCTAGTATCTCCTGTGGAATAATTTAATTTGTCTTTTCCACTCACCTACTGAGAATCCCATGTTTCCTGTTACTTTCCAAATGGTCTCTGTTTTAGTCACACAAGTTACTTGCACGTGCAACAAGCCTGCCATCTTTGCAAAATAAGAGATTTTTTTTTTAAAGTGGAACATAATCTGCTCTTCAGTTCTCTTTCGACACAGTCTTAACAGCATTCATCTGACATCCCGCAGGTTCAGTGAGGAGCAGAGAGGCAGGATGCGGGATGGAAAGTAGATATGCAGTCTCAGAAATTTATAGACATGGCAGGGAAGTGGACCTGTACACTTAATAATGTTGATGCTTTGTCTATAATGGAGTCTGATACACAATCAGCACAAGATGCCCTAATGGTTAAGGCCCAAGTTGTTTGGTAGAGCCTCACAAATTGTGGGGGACAGCTGGGATTTTTTTTTTTGAGACAAACGTCAGCTGGCATGCTCCATGCTGAGTATTTGTGGAGCCCAGTTGAACCTCAGTAGAGACGGTGACAGTAAGTGAGGGAGACAGCACCTGTACTTCAGGAGCAGACAGGTGCCATCATCCTAGAGAAAATTCAAGCGAGATCAATAAAAATGATTAAGGGACTCACAGAATTGATTTCTGAGAAAAGATTAAGAAAAATAAATGTGCAGCTTGACACATAGCCCAGGAGGAATATGATAACTGGGTGGTCCGCTGATGTATAAGATGCTGATGAAAAGACATTCGCCAGGCATGCGGAGACAAATTCCCTAACAAGGCATCTGGGGACACGGTTTCCCCAAGAAGTGGTGGAAAGACCTGTCCCAGACGCAGCAGGGACTCAGGTGCACAGATGTTTTCTGAACTTTGCTGGCAGGGCAGAAAAATGAACAAGGCCACCACATATTTTTAATGCGATTTTCTTAATTCCTAGGAGCATGGAAATGAATGACAGCAGAGTTACAGCTTCAGCCAAGGTCTTGTTTTGAGACTGGTGACAGTGTAGGACTCAATTAACACTGTTTAGGCCACGTCATTAAAATCAAGGGATGAAGAAAAGCCACTGGATCCAAATAGACATATCTATGCCCTAAGAATAAACAGATAAATTACACATACATACATACATATATATATACACACACATTATATATATATATATATATATATGTCTATGCATGTCTATATGCATAACAGACTTCTACATGGCAAACACATTTGTTCATTTAAAAGAGTCAGTTAACGTGTTTATATTTAGAGACACACCACTGTTTCCAAAGTGGCTTGTGAGGTGGCAGAGCTCTGCAGTGAGTTACCTTTGCCCTTTGTTCCGGCAGTTTTTGGAGACTGCTCCTCAGCCAAGTGTGACTCATCCTTTGCTGGCACTGCAAAAGCCATTTGAGCTAAGCCACATTTCAGGGTCGTTGCTCTTCAGGCTTTGTAAGGAGGCTTCAGAGGAAATGACATAATTCACCTCCATTCACAAGGAGTAGCAAGTGGAGGAGGCTTAAGGGCACATCACACCATGTGTATATTCTTTAAAAGTCACAAAACTTTGCATTACAGTCTCCCAGGAAGAAAATTTCTCTATGATGAATGGCGGCAAACGGCTCAAATTACACCCTTCTGGTCTGAAAAACCCTTCACATATTTATTGCAATAATGAATGTATAGAGAACACTATACACTTATTACTATACCACACATTTATTTATATTACAAAAATGATGAATGTTTAGTGGCCATTTTTCATACTTTCCTTATGGTGCAGGGGACCTTTTCATAGACACCATAATAATAAAATGTGGGAAGGAGAAAATGACTGTGGAAAAGTACCAGGTGGCATTGACCTATGTATTTTCTGTAGCAGAACCTCATATCCATTGGATGGTAAGACTTAGATTTACTTTCTACATTATTCGAAGGATGCAGGGGGTTAATTCGCCACCCTTTTGGCGCTTGAGGACTGAAGAGAAAGCGATTTTCCTCTCAAGTGAACTGTGGTTTGGATACCTGTCTTCCCAGCAGCCTGCCGCCTGCTGCTTCCTCATGAGGAGGGCAGAGCTCCACTCCACAGAGAGCTCTGGACTAAGCTGCCTTAAATGTCTGGTGCCAAGTCAGCGCTGGGCACAGATTGCTGTTTGCAGAATTTTTCCTTTTGCCTTTCTTTTTTGCATGTATTGTATGACTGCTTTCCTCTGCCCTGAAAATACTCATATTTGCTGCTATTTTGTGAATAATACTGGAACAGGTACAACGTAAGGGAGGCAGGATTTATTTGGGTTGGAAGGGATACAGCTGCCATGTCCAGGACCTCATGGCTGCAGACACCCCGACGGCTACAGACACCCCAACGGCTGCAGACACCCCGACGGCTGCAGACACCCCAACGGCTGCAGACACCCCGACCGCAACAGGAGCAGGTGACTTAACCTCTCACATCTCAGCAAGGACACCACCCAGCCCGGCATAATTCCTCCAAAGCTACATAGTTTACCTTCTTTTTCGTCTTCCTTCATTTGGCCATATATTTTTGATATAGCTAAATATAGTCTTTATTCTGTCCTGATGATGTCAATATCTTGACTTAAAAAGTGGAGAAAGGTCTTCTCTTTTTTATAATGAAGTTTTGTCAATGTTGACAACTCCGTGGTATGTCCTTCAAAACAGAATCCACAGAAAAGGGCCCAGTTCTCAAAGTTCCTCTCCTAAGTGCCCTCATCCCCTGGCAATCTCCAATCATTTTTTTTTAATCTTAAAGTTTTCCCCTTCTTGTGATATTTGATGTTATCAATAATATACTCCAATACCTTTTCATTCTTCCTTCTTTTCCTTAGACAAATAAAGTTGAGATTTCTGTTATTTCCTGAATCAATTTTCCCTTCTTTTTTGTAAATATTATGTACATAATGCAACCACAAAAATTCCACCAGAGAACTCCTACAGCTGATAAACACTTCAACAAAGTGGCAGGATATAAAGTTAACTTAAATCAATAGCCTTCCTTTATGCAAATGATAAACAGGCTGTGAAAGAAATTAGGGAAACAACACCTTTCACTTCACGATAGTCACAAATAGTATAAAATATCTTGGTATAACTCTTATTAAGCAAGTGAAAGATCTGTATGACAACTTCAAATCCCTGAAGAAAGAAATTGAAGAAGACCTTAGAAGATGGAAAAAATCTCTCATGCTCATGGATTGGTAGGATTAACATAGTGAGAATGGTTATCTTACCAAAAGCAATCTACAGATTCAATGCAATCCCCATCAGAATTCCAACACAATTCTTTGTAAACATGGAAAGAACAATTCTAAACTTCAAATGGAAGAATGAAAAACCCAGGATAGCCAAAACAGTAAAAAGAACTTCCGTGGGAATCACCATCCCTGACTATACAAAGCAATAGTGATAAAAACCGAATGGCATTGGTACAGAGACAGACAGGTGGATCAGTGGAATAGAATTGAAGATCCACGGGTAAAACCACACACCCATGGACACTTGATTTTTGACAAAGAAGCCAAAAACATACAGTGGAAAAAAGGAAGCATCTTCAATAAATGGTGCTGGTCTAACTGTTAGTTGTTTGTAGAAGAATGCAAATAGATCCGTATTTATCACCTCGCACAAAGCTCAAGTCCAAGTGGATCAAGGACCTCTTTCCCTCTTTCTAAGCAGTTCCCTTCTACTTTCATACCGTGTGTGTGTGTGTGTGTGTGTGTGTGTGTGTGTGTGTGTGCGTGTGCGTGTGTGTGTGTGTGTGTGTGTGTGTGTGTGTGTGTGGTGTTTATATGTGTGTGTGTAGTATGGTATTTATATTTGTGTGTGTGTGGTGTGGTGTTTTATATGTGTGTGTGTATGTGTGTAGTGTGGTGTTTATATTTGCGCGTGTGGTGTTTGTGTGTTTGTGGTATGTGGTATGGTGTTTGTGCATGTGTGTATATATATTTATGTGTGTGTGATGTGGTAGGGGTGTGGGGGAGTGGGACAGGGAGTTTGGGGTTGAGGGAGGGGGAAAGTGGGGTGTGATTGCGAGTATGGGGGTGGGGGTATGTCAGCACGAGGGGGCTTCATGCTATTTCCTCTCATCATCCATCCAGGTCCCAGTATACAGGATGTAGCTACTCATATTCATGGTGGGTCTTACTTTACCTATACAACAGGATAGAAGCTTGTTGTACAAGCCGTTTCCTACGATCGAAAGCTACAATCTGTAATGTGTCATTGTAAGACTAGATCGTAATCTTGTCTAGACACACCCCTAGCATCTTTCCCAAGGATATACCTAGAGTTTTGCTCTTCTTATTCCCCAGACATGTTTCCATCCAGTGAGGTTTTCAATCAGGATCATCCATGAAGCCTCCCCATCACCCTGCTGCAGGCTCCAGGCATCTACACCTTCCTGCTTCCTTTCTAACTCTCTACGTCCAATTCCAGCCCTTTCCTACTGCCTGCCTACCACTGAGTCTTCACATTGATCTAGTAAGAATTACCTAATCTCTGGGCACATTTTGTTTAGCTTCAGTAGAACAAAAGCTTTGACTTTCAGATTCAACTGCTTTGCTTTCATCCCCCCATGTCCACAGCTTGTAGAGTAGTTCCTGGCCTAGAAGAGATGTAGCAACTTCTTTCTGTATATAATAAACCATCTTTACTAGAACAATTTCATAACATTGGGGAATATGGCTATTTAGTTCATATTATAAAGTCTCTTAAGACATTTATTAAAATGTCTTAAAGGTCAAATATCAAGATTTCACTTTTATTTGGTTATTTTAAATATTTAGAATTGTAAGCCTGATTTAGATTTAGATTTTGTCCTCAGCAAGCACACCCACTGTGTTCTGGTTTATAGTTCTGTCTCTTTGTACACGGGCATCTTCTGCAAAGCTCTCTACTGGTCCTCGACAAAGGGATACATGGAAATCAAAGTCCTTCTTTTTTTTTTTTTCCAAGTCTGCAGATGAGGTTACCATCTGGCTGTCCAAGGTTTTCAGTGTCTAGATCACCTGTGAGCCTTAGTTAATGTCAACAGTGTTTGGAATAAACTTTTTTTAATGTAACAAACAATGCATATTCATAAATGCTGATGAGAGGTGGAAGTGACATAGCTTCCAAACAAGACACATGACTGGAAAATAGACAGTTGAGTCTGTTGCATCTCTCAATCAGAGAAGGAAGCCCTGGTGTGCCCTGTTTTCTTTGTGAAGGCCACATTTCTAACAGGAATGTGCAGCAACATTTTGAGCCTTTTGGTTTTTGTTGGACGGTGATTTTTATAATTTGATATATATACATATATGTATATATATATATATATATATATATATATATATATATATAAATTTAAGCACTCTCTCTCTTACACACACACACACACACAATGGCAGTATGTTATAGGCTAGAAACAGCCATACATGGTATCGCCCAATCAGCCAAGAATCCCATAGGGAACTTTATTTGGGGCCCATAAAATGACTAGAGTGAGTTTAAAGAGCATCTGTAACATGCCTTGGAGGAGGTGGTTATCCGTGCATGGAAATTAACTTTAATTCAGAAAAATTGACGAGAACTATGTGAGAGCATCAGCGAGCTGATTGCTGCGGTTGGCGAGAGAGATAAGCTATGCGTGGCATTATGGGTACCTTCTACCTCAGGGAACTGCAGAGGGGAAGCTATGGTGCATTCCAAACTTTTGTCCTCAAATCTAGAAATCAAGACGTTCAGAATAAGTTATTTTACTTAGCACACAATATGAAAATGTTCACCTTGCTTTGTCCCAGTGTGAGAACTTTATTGGACTCAAATCTCAGCTGAATGTCACGACTAGTAAGCAGCCACACTCTGACGTATAGCCTGGATACCCAGGGCGAGAGGTCAGGGTAGATCGGTCCAGAAACAGGAACCCCACAAAGCCACACTCTACTAATGGTTACTAATTAGTTGGGAGTCTGGGCTCATCCACGGACCCCTGAACAGGTCAAATGTTATATAAACATCAACAAATAGATAAAGGCAACCCTAACACATCTTCACGCACAGAGCACTGTAGGGTGAAGGTGGGGTACCCAGATGCTGGCATCACTACTGGCCAGATGGGAGACAAATGGGGCCAGAGGTCCTCAGGATGGGAGCAGGACTATGCTGGGGCAGTGAACAATGGCACTGGGGCGCTGTGAATTTATAAGACCAGCAATGGAGGGAATCTGCCCATACATGTATGTCAAGCTATTCATTCTGGAATAAGGAGTGTGTGTGTGTGTGTGTGTGTGTGTGTGTGTGTGTGTGTGTGTGTGATCCTTATGTAGTGTTCTGTGGCTGGTGGTCCTGGAAGTGGGAGACTTTGTAGAGGGGATAAGGATGATGGTGAGACTATAGAGATGGAGCACTTCTATGAAGACAAGGATCATGTCCATGCTCATGAACAGTCAGGGCTGCTGGGCAGCGCCACACAGTGACAATGACAAAGCTGGACCCTAGACTTCTCAGCATCGCCTACACACCAGTGCCCAGCTGGAGGAAAACCTCTGGGGAAAAAGAGGGCGACTGTGGGCAACTTTCCCAGGTGCGGGGAGAAGGCACATCTGCAAGGACTGGTACATTCATCTTCAGAGAGTGATGTTGTCAGTCAGGGAGTTGATGATGAGGACTGTCACCACAAGTCAGTGATGCCGGCCATATCACTGAGATGATGGACGTTGCCAGCAGCTCTGGATGCCTGGCCAACAGGGCAGCAATGCTGATGCCACTTGTGGCTGTGCCATGTCATGGGCAGCACCCAGGGTGCACGACAGAAGAGATGCTTATGACAGTGAAGAGTGAATCATGGTCTTGGGCTGCATGTCTGCCAACAGGGTGTGGGCAAGGGTGGCGAGGGCTGGTGAACAAGGGCAGAGGGAGGTGCTGATGGGTCCAAGTCTCAATCTCTTTGTTACCATTTATCTGACATTTACTGTTCCAATGAGGAGGAAAGGCAGAGCTCTCTACAGACTAACACGAGACCCTCTCAAGGGTGAAATCAGGCAATTGTTAAAAAGATAATCTCAAAAAAAAAAAAAAGATAATCTCAGAGGGAAATCTTCCCAAGATGGGAGGATGGACAGTGGAGAGCCCAATACAGAAAATACTCTTGAGGGGTGAAAGTAGGCAAGGGCTAGAGAAACCACTGTGCCAACCTGTATGTTGAAACAGGCTTTCCGTGAACATCACGTACTATGTATTTTCGTTACATTCATATATTCATTATATGAGCAGTAGTTTTCAACCTTCCTAATGCTGAGACCTTTTAATACAGTTCCTCATGGTGTGGTGACCCCCAACCATAAAATTATTTTGTTGCTACTTCATAACTGTGATTTTGCTACTGTTATGAGCCATAACGTACATCTGATATGTAGGATATCTGATGTGAGGCCACTGTTAAAGGGTTGATTGAGCCCTGGGGAGTCGAGACACAAAGGTTGAGAACCACTGTCTCACAGTCTCCAGAGAAGACAGCTTTCCCTAGGGGCAGTTTACTATTCAGGTCATTGTTAAACCCAATTAAGTCTTAAGGGATGAGACAATACGGCATCTTTGTTGTTCACCAGAAATCCATGTCCCCACCCAAGGCTAGGGATTCAACTGAGAGCCAGTTCATTGGACAAATGTCATGCAGCAGAAAAGCAAACAAATAAATAAATAGTGAATATACGAGTAAATCTATAAGATGGCCATGTTTTACAAAGAGGACGTGGCCTTTCCTTAATGAACCTCCACAAAGCCCTGGACACTGTCACCTTCCGCAGTGTAAAGTCTTAACTGGGGTGTGTGTGTGTGTGTGTGTGTGTGTGTGTGTGTGTGTGTGTGTGTGATGGGGGATCATTGCTCCTTCGTGTCATCTGGTATATTAAATTCTGAAAGGCACTGTGACCATTTCCCCTCCTTTACACAGTACTGATTTCTAGCTGTAGATGGGTGGTTCCCAAGGGTGAAACACAAGGTAAATAATGTTTATCATTTCCCTCTGATGTCAGGAGCAGATTGGATAAAGATACTGTCCTGCAGAGGGATTCTGCCTTCAAAGGGGGGAGGATCCATGAGTGTGAACTTCTGCATGCTCGTCTTAATGCTCTCTGTAACAGGCAGAATACCTTTCAGTAGGCACCTGAGCAATGGCTGTCCAGTCATTGGTCATATCACACTAACATCTGATTTAACTTGCTTCCTAACATTTTATAATGGTGAATTTTTTTTGTTTTTTATTGTTTTTTTTTCAGAACTGGGGATTAAATTTGTCATAATTATGAAGGATACTGAGAAGTGAATTAATAGTAATAAGAGAGTGAACCTTCTAGAAGAGACAGCAGAAACATCAGGGAATGATGGTAGCCTCCTCACTTTGCTTGGGCACCTGGGAATTCGGAGTAGCATGCCCTATTCAATTCCAGAATTTCATTGTTCGGTGAGAACCAAGTTCCCTGGCCAGAAGAGACCTTGAACTTTGCCCCTCCACATCCCAAACACTGGAATTATAGGCATGTGCCATTATGTCTGGCTTCCACGCATCTTTAATGGCCGGATTCAGTGCCCTGAACTTTGTTACTTAGTAAAACTCATGCTAATTTTGCTTATACTAAAACCATTTATGTCATTGTTTTGTTTGGTAATAAATGAGCCCTTCAATTAAATTAATGAGCCTTTTTAGAAGTACACAGACTGTGAATGGACATCACAACTTAGCTTTCTATGCCATTTCTATAGATGCAGTGACCCAAACCTAGTAGAGAAAGCAGGTGGAGCTCTGAAAACAAACCTCAAAATCTAACTCCTTGCTGTGCAGAATATTTGGAAGAAAGGGGCTCTAGGAGGGTACCCCAACCTTCATCACCCACTAAGGATGGCCGTAAAGATTACAACTCTTTTCCACACTGCTTAGGAATACAGGGTAACATTCCCACCTTTCTGCCTAAGAGCCAACAAAAAGGAATTTTGTTGTCAGACCAAGGACAGGTCATGGTGGTAGAGAGCTTGCTCAGCATACACAAGGACCTTAGTTGATTCTTGGCATCTAAATAAAAGGTGCCTGTTTGGGAAGCTGGGGAGGTGAGGGAGCAGAGAGACAGAGGCAGAGATAAAATGAGACAGAGACAGACAGAGACTCAAGAAAATTTGTCATGGCCTCAGAGAGTCCAAGAAAAGTCTGAGGTCTGAGTTAATGTTCTTGTTGGGTCTCCTCCATGTCTGTTTGTCAGTCACACCTTCTGTTCCTTAAGGCTGGCTATTTGTTGTGTCTTGAGACAGCTTTCTCTAGGTCTTTCGGGTCTCATTACTAAGGGTTCTGAGGACACACACAACTTGAGCGAAGTAAAACTGACCTTCTCTCTGGCTAAATGTCTTGTCAAAAGCTGACCCAACCCCATGACACATGGGGAAGTGTGTCTTCTCTTAGCTGGGGCTTCATCAGACTTCCAGCTCTCAAGGTAGATGGTTGGCTTTTCTAAGTAGAGCGCCTCTTCCTCTGGAGGTGTGCGATTTTCGGATTCATTTTCTGGAGCAGATACTTTCTTCTATAGAGTGCTGGAACTTGTAATTCAACACATAAGTCTGTCTCTATACTCCAGCAACTCATTGCAAATACCAGCACCCTATTCCAAAAATAATCCCCGTGTGCTGAGGCCTAACATGGAATGCAATGTGGCATAAGACACTCAGTCTTCTCGGGTATCTGAGTCTGCTCTAGAGTGGCTGAGTTTACTGTGGATCCTATCTAGCTTCTGAGGTAGAGATAAAAAGAGAAACAGGGTCTTGCCACCCAGACTGAGGGACGGCTTCACTGCATTTTTTTTCATTTCTTTCTTCTATTTAAGATTAAAAGAGTTCATGACCCTTGGTAGCTGTTTCCGGCTTTCAAGTTCTTAGTTAGCAAATTGTCCTTAAGTTGAACCTGGATTCTTCTTTATGCAATATAAGCACATCCTCCCCCACAGTTCCTTCTTCTTATTTTACACAGCTGCTAAACTCTACTTATCTAGCAGCAATTAGCCTGAACTAATTTTCACAATCTCCTGAGAGGCACCCATTTTCCTTAGATTTGGGTGGGTTTCTAAGGAGGATAGAAGGGACAGAAGCGGTTGGGAATATGGCTTAAAGAAACACCATTTGTCCCTTCAAGCTGAATACAAAGATAAAAAGAACTATTACCTGATAGAAGAAATATACAAAAAAATGTGTCCTTTCTTTAGATTCTGCTGTTTCCTAAACTATTGTTAAATTGGAATTGTCTTTACAGCCTACTGAACGTCTGTATTGCTTAATTAAAAATTGCAATCACTGCAGCATGACTTTAAAACTTGGCATTATCTTGGTCCATCTTGACTTCACTGTGTCTTATACATGGAGGCAGCCAGGCAATATTAAAATGTGACCTGTGGTAAGGACCTTAGATCTTGCCAGACAGTCACGGAGTCTGTGCTGAAAATGCTATTATAACAAATCACCTTGATCTCTAGTGCGATCAGGTTCCTGGGTAGTCACCAATCTACCCACCTGTGTACCCCAACAATGACCAGCATGGCACGGTATCAGCAAGGTGCAGTAGTGGAACTGGGATCTTAGAGGTAGCCAACAGCTGTCTGATTGAACTTATGGCCGCTTTACCTCAAGGGAAATCATGCCTACCTAGTACTGTAAACCAGACCCTACTACCCAAGATTAGTTGTGAGATCATAGATCTTAGATGAGAAGCTGATGCCCCCACTGCTAGACCAGCACAACTCTTAACTGCATTCTACGTGCTCATTCTTATACCTGCAAAGGTAGCTCTCACCCCTCATAAGAAAATACAAAAACAAACAAACAAACAAAACAAAACAAGACTTTCTCTTTGCAGCATGGAAACCATCCCTGAAAACCACATTGCTCAGACAAACTGGTCAACTTCTTGTTGGGTGCAAGACCCAACAATACATCTGCAACACAACTCCTGCACCTAAGGCTTGGGGAACATTGAAAAGAAGGGACAGAAAGATTGTAAGAGACAACAGACATGCACACACAGACATGGAGAGCTCTCAAGGGGATTGTCTAATAACATGGCAGTGGTAGGTTCTCTGTCTTTCTATGTGGCTGATCTCAATCTGAACCTTTCAGTTTCAATGACTAGAAAAACTAATATTACAACTTTGCTGAGTCTTGTCAATCCTTCTAACAAACTGCTGACCACATAGGTGGCCATAGGGACCCACAGACACAAATATCATTTCTGGATTCACAGCCACTCAGTGGGAGATTAGTCCACAGAGATAAACAGTTATGTGTCGACTGGTTTGAGCATATAGGTCCATTTTCCAAAGTTGCTGGGAACTAAATATGATAGATGGATCAGTAAATGAATAGAATAAACAACTCTAGAACTTTAATACCAAATAGAACACACTTCTCTACATGTAAAGCATTTGCATCAATGAAACAGATTTTTATACACCTAACTTTCCCAAATATAATGTGATATTTTGAAACCACAATCTTTATCTTTCAGAGTGAAGATGTCCCAACTATCCTTTGCATCAGGAATCTTTGTGGAAAACTATCTGAAGAAACATGGCTACCCTTGAGGCAGAGAAAATAAAGGAAATTGTTTATGTTCTTTTGAGACTCGGCACTTCTCTAGGACATCAACTGGGCCAAGCACAATGCTACCCACATGTCCCGTTTCTTCTAACTCCATAATTCTTGTAGTTATCTGCAAGGAGAAGGGAGCTGAAAATGACATAGTTTCAGTCTTGTTCAAAGACAGGAAGGTGTGGGATTTGAATGAGAAGAGATGGGTAGATTCACCAGCACATCATAAATGCAGAAGGTATCAGTTGACCATCAAAATATAAATATTTCCATGCGGTGGGGATGGAGCAAGTCAAGTGTACAAGCCTGAGAGAATTTCAGAGAATTAAACCTAACTGAGTTACATTAACTGCCTTTCTTGCTACTGTGAATAAATGCCTGGCAAGCAAGCAACTTGAAGGAGAAAGGGTTTTCAGCTCATGCTACAGTTCATAGAGATAGGAACAGGAGCCCAGAAGGACTGGTCACAAAGCAACTGTGCTCAGGATGAGTGCTTGGCTTGACTTGGCTTTCCCCTTTTGACTCAGTACAGTACTGCAGCTCATGGATTGGAACTATCTACACTCAGGGTGGATTGTAGCTCAGTTAAACCTCTCTGGAATCACCTTCAAGGACACATCCCAAGTGTGTCTCCCAGGTGACTCCGAATCCAGTTCGGAGTCCAGTTGATAATGAAGATTAACCAGCACACAAGTGTGCAGGCTGCATGAAAATGTTCTGCCAGTCACCAGTTTATCTGGTCTCCTCTGTTCGAGCTCCACCTTCTCTTCAAGACCCTTTTCCTGGGGTCAAAGCTTTAATTAAAAGCATTTGCTTTTAATTTGCAGTCATGGCTTTAATTCTTGTCACTAGAGGGCAGTAGAGAAACACTGCATTTTTTCTGGGCTCAAGCCTGTACCTAGGCAGGCTCTTCTGGCACAGACACAGCCAGTTTTCTCTATGTTCCTGTGAAGCAGAGTCTCTGTGGTAGGACTCCAGTCATGAATGGCTTCTCCCAGGACATGGCCTTACAGCAGGTTCTGACAGTGCAGCATCACCCAGTGAGCCAGGGCTTGCTCTCTTGTTCTCCTGTGGACTGGGAGGTCTTCCTCAGATGTTCTCCCGGATCCTGCTCCTTTTGCCTGCTGTTCTGCCTGTAGTCTGGTGTTCTACTCCTCTAGACTTACTGGCCAGTCTCTCAGTACTCCAATTTTAGTTATTTCTTAATTCCTTAAACTCCCTATATTTGAATTGGTGTGGGGTGTGTCTCACTTGTGGTCTGGCATCTTTGAGCCCTTGCAAAATAATTTACCAGTGAATTAGAACTCCAAGTGTCACCTTTGTTCTCTCTTATGAAGTAAAGCTGCATGTGACCTATAATTTTCTTTTTCCTTACCCAAGTCTAGGTAGGAGTTAGGAAAATTCCTTCTCTGTCATTGAAGTCTTGCTGAAATGAGCCTACAGCAGACATAGGAACAAAGAAAAGACTGAAAAGTCAATCTGTCCAGGACACCACCTGAACACATCCAGACCCTGGAAAACTCAGAATTTTACACACTTTCCTGATGGTGCCTTGGAAAAGGGGAAGCAGATGATTTTAAGGACTTTTCAGGGTAGGGGAATGGGTACAAAGATTCATGGTTTCTGATTCCCATTCTCTGGAAGTAGAATGGACCAAAGGACAGAAGATGGATGTGACAAAGTCTGTCTGGGGTGGGGCCAGCCTTTAGTCCTTCTTGCTGAGATAGGGTTTGGATTTCCCCATCAATGGAACCTCAGGGTGGGATCAAAGTTAACTGTTCCATGGATCTAGTTTTCAGGTAGATGAGAGATTTCAGAGTAAAGTCCCTTCCTGTCTCAGAAGGAGAAATGGGAGCAGGTTGGGGAGACTTTGATTTCAAGGCCTTTCAGCTTTCCTTGCCTCAAAGAACTGGGAATGTCAAAGCTGAGCCTTGACACCCACTGTGTAAAATGATACTTTTGATGGCAGAGCAGATTCATTGGAAACTTTACTACAGCATTTTGTTCAAAAGCTCTTCAGATCCATGGCTTTCCAGAGCAAAAACACCAAAGCCAAATGACTTCAGAGGGCAAGCTTGTTTGGAAAGTGCTACATGAGACAGCACAGAGCAGTTTTGGAAGTAAGCTCGTCCCTTCTTTGCCCATTTGGTCACTCTCATCTCACCAGATGGGACAAGGCCTCTGGAAGGATTTCTCATTGTCCTCTTCTGAGGAGAGTGGCAGCCAGCTGTTTTGAAAAACTCTGGGATAAGATGCTGGAGTCTAAATTCAACATCTCCAAGTCCAATCATAACAGGAAGACTAGTGATGTGAAAGCCACCTTCCTTAGCATTAGCAATTGTACTGGCTGGTTTAGGTGTCAAAACCACCCAACTTGACACAGGCTGGAGTTATCACAGAGAAAGGAGCTTCAGGTCAGGAAATGCCTCCATGAGATCCAGCTGTAAGGCATTTTCTCAATTAGTGATCAGGGGAGGAGGGTCCATTGTGGCTGGTGCCATTCCTGGGCTGGTAGTCTTGGGTTCCATAAGAGAGCAAGTCGAGCAAGCCAGGGGAAGCAAGTCAGTAAGAAACACCCCTCCATGGCCTCTGCATCAGTTCCTGCTTCCTGACCTGCTTGAGTTCCAGTCCTGATTTCCTTTGGTGATAAACAGCAGTGTGGAAAGTGTAAGCTGAAGAAACACTTTCCTCCCCAACTTGTTGCTTGGTCATGATGTTTGTGAAGGAATAGAAACCCTGACTAAGACAGCAATGAAGGTTCGAAAACAAAATGAGCAAATAAGTCTTACCACAGTTCCCTAAACTCAAAGTGGAAGTGGATGGGGCTAGTCTCAGACTCATGATTTTCCTGCCTCTATTTTCCACATGCTGAGATTACAGACATGTGCATCCACACTCATCCAGGTCACTGTGAGCTGCCCAGTGTGGGCCTTTGCAAGAGAAGTGTGAGCTCTTAACCACTAGGTCATCTCTCCAGCCCCATCATCTACTCTTAAATATTATTATATACCTGTAGTCAGATTAAGATCTCTGATGTACTACTGCAAATTGGGAGCAGGCAATGCTTATTTGGTCATTTACTCTAAAATGCATTCTAGTTTAAGTTTTTCCCTCCCTGGGATACTGAACAGAAGCACTTGGCTAACGCTCAGAGCAGTTCTACTGTCGGCCTTCCATGGTGCTGCCTCTGCTTATACTCTCAGATCAATCATCCCCGCAGATTGCTCCAGTTTCAGAAGTCCCCACTAATAAAATATCCACTTACTTACTAGAATTTCGTAAACATTTAGATTTAGGATGCTAATCCTTTTGATTGTGTCAGTCCAGGCCTAGAAGGACACACAGGTCAGTGGTAACAGGAAGATGACTGTTTCTTGACCACTGTACAATGAAGAAGTCCACCCCAAGCAATCCTGATGTGTAAGTTGGTGCAATAAGATGACCTGCACCGAAGCGAGGGGTAGACCAGGTAGTCTTTCATCCACAATGCAACTGATCAGCAAGGTTTGCATTGTCAGCTAGTGATTTAGAATAACTTCCTATATTTGCAGACCCCTCTCCACTTTTGTAGTAACAAGTTATTAAAAAGAAATGGATTAATGAAATAATTGGCAAAACACCATCTCCTGGCCCCACCTCTCCTTTCATAACTGCTGGAAGACATTTTGCTGTAACTAGCACACATCCATTTCAGAGTGAATGCGAATCAGGGCAAGCATCTTCCTTCCAGCCCCAGGAAAGCTAAGACTTACCCAGCATTGCTGGGTCTGAGGTGCTCACCCATTTTGCTCCAAAACTTCCTGTGTTCACCACCTCTTCCTACTGTTCTTTTGTAAAGAAGTATTGAAACCAAAGAGAATCACTGAAATATGTTTTCTTGTTTTTAGATTGTATCTTTGTGTGTGTGTGTGTGTGTGTGTGTGAGAGAGAGAGAGAGAGAGAGAGAGAGAGAGAGAGAGAGAGAGAGAGAGAGAATGTGTGCATGCACCAATAGTGTAACTTTACTGGACCTTTGACTTAGAATCAACTGCAAGAGCAGTACATGCTCCTAACCTCTCTGCTATCTCTTTGGACAAAGCAATTCAGCTCTCTATACCATCTTGCAGGACTTTTCCATGTTTTTTTTCAAATAAAAGAATTTAGGCCAACTTTCAGGGTCCTTAACTAAACAAAGAGGCTGCTACTATAATAAATTCCAGCCATAAGAGGTATCTTGTGCTTAGTCCATGTCACTATATAGACAACAGTCTATATCACTATATAGACACTTTTCATGTCACTATATAGACATGGTCTATGTCGATATATAGACAGTCTGTGTCACTATATAGACATGGTCCATGTCACTACATAGACAGTCCATGTCACTATATAGCATGGTCCATGTCACTATATATAAAATGCATTGGTCAGATGGGGTGTGGAGGGATGTAGGTACTATAATTGTTTGAAAACAGCTTTATGATTTAAAAATATCTACCAGACTTCGTTCTTATGTGAATCATTGTATTTTTCTGGCTAGCAGTTTCACAGAAAGTTACCCCAAAGGAAGAGCCACAAAGTTGCATGAGTGGTGACTCATCTCTAAATTTCAGGATTGCTGGTGCTGACAGATGGAGGTGACATCCCTACTGGCCTTCCTAAAGTCTGGCAGTAGATGTGCATGACCTCATCCTAGGGAGACAGAACATTCTGCAGATCTCTTGGCACAAGGTGATGAAGAAGGAGGGAGGAAGTCAGGATTCTTAACAATGTATTCTTCAAGAAATGTTCTACAAAGTCAGAATGCTTCTAATCAAAACCTGATGTGAACTTTAATTATGTACTGTTGTCAGAGAAAAATGTTCTAGATTCGAGGTGCTTGATGTAGCTGTGAAATATAAGGACTCAAATACAGAGCTAATCGGCTGCATCTTGAGCTAAATGAAACACAAATTCACACAGTGCCACCATGGAGGCCCCACACTTCCATCCAGCACTAAGGCCTCAGCCAAGTTCTGATACTTTGCTTCCACGACCGGCTCAGATGGCTCAGAGCAGTTCTTCTGAAAGGACTCTGAGTTATCAAGGACACAGTTGGTATCCTGGCATCCTATTATAATTCCTTACCTTCCTTTGAAACAGAGGAAGTGTTGACATCAACCTTGGACCAGCACCTAAGACAGGGCGTGTCTAGAGTATTAAAAAGCTCAAGTCGGCATCTCCATCTCCACTGGGCTTTGTTTTATGAAACCTAGAATTTGAAAGATAGAAAACAGATTTGAAGCCAATTTTCAACTCAGATGGCAGTGGATGCTTAGACTGTCACAGAAAGGCTTCTGAGCATGGGTGAGTGGACAGGGAGGTTAGGATAAGCACTGTCTGTCATGGCAACCAGAGGGAGACTTGAGGAGCCCAAAGGTGTAAACACAGAAGAGGTAAAGGGCCTGTGGGTACCTTTCCCCATGTGAAGGGCAGTCACGTAGAGCAGAGCTCCAGCTGGTTCTAAAGCACCCGGTTAGAACCAGCAAGTGAGACCATGGACTCCCCATGACAAAGGCCCGATGGCCAGTCACAGAAACCCAGCATGGAAAACCAAGAGATTCTGCAATTTCCAAGACTTGGGGGGACTCAGCAGAGGCAATGCAGTTCCTAGGAAGGATTCTGACCAGTGAGGAGGATGAAGGTAAGTGCTTAGTTAGGAATTTCCCCCACGTCCTCAAATCTCTAACAATGGGAAACTTTACCTTCTCTGTGGTAAGGCCACGTGCAATAAAATCAAATGTACAGTGATACACAGTTATTAGATACATTTATAGTGCTTCTCTTAAAGTTCCTTCCCAGTGTAAAGGCAATATCTGAACTCTGCCATGTGTTTTAGGAAGTATTTTGATTTATAAGTGTTCTTAGATGTGCATTTGAATTTAAACATTATATTAATTATTTTTTTGCTAAGACAAACTGTCTGGCAATCAATGTAAGAGAGGGAGGAAGGGAGAGAGGGGGGAAGAGAAGGGAGGAAGGAAGAAAAGGTAGATGGGTTTATTTTGACTTATACTTCCAGGGACTGTGGTCTTTCGTGGCCAAGGCAGCATGGTGACAAGAGCAGGAGGGGCTGGCCTTACCATGTTCACGGTAAGAGGCAGACAAGGCTGAGTGCTGGTTCCTCCTAGGTCTAGTACTCAAAAGGTAGGGCTTACCCTCAGGTGACTCTCCCCACCTCAGTCAACCTAGTGTAGATAATATCTTGCAGGTGTGCCCACATATTTGCTTCCCTGTGAATCTGGTTGGCAAGATTAATCATCACAAACATCTTTAAGAAACAGAATTTGGGATTCCAGTGTGTGATTTTTGGGATGTCTGAACTAGGAGTCCTTGCCAAAATGAAACGCACCAGACCCGCTCGGGCTCTAGATTTCAGTCCTATCGGTTGCTCTGAAAGGTTTGCACGGGATCAGTTATTGCCCACCGGCAATCAGCATTTTTGCCACAGAGTGGATGAGGTGAGAGAAGTCCCAGGAGATCAACGCCATGTGTCCAAAAGAAAAAGGCCTCTGGATTCTGCTGTGGACTCGTGAAGTCTTTAATTCTCTCTGCAGCGTCTTCAGGCTGGTGTGTGGGAGGACGTGCGGCAGATGGATGGTGAGGCTCATCACCAGCAGCACACACATATATCTTGTGAGTTGATTTTTTTATTTGCCACTCAAGGAGAGCAGAGAGATTGATTTGGAAGCACAGTAATGAAGGTGGGAGGTACTAGTTAGACTGTAGCTCGTCTTCCCAACATGTTCTCACTGCCATTTCCTCTCTCATGCTGACCTGTTCTTTTCATCTCCACACAGTTTTCCTGAAGGGGAGAATGAATGTTCTGCTATAAGAAGGCAGAGGCTTTAAAAAAAAATGGTAGCTGAAATGTTGGACTACAGAGCATCTGTGGGTGATGTCTGGTGAGATGTTTCAAATGTTTTAAGTACATTTCAATGTTTGCTTTGTGCCCATATGCACACAAACATACATGTACATATGCACAATTACACATTTAAAAATAACTGTGATTGTCATATGGAAAGGTGATTTCAGGTTTTCTCTTGTTCCCTTTCTTGTACTTTGTCTCGTGACAATAATATGATTTGCCACAAGGACAACAGAAGAATAAGCATCACTCTTCACATTACAAGAAACATTTCTGCTCCTAACATAGCAAAAGAAATGGCCGTCATCACATCCACCAGAGCCAAAGAATGCACCATTCCTTGAGGGGAGGGAACAGTGAACGGCACGTGTTTTGTGGTACCTTTGCATGCTGAGGACATAGAACCAACCTGAGGTCAGCTCTCAATGATGTGAATCCAACAGCAGAGCTGAAACCTCAGGTTAGAGCTGAGTCTCAAATCTGCAATTTTCCTGTCTTAATTTATTCTTGAATATGGGAATATTCCTAAATTCATGTGGTTTTGGAAACACTAATCAAAATAACTGTGGATTCATTATGAGACAGATATTTAATTATTAAATATTTGTATTTATTTACAAATATTTAAATTTACAATGTAAATATTTGTAAAAGATGGGTATGTATACATACATGCATTTGAAAGCATTAGTTTTTGTGAATGTACGTGCATATATCTTTTAGCCTGTGAGGGTACGTGCCTACCACGTGGTGTGTGTGGAGGTCAGAGGACAACCTCAGGTGACATTCCTCACCTCAAATGTTGCTGAGGGCAGGCTTTCTCACTGTTTACCACTGTGCTGTGTACCCCAGTCTAGCTGGCCTGTGAGCTTCAAGGCTTCCTCCTGTTCCTTTAGAATGCTGTGGTTGCAGACACATGCTCCTGCATCTGGCTTTTGCATAGTTTCTGGGGATCTGAACTCAGATGCCAGGTTGGGCCGTCTTCCGGCCCTGCCCCCACTTTCTTGAGATGGTGTGTTGCTATGGAGCTCTGACTGGCAGGCCTCGAGCTTGCAGTCCTCCTCTTGCTCAGCCTCTTGGGTGTGGAGGCTACAGACGGGGTCACTGTGCCCAGACTTGAATGTGTTTTAAGTGGCTAAAAATAACTGACGGTGGACAAACGTGTAGCATGAATTCCCTAATTATGACGCTGTTATTCACTGCCCAATTTACAGTTTAGATTTGCTTTTTTTCTTTTCTTTTTTAAATTTGGTTTATTTTTCCAGTAGGAACTTCTAAAAACATAATGACATGGATTTTTGAAATAGAAAAAGTTACTATTAATAATGTTTGTAAAATTTGAGTCACAAGAGCTAATGTGAACACATAGTTATCAGTAGTTTTTCACTTCACGGGAGAGTCCTTGCCATTTAGTGTATGTATAAAACTGAAGGTCTCGATGTGGTATAAAAGTTTCATGCAAAAGGAGAGGTGTGAGCCAAACCTCCCTTTTAAGTCAGTTTGAAATTACGAATGCTGTGCCTTAGAAAACAGCCTACACAACTACTAACTGTAACTGCCCAACGTTACATCAAACGGGTTACCTGGAAGGGAAGCTGTATGGGAAGGCAGCGAAAAGAGAACGAGACTAAGACAACAGCTGCTGTTCAAAGTCTCAAGGTTTAATGGAGGACTCCAAATATATAGGCGGGAGAAAACCCTTCCCCAAAGGCTGGAAACTCTCCACAGAACTGGTTTGGTTGCTCCGCAGGTGGCTAGTGTTTCTCAGGAAACTGCAGGTCCTTGAAGAACAATGGGCTTCACCTTGGTCTGAGCTCGCCACCCCAGGCGGAGGGGATTATGGCTAACACAGGAGTTCCCGCTCAAAGGCTGGGAGAGGAATTTCACCTTGGTCGATGTCAAATTCCTGCCAGGTGGCATGGCACCCCTATAAGGTTCTCTACAACCAACCATCACTGACTCCACAGAAACTTTTGCAATTCATATCATACATCCAGTAAAAGAGGAATACAATTTCAGAAAGTGAATGTTGCAGTGGTTTGAGATACAATGTCTCCCATAAGCTCCCATGTGAATCCTTGGCCCCTGACGCTGGCACCATTCTGTGAAGTTCTGGAACCTCTGAGCAATGGAGCCTACCTAGGAGAAGCAGGCTGCTGCAGCCATGTTCGTAGGAGCTCTGTGCCAGTGTCCAACTCCTCCTCATTCTTCTGTTTCCCATCTGCCGAGTGGTTAAGTAAATTCTCCACCACCGATTTCACTTCTATGGGGTTCTGTTCAATCAAGGGCCAAGCTGCCATGGACTAAATCTTCTGAAAGTGTGAGCCAAATCAAAGGCCCTTTTAGTCTATTGTATCAGGTATTTGTTACGATGACAAAGCCTAACATGAGTCATACAAGGTGTATGAGGAAAGAAGTTGGAAATGGCCATGGGCTGATAGGTCTGATTGTCCAACTGCTCATCGTCATTTTGGTGCTGTAGAAGAGGTGAGTTAGGTCAGGAAACCAGTTAGTGAGGAAGGGAAAGATGACAATGTCAGGAAAATATTAGTGTGGGAATCTACAGGCATTTGCCTTTGCTTCAAGAGGCCACCGTTTATGTCACCACATCTCCCTGTTTTCTTTTGTCTGCCCCAGACAGTACTCCAGCAAGCTAAGCAAAATTAACTATTGTTTATTGAGAGCACGTTGAATCAGAAGAGTCATGCTAAGTGACTTTGACCTTTTAATAGTCCTGAAAGAATGATTAATTCAAATTTTAGGTGAAGAAATTAAGGCTTGGCAAACTCAAGAAATGTTTCCAAGACAGTAGGCATAGTGTCACTGGCATTTGAAATGGTCCGTTATGTTTGACCAGAGTATGAGCTTAGAGAAGAACTCAGTTCTGCTGGTCCTCTGTGTGAAGTTTACACCTATCTGTTGTTGTATTTTGATGCTGTTTCTGCTCCCTCAAGAAGGGTGCCCCAGTGAGGAGTAGATCATGTACTCAGGTGATTTCAGGTGAAATCTTAATTGGTCAAATAAAGGCTAGAGCCTGTGATTGGGCAGTGGAAGAAAAAAGCAGTGGGAGGGAGAGAGGAGAGAGAGAGAGAGAGAGAGAGAGAGAGAGAGAGAGAGAGAGAGAGAGAGAGAGAGAGAGAGGAAGATGGAGGAAGAGGAGGTGGGAGATGGAGCAGACACACCTGGCTTGGAGGAGTCACAAGTAGCTAAGGGATCTCATAGCTGGGCAATAGTGTAGTCTAGTGGTGTATCTTATCTGTTCAATCTAGACATGCAACTTGTAAATATATTTACTAATATAAATCTGGCTGGTATAAATATAGGTCTCTAGTGTTTTCCTTTCATGGGGTTAGAGGGAGGTGAGTGGGACGAGAATGGCTGTTAGCGCTCTGCAGACCTGCCCCTGGAACCTGGGCCAGACGGCTGCTTGGAGACTGCTGCTGGCGTGTAGCGGGAGGAACTGTGGGCTAGTTTTAAAATCACATGCTACAGTTATCTTTGTCAGTGTCTGATGGGGAATTCCATGTATTATTGGCATCTCTTAGAAAGCAGACAGTATTATTTGGGCCCTTTCTGTGCACATAACCAGAGGAGGATGCTGAAGACCACCATCTTCAGAGAGCATGTACACTAAGTGTGTCATATCTGCCGCACCTCTTGCATTCTTGCGTTATTTCAGGAAAGTTTGTAATTCATGAATGATACATCGACAACTGAGAAGGTCAGAATATTACACACAGACTAGGAAGACCCCAGTGCTCTGTGACAGTGACTGCAAGGGTAACTCAAGCTGCTAGAGAGAAGCTATGTATTTTTAGCTCTAAATTGATGAAATAGTTATCTGTATATCTTGTGTCTAGTGGCTTTGATTCCATATTCATGAGATGATCATGTATCAGTGAACCTGGATTCAGTGGTGATTGTTTTCTGTTGTATTCTATATTTCATTTAATGATTCTACCTCTTCCATATCTGTGAATCCGGTATCCAGCTCCCTAGGTGGCCTCACTCTGTAGCTTCCTGTCTGTCATTGTCTACCTGGACTTCAGTTCCTTGCTTCTGCAGTGTTCAGGGGCACAACAGCGTGCAGGGGAGGCTGTACTCTGAAGGCTTGGCCTTATCGATGTCTTCTTAGCCTAGTCAAGCATGTGGTCCTGCATTTTGGTGCTTACCTGGTTGAAAACTCTTCTAACAAAAATCTCTCTTGGAATGGGAGCAGAGAAGGAGAACACCTGACATTGAGCTTGGACCTTCACATTTCTTACCTGTTGTCTCTTGAGGCTTCTGGCCAAGAGCCGTTTATACATGTGCAAATGTATTTTCGTTTGTCTCCTTCCTTTCCTTCTGAGGGATGGTTACTGCTCTCAGTGAGAAGCAACTGGAGAAGGTTGGAGTCCCATTACTTTTATCTCTACTCATAGTCTGTAAAGTGAGGTTTACCTACTTGATAAGAGGAAATGTTTTTAAGCAAAATTTATTCCATTTATTCATAGAAGTATTTTTTTCCCTTAGGATACGTTTGTGCTTCCACAATGACAAAAATACTAATGGAATTCTTTATGTATAAATATTTCAAAATATCTGTGCTTTTTTAGGCTATTAGTATGAATGTGTGAAAAACTAATGGTTTATTACAATAAATTTACTAATGATGCTCTAGTTTATAGTTTTAAATATGAGTAAAAGAATATTCTTCAGAGGGAGCACCCTCTCAAAGGCAAAGGGGAGGTGGGTGGAAATGGGTGAATAACTCTGGGAGGGGGGCCAGTAGGGGGGGCAGGCAATATTTGGAATGTAAATAAATAAAATAATTTGATAAAAATAGTTCATTTATCTATTGCTGCATGTTTGTAGTGTTTGTTGAATGTTGTTTGTGTGTGGTACATACATGTGAGTGAGCATGGCCCTGTGTGAGCATGCAGGGGCCTGAGAAGGATCTTGGGTATTTTCCTTCCTTACTCTCTACCTTATTCCCTTGAGATAGGATCTCTCACTAAACATGAAGTTTAGTCAGGTTGACAGACCACCAAGCACTCAGAATAGGCCTGACTCTACCCAAACATTGTGCTTATATGAATACACAGTCAAGTTCTGCTTTTTATCTGGGTGCGACATCATACTACCTCAAGTAGAAAATTTCATTGTGAGGATGAATTTGGGAATGGGATCAAGGGACACAAGAACATCAGTTGTTTATTTAACAAAAATATCCCAGGAAAACTCAAGTCTTTAGGAAAAAGTAAGAACCTTACCTGGCTTCTTAGTAAATCACAACTCAGAGTCACCAGAATAGCCACAGCCACAAAACCAGATGATCTTGTTACTGCTCCATTCTAAGCAGCCTGCAAATGCATTTCTCATTTGAGAACACACCTGCTTGTCTCACATACCCACTACTCTGTGTCTGTTGTATCTCAAGTTCCAGGACATTATTATGTGACAATTTCTTCTGAGATGAAACATTCCATTCTGCAAGGAGCTGTTAAGAGTCAGAACTAAACAACTCATAAGTTTTAGGAAGTCCCTGAAACTGACCAGATGCACTATGCCCCTCCCTCTTCTAAGCTTATAAAAGTAGTAGTAAGGACTGCTAAGAGACACTCTCAGACAAGCTAAGGTGCCTAAAAGAGGCTCAGGCCAATAGGAGCTGCCTATAGATGGCACTCTTTAACTTGTAAACCTGCCTGCAAGTTGTGCAGTGGGCTCTAGATTTCCAGATTTCATGAACTCTTGCCCTTGCTGAAGTGGGTTTTTGGTGATGCAGTTGTCTTTCTTTGAGCCATTTATACTCCTATAAGTAACCTCAATAAGACACATTGGTTCATCAGGTTGAATTGTGGTGGTATGCTTACTTTGATCTCTTGTTGGTTCCCTGCTTTGGCTAAAAGAGGTTTGTTTATGTCTGTCAAGGAATAGTGCCATACAATAGACATGGAGGTATTATTTCCCAGTAATGTCATCATTTCTCTTGTGAAAGAACTTTTATGCTAACTACTTCCCTACCATCCACACTTCAAATCATGTTAGCTGTTATTAATTGCTGTCCAGTGAAACAGGGACTGGGATCAAGGTTGCTCATTACTAAGTAGAGTGACAGGGGTCAGAATATTGTCACTCCAATAGAACCTTTGATAGAACCATTCATGGCACTTTGGGTGAAAAAGGTTACAGTTGTTGACAGATGTTCTCAAAGGCATTTGTCCACAAGTAGATGATGAAATCTGAAATACCTCCACCCCTTGTGGCTATACACCACAAACTCACATATAACCCCTCACACAAGTACTGCACATGACACATAAACCTCCTACACACAACACACACAAGCTGTAAAATAAATGCTACAGTTTATTGAATCACAGTGAGTCTGGATCACTGGTAAATCTGAATAGTTCTTATAAAAGCTTTTTTTGTATTTTCCTTTCAAACTATAAAGTTTTACAATGAACCAGAAGTGGTTTTATTTTTTTTTTCTGCTGACAGATGAGAAAGTGAGAGCAGGAGAATGAGTTGGGGTTGGGAGGGGGAGAGGAGAGAAGGAGGGGAGGGAAGGACAGAGGAAGACAGCTGGAGCTCGGTGGAGCGCACGGAAGTTAAAGGACTGAGGTCAAGATGTTCCTCCGCCATGGAGGTCGAGTCTCGAGCTCTGGGCAGTGTCATCTTCCATTTCACGCTCACATCATTTTAACCTCATCTCCACATTTTCTCTTCTTTTCCCTAAAACCAAGCAGCACAATGGGAGGGAGAAGGAACTGTGTTAAAATACATTTTCACACACTCAATACAAAGTGTTCTGTTAGTCTAGGAAGCAAGGGCCCTGCCATGGATCCCTGACATCTGTGAGTATTCTCCCTGCTCTGGGATGCCTCTGACTGACTGCGCAGCCAGATTAGCAATGTGAAGACAGGTGTCAGTAATAATCTTCCTAAGTTACTGAAAACACAGGACATCCTTCCTGTGAGCAAATGGGTACATGACAAACAGAATCTTTAGTATGAGGACAGTTTAAGAGAAGTGTCTTCATTTTATTCTTTGCCAGATCACTATGAGTAACCTTAAGGCTATGAATATGTACAATGCCAGTATGAATGGCCAGATTTCATAGTTTTTCTTAGTGGCTTAAAATTTTAATCCCCAGCAGGTAAAAGTGTAGCTTAAATGTTTGCTTACCACTCTCAACTTATACAGCTCATTTTCCTTACCCAGTGGCTAGAATACTATTTCCTCTCTACAAAGACAATGCAAGTTTCCATTTTTCCAACCCATGTGTCAAGTATACTTATTTCTTAATTTCAAGTTTTGAGTCATTCATATGCTGGATTCCCACAGAATGGAGGAAAATGAACATTGTTTTTCATGTCTAAAAAAAATGATTTAATTAAATCTCACCTCAGCTGGTTTCCAAATAGAAACACATTTTAGCAGAAAGACATTCTGGACCAAAGCCCATTCCAAAGAAGAGTGGACATATTCATCAGAGCATAATGCAGAAAAACTCCCACGGATGCTGCGTGAACTCTAATAGGGCCCCATTCATAAATATAAACAATGATTTCGGCCTCTTGTGACAATGTCTCTCTACTCTATTTACTAAAGACTTCCTGTTGGGTGGCATGAATGAAGTTGCAAAGATAGCCCAACAGTGACAGGACCCAGGGTATTCTGATTTAGGTCAAATTGATCTGGGAACCTATTAAAAAGTGACAAGTTACAAAGGCAAATGAAAAAATGAATAGCACTGCAAATTCACAAAGCATGTAAAATATGAGATGAGTCAGCAGACATTTCTTTAAAGTCTGCCACACACGTGTCTTTGCATGTCTGCCACACACATGTGTTTTTGCATGTCTGCCACACACATGTGTCTTTGCATGTTCCTGCTCTTTAATTAGACCAATGTGAAGTGCTTGTTACTCTTGCTCTTATCATTCACTATAAATAATTGAGCAAGTACTTTATCTTCAGAAACAAGTAATAACCATGGCTTATACTATCATGATTAAGAAGAATTGTAATGCTCACATGTTTGTAATCACAGAGGAGAACTATTAGGCTTTATTGGAGAATTTGGTTTAACACTGCCTTTGTCTGATTAAATGAAAATTTAAAACAAAATTAATGAAATATAAAATAGAATCTGGGAAAAATAAGGTTAGTGAAAATCTTACCAGTCAGAGATAGCTACCATTACCATTTCTGCAATATATTAATGTATATATATATATTTTACATATAGATGGTTATATAGAAATATGCTTCAACAGATATGAAGTTATATATGTACATGTGTACATAATACATTGCTATGCAATCAAATTGAACAGTGGTTTAAAATAATGCCTTCTTAGGAATACAAGGTAGGCATTTCATCAGATCAGTGGGTAAAAACATTTTTTCTTTTACATCAGCATAGAATTACATTGTACTTACTTTCACATAATTTGCTATATATTAATCAGCATTTAGGTTGGTTCAAATATTGTTGTGTAGTACTTTCCTCTGAATTAAGG
This sequence comes from Tokudaia tokunoshimensis, assembly GCA_036184795.1. NCBI lineage: Eukaryota > Metazoa > Chordata > Mammalia > Rodentia > Muridae > Tokudaia > Tokudaia tokunoshimensis. The sequence goes on along the minus strand of BTHU01000013.1, from coordinate 8,464,143 downwards.
CATTTCATCCTGGAAGGAAACTTCTTAAGACTCAGGAACTTCTTAAGGAGGCTCCTTAAGAGTCAGGGAGTAAACAACTCACAAGTCTCACAAAGTCTCTGAAACCAACCAGATTCACAAAGTCCCCCTCCCAGAGGTCATATAAGCAGTAAGAACTGCTGAAGAGGGTAGAATCTGTCCACTGAGCTGCCTCCAAGTCGTCAGAGTGATCCAGGGTTGTAATTTTCATGAGTTGTCATCAATGTTGGAATGGCCTTTCAATGATGCAGCTGCCTTCAAGGTGTCTGCATTCCTGTAAGTAAATCCCTAACAGTACTCTCCTAAGTAATCTAATAAACTCATTTAGTTACCAAGTTGAACTTTGATAGTTTGGTGACTTTTTTCTATCATCAGTTCTTTATCTGACAAGAATAGATGATTGCTCATGTGTCCCAGAAACAGCATCACATAAGAAATACTTCTTTATAGAACCATTATAAACAGAATTAATAAATCTTTCAATTAACAGTTGTATACATATATGTGACATACTATGGGCCACAGATACATATATATATTCAATGGCAATAATACTTTAAACCTTTGAAACAGTATTCTTACTTGGTGACACAAATGACATTTTTCTTTTAACTAGGAATATTTTCCATTTCCTCTCAGGTATTCTTTCAGTACAGTTAAGTGGTGAGTGTTAGTATCTGTCTTTACTATATTAACACCCAAATCGAAGCCTTCAGAGATACACGTGAAGTAGAGGAAACACAGCACACCAAATGTTGGGAGGCTTTCTGTACACCACACTCTTCCCAACAGGCCAGGGTGTACTCCCTCACTTGCGGGCCTGGGAGGACACTGGGCAATTCTAACACACGTGTTCCCTTACCTGCTGGCTTGGAGGACACTGGGTAATTCTAACATGTGTTCCCTTACCTGTTGGCTTGGAGGACACTGGGCTATTCTAACACGCGTGTTCCCTTACCTGCTGGCCTAATCTAAATCTTTTCAAATCTAAAATATATTAACAATAATTATAAAATTATTGAAACCTTACTTGGCTCTTGAATTTTAGTGGTTATCTTTCTTCTTGTCTATCCTGCAAACTTTGGTAATTATCAGAGACCCTAGATTCCTCCTATCACTCTAAATTAAGTAAAGAATCTTTAACTATAATATTTAAAAAGTCCTGAGAAACAGTTTAGCTTTTGAGATACCTCTGGTATATTTTCAGGCACTGTGTAAATCTTTACTGTGTCATTTAATTAAAAGATAAAGAATACCTCAGACATTTGTTAGTTCTGTTAATGTATTTTAGTCCATTTTAGAGAAGATATTTGAAAAAATAAAACCAATTGTTGAAACCATCAGATTAGAATTAAAGACATTTATGGAATTTTACCTTACATGAATATTGTTACAGCATTTTAAAGTACTTAACAGTTAAGTCAGTCTCATTTGATTAGCAGTTTATTTAGTATATAATTGGAAGTACTCAGAAAAAGAAAACAATGCATACCTTTATACAATTTGTCCAGCTTTTGAATATAACTTTCCATACTTTGAGAAGAGCTCAAATGATGGCAGAACAGTCTGAAAATCCTAAGGGACAGAGCTCAGGTTACCACGGAGACCCCACTGCTTCCCACTGGTATCACTATAACTATCACTTAGATTAGCTTGAACTCTAAGGCAGATTTTTAACAACCACCCTTCACATTTCCTCATCACCCTCCCACACCCCCCCACACATATACATTTTGGATATTTTATCAGTTTAAAGCTTTCATTAAATTCACATTTGGTTTTTTGTGTGCTTGCTTTTTTGTTGTGTGTTTCTGGATTTTGTTTTTTGTTTATATTTTGTTGTTGTTGCTGTTGTTGAGACAAGGTCTCACCGTGTGACCCTGGCAGGCCTGGACATCATTATGTGGACATGTGTCAGTCGTCTTGTATCTGTCTCTTGCATCTGGGATTATACGCACGCAGAACCACCCCTTGCAAACACACACTTTTTAATGTCTGTGGGTGGCGCATGGAAGCAGCTCTGGGCCAATATGAGATTTAATTACATGCTTTCAAGGAGTTTGCAAGATGATTGCCTTTGCCTTGGTTTTAGGGCATTCTGTACTTAGTTTTTGGCAAAGTTTATAAACATTCGTTAACAGAACCACACAAAGAGGAGTGTGATGTGTCCAAGTCCCTTTACTAGAGGGGGAGCCAGAAGCACCTCACACTCACACGTGACTTGTTCTTTAGGAGGCACATGCAGAAGTTTTTTGCAAGTAGCCAGATTTGAAGCGTTTGATTAAGAAATGGGTATTTCCACAGCCAGAGGGGTAATGAAGCAGCTCCTCTACCAACTCTGAACACTGTGAATAAACTGAAGAGGTTTGGTTTTTTATTCTCAAGAGTCTATTAGTGAAGAAAATTTTGTCTGAAGCTTTCTGGCTGAGGAAAGCCTAGGAGAAAAGCCCCATCCTTGGCCAAGGTCTTCAGAAGGTCCACACTTTACAAGTACGTGAAAGCAAGGTTCTCAAAAGAGCCTGTGGTGTGTCTGCTTCTGTGGCCATTCATCTGACGCTCTGCTCTGGAACAGTAGACTCCTAACCCTAAATATCTGCTTTGATGACTAACCTCAGGACCTAAGAAAATGCCTGCGCTAGGTCTGTCTGCTTGAGCGGCTGTGGTGGGCCCTACTTCCAAGTGCAGAGACCATGTGTGCAAGGAGACTCAGATAAAAAACGAATGAGTTAGTCCAATGAAGTGCTTCCCTGTAAGCAGCATGTGGGTGAATGTGTATAATCAAGTTTGCTTTTCCCCTAGGGTTCAGCCGAGTTCCTTCTGTTCCAGACACACAACAGAGGTAATCCAAAGCCATCTCACTGTTTGCAGTATCTCAGGCATGTTTACCAACAGCTAGTATCTCAAACAGCTCTGCACCTTGAATCTATAACATTTCTGTTGTCTGTGTCACATGGTAACTTGACAGGCACCGTAACCTAGAACTGTGAATAGCTCCATTTGTGTAAGTGCATATAGCAATATCTTACTTAACTTTCAGAACAAATAGACCTGTTCCACATGAAAGGCTCAAGAGGAAGGAAATGTAATAGACAGCAGAAATTTAGCTCTAGATATAGGGAAAATGAAATTTGTTAGTTTTTCTTATTCTTAATTTATCAGATAACAGTCTTTGTTATGAAGTTATAGTAACAGCAATATGATTGGTGAGTACAGCAAACGATATCAATATGATGTTGAAAGGTCTGGAGAGAGAAACGAAAGGAGTCTGTTAAAATCTTTTAACCATAGGCGAGACAGCGGTACTCAGAAGGTGACTCATTTGCTGTAAATATACACTCTAGAGTGACCCTGAGAACATTTTTAGGGACCATAGCTGAGTCTGAGAGTGAGGAGACATGGAACATTATAAAACAGTCAATTAATAGCAGATGTGCTAGATAAAGATGAAACAAACTCAGACTAAATAAAGGGCAAGTATAGCAAAGGAAAAGCAGTTACCACAGTGGTCGATAGTGACCCAGATGCATCAATAACCATTTTATACAGGCATGTTCTAAATGCTCCATAGAGGACAATGGAATGCCCCAAAACTTGCTTTAAATAAAAGATACAAATGGTGCAAAGGAGGTGGACAGAGAATGGCCCTGCATGTTCACATCAGCCAAGGAAGAGATGAAAATGCTATATTAATCTTGGATAAAACAGATTTCAGAGTAAGGAAAGTGATCTGGGATAATGGGAGTGACTGTAGAATGCTAAAGGGTCAAGTCACCAAGAAGACCTGTCAATCAGCCGTGTCTATGTGCCTAGAATCAGACGGTCAGCGCACATGAGGCAAAGACTGATAGAGTGGTAAGAAGTGGGTGGATTCACTATTGTACTTGGCAAAGTCCACGCTTCTTTATCAGTGACTGACAGATCCAGCAGGTAGAAAATCCACAAGGGTGTAATTGAACTGAAGAGCACTGTCAATCAACTGGATGTAATTGACATCTATAGACTTTTTATCCATCAGCAGCAGAGTGCACACTTCACAGATTCATATAGAAATGCAACCAACATCAACTATGTACTGAACCATAAAGAACTTTACAAATTTAAAATAAACCACACAAGTACCATTTCATAAAACAGCTGACTCACACGGGGCATCAATGACAGATACATGGAAACCTCCAAAGATTTGAACATTCAATAGTGCACCCCTGAAAAGAAGACAAGTCAAAGAATCCTCAGGAGGAGACAAACCTGACTAAGAGTGGAGATGAAGTTGATGCAGATGGCGGAAGCACCAACAGCAAGCAGCAGGGGCCACATGGACAGAGAGGAAGGCAAGGCCATGCCCAGCGAGCAGAGCATCTGCTTTAGGAACCAGGAAAAGGGAGTGCTCACAACCACGCAGGAGAAAATGATCCGAGTAGAAATCACGAATCAAAAATAGAAAACTGGCTCGGGAGATGACTCGGCCCCTCAAGCACGGAGACCAGACGCTGGGCCCCAGTACACACGTCATCCCTGTACCATAGAGGCAGAGACGGGGAGCCCCTGGGTGGATACCAGCTGTAAGTGGTGAGGCTCAGCTTCCCCATGACAAATCCTGTGACAAGAACAGGAGACAGGACCGTGCCAGGCAGTTCTGCTGTGGGGACCTTAAAGTCGAGGGCTTCCGTTTCCTCCACTGCACTCGAGTACTCTTGGGTTTTCCCCGATACCATTTGCCTCAGTGAACAAAGTACAAAGTAATGAGGGCGATGGCCTGTGTCAGCTTCGGGCCTCCACAAGCAAGTGCACATGTGTGTATATGTACCTGCACACACATATACACACATGAACGCAAACATATGCATGTGCACACATATATAAATATTCATACACACATGACATAGGGGAACAGAAACATCAAAGACATCATCCACTTCCTTGTAAACATCGATAAAACCAGGAAACTGCTAACCAAGCTGAGCAAGGAAAGAAAGCGAAGACGCCAACAGCTAAGGCCAGAAGGACAGCAGACCTCAGGCTCCACAGGACAATGTAGGGACAATGAGGACGTTTACAGTTGGAAACTCACTGTGGAGATGGACAGGACAGCACAAGGCCCACAGCTCCGTGTTTTCTCCCCTCTGTCCACCAGTAGTTAGAGTCTGCTGGTAGTCCTTGTATTCTGTCCTCATAAGTGTCCACTAAAGCAAACCTCTGATTCTCTGACAAGTTCAGAGCAACGTGATGAAGTAGACTTTGATCACAACTCCCTGTAAAGCTATTTTAAACAAGTACCCTGAACATACATAGACACATGCATTGACATGTACAGGTAAGATTAGGAATGATGCCGGGCAGTAGTGGCGCACGCCTTTAATCCCAGCACTTGGGAGGCAGAGGCAGGCGGATTTCTGAGTTCGAGGCCAGCCTGGTCTACAAAATGAGTTCCAGGACAGCCAGGGCTACACAGAGAAACCCTGTCTCAAAAAACCAAAAAAAAAAAAAAAAAAAAAAAAAAGATTAGGAATGATTATAGTCAGAAGTTCTGGGCTTTCCTTCCTTCAGTCCTGTTATGCTCGTGTGTTCTTAATTTCTAACTTCTGTGAGTTATAGAGTTCCTCCTCCCCATGCATCCAGCTAGCATCCGGGCCTGTGTGCACAGAGTACTGCGTCTGTCCAAGCACCAGTACCAGGACTTAGTCCTGCCTAGGGTCAGACAACAGACCTAAGTTTACAGTTCTGTGGATGAGCATGGAGTGGTCCACTCTGCTGTAGAAGAGAGATCTTTCAGAAAGTCTTTACTTCAATTTCTGATTTCCAGGCCCTCACCGCCTTAACCAGTAACTAACTGCAGCTTTTGGCAAAGGAAACCTCTGGTCCTGATTCCAAGTTCCATACAAGTTGCTTCTGACACAATAAAACAGTCACCCTGCCATGAGAGGTGATTTACTCCTAAGAAGCCACTCGACGGGGTCAGGTTAAACAGGTTAAATGGAGGCTGCAGGTTGTTTTTCTGAAAAACATCCTCATCAAGAAAAACACTGGGGAGCCTGATTCTACACCCTGCTGCCGCTGCTGCTTGCTGGAGCAGACAGCTTCGGCCGCTAGGACGCCCAGCCAGACACAAACCATCCCCTGCCATGATGAGCTCCTTGGGACAGCTTGAGAGTGTTGGGAAGTGAACAGCTCTCTCAGATGGAAAGCAGCCCAGGTCCATTTCAAACCCAAGTCAAAATGACAAAGAGTGAGTGTCCCGGGCCACTCGCCCCAGGGCGGCTGTGTGTTTAGCTAGTTATTTAAGGCTTTCCAGCAGACAGTCACAGCTGAGCATGTAACCAACCCATGTCGTCCATGCCCCTGAGTGAAACAACACTGCTGTACCACAGACAGAGCCCTGAGAGAACCGTCGGGTGGGGAGGGGGATCACAGGCCAGGCACGTACCTATCAGCTGAAATTATTTTAATATAGTCAGCTTTAAAATATTGCAGAGATTTTTCTCTTAGAACTAAAAAACCAAGGTAGATGATAAGAGATGTTTGTCTGAATATTAAATGCTATTTTAGTGAAAATTATCTCCTGAATGAAATAAACCCCAAATGCTCTTACCAGCTAGTCTTCTGGATTTTCTTTTCTTTTCAAGTGGGAGTTCATGGGGTGCTTTCAAAGAGTTCCTGACATTTTTCACGCAAATTAAGCCTAAGTAAACCTTCTAAAAGTGTTCTGAGTTACTCTCAGTTAACTTTAAAAACCACTCGTTTTGGAAGCCACATGGCTGAGAAATATTAATTTTCTACTGGTTTGGGTGCAGGTGACATTGCTGATATATGTATCGCGATGACAGCGGTGGCCCACTCTGCAAGGACGCCAAGGCTACTCTGTCAGAAGTCTGCAGCTTGTCATCTGTGCATGCGCAGTGACACTCACTCGCACCAGGTCACTCCTCTTGCTGAGCAGGCATCCTGTGAAGAGCTGGAAGGTCCGAGCTCACGTGTGAAGACCACCTGTGTCTTCACTGAGCTGTGCTCCTCTCCTCCTCTTCCGTACTGTGCCCTCCCATGAGCCCCGTTTGTCTGGAACTCTGCTACCCAGCCTGGCCTCACACTCGGATCCTGTTGCCAGCTTTAGAAATGCTGGGGTTGTGCTGTGCTCCAGGCTAGGCCACCCTGTCTCTCTACCCCACACATATCCAAACATAAAGGGCCTACACCCCTGAGAGACAGATGCATGTCCAGTCTCTCACAGTTGATCACCTTGCGAACAAACTTTCCCCTAAAACACGCATGATGTCAGTGAGTGGCGTTTGGCACCCGGGCAAAGGTGCTCAGACAGACAGGTTCGGCCCCACCCTTGAGAGAGGAGGAAGCTCTGGACAACAACAGCATCTCTGAAGTTTTATCTGAAGCGCAAACGTCCTGAGCAGCCGCCTGAGCTGAGGGTGCTCCTGGGTTTACTCCAAGGTTTTTAGACAATAGCTTCAAGGGTTCTTTCTGTTCTTTGTATTCTAAGTCACAAGGCCTAGGCTTTACATGAAACCACGTGTACACGCTTTGAAAGGGTCAATGTTCAGCTGTGAAAAATGATGACAAATTCAATCTGAACCTAAACAAAAGCAGAAATCGTCCGCATATTAACATAGCCTGGAGGCTGCAGATGCCCTAGGCGTTGCGCACAGACTTCCTAGGGCCTTAGACTCTGAAGTAACTCTGCCTTGGAGCCCAGGGCCTCCAGAAAAGATTTGTGATCCCAGACACGCCCCCAAATCTCTACCATACTTGTTACCTCCTAAATTGTGGGAAGCTGAGTCAGGGGGATCACACGTTTGAAGTCAGTCTGGGATCCATAGAAGCTTCCTCGTCACTGTCTGCCAAGTAGAGAGCCATCACCTCAACCGACAGCTGACACCAGAGCCACTGTCCAGCACATAAGTACTTATTTTTAGAGAAACACTCAAGTGCTCTTATTTTTAAAGTAGATCCGATGAATAGTCTCATATGCTTTCTGGGGCTCACTCTACTTGGCTTAGGTCAGGGAGGGCATAGCCACACTGTAGAGTTGTGTATTTGAGTTGCTTCTTTCTCTGCTCTCTGGAGACATCTTTCCCCAGAACTCCACCCTCTCACTGTCACTCCTTGAGCTCACCTGTTTAGTTCTCATAGTCAGCTTCCCGTCTTGTGCACTGTCTTGGCTATAAATGCACACATAAATCAGCACATAAGCAGTGGGGAGTCTTGTTGACAAATCTATTGTACTATGGGGTACATATCTCATAATAAAAGGAGTATACAATATAACAATATGTCAGGAGAAGTAGATGCACATACAAAAATAGATGTATGCACAGAAATATAGGTATAGATATTAATTTCATTGAAGTAAAACAAAGTAAGACGTCCAACTAGACTCTATGCTGTGGTTAGGAAGGCCCATGGCCTGCTCATTGATTCTTATCACACAGCTAATGACGTCATAGCAAGAGGCTCTGGTGACATTACCCGTGTGTACAAAGGTGACACAAGGTAAGCAGGAGGGATGTTGAATAGGACTGCCACTTAAGGGAGCATGTGGCTTGCACATGGCTAATCTACTGGAAAATACGCTACAAAAATGTTCAGAGCGAGTATCAGGATGGCTTCACAAGAACAAATTACAATGGGAATAACAATAGACACTAACACTATAACACTCCGAAATAAGTGTTGCTTGGTAGAAGGAAAACCAAATACCTCTGTGTAAGGAGGCACCCTAAGGATGATCTCATTGAGGACAGGAATTGCTAAAAGTCAGGTGACATTTTGTTCATAGTTGTATTCTCCAGGTTTAATTTAACACAGTTGATAGGCACAGAGTGGGCTTGGTAACTACTGGGCCAAAGACATGGCTGAACAAATGCACACATGAGCTTGGCCCTGTATCCCTTTGTGGACAGCGCATCTTCAAGCCTGTCTGTCTTTCAGCCTGCCTCCTCTAGAAATGTCATCAGCATCCTAGTGTCAACTCACACATCGGCTGAAACCTTTAGAATCCCAGCTAGCAGATTCAGCCTTGTGTCACTTCACAGCTATAGCCCAAGTCTCAAAGCACTTGTAAGATATTAATCAAGAGAGTCAGGTCCACTAGCAAGAAGGAAGTGTCAGACACTATATCAGAGTTGCATGACCAGGGCCTTCATCTGTCTTGTCTGTCTTCCTGTGCCATCATAGTGCTGAATAAATTATGCATATACAATTACACATAAATAAATCTTAACTAAATAGAAATGCAGGCCTTTTAAGTGTGACTCTACTTTGTCAGAAAGTGGGTATGATGCCTATAATAGGAACTTCATAAGAACCCAGCTGTCACACAGATCCAGACCCCTGACCGGCACATCTCTTAATGCTCACTTGTTGCCCCCAGTCCAACACTTGCACGGCTGGCCATGTGTAGGGTCAGGACTCTCACATCCTCAAGCACAGTGCTTAGAAGTCTGAGTGCTTTGAACCAAGGCCCTTCTCACCTGCTCTTGTCCTTTTTGGTCAGTAGAACCCCATTTTCTCCCAAGGCAGGCCACAATAGCTAGAATCCTCCCCAGCCATGCCAGTAATAAAATTGAAACATGGTTTTAATGTCCTCTCATCTTTCTGTGGCAGCACTGGCCATGAAGAAACTCTTTGACCTACCTTGTCTACCAGGAATGCCAGAGACATAAATATTATATAGAGACCCTGAGAAACAGCAAACAGATAGGCCCTTGTGTGTTTCCCTCTGCTTTAAAAAAATTACACAATACCATTTTTTCCAAGTTCATTCCTACATGGTTATCTTTTCCTCATAGAACCTGAATATCAGAGCAGATGGTGCCCATGGGTGTTTAGATCCTACAATTTAATATTTGGTGTTCATGGTGACCCTGGAAAATAGGAGTACCACGGATGATGAGAGTGAAGTGTACACTCTATAATCAGGTCACATTTCTGCTGTGACATATCGTTGTGCATGAAGGTATAGCTTCCAGTACTACATGGCAGATTCTAGGCCACCTATGGTGAGAGAATAGCAGAAAAAGCCAACGAATGAGAACATGAGCAAGTAAGATAAAGTAACAGCTTAAAACGTGCATACAGATCTTAACTAGATCTTCACAGGTGATAGCCATGTATAGGATATTTCCTTATTCAAAGTGCTTGGGAATGAAATGCTTGGGATGACCTTTAGTATGAATGGATTTTGGAATAAGTACATATATGTAACTCAGTATATATGTTGGTGATGGGCCCATGTATTAGTTAGGGTTTTACTGCTGTGAACAGACACCATGACCAATGCAAGTTTTATAAAAGACATCATTTAATTGAGGCTGGCTTACAGGTTCAGAGGTTCAGTCCATTGTCATCAAGGCAGAAACATGGCAGTATCCAGGCAGACATGGTGCAGAGGAGCTGAGGGTTCTACATCTTTATCCAAAGGAAGCCAGGAACAGACTGGGCATCCTCAGGCATCCAGTAGGAAGATCTCTAAGCCCAACCCCACAGTGACACACTTCCTTCAACAAGGCCACACCTTCTAATAGTGCCACTCCCTGGGATGAACATATACAAACCACCACATTCCACTCCCTGGCCCCCATAGGCTTGTTCAAACATGAGTCTATGGGGGCCATACCTAAACATAGCATAATGCAAAATACATTTAGTCCAATTTCAAAAGTCCTCGCAGTCTGTAGCAGTCTCAACAGTATTAAAAGTCCAAGGTTCAAAGTCTCTTCTGAGATTCATCCAATCACTTAACTGTAATCCCAAAAGCAAGACAGGAAACCAGCTGGGCAGTCTCCAAACTCTGCATCTCCATGTCTGATGGCAAAGCAGTCTTCAGATCTTCAACTCCCTTTTCATCTTTGTTGACTGCAACAAGGTTCTTTCTCCTGGGCTGGTTCCACTCCCTGTTAGCAGCTTTCCTGGCAGGCATCCTGTGGCTCTGGCATCTTTAACATCTTGGGGTCCCCATGTCAACTTCAGCTTCACAGCTTCTTGTTCCAATGTCTGAGTTCCACACATGATCTTCTGTGCATCTCCAAAGGGCTGGTGTCACTTCTCCAGTTCTGCCCTCTGTAGTACTCTAAGTTCAAGTTGATCCATTCTGCTGCCACTGCTGTTCTTGGTGGTCATCCCATGGTACTGGCATCTCCAATATGGTGGAGACTTCTACTGCAACTACGCTTTACCAAAGCCTCTCTTAGGCTTTCTTCATGGTACCAAGCCTCAACTCCTTTGCATGACCCCTTCAGTCCTTGCTGTCAACTACAACTGAGGCTACACTTTCACCAATGGCCTTCCATGGCCTCTCACAGTGCCAAACCTCAGCTGTTCTTCATGATGCCTTCAAAACCAGTACCACCTGGATGATTCTTACACATTACCAAGTACAGCTGTAGCATGAGGTACAATCTTGGCTATCTCTGGAACACAGCTTCTTTGTGCTCTCAGGAAATACTTCCCAGAAGATATCACCTAAGCGATGCTGGTCTTTTCTTAATCACCACTAATTTCTTAGCTCCAGCTTACCAGCATCAATTGTCCCAGTAGTCTCCTTCTTCTCTTGAATATAAAGCCAGAGACACATGGCCTAAGCTGCTGAGTTCTGCTGTTTGCAGGAGCTGGAACATTGGCTCCCTTGTTCTATTACACTATCACTAGCTTCCTTTATTCCAACTCCTTCACTGCCTAAGCTTGGCTGTCCTGGATCTTGCTTCATAGACTGACTTTAAATTCAGAGATCTGCATGTCTGTCTCCTAGTCACTGGGATTAAAGGTGTGGTTCACCAAGTATGGATTTAAATTTTTCTTCACCTAGAATTTGCTCTGTCCTAGGCTTGCCTTGAACTCAGAGATCTGCTTATCTTTGTCTCCTAGGATTAAAGGCTTGTACTACCATGCCTGGACCTAAATTTAGCTGGGAGGAATCTTGCCTCAAAATCACTACTTCCTTAATTCAATTTAATATCCTTGAATTCAGCTCCATTTCACTTCCTGATGTCCCTTTAATACTCAAACTATATATTTTGTATGTTTCCTTTCTCAGCTTGCTATGTTTGTTCAAAATGCTCTTCATCAGATTTAACCAAAGAACAAAGTCTCTGTTGGGCTTTATTGAGACTTCCTTTGTCAATACAATTAATATACATCTCTTTTCCTTAGCCTTAGGCAGTCTCTTCAAACAATGGCACAAAGCAGCCATGTTCTTCACCAAAACATCACAAAAACAGTCTCTCAGCCACATATGAAAGTACTTCTCCACTGAAACCTCTTGGGCCATCAGGCCTACACAGTTCAAATGACCCTCAGCACCACTGTCTTCCATATTCCTACTAGGCTGGTCCATTAGGCCCCACTTAAAGCATTCCATGGTTTTCCAAATCCAAAGTCCCCAAATCCACATTCTTTCAAACAACAGCATGGTCAGGCCTATCACAGCAATACCCCACTCCTGGTACCAACTTCTGTATTAGTTAGGGTTTTACTGCTGTGAACAGACACCATGACCAATGCAAGTTTTATAAAAGACAACATTTAATTGAGGCTGGCTTACAGGTTCAGAGGTTCAGTCCATTGTCATCAAGGCAGAAACATGGAAGTATCCAGGCAGGCATGGTGCAGAGGAGCTGAGGGTTCTACATCTTTATCCAAAGGAAGCCAGGAACAGACTGGGCATCCTCAGGCATCCAGGAGGAAGATCTCTAAGCTCAACCCCACAGTGACACACTTCCTTCAACAAGGCCACACCTTCTAATAGTGCCACTCCCTGGGATGAACATATACAAACCACCACAGCCCAATTCAAATAGGAAAGTCATGTATGTTTCACAAGCACAGCACAGACTCAGCTGAAGGTAATTTTATCAATGACTTAAATGGTTCTGAGCATGAGCGAGCCTCACGGTGAATCTCACAAAGAGGTCTCACAGTGCGACCCTTTCTACTTCGGGACACTTCCACTAAAAAGAGTTGCAGATTTTGGGTTTTCAGGTCAGGAAATAGTTATGTACAACAGAATTTGAAATTTAGTTTCAAAATGAATAATTTTGAAGTTGGGACAATTTCTCTAAGGTAAGAACAGGCTAATGTGTGAGTGGAACTTTCATGAACAGTCTGTACACCCATGGCCACTTGTCAAACCTAGATTCCCACCATTGCTCAGAAATAATCACATTTGTTACATTGGTTTCTTTATGTTCCTTTTAAAATGTATTTTAAATATTCATTTACTTATTCATACAGTCTTTTAGGTCAAGTATTAATCAAGTGCCTTGGCAGTAAGAATATAGTAATGATTAAGTTAGACAAAATTTCCTATCTCCATGGAATGAAAATTTCTAGAAACGGGAGACAGGTAAGAAGCAAACATGGGAAAGAAATGGGAGACAGACGGGTGGGGCTGGAAAAGCATCTGTGATTCCTAATTGGGTGTCATTAAGTGTCGGGGAGGCTGCCTGAAGACACATCTGCCTAACCTTAAATTACAGGAGTGAGTGGCCTTGCCATTCAGGAGCATGGCCACACTACTAAGTCTGTCACTACAATTCTCATGTCATATCAAGTGACCAAAACCGAAGAACCCCAAAAAGATGGTAGAAAATTGGGGGGGGGCTAAAATTTTTCAACTGAAAGTTGTTAATGCCTTGATATTTGCAATGCACAATGCTGGTCAGTGTGCAGACATACGATTAGTGCCTCTTTAGAGCAGACAGCGAGCTAGGGGTACCCTGGCCTTGCAAGCTTTAAGAGCTCTCCCGACTCATGCCAAGTCTGACCCATATGCTACCAGCATCTGGCACACTCCTAGGAAGAGGGGCGTCAGCTCAGAGGCGAATGGGTTCCAGCCTAGCATATTGTGTGCTCTTGGTGTTTTTATACTTCCGGGCAGCAGTGTCCAGAGAGACACTGGAGAGATGGAGATGGCTGTCTTAATGTAGTAATGGTTATCTTTCCTTCATTGAGCCCTTAAATGGTGTCTGATGTCAAAAAGAAATTAGTTTGGAAGAAATTCAAATAGAAAGACTATGTGTTGTCTAGGCAGCTGGGAATTTGCACATGTGCATGTCTGTCTGTGTGTATGTCTATATGCACGTATGTATGTATGTATGTAATATGTAGGCGCATTTGCCTATGGATACACACAGAGGCCAGAGGAAAACATCATTAGAACAAGTCCTTCTATTGTTCTGTGCCTACTTTATTTCCTTGCAACAAAACGTCTCACTGAATTTGGAGCTCTCTGTTTTCATCTAAAGGCAACCAGCAAGCCACAAGGCTCCTCTTGTCTCTGTCTGCCCCTCCCAACAGGGGTTACAAGTAGTCACCAAAACCAAAACCAAAACCAAATAGATAGGTAGGTAGGTAGGTAGGTGGGTGGGTAGATGGATGGATAGATGGATGGATGGATGGATGGATGGATGGATAGATAGATAGATAGATAGATAGATAGATAGATAGATAGATAGATAGATCAACCGATAGATAGATGGATCAATAGATAGACACATAGATACATAGATAGATACATTGATAAGGTGGGAGCCATCTTCCTAGCCCAGGAAGTTTTAAGAGCAATGGTGACCTCCATCAGGATCAGGTTTTCTTTCTGTGGCCATTGTCACTGGTGGGAGAAGTGGCCCTCCTCTAAGAGGACCCATTTTTCTGGAAACTGTTCAGGACTAAGATTTGTGATGGGATATATTATTTCATGGTTAGCTGGAAGGCAGGCCTATGCATAGCACATCTTGTGCATTTTCTAATTACCTTCTCAAAAGGCAAACATGCCTAAAAAACAATCAGCTGGCTAATTTAAAAGGCAATGCAAACTAAAATGAAGGGCAATTTTTTATGTATTTTAAGGGCTTTATATGTGCAAATCTTACCCTTGGAATCAACTAGTCATCAGATCTTAAAAGAAAAAGCAATCCTGCCTTGCTTCATAAAAGCAGTTCATCTCCTTCTGCACACGTCTTCATCAAAAGCGAGTTTCACTTGTTGATTTGAGTCTGTGCTGTGAGAACCCATGTGATAATGTTCGTATAAAAATCAGGAAATTAGTCTCACTGCGGGAGCCTGCTAAGGACGCCGATTTAATCTCATCCTTGAAGCACTGGCAGAAAACATATTAATTGTGGATTAATTTATGCAACAAATATTTCATTTTAATTATGCTTCATTTTTGTCAAGCTATAAAAAACGTCAACAGTTCTGGCAGTGTTTTTCTTACAAGTTTTTTCAAATGGAAGAATTAAAATCAAGTACTGTTTCTGAAAGAGATCGTGAAAGATTTCTAATTACTGCTTGTGTTTTTGAAAAATTGCCAGACTAGTAACCCCAAAATAACATCTGGGAGTGTGTGAACTTGAAGCTTTATTACTCAAAATTTATAATTCTTAATAATATACATGCATCATTAATATAATAGAATTCCCACTGCAAAATTTTTTATAATTACAGCATATATCAATAACTGTCATTACTGTGAATGTTCTTTCTGCTTTTGATCATTTCTCCCAGGGAAACTAGGATGAGGATAAGTGAGCTGATTGCAGCTGAGACCGGGCTCTGAGGGAAGAGTGTTTACCATCAGCAGAACTGCACAGAAGCACACCAAAGCAACAAGCTGGAGAATGATGTTAATTGTCGTTAGCAAATATTTGCTATGCCCTTAGTAGGTGCGGATCCACCCAAAGCATTGTCTCCTACAGAAAATGCCACTTCCCTTAGGAAAGCCTCTCTTTAATTTAATATAAATTAAATTCCCCAGCACTGAACACCTATTGTATATTTTCACACCTTTCTCATGTTCTTTTCTGCTTCTTGTTTTATGTCACAGCAATTGTCCTTGGAGTCTGATCTCAGCTCAGTTGGAAAGGTTCCTGAGTTAGATCTCAGCCTCTGTCCACTATTCTTCATTAGCTAGATTCAAATGTGTGTGCACAGGAAAGCATATGGGAGCAAAGACTATAAGTTATTTCATAAGTCTTTCTGCAAAAAATAAAACCTGTGTATGGAAATTTCACTGTGGCAGAGCAGTGAATTCTTCATCCTGTTCCATCCTCTCAGAAATGCCTACTCTCACATATGGAGAATCATGGAACATCTGGTAAGTTATGCCTGCCTGGGGACTAGAAGGTGGGAGGGACCTCAAGGTATGGCTGCTGCTGAGCAAGGCTGTGGCGGAGCACCAGCCCGAAAGTGAACAAGGGGGTGCAGCTAAGACCCCGGTCTACTCTTCCTCTCTACGTCCAGAAACTTGAGTCGCTGACACCTTCCGATGGGTCTGATGGCAGAGTAAGGACCAGGGTTTGCTGGGAACTGTATGTGAGGAACACAGACCCCAAGCTCCCTAGCTCCCTCTCTGCACTCTCCTTGGAAACAACCCTTCCTCCTCTGCCCTACCTTTAGGGGCTGGGAACTTCTAGAGGACAGAGCAGGAGGCCCCCAGATGCGAGCAGGCAAGGGGAAGGTCATGTGATAGCACCCCCTTATTTTGAGTTGTTCAGCACTTTGTCATCTACAGTTACCCTTAGTCTGAAAATGAATGAAAAATTACAGGGACATCTAATATGCTTTAAATAGATTTTATTCTCATGTATTGTTATAATGGTTCTACATTAGCATTGCTAGCTGTTAATTTTGTAACTGTGCCTAATATTTTGCTGTGTGCATTTGTGCCCGCATATAAGTAGGACACCACATCCATGCAGGAGCCTGCAGAGACCAGAGGAGGGATCCGAACCCACAGAGCTGAAGCTCCAGGCAGGTGTGAGCTGGGGCTGGACCTGGGCCCTCTGCATGAGCAGCAAGTGTTCTTTATGACTGAGATGCAGTTGCCTCAACTTTACAAAAACAATTCCTTAAATACTTTGACATCAAATTCAGAACACCTGGGGCACAGCCAGCTCTGGCTTCTGGTAGGAAAGATTCCTCTCAAGTTCATTGGTTTGATACCAAAAGACAGATTGCCAATGAAAGAGTACAATTACCCTGGTTCTGACTGGAATTCTATGAAGCCAAGAAGAATTACAGTTGTATCACAGAGGAAGAGAGTGAGAATCACGTGTCACACCAGGATCTGTCCCAGTACACTGTCTACCTTAGTCCAATCGCATTCCCCAAAGAAATCACTCACCATGGCTCTGAAATTGTCTGCATGCCCAGCTCCTCTCTGCCCTGCCAAAAGTTAAGCCTCAAGCATCTGCCCTCGCTGGAGTTTCACAGTTTGTGAGGCTGCCTGTGTACGCATGGCAATACATCTGTACGTCATCTTGTCACCTGCTGCTTGCCAGTTTTTCAGTAGTCTCAGTTCCCAGACTTTTGGGGACTTTTCCTCAGGTGTATAAAGGAAACCATAAGATTTACAAGGTTCAGAACTATCTAAAGTTCAAGTACATACTGGGGGGTGGGTGGGTCTCATGAAACAATATGTTTAGGTATGAAGAAAACATACTCTGCTCCAGTTAAACCAGACACAAAAAACAGCTGTAACTTCCTTGTAGCTACCCACATATGTGTGCAGATATATATCTATATCTATATCTGCCCTCCACCCCCAATCCTTCTAAATACGTTCAACCTCCATCCCACAGAAACATCAGGGCCCTCACTATTCCAATACAGCGGTTCTCACTCTGTTGAGATCAAGTCTGTCTGCTTCTCTGCCTTATTTTTCTTACATCTGGTTCTGAACCAACATCCTTTCGGAGTCCTCTGGTCAGAAGGCCTCCTTCCCACCTCCCAGGCATCCTTCTTTAGACAGCAGACACCCTTAAAGCTTACCATATAGGCTAACCATCCTCTACTTCAACCTGAGACCTCTGGTCCTTTGTGAACCTGAGTGAGTGCCTCTGTGAGCAGCTCAGGTCCTGAGGGTGGAACTTGGGTCCCTGGAGCTTTATTGGTGGCTGTGCAAACACAGTTTGACCTTGATCCCTGCTTTCCTCCAGTTCTGCACCATCACTGTCCTCTGATGTCTTCTCAGACTCTCTGATCTCCACGCAGAGAGGCCTTTTGCCATTTGATTGCTGCCACCACACAACCAAATTCTGCTGGTAGGTCAGACAGCTCAGGCTGGGGCCAAATAGTTCTCTATGACTAGGGGCTATAGCCCAGTACAGCCTGACTCAGTTCCTCATGACCTGATGCTTTTACCCAACACTGTGATACTCTACTCTGTGGATAACTAGACCTAATGTACTAGAGGTTAAGAAGCTCTTGTGCTGAATGTTGAGAACCACATCTTACTTGCTGTTTGCACCCCTTCCCCCAGTACTAGTGTGTGCTCAGAATAAGATTAGACAAGACCCTGTTGAAGAAAATGAGTAGCCTTGGGCCTCTAGAAGTCTTCACAGTGACTTATACAGTACAGACTGACCTTCACAGAAGTAACCCCAGAGTACACACTGACCTCAATAGACCTCACCACTTCACATTTACCCCAATACTACAGACTGCCCTTCCCAGACAGGTACCTTCACAGAACACACTGTTCTCGACAGACAGCACCCCCAGAGCATACACTGGTTACTCCCACAGTACAGACTGTCCTTCCCAGACAGGTACCTTCACAGAACACACTGTTCTCGACAGACAGCACCCCCAGAGCATACACTGGTTACTCCCACAGTACAGACTGTCCTTCCCAGACAGGTACCTTCACAGAACACACTGTTCTCGACAGACAGCACCCCCAGAGCATACACTGGCCCTTCACAGTTACTCCCACAGTACAGACTGCCCTTCCCAGACAGGCACCTCCATAGTAAAATCTTCCCCAGCAAGCCCTGCCCACAGAGGTAGTGATCTCACATGTGGTTTGTACCTTATTACTAAGTGAGTGAAAAAGGAAAGATAAGTAGATGGCTACAAAAGCCCAATTAAAATGTAGATAAGAAAAAACATTAACAATAAACAAAACAATTAGATGAATTTCAGGATAGGAGGAAGTATCACTGAACATTTAAAATTAACATCCTAAGAGACATCAAACGACAATTGCTTCTATTAAATAAGTACAGGCTGCCAGTTATTGAGAAAGAAAAGGAGCCTTAGTGAAGTAATGGCACGCAAGCAGAAAACACAGCTTCATGGAAAAACTCAAATTCCACATCAGGAAGCCTCTTACAAAGTCAAAAGAACAGACAGTGAAAAGGGGCAAAACCACACAAGGCACAAACACACCCAGAGTCAGCCAGGGAGCTCTGTGGCTGTGATAGCTCTAGGAAAGCAACCTAGAAGGGATTGGTCTGAGAAGACAAACAGAAAACAGAAAAGTAAAAGTCCCCAAGTCAGATGCCAGACAACAGACACTTAGAGTGGAGTTGAAAGAGCTTCCAACTCGGAGTTCCATGTCTATTTTCTGTAAGATGACAGTCTCAGACACCAGAACTGCACTGCCAGGCCGTAAGAGGACACGGGAAGAGGACAAGACACAAGAAGAAATGATGCGCATGCGAGGAAGGCGAACTCTAACTCCAGAAAAGAAGAAGACAGGGAAACAGTACAGAGCGTTCTTGAGGTAAGAGGAGAAAGTACCTATGTCCAGAAGACAGTGGAGAGTGCCAGTACTCCTTCAGTCATGACAGGTGACTAAACTCTAGGAAACCTAAAGATAGTGGCTTACAATACATAAATTCTTATTTACCACATGGAAAATATAAATCAAGTGATAGCATCTAACTTAGGTATGCAACCCGCTGATGTCTAGGAGGTCTGGCCAAGCCAACTAGTGTTGAGGGGGGAGATGCTTTTGTGCACTGTGTATTCAGATGCCGATTGTTGTGCTCAGAGATTTGGTTGAGGTCTGGACATTAGCATTGTCATGATATTTGGAGCACCCCCTGTTTCAATGATATGTAGGGATTGTTTTCTATCACTTCTGATTGGTTAATAAAGCTGATCAGCCAATGAGCTGGGCTGAAGAGAAAGGGACAGGACTTCCAATCCTAGTCAGGGAGTCTCAAGGAGAAGAGGGAAGGAAGATGGATCAGGAGGGTACACCACTAGGTAGTAATGAGAGAGCAGCCATGAGGACACATGGACCAGAGTGAGCCAGGGCAAGACTCAGATTACAGGCAAAGGATTACATGGCTGGGAAGTAGACAGCCATGGAGGGTTAGAACCTGCCAAGCTTAGTGTTTGCCACTTATTAATAAACATACCAGGTCTCTATCATCTATTTGGGAGCAAAAGTGGGCTAGAGGTGTAGAGATGCCCTGTTGCTATTCAGGAATACTGGATGGCAAATCAACTCTCCAAATGACTTTTACAGACTGGAGGCAAGAGAACAAGGGCTATGTCACATTAGCATTGCTGGCCTTTGCCAGGACTGAAGTAAAAACAATAAATACTGCAGTAACCCATTTACTGTACTTAGAGTCAAATTTCATTTTGATTTCTCACTTTTCATCAAACCACATGTGTCTTAGCAACTGCTGCACTTAAAAATGATTTATACAAATTAATCATACTTATTCCAAAAGTTTAAATATATAATCACATATATGTATATGTGTATATACATATTATACACACACACACATATATATATATATAAAATCATAACTTCTTTCTAAGCATGGTAGTAATGTTTTCTACAAGTAAATCTGGATATTAAAACATATTAGAACACAGATAAGATAGTCAATATAAATGAATGCACAATTTTATAATGTCAACTCTCTCTGCATGCTTTGAAGAAATTATATGCACATTTACAGTTTCTATACAACATTTATTGTCTATATTTGAACCAAAATTATTAAAAATCTATTTTTCGGACTAGTGTCCTTTTCTCTGACTAAATCAAATTAAGAGAGCAATGGTAATCTTCTCAGAAGCTATTTCATACTTGGATACCCTTGAACTTTACCAAGTTTGAACTAAAAGCATATGTAGGTAAAACACCATAGTATTAAACATGAAAGATGTTTACTTGCTATTACATGTCAAAGTGCAATCTATTGAACAATAAATAAATACAACCCCTATTTAGACTTCATAAATGAAAGACTGTCAAATATAAAAATCATTGACATCTGAGGTATGTGAGAATTTAATATAAATATTTAGTACATTAGTGTATTTCTTTATTATTTTTGAACAATATAGCATTTAGATATAGAGTATATAAAAATGGAGCAATCTAGATGATTGTCACCCTTTAAAATTGTGTTGGCAGGGTCTCACAAGAGATACAATTGAATTCGACTGTGTGTGCATTGTCTTGACTCAGAAGAGTGCACACATACACTTACTTTATACTTTTGTTTTTCAAATAGGAATTTATCAGAAATTCCAGGTGTTGTGGTGCATACCTCTAAACACAGCACTGTACAAGCAGAAAAAGAAGGACTCCAAACTCAAGATCAGTCTGAGATATATAATGAGACTGTGTCAAGAATAAAGGAAGAAGAATTTACTGGAGACAGATTTAAAAACTGTCTTCACGTGACTGGCTAACCTGATGCCTGGTTTTAGTCAGTTTTACAATACAGCCCCGCCTGGCCTGGGACTTGTTGTGTAACTTTGCTCTGACCCTCTTGTCAGGCCTCTGGAGCTCTAGGACTACTGGTCTGTGTCTTTGACTAACACCTTGCCTTGTATTCTGATTTTAAAGCTAAATCATTATGGTATATTCTTAGAAAACAAGCTGTGCACAAGGTAAGTCGATGCTTACATACACTTATCGTGATAAGAAGGTTAACCACTCTTGCATCACTGGGTAAACCATTTCATATAGTAAGGCTATCTTTATAAAGACATAAACATGATGCAATATAGGAATAAGATGTCAGGGTCAAAAACTAGTGTCCTGTTGTGTCTGGATGTCAGCAAGCAGACATGGTCTGCAGTGCTCTTAGCAGCTCTTAGAGCCATTGTTGGTATAAGGACCTCCGAAACCCGTGACAGCACATAAGCAACAATGAGACCTGCATACCTGTTGCCAAGGCAACAGCCACCATATTCCCAGAATCCACTTGGATCACCTCCCACCTTTACCTGTGGCTACGTCACCATCTCTCTCTCTCTCTCTCTCTCTCTCTCTCTCTCTCTCTCTCTCTCTCTCTCTCTCTATATATATATATATATATATATATATATATATATATAAAGGAAGGCCCCTCTGATTTCTCTCTCTCTCTTACCCCCTTCTCTTTCTGCTGCCACCTTGTCCTTTTCTCTCTCAAGAAACCTCATGTGGACCTGTTTGACCTGGTGTGGTCCTTCTGGAGCCACCCAACAATCACAACAGCCATTAGGAATGTGGGGTGCTGAGAATTACTCAGAGGGCTACAAATAAGTCAAAAATCTTCCAGAAGCCTTTCATTTTATTTAAGAAAGAAAAAGTATAAGAATTATTCCTTAGTGAAAAGTCACAGAAGGACTCCATTAAGGGGCTTGTGGGGTGACCCAGTTGGTAACGGCAGTTCGCAGGCAAGCCCAATGACCTGAATTTGGTTTCAGAACCAACGGAAATGGAGAAAGGAGAGAACCAACTCCACAGTGTTGTCCTCTGACGTCTTCATGTGTGCCATGACACAGAGGCATGTCCCCACATCAATGATTTTAAAGATAAATAAATATTTAAGACTATTATGGACATTATATTAAAATGTTAGACAGATTTGAATTTAGATTTTTTTTTATAGAAACATTCTTTAGCAATGCAATTCAGCATGCTAATGAAGAATGTGTGATATATCTCTTACTGATATATGCTTAACTAACAGATGGTGATATAGGTGTCAATGATCCCTGGTGACACTTACACAAACCTCTTAGTTTCCAAGGGTGTGAGTATCAATGGCAAAGTGTTGCAACTATTTTCTCTGATCTCTAAATATCCTGCTACATTTTTTGCAGTTCTGCAACTTTATTTGACCTTCAGCAGGTTAGTTCTCATCCACATTGACTGTCTGTAGATTTTTTTAATGTGCTAACAGGCACGTAAGTAACCAATGCATAGAGCTTGTTTGGTGAATCCTCATTCTCATTAGGTTTTCTGGACAAATGTTCTTGCGATATGGAACATTCCTTATTCCCTTGGCCCAGACAACTTTATTGAGCCTGCTGTCAATGCACACACCTGGAGTCCTCATTTCCTTCATGGCAAATTTCTGGTTTTCTTTGAGTGTCTGAGGGGTATGCTTCTTGAAACCCACTCCATGGATGAAACTGTGAATGTTGATGGTGTATTCTTGTGTTACCACCTTGTCGATGGCAGAATGGTCCTATTTATTTATTTATTTATTTGCCATTCTTATTTTTTTAATTTTTATTGAAAAAAGAAGGAAAAGCATTTTATGATAAAATTAAAGATTTACATGGAAAATGTTTCTGACAAAATTGAAGAAGCATATAGAAAAACACATTAAGATTGACAATTTTCATGGAAAATTAAAGAGTAAAATGGTAGACATAAAAAGCATTGCTAAATTAAATGAAAAAGGAAGTAGAAACATTTTATAATAGAATTGAAGATTTACATGGGAAATATTTCTAATAAAATTGCAGAAAAGTATAAAATAACATTAAAATTGAAGGTTATCATGGAAAATTACAGATAAAATGGTAGACATAAGTTTATTGAAAGTGGAATTGTAAACATTTTCTGATAAAATTGAAGATCTACACAGAAAATATTTCTGATAAAATTCAAGAAATATATAGAAAAAACACTTTAAAATTGACTATTTCATGGAAAATTATACAGATAAAATGGTAGGAATAAAAATATTCCTAAGTTGATTTAAAGTAGAATTATAAACATTTTCTGATAAAATTGAAGATTTACATGGAAAATATTTCTGATAAAATTCAAGAAATATATAGAAAAACATTAAAATTGAAGATTATCATGGAAAATTATACAGATAAAATGGTAGGCATAAAATATTTCTAAGTTGATTGAAAGTGGAATTATAAACATTTTCTGATAAAATTAAAGATTTACATGGAAAATATCTCTGATAGAAAAACATGTTAAAATTGACTATTTCATGGAAAAATTATACAGATAAAATGGTAGGCATAAAAATATTCCTAAGTTGTTTATCAGAAATTATAAACATTTTCTAATAAAATTGAAAATCTATAAGGAAAATATTTCTGATAAAATTCAAGAAATATATAGAAAAACATGTTAAAACTGACTCATGGAAAATTATCCAAATTAAATGGTAGGTATAAAAATATTCCTAAGGTGATTGAAAGTAAAATTATAGACATTGTCTGATAAAATTGAAGATTTACATGGAAAATATTTCTGATAAAATTGAAGAAATATATAGAAAAAAACATTAAAATTAAAGATTATCATGGAAAATAATACAGTTAAAATGGTAGACATAAAAAACATTACTAAATTGATTGAAAGAGGAATCACAAACATTTTCTGATAAAATCAAAGATTTACATGAAAAATATTTCTGTTAGACTACGTTTTTCGTTGGGGAATTGAGTCCACTGATATTATAAGATAGTAAGGAATAGTGATTGTTGCTTCCTGTTATTTTTGATGTTATTTTTATGTTTGTGTGGTTACTTTCCTTTGGGTTTGTTGGAAAAAGATTACTTTCTTGCTTTTTCTAGGATGTAGTTTCCCTCCTCATGTTGGCATTTTCCATCTATTATCCTTTGTAGGGCTGGATTTGTGGAAAGATATTGTGTAAATTTGGTTTTATCATGGAATATCTTGGTTTCTCCATGTATGGTAATTGAGAGTTTTGCTGGGTATAGTAGTCTGGGCTGGCATTTATGTTCTCTTAGGGTCTGTATGAGATCTGCTCAGGATCTTCTGGCCTTCATCGTCTCAGGTGAGAAGTCTGGTGTAATTCTGATAGGCCTGCCTTTATAGGTTACTTGACCTTTTTCCCTTACTGCTTTTAATATTCTTTCTTTTTTTAGTGCATTTGGTGTTTTGATTATTATGTGCCGGGAGGACTTCCTGGTCTGGTCCAGTCTGTTTGGAGTTCTGTAGGCTTCTTGTATGCTCATGGACATCTCTTTCTTTAGGTTGGGGAAGTTTTCTTCTATAATTTTGTTGAAGATATTTACTGGCCCTTTAAGTTGGAAATCTTCGCTCTCTTCTATACCTGTAATCCTTAGGTTTGGTCTTCTCATTGTGTCCTGGATTTCCTGGATATTTTGGCTCAGGAGCTTTTTGCATTTTGCATTTTCTTTGACTGTTGAGTCAATGTTTTCTATGGTATCGTCAGCACCTGAGATTCTTTCTTCTATCTCTTGTATTATGTTGTTGATGCTTGCATCTATAACTCCTGAATTCTTTCCAAGATTCTGGAGATTTTCTATTTCCAGAGATGTCTCACTTTGTGATTTCATTATTGTTTCTACTTCCATTTTTAGATCCTGGATGATTTTGTTTAGTTCCTTCTCTTGTTTGTTTGTGTTTTCCCATAATTCTTTAAGGGATTTTTGTGTTTCCTCTTTAAGGGCCTCTACCTGTTCACCCATGCTCCCCTGTATTTCTTTCAGGGATTTTTGTGTTTCTTCTTTAAGAGCTTTTACCGTTTGACCCATGTTCTCCTGTATTTATTTAAGGGAGTTATTTATGTCCTTCTTGATGTCCTCTAACAGCATCGTGAGAAGAGACTTTAAATCCAACTCTTGCTTTTCTAGTGTGTTGGGGTATCACGGGCTTGCTGTGGTGGGAGAACTGGGCTCTGATGTTGCCAAGTAACCTTGGTTTCTGTTGGTTGGGTTCTTGTACTTGCCTTTCGCCATCTGGTTATCTCTGGTGTTAGCTGGTCTTGCTGTCTCTGGCTGGAGCTTGTCCCTCCTATGGGCCTGTAAGCCTGTGTCTGTAATCCTGGGAGACCAACTCTCTTCTGGCAGGGTCTGTGCATAGAAGGCTGTGGAGCTGTCTGGTTCTCTGTTGCAAATGGCATTAGGAAGGGAAGACTCCTGTCCCAGCAGCAAAACTGATCATATGCCCTGTGCACTCCTAGCTGTTGCCCTCCAGAGAAAAGGTGGAGATCGCACCTCTGCACTCAAAAGTGAAATCGCTGCTGGGAAATCACTCTCTCCTGGTGGGCTGAGCACAGAAGGCTTTGGAGCAGCTGCCTGGTTCCCTGCTGCAAATGGTGGCCCAAACTATGCCCAGAATGGCCCTTCTTGTTCTCACCTTCTTGTTCTCACAATCTTGTACACCTTTCTTTGCAGGAGCCATTCTGCTGGGCCCAAGTTGGAAAGGACGGGCGAAGGGGATTGTGAGAAGGAAAGTCAGTCCAGCTACATTCTGTACAAATTTTCAAAACTACTAATGTGATTGCATGTGCGTGTTTTTTATCTCACTATTCCATGAATGTTTGGCCATCATGGGTGTTCACTAATGAGCTGAGAACAAGAAGAACAGTCTGTTTTAGGCAATCTTCTGTTTGGAGCCATACAACCCCCCATTTACCTCCAATAAGTACATGAAAAACTGCATAAGGATGCGGGGCCAGGGGAATTACGAACCAGACCTACTGATATCTCTGTACCACGTGCTACTACCTTTAGGAATGTTCAGATGAAAGAGCAGAGAGTGGCTTTACAGAGCTGCAGAAGCAAAGCTATAGCCAGAGCTGGGCACAGAGTACTTCATACAGGGAATCTGGGGCCATGCCACACAGGGCTCTGCTCATCAATTATCAACCCTGGGGAGGTAGGGAATGGGGGTACCATCCAACTTACACCCCAAAAGACATCTTGATTAGTCAAATCTAAGTGCTTAAACTGTTGGCCTTACCTACAAGAAAGCAATGTACCTAGTGTTCTTCAAAATGAGAGGGGTCAGAAGAAAACAAATTCATAAACCTATGGAAGAAAGCAGTAAACTGAAGGCCTGGGTGAGGAGCAGGTAGCTCAAAGCCAGCCTGCACAGCACTGCAAATATCTCAATGATGGAGATAATTTGCTAGCTTCAATTCTCTTTTATACTAAAAAAGACAGGCTAAATGGAGAAAATAGGTTAAAAGGAAGGACCAGATACTCATAAAGTAAGGGCAGAGATGATAAAAAAAAAAGAAGAAGAAAACTAAGATTCTAATAATTAAAATTCACCTTGGATGTACTTTATATACATGTGTGAAATGTCATAATGAAACTCAATTTCTGCACAATTAATACACACTAATATTAAAAAGATGTTAAAAATTCACTTTGGAGGTAACAATTGGCTGTTCAAAATTGAATTAGTGATGAAGGCAAGGTCATACTTTAAAGGAAATAATTAAAATGTGCACCTCATCCCAATTCATGATAAAAGAAGCTGTCTTACCTCAGATATTTCTTTTCTACCACTAAGGCAGAAACCTAGTGTCTGAGGTCTGTTTCAAATGGATCTGGGCCTAGCGTTCCACAGACTCCAAGGTGTGCACATTCTTGGCTGCCATGTAGACGGGCATTAGATGCTGCTGCAGCTGTCAGAACATCCGAAAGAAAAAGAAAAAAAAAGTGCAAAAAGCCCAGAGGAGAGTCCTTTTCGCCTTTGTACAAAGGTGCAGGGTCTGAGTGGTCCACATGGCGAGAACCCATCTTCTTCTGTCTTGTCCACTGCACTTGCTCAAAGATGGAATTCCCACTGAGGACGCCCACCAAGCCCCATAGCCACGCAGTCTCTCAGTCCAGACATCTTCAACACTGCCAGTCTTTCAGCACAGCATCCAGCCATTGTATTGTCTTTTAGTTCCTCGGTGTAATGCACACAAAGTAATATAAGTTTGTCACTTGCCACGTTTTTAAACCCAGGACTCCTTCTCAGCATTTCATAAGCATAAGCATGTTCCTTATGCAACAGGAAATTCTGAAGCCAATGCCATGTGATGCGGAGGGTAGGCTTGCTAACTGCTCCGGTAGAACTGCAGATTCCCACAGGCAGCGTGCCCTGCGGTGCCTGAGCATGCGGGGCTCTCTGATACATCGTGTGGGAGTTAAAGCTTGGGATGGGCTCTGCTTTCCTAAACTCTCAGTCTGCACTGGGAAGAATTGCTTCGATTTGACTTACGTTCTGCTTTCTACCACTTTGTTAGGGACTTAAGCCTAGCTTTATGAGGTAGCTGATGAATGCAGTTTTCATTTTAGGCAAACGTGATGCCAGCTCTAAATCAGCAGATTCTTAAAAACAAAACAAGGATCGGCAAACTATGCAGACACTGGCCCAAGCCAGCCTCATTGGAATACAACATTTTATCTGAGAAATGCATATCATTTGTTCCTAGCTCTGTTCGCTTGTATGGCAGTGATAGTTTGGTGTTCTGTAGACCTGTCTGGTGTCCAAAAGCCCGAGGTATTTCCTCTGTGATCTTGAAGAGAATGTTGACTGACTGCTGACACAGAGGGCAGTAACTGGCGAACTATGAACGCTGCTGTGGAGACTCAAGAGCACAGAAAAGGCCCTGGTGATGCCTTGTGAAGCCATGTCTTCGTGGTGTGTCCCAGGCATCAAAGAAACAGTGGTTCATTTTGACATGTTAGGAAGAAATATTAATGTTTTAAATATTATGATGAGCTAGAACTAAAGATGTAGAATATTTGAACACTCCTCAAAAATTCAAGAAATTGATTAATATTGAAGATTGTGTGCAGCAGAGCAGAATATGTATTATTTTTGTGTACCTGAAATATTGACTCAGACAGAACAGAACCAACGAGCAATCTCTCTAAGAGTATGAGGGGCTGCAATCGCAGGAGACTGTCTTGAGGACAGAGAAGCTTAGCAAGCAAATTAGCAAATGTAACTAGGAAGTCTTGAAATGCTATTAGTCAATATAGGAATGACAATGAGAACATTTCAAAAGTAAGATTAAAACCTGTCATAGACTACTAAATTCATTCCTTGAAAGAAGCTTATGGATTTGTATGCATGTCATAAGGATTAAAATTGAAGTACCTAAGGATTATTATCAAGAACAAAAGCAACAGCAAATTAAACTCAACAGATCAAAAATAAGCATAACAGTAAACATTAAAGAAAGGTGAAATAGATAATTTAAGAGAAAATCAAGAAAGACAAACGTTGCCTGACAAATATGAAAATCCCTAGTAAGAGCGTCGTGGTAATATCCACGAAAATCTCCATGAAAAAGAGGGTGGGGCCACAGCGGTGATAACTAATAATTCATAAGCATTGATACAGACATCCTTGCAGGATGGGAGGAAGCTAGGACATCAATTTTGCCAATGTGTAGGATTCAAACATTCAGAAAGTTCAGGAGAGTGAGTCACACCCAGTCATCCGGATGGTCCTCCATGTGTTAGAATAACTGGATCAATAAAGGCAACCCCCCACCCCCAGAAGAATACTCTACCAGCTTATAGAGTCATTAGCGGATTCTTCCAAATATTTAAGGAACAGCTAATAATTTATATAAAATCCCTTCAAAAATAAAAAAGGAATGTGACCTAAATTATTCTGTAAAGTGAGAATAACTGCTAACAATATCCTGTCAGTCACATTACAAGGAAACAAAAGCCAAGTTGATCCTCCTTAGTGGTGAATGCTAGTGTAAGCAGTACTAAACAAAGTATAGCACATTAGGGGCTGTGGCATATGACAAAGGCATGTCCTGATCCATAAGGTTTACTGGGAGCATGTTGCATTAACATGGCACAAAATGGCTGGTGCCCTTTTAAAGACAAGACAAAAACCTTGAAACAAGCCCCTGTCAGTTGAATTTCAGGATTAGGGAGCTACTAATATGCACCCAGAAAAGAAAAATCAATCAAAATAATCAAAGTACTAATATATGTGCACATGTATACACACACAACACAAACATGCACAAACACACACACTCACAAGTATACCTTCGGTCTTAATGCTTCAAAATATTTGCCTTGATGCCAACTGTGTACAGCTTATAATTCTTATAAGTAGTGACCTGCCCTCTCCTAAAATAGAAGCTGATATCTACACATTAGTTTTGAAGAAACCCTTGGAATTTAGTCAGCCAGCCACTAACCATGATTATCCCAAACTGCATCACAACTGAAAAAGTGGTGTCATGGTAACGCTTTATTGCTGTCCAGGAGGACTGAGATGCCGCATCAAGTTTTATTTCTGTGGGCCTTTTATTAGCCCTCTACCACTTGATCAGTGGATATCTCTTAATAGTAATTTCTTTTCAGAAACTGGAGTTTTCAAGTCCTGCCTTGAGAATGTAATATTTCAAAAAACAGTCTAAGCTTGGAGAAAAAACCAATTACATAGACAGCATTAAAATGCCAAGCAGCGGGCAGAAGCGATTCTGGATCAGTTTAAACCAGTGATTGATGAAACTCTAATCCAAGCTGAAGGAACAGTTTCACGACAAGCTGTGACCATTCCACACACTTCATTAGCTGCCATAATTAGCCTGGTGTTTCAATTTGTTAGAACTGGTGGGGACAATTTTCCTCAGAATGCAAACATCAAAACCAGGGTCCCTCCGACTTGAGAAGAGCCTGATGAGTGGCTCTCCCAGCCTCGGTTAACTGAGAGATTAATTATTGCTGATGGGAGGCTGTGCTGTGCCTGTCACTCTGTCTGTGTGCATTACTCCTAGCATTAAGGGACAGACATGGTCACTAGTGCACTACTCAATCAACAGCCACACGTCAGAGCACAAAGTCGCTTTTAATATCCAGAGTATTTTTGATTGATTTTTCTTCCTGTTTTGTGGGTCAAGGGGTCACATCTATTTATTTACATTAGAATTTCTAAATGGCTTTTCAAATGTTGGGAGATATGGTTAATGTACTTTAGCCCATGTTGTGGTGAGGGTACAGAGACTTCACACATTTCCGTGGTTGTATGTAGACATCTCTCAGGTATGTTTAGGTTTAAGAAAGGTTTCTCACTTTCTGCAGGTGAGAAAGTAATGAGAATATTGCTTGCTTATTTTTTTAATCAACTACTGAACTATAACTTTTCCCTTGAATTATGGATGTTCACTCTGACTTTTCATAATGTAAATTCATAAAATATAATTAAAGTGGATGGCGGGAAGCGAATCCCTTAGCTTCCTTATAACA
This sequence comes from Tokudaia tokunoshimensis, assembly GCA_036184795.1. Classification (NCBI taxonomy): domain Eukaryota; kingdom Metazoa; phylum Chordata; class Mammalia; order Rodentia; family Muridae; genus Tokudaia; species Tokudaia tokunoshimensis. The sequence continues at coordinate 8,433,114 of BTHU01000013.1, read as the reverse complement.
GAGGTATTTTCTTTAGTCCTTGGGCCACAGGAAAAAATGATCTCAGATCAACAGTATACAACAGACAACATCGTGAAAATCACATGAAAGCTTTCATTGTTAATTCTCTGAATTTGTATCAGTTCTTTTTTCATTTAAGAATGTTTCCAAGATAAAATGTCCACTCTGTGTTTGTAAAATTCTCCTTCAATTGGCCCACAATGAGTGCCCTGGGAGTGGGTCCGTGAGCTACAGAAGCAGCAGACAGTGGAGATCTGCTGACCTTACACTGCTGTGCAATGCTGGAGTGCTTGAGAGCAGAGAGCCTGACACCACAGGACATGCTTGCCCAACGTTCCAGAGGAAACTTTCTCCACATTCTGCTCAAACCTTTCCACTATATGCAATTGGGTAAACGTCCCTTTGGAGTACTGTCCAGAACACAGTGTCTGCCACAAAGGTCAGTTTATATCTCTAATGGTCACATTAAAAATGCACCAAGAAACAGGTGAAATTAGCTCTGTGTTAAGACAGTATCTTAAGACATCTAAGGTCTTGTCATGTGTCATGGAGAGGAAATCCTAATGACAGTTACAGGGTTACCAAGTGCTCAGGATCTACAGTGCATTTTATACTACTTGATGTCTCAAGCTTGAGACGCCACACTTAAAGTGCTCACTAACTATGCAGTTAAAGATCAGATAAGACAGATTTTGAGAATGTGAAATCCTCCCAATCTCATGGAGCAGCTGTTTGCTATTTGCTGAGAAAAATCTAGAGTTCTGTGGACCTACATACTTAACAAAATGGTCACTGAGGAGCAAATTTGCCTTAATCTTTACAAACATACACCAGAGAAACACATAGACCTTAAGACCCCAAACCATTCTGCGAACATAAGACAGGAAATCAATAGGGCAAAGAAGAATTGTAGATGGTGGAGGACCCTGTACATTGCTGACACACAATACAAAGCACACTAGGCCAGGAGGACAGTATGTAATCTTACAGTATGAGTGAGGTGGGGTGGGTTAATACAGGAGATTTAGTCAGCATGCACCAATATAGTTGCAACGGTCACTGACAACAGGAAATGCTTTCATTATGTGCCAATAAGAAACTTCTGACTCAAGCCTTGTGCTCAAACACTCCCATGGTCTAGCCACAACAAAACCATTATGGAATTGCCATCTATCCTAGTGGGGATCTTTGAGACTACTGTCAATTTGATTATTTTTCTTTTTTATTATTTATATATTTAATGTACATGAGTACACTGTCACTCTTTACACACACACCAGAAGAGTGCATCAGATCTCATTACAGATGGTTGTGAGCCACCATGTGGTTGCTGGGAATTGAACTCAGGACCTCTGGAAGAGCAGCCAGTGCTCTTAAGCACTGAGCCATCTTTCTAGCCCTTGATTGTTTTGCAAAACTGCTCTTACATATATACAGCATATTAAAAGTTGTTGAATCATTCATTTTACTTTTGCTACAGACAGAGGAAAAAAATCTTAAGTCCAAAATGATAAAATGGGAATGAAAATAACTCCTTGAACTATAGTGATTTTTGCCATTAAAAATATAAAGTACATTTTTTTTCTGGGGTTTTGCTGTCTTCTGTGGAAATATTTCACAGAGGTGATTCTTGTCATATACTCCCATGACTATTTGCAGAGTCTGAAGCTGTTTGCTTCTACTTGGAGACCTCTATTTTGGAATAAGTAGAATATAAGCAAAAGAACCTGTATGGAGTTAGAAAGTAACCAGGGAGGCAACAGTAATTGTTGGCATTTCCTTGTGTCACACAGACCAGAGCAGGAAGCCTCATTCTCACCCCTCCCAACACTGTGTCGCATAGCACAGTAGAAGGGTAGGAAACACCTTCAGCATGCTTTGGGAGGCATCTGAGAATAACTGACTCGTGGACAGAACTCCATTCCGACTATATCACGATGGGGAGATTCCCACATTGCAGCCTTTCTACAGAATCTACAGGCTGCTTTCCTCTCTCCTAAATGACCAAGAGTCCTCTTGTAGAGTAACTATAATCAGAGGGCTGTCCTGACACTTCGTAGGCGAACAGAGTCCTGACAGTCTGCAGGAACACACCTGCTGAATGCTCGTGCAGGCCCTACCATCCATCGGGATAATCATTTTTCTTTGCACATTAGCATGAGTTTCTGCTCACTCTCTGGGACCCCAGCTTCAAAAACAGAACCTTTTGAGTGGCATTTTGTAAGATGCTAAAATGTAGGATCTAAGTCTTAGATAAGTACTCAACTTTAATCTAAGGTTCAAAATAACTCAAGAGAAGCAGAAAACCATGATCAGAACAATGTCAGGAGTTCCTCTCCTGCATGCCAATGGTTTACACTTGCCTATGCTGTGCACAAGCCCAGCCTGGGGCTACACTGAGAGCTCCCGTCACAAAACAGTTCACTTATGGACTGAATTACTTACATATTCTTTCTTCTTATATAGTTCACTGTAGTTACATTATAGACGGTACTGAGCTGTCGATAATCCACTTAGAACACCCACTTACCTAGGTATTAAGATCAGGAGAGAACTGTATCTAATGGCCAGTCCAGAGGAAGGATGTTAGTAAGTTCACATTTTTAAGAGTTAAAGTGGGATTTCTGTTCAGGTGACAAATTCCTGAGCATGCTTTTTTTTAATTATTTATTTTATTTTATTTTTTTTTTAATTTACATTCCAAATCATTTCCCCTTTCCCGTTTCCTCCCTCCCCGAAAGTCCCATAAGCCCCCTTCCCTCCCTCTTTTCTCCATTCAACCCCCTCTCATTACTCTGTCCTGGCGTTCCCCTACATCCAGTCTTTCCAGGACCAGGGGTCTCTCCTTCCATCTTCTTAGAAATCTATTGATATGCGGATTGTGTCTAGGGTATTCCGAGATTCTGGGTCAATATCCCCTTATCAGTGACTGCATACCACGTGTGTTCTTTTGTGATTGGGTTACCTCAATAAGGATGATATTTTCAAGATCTGACCATTTGCCTAGGAATTTCATGAATTCATTGTTTTTAATTGCAGAGTAGTATTCCATTGTGTAGATATACCACATCTTCTGAATCCATTCCTCCGTTGAGGGACATCTGGGTTCTTTCCAGCTTCTGGCTATTATAAATAAGGCTGCTATGAACATAGTGGAACATGTGTCCTTATTGCATGCAGGTAAAGCCTCTGGGTATATGCCCAGGAGTGGTATAGCCGGATCCTCCGGGAGTGTCATGCCCAGTTAAGTCAATTTCTATGGAGTCAACTTCCATGTCTCTAAACTGGCACAGAAATTCCTAACTTTCAGTTATGACAGAGCACACTGACAGCATGAATGCCAATATGCTCAGCCACACTATCTACATGATAAAGAAAGAGACACGGTCTTCAAACAGCACATCCTTGGAAAATCCAGCCTTTATCCCTTCCAAAGCAAATTACTCGGGCTCTGAGTTCACAGGTATTGCTTCCCTAGGTGGATGTTTATTTGGGGAACTTTATTTTTCCACTTTGGAAAAAGATAAACTGAAATCAAATTCACATGAAAGACAAGTGCTTTGCGACCTTTAACCCCACCACCTCTCATCCAGCTGAAAAAGCAGCGGTACTTTCATAGACATTTGATTTTCTATAATGTCTTTGCAAAATGTGAATTTATTTTCACCTTGCCAAAATGTAAACATTTCAAAATCATGATGGTAAAAACAAACAAACAAATAAACACATAAATAAGCAAATGCCCATTGTTTTATTTGGCCTCTGAGGTAGTGAATTGTCAGCTGGATGTTTTTACATCTTTCTTAAGAAAAGAGTGGTGTATAAATTACACAGAAGACAGATGGCTATTCTACACTTATGCCAACTTCTCGCTGCCATAAGGACAAGTTAAGAGGTCGGCAAGCAGGTTCCTTAAAAATAATGACAAATGGTTAAGCAGCAGAAAGAGAGTGTTTTGATTTGTATAAGTGGACTGCTGAGTCTGTATAGACAGACACGTCTTGAATACAAAGACTGGAGCCCAGAGTTACATACACTGCAAGGGTACAGAACTTATAGAATGAACATATATACCTATACAGACATATAGATAAACATAAAGACGATTTATTAAAATGGATTGCTAGCAGCCCAGATAGTTCAACAATGACTGTCTACCAACAAAAGGTTTAAGAATCCAGTATTCTATCAGTCTACAAGGCTGAGTATCGCAGACCATCTTCAGTCTACGCCAGGATCCGAGATCTAATGCCGGTGAGAACAGAGAAAGCAGGCAAAGAGCACAAGCTTTCTTCTTACCCAGGTCCTTGAGAAGACTCAGGTTAAAGGTGGCTCTCCCCACCTCAAAAGACCTTCGTTAAAAGTGCGTCTTTCTACTTCAAGTGACTTAATTAAGAAAAACTCCCTCCCAGGTGCACAGGCAGCCTCTTCTAGATGTAGCCAAGGTGACGAGTAAGAACAGCCATCAGTGCCTGCAACACCTCTCATGGCTTCTCGGTCTTGTATCACTCTTACTAATGCCAGTCTCATATAGTAAATGATTACACAGTACAGCTTCACTCTTAAATGGAAATTTGACTTGAGAAGTTTTTCCATCTGTTTCCTTGTGGGACCTTTCCCATATGAATCTAGGTTTGTATTAGTTCTGGAAAATACTATAAGCTTAATACTGCAAAGGCAGATGAACTCTGAATGTTCAGAGAAGATACTTTTCAGACAGTGTTCTGATGGTAACTAGGTTCTGTCTATAACATTTAAAGGACAAAAGCAACTATATTGTCAGTCTCTATGAGATCATAACACATAGTGATAATGATGAAATTCATTTCTAAAATATACTGGGAAGATGGGCCGAATTGGAAAGTGTCTTTGCCCTGAAACAGAAGTCACAGTTACAGTGCAGAGGCAGTGTGCTGATCACCTTTAGCAGAGACAGCTTTCCTGAAATTCATTTTATGTTAGCATGACATTAAGTACAGGACCCCAGAGCTGCCACTGCTAAGTGTGAAATGCTGCTAAGCCAGAGCTTCAGCCAACGTGCCCCCCACCCCCACCCCCACTATGCTCGGCAGGGGCAGGGGGTTTACTTCATGGAATACCAAATGCTTCAAAGGTGGACCATAAATCTCCTGATCCCAACTCCAGGCCCTTCCTCACTGTCAGCAGGTGCATCCACGAGAGCAGCAGGAGGAGCACAGGGAATCTTATCAGTAATATTTTAGGACAAAAGACAGAGTATACAAATAATGAGTAAACATATCTAACCATGTGCAGTCCCCAGTTATCTACTGGGTACACTATTAGGAATCTCACTCCCTTTTAGGTTTGGCAGAAGGCACAAACATGAACATTTCTTTTACTAACCTTGTTTATATTGGGCATAGAGATTTGAGACTTCCTCAATTATGCCATGAGAACTAGAAAGTCTATTAGAACTTGCAGATGAGATTGCTTCCAGCCTTTGGGTATTATTTATGTGTATTAGATGTCAGAGCTAAGATGACTGATGGTTTCTGAGTTCATTTATCAAAACGATACATATTACTTCAGAACCCCATGGAGCTCAGCAAACAGAGCTTCAGGTTCCGGCTGGCATAGCTTCAAATTTTATCTTCCCCAAAATCATATTTTCAAGAAAATACACTTACATTGTTTATGGGCTTTAGCAACAGAAATGGGTTTCTCCAGAAGATGAGGACAATTAGAAGTGATTTTCTGAAGGTACCACAACCATGAAGGAAAGATACAGAGATGGGGAACTGGAGATGTAGCTCAGTGGTTAAGAGCACTTGCTGCCCTTGCAGAGATCCTCTATCTCTCTTCAATTCAAGTTCGATTTCCAGCAGTCATACTGCAACTCACAACCACCTGTAACTCCAGTATCAGGGTTCCAATGTCTTCTAGCCTCTATGAACATCAGTCACACAATGTGGTGCACATACGTACATGCTCACAAAACATCAATATGTGTAAGATAAAAATGACTCTTCAAGATGTAGGAAAATACACACCTTGGTAGATGCAAACTGTTCTTCATGCATGTCATAGCACATGTCAGTGTCATATATGGCTTTAGGTTGGTAAGTCACAGAGAAATTTGGAGAGGCACGCCTTCATTCTTCTAGCAGCAAATAAACTCTTTCAAAAATCACAGGGAGGTTTGATAAAAAAAAATTAAGACATTAGCTGAAGGCAATGGTCTTCTCTTTACGATAAGAAAACCCATGCCAGGCTTGGTGTTTGAAACTCACTAGTAAAGCGATGCATCTGAGGAGGACTGAGAGGGCTTCTCCTGGGCTTGCCTTTGAGACAGTGTTGCATGCAGCTCTGCCTGGCCAACCTGGAGCTCACTCTATGAATGAGACTGGCCCGACCTTCACAAGGTCCTCTTGTCTACTCCAGAGTGCTGGGATTCTAGGAGTGTAGTCCACATAGGGCTAGGAGAGGCCTTCTGAAGGAAGGAGTGGAGAGAAACCCCCACTGTGTGGTGTGGAGAGGACTGTTGGGCTGGGGAATTTAGTAGAGAGGTGTCAGGGTTCTGTGTTTGATGTATCTAAGGAAAGACAAAGAAAGTAAGAGAAGATCTGTACCCACTCTCTGATGCTTGTTCTAGGCAGGGTACAGGGCGGACGAAGAGAAAGCAAGACAGCACCAGGATGGACAGCAGTGGGGCTCTGCACGCTAGTGCCTTCAGAAGTGCCGTCCCACATCCTCTTTTCAGAGTCCATTTATTCCTCAGAGCCTGCAGTCAGCATCAAGGGACCACATTCTCCAGCTGACGCATTACAGAGGAGGAAGATTAGTTTCATTGGATAACCCAATTGTAGTGAGGTAGCCTTTGCAAATTACATTACACTGATTACATTTAATAAGAAAGTAATGTCAACACCTGTAATGTCTTTATCACCAAAAGTATAAAACTTTAAAAAGATCAAATTAAAAGGTAAATAAAATTTTAAAACAGACAACTGGTTAAGTAATATGTATCTAGCATAGCATAATTTATTCATGGCCAAATGCTTTCCATGTTAAAAACAAAATGAAGGTATTTTACCTCATTGTTCTTCACAAATGTGGGTCTCTTTTTCTACCTGCAGTAGCTTCTCTGTTCCTGTCACTCCTAGTGACTTCTGTCTGGGTTAGTGGTCACTTTCCACACTGTAGTGACTTCTGTCTGGGTTTGTGGTCAGTCTCCACACTGTAGTGACTTCTGTCTGGGTTTGTGGTCAGTCTCCACACTGTAGTGACTTCTGTCTGGGTTAGTGGTCAGTCTCCACACTGTAGTGACTTCTGTCTGGGTTAGTGGTCAGTCTCCACACTGTAGTGACTTCTGTCTGGGTTAGTCTCCACACCATCCTTAAATCAGGACTAGTGACCTGCAGTTTGCTAACTCTGCAGGTGTGTTCTGCACTCATCTGACGTGGCTCATCATGCCTTCCCTCTTACCACAGCTTCTCTCCTTGACTTCTTTAATAACACAGCTCACTTGATTTTTCCTACATGTTAACACATCTCCATTAAGAGGCTTCCTACTCCAAGTGAACAAATATTGGCATTCCTTAAAATGTCTATCTTCCCTTTCTCCTTAACCTTTATCAGTATTCTAGTTTATTATTTGTATGAAGTAATTTGCTCAGTTTTGCAACTCCAGTTAAGACTATCTGTACAAGAAATGGACTCAATGTCCAGCCATCTCTCTGACATCTCCAATGGGTTGAGTCAAGGTCATCACAGACACAAAAAGGGCAGACATTGACTAGTGATCTCCTCTCTCTCTGCTGGTCCCCAAGCTGGGCTCCTCCTTTTCTCCCAGTTGACCACCATTGACCATAACCTGGCTTCTTTTCATGGAAAATGACAGGAGATGAGCAAATTTTAGCAAAATAATTACTTTTACTCTTAGTAGATCTGAATTAACTCCCATCCTATCTAGACTGCTCTTTCTTTCTTTCCTTTCTTTCTTTCTTTCTTTCTTTCTTTCTTTCTTTCTTTCTTTCTTTCTTTCTTTCTTTCTTTTCTTTCTTCCTTTCTTTTTTTTTTTCTCTTCTTCCTATTTTTGTCTTTGGAGACAGGGCTTCTCTGTGTAGCCCTAGCTTTCCTGGAACTCAGACTATCTTGAACTCACAGAGTTCTGCCTGCTTCTGCCTCCTGAGTGCTGGGATTAAAGGCTTGCACTACCACAACAAGTTTCTAATTGGTTCCTTCCCCTTTTATTTTGACCTCTATAAAAATAATTATCAACACTTCTGAAAATATAGATCTCATCTTTTCAATATTGCTTAAAAACCTTTCAAATCTCCCAGTATAAAAACCAAAGTCTTTAATTTATACTAGAGTTCATCTATAGGTTTAACAACAAGGTTCCTGAATCCAATATATTCACTCTGTGTGTGTGTGTGTTGTTGTTGTTCTCTCTCTGTGTCTGTCTCTCAGGTCTCTTACAGAACCTGGAGCTCCCCAATTGGGCTAGATGGACTATCTAGCAAGCCACAAAGTTACTCTAGCCTCTGCCTCCCTGACACTAAGATTATGGGCACATACCATTGTACCTGTGTGGACTTGGAAAATCAGGTCCTCATGTTTGCATGCAAGCACTTTGTCAATGAACCATCTCTCCAGCACCTAATACACACACATTTATACATTTATCTCCAGTCCTAAGGACCTCCTTTCAGTTCCTTGAAATGTAAAGGCATTATGTTCCCTAAGAGTTCAAAGTTCATGTTCTCTGTAATCCCAGAGCTCTTTGGAGACCTTATACTCTCTTATCTGATCACTTGCTAAACATGCACATATACACATACAGACAGACACACACACACACTAAACATACAACACACTAAACACACACACAGAGAGACAGACAGACAGACAGACAGACAGACAGAGGGGGAAGGTATGGAGGGAGTGGGGAGAGAGAAATCTTGGTTTGCTAACACTCCTTCATGTTTTAAGGACAGCACCATGCCCTTGGGCACACCACGCCCTTGGGCACACCCTCCTTTCCCCTGCCAACCATGCTTCCTTTCAATACAGCCTTGCAGATCTATGGCTTTCCCATTACAGTATTTTGAGCAATGATTAATGTCTATTATTCCTTGTAAACTATCTGCTCAGTGGGAGCAGAGGCCCTGTTTGCTTTTGCTCAAGGTTATATCCTTGACACCTAGCCAGAGTCTGATCCATACAAGGTGCTCAATAAAGATTTGTTGAGTCACAGCAGAAACCTGCCATTAACATGATTTTCAAGGATTTTTAGCTGGCCCTAAGGGAAAAATATCCCAATCCTAATATAAAGCTAAATCCAAATGTCTCTGTGCATCAAGCCCTCCATTTAGAAAATCACAAGGAGCAGAAGGGAAAGTAGACACAACACACTCCTCCCTCACGTTAGGAGGATTAGAAAACACATTTAATGTGACCCTCAACTAAAGAAATAAAATGTTCTAATAGAGTCAATAAAGCACCCATTGATGCAACCCTTGGTGTGTGCAAAGCAGGGAAATGACTGCTTAAGAGGGGAGTACCCCAGAGGATGCAGACAAGCACCTCCAGAGAGAGAGAGACAGACAGAGAGAGAGAGAGAGAGAGAGAGAGAGAGAGAGAGAGAGAGAGAGAGAGAGAACAAAACTGTGAAGACACTAAGAACAGTCCAGGGTTGTGGCTTCACAGGAAGGGACAGAAATAGATCACCCTTTGGTCACAAAGTAAAGAAGGAACTAAAGTGGAGGTAGGGTTTTATAGAACGAAGCCAAAGGTAGCAGTTTTTCCTTCCTGATAGCATCACCCCATGGACGGACATTCCACCATGCTGACAAAACCGGGAAGCCTTGTCCTAGGACCCTCGCCCAGAGAATGTACAAGAACACCCAAATTAGAAATCTTTATTAAAGCTCACATTATGCTGAAAACATCATAAAACAACAGAATTACAAAATAAATTAAATTTTTGTCAAACAACAATTAGTAGCTATTTTAACACATGATATTTAGAAATCATGCTTAGAGACAAAGTCTAGAAATGATCTAAAAACAAAACACAGGACGTTGTGTTTTTATTTTACTCAGGAAAGAAATTGAGGACAAAGTTAAGTTCATAATCAGATATGAAGGGTACAATATATATAGCCAAAATTAAATTTATTTCAGTGACATTTTAATAGGTCTCATTAAAAGAAAGCAGAAAAACAACTAAAAAGGGAAGATAAGATAAAGAAATAAATAGAAAGAGTCATAGAGAAAACGTTAAAATGGTACAAATTAATGAGGGGGGTGGGCTGGAGTGATGGCTCAGCTCATAAGGGCACCTGGTGCTCTCGCAGAAGACCAGAAGTCTAGAACTCAAGTTTGGCAATTCATAAACATCCATAATTCCAGCCCTAGGAAATCTGACTCCCTCTTCTGACTTCTCTAGGCTTCTTCCCTCTCTGCTCATATACACTGTGAATACACACATACACAAACACATATGTGTGCATGAACATGCATGCACATACACACAAATCTCTAAGAGAATTGAAAGATAAGCAAAAATAAATAAATAAATACCAAAAAAAAAACCAAACCAAAACTAGTGTTATATATAACCAAAATCCCTGACATAATAAATAAAATACTACAGGTAGAAAACTGTTATTGAAAAATATTTAGAAATAGTAAAATCTCTAAATCTCTTTATTGAAAAGTACCACAGTGTTTCTAGGAAAATAAATCCAAATACTGCTAGCTATATCCTAGAAATGTTGTCAATCAGGATACATCAAGAAGACCCTCAACTTCCTGGGTGACTGCCTACTAGGTTATGTGCACACAGGTTGCACAGTAATAGGATTATAAGAATGTAGTGCCGTCTACTGAATAAATAGTTTAATAGTCCATAGGAGGGCTGTGTGTGTGTGTGTGTGTGTGTGTGTGTGTGTGTGTGTGTGTGTGGGCATGCGCACCTGCTTCACATTGTCTTTACTTGTCTGTCTGCTGGTGGGCATGTAAGCTGGCTCCATAGCCTATCTGCTATGAGCAGCAGTGCGACAAGCACAGGTTGCAAGCATTTCTGTGGTGTGCTGACCTGGCTTACTTCAAGAGTGGTACAGACATCTCTGCTGGCTCGATATTTAGGGGGTTTTATTTTGTTTAGGTTTTGTTTTTAAGAATCTTCATGCTGTTTGGGAGTCTCATGAAAACCTGATCCTTCAGCAAGTTAAATAACCAGGATCTCAAAGAGAGAAAGTAAAGCAATGCCCATACTTCTGAGGACATACAGAGGCATGGGGCCATTCCTCCTGAAAGAGAAAAGTAAAGCAATGCCCATACTTCTGAGGACATACAGAGGCATGGGGGCCATTCCTCCTGAACTCTCTGCCTCTTTCCAACATCACCACAGACACACAAAAGCCAACCAGAGCCTTTAAAATGTAGATTTAAGGTTAGGTGTTCAGTCACAGAGCAGGGCAGAGGTAGATACTCCATGATCCTTATTAGATGATGAGTTTAACTCTTATTTTAGCTTTACGAAAATGTAGAAAAGACTGAACATGTCAGTGGTTTGGAGACTTTAAAACTCCAAAGGAAAAATTTCAGAGCTCACTGATCACATCAGACCTCAGATAGAAAACTTTATGGGTAAAAGCTACAAAACTTCAAAGTGTCAAGCAGACTCTGTCCTCTGCCCACCGTGGTGCAGAACAGCTGGGTGCGTGTTTCACGTGGTGTGATATAATTCTGCAGGTCTCAGGAGCAAATGTTCAGCACCCTCTCTCCAGAAGCCTATAGCTGTTAACAGGATACAGACGTTGCTCAGTTTGGGACAATGGGTTCTGTGTGCTGTCTCTCCAAGGAGCTGCCCTTGCTTCTTTGTAAAACTGCAGTCCAGTGTGTCTGTTCACTGCTCAGCCCAAGCACATTAGGACGAGACGCAGAGTGAGCATGCGGGTTAGTGACCACACAAGGGGAACCAATGAAGGTTTTCCGAAATCCTGGATATATTGCAGTACATGCTATTTTTACTTACATCTAAAAAGTCAAATCATAAACTCTGAAATTTCATAAAGAGTACCACGAACTGATCCAAAAGAGAACAGTGACTGAAAGGTGGCGCAAGCTCAAACAGACGCAAGCCTGGCTGACGCACACGCTGCACTGTGCTTGGCCATTATCTTTACACAATGAAATATTTGGCTCTGCTGCTCCAGCTTTGTAAATGCATAGCAGAGAAACAAATCTCTACAGAAATGCCTGGATTTATATAAAAATATCACCATATACTTGTCCTGAAGTTTACTCAAGCTTGGGGGAGACTTCACAAAGGTGGTCAGGGTCCAACCTCTGAGCTGGAGTAATAGAGAGGAAAGGGGGAAGGGCACAGAGAGGAGGGAGTGAGGGGCGGGGAGGGGTGAGAGAAAGAGATAAAAAGAGGAAATATATATATTTAAGACCGGCTCACGAGCAAGATATTTTCCTTCAATTACACCTAATTATTTCACTGTTTCCATTTCCTAATGACATGAAACCACACCAAACAAACAACTGTGAAGGGCCGTTGTTCAGCAAGTGCTTAATCATCGATCGGCATGCTCAGAGAGATCCTGAAATGCTACAAAGCTGGCCTGTAGAAAGGCATATTTTATCCCAATCAGCGTGTGCAAGCACAACCGTCCCAGCCGAGGCGCATTGGACACCGCACAGCTCGACTGTGACGACCCACACACAGCACTTGCACATCAATTATGATCATCATAATCACGGTCGTTAAGCTGAATGTTCATTATCATCAGGACGCTAGTGACAGCAGATTCAATCTCTGGGTGCAGTGGGCAAGCACTCACAGTCCCACCCAAGCTCCTACAGAAGGCGATGTGGCACATTAAATCTGTGATATGTTCCCTATCCTACTGCATTCCCAAAGCGTGGACAGGGAAGGTCAGCTTTATGTTCTGTGCAATATGCTTAGTTCCCTAAATTAATTCCTTGGAGTCCTGGATATTTCTGTGCTTTGTAATATATACAGCCAAGCTCAGGGTCCAAGCGCATGCGCAGATGAAGCAGAGGGCGGTCTGCGGCCATAACTCGGTTGTAATCAGGCAGATGAGATGAGAGCTAGCAACACAACCCTGGTACACAGAGGCTTCTTTTGTGTAAAGGACAGAGGTGGTCACTTACTTTTCAGTAAATATGAACATGAATATTTTGACAATCAAGAGATGTTTTGAGTGTGTGGAACCAACAGGTGACATCAACACCACTGACGGGAGAGGTTCCTTAGTTCACATGCATTCTGAGATCAGCACTGTGGAGAATTATAATACAAAAGTACCTCAACTCCAAAGTCTGATCACTGAGAACACTGAGTTAAAACGGAGTCAGCTTAATTTGGTATAGTTCACAAATAAACTGAAGAAACATGGGTAATTTGCATGATTTATAAATGATTTCCTTATTTTCACTTTTTAAGCAATACAGTGAGTGTATGGTTGGGGGAATGGCTCAGTGGATAAAGCACTTGCCAAATTAAGTGTGAGGACTGGAGTCTGAGCTGGCAGACAAGGCAACCACCTGTAGGCAGCACGACAGTCACTCCCTAGGAAAAGCTGCTTAGTTAGACGGGCCAGAATCAACATGCTCTGGGGATAAGTGAGAGATGCAGCTTCAGAAGACAGAGCACACAGCAAAGGAAGGAAGACACCTAATAACCGCTTTGGATATCCACACACATGTAAAACTGCTTCCATATATGCAAGCATGCTACATACAAAAGCATGTGCAAAAGAAAAAATATTTATTACTACTGGCTCCAGGTTTTTAGGGAAAAATAGTATTGTGTTCTCTCATTCACTGAATTTGTGAATTTTTGTATAAAGCTGAAGGAGAATTAAGAAAACAAAGGAAGTAATTACATTGTTTGTATGAATATGAAATGAATTGATATGAATAGAAAAAGTACTAAATGTATACTTGATTTTCTGCAACTGATGTCCTATAACCCAGCTAGCTAGCAAGTCACTTGAGACCTGGGGCTTCTCTTTTTAAAGAAGGCAGGAGAGGAAGTCAATTCTCCATAGAGATCATCATGATGATGAGGTGGGCACTTTAACATCAACCTACTGTGTTACTAAAGCTGCTTGTATTTGTTTTTGCAGTGCTGTAAATTGAATCCAAGCTTTTCACACGTTAAGTAAGAGCCTCAACCCTGAGTCTCCACCTCAGCCCTCAGTGTACACTTCAATGCATACAAATACTCCAGCCTCCCTATAGACGACTATTCTGATATCTGTCCTTTTATTCTTCTGCACTCTGAACATAACAACTCTAGTCTTCCGAGGTTATCTTTACCCCTCTCATAATAAGCTATTGTCTCTCATTCTCAAGATTAAGAAGTCACATTTTCTAAAAATAAATTAACTGCTGTGTGTATCGGCATACACATGGAACTCCTATACCCTGGAAGCAGATGCAGGGGGATCACTGCAAGTTTGAGATCAGACTGATCTACATGATGAGTTCCAGGCTTATCACACACACACACACACACACACACACACACACACACACACACACACACACTGCTTAAAACGTATAGAGCCTCCTTTTAAATTTATTTTTACCCAAGTTATTCAATATCAAGTCAAAATATAAAATATTTAAAATAACTCCAAAATTTGACAATTAGTGAAATAACTAATTCACAATATATAGATTACATTTATCCTCCTAGAAGAATACTCTGTTTAGTTAGTACAGTCATTTGAAGAGTAAAGACGGGATGTGGAAAGGAATGAGGGAGAGGGGAAGGAGGAAGCTAAGCAGGGAGGAAGGGAGGCAAAGCCCATCGGCTTCCTTACAGTCCACACGGGGCCAGGGAGGCAGTGTCTCATTAACATTTACTGAATCTCTATTCTTTCTTCACCTAATTCTCAAGAATAAAAGATCATCTCTAATGAGACTTCTAAAATAATAAAAAATGTTATTCTACCTTCTAGTGAGTATTCGAATGTTTTTTCTGTTTCTATGAAGTTGCTTAACTGAGATAGACACACAAGTACATGAAGTTTTGGACTCCATTAAGCGAGTCAGCTGCAAAGCTCTGAAGGGAAGCATGGCTCTACTTTGGGAAACAAACACTGCACATGGATCTTTCCTACTGTGATGGAGATAAATGTGCTAAAAGTCACTTAGACTTTCAAGGAAGAATTGCTGGCTAGATACATGGTACAAAGGCGCCATTGTGAAAAGTTACATTGACTAGAAAATGCAATACACATTACATCTATAAACACAACAGGAAATGAAGTAGGTAGCGCTCCTATCTAGTTTGTGTTCAGAAGGGTTGCATATTGGTGGAAAATGACAAGAAAATGGTTTATTGTGGGATTTTATAAAAAGACACAATAAACCACACCTTAGTCTGCCAATCATTTCCTCACTGTAGAGACCTTAGACCTGGAATTACTAGTGTTGGAGGACCTTTAAATGGAATGGCTTAATAGTGACAGTTTAGAAGGTACCTCATGGATAGAGGGGTAAGACTCACCAAGCCTACAAGCTGATTTCCATTTTTGGAACTCACACTAGAGAGGGCAGAGTGTCCTGAAAGCTGTCCTCTGACATCCCTGTGTGTGTCATGCATGTGCACACCCTCTTATAACTCAAAATGTTACATAGGAAAGGTACCTTGCTACATGCTCAAATTATTTACTCCCTCTCCCTCAGAACCCCATATTCTCATTATAGATGGAGATGGAATGAGGTGAGGAAACACGTCTCACAGGGAGACACGACTTAGCAGAGACAACACAGTTTTCTGAGAGATGGCAAGGATGGTTCCCCTTGGATGTGGTCAGCCCTTTAGCACAAGACTGGACTAGAGCTGGGGTTAGAGGAGCAAAGGCACTGACCTTGAACTAAATGAGAGGAAAGCGGTCAGAGTGGAGGCAGGCTGTGGGCTTCCTGTACTTTACAGGACTGGACAATTGCTCTAACAGAGAATGAAAGAATGATCCTGCAAGGCAACTCAGGAGCCACCATGGCTGCTGCTACTCCCACAGATGGGACAGAGAGGTTTCCTACAGTATCAGAAGGATAGGATGAAGGCTCCCAGTGTCCAAGGGCCAATGCCACAGAGCAGAGCCTTTGCAGTGGGACTTTAGCCTGCCTCCATCTCCAAGTCCTTGGGCCCACTATTCATTCTCTACTATGACATTGAATTTCTAACCCACATGTAGTAGGTAGAACCTATCTTTTTCTACCTGACCTTTGTCATTGGGCATAGTGTCTTCCAGGTTCATCCACTGTCAGGAGCCATAATGGGACAAGCTAATAACTAGCAGGTGATCATCCTGAAATAGTCTGTTTTGGATTATTATATGATCTGTGACAGGTGAACCCTTATCAAGCAAGGCTGTAAGGGATTCATTTTAGGAAAGATTCCTGCTATTAACATGTTTTCCTGTTATTATTAAGCATACATAACAATCACTAAGTAATAGCACACCCCTTTGGAGCAGATCTACTGTCTTGTAGGGATGCTATATAGACAAATAGATGTTTTAATGAAGATCCTATAAGAATTCCTAAAATTATATCTGTGATTATTAAGCTCTTTTATAGCGGGACTGCTATTAGGTCCTTTTCTGATAGTCAAAACTGCAATCCGAACTCTGCCAGTCTCCCAAGTGTCACCAGTTAATTGCTCTTAGATAGCAACCAGACTTTCTCCTACTCAGAGCACATTCTAATAGGTTGTAAAACAATTAACCAAAGGTCATAAAAAGGGAACTAACAATTTATTATAGGTGCTAGGACAGAAGATAAAGTATTGACTGGATTTATCTATACAAAACTTCACTAATAATTTAGTAGTGGGTTTAAACCTTCAGTGAACCTGTGGAGCGGTGACAGGTGATGGATGTTTATCCAGATAATTATTCCTAGTGGATATGCATGTAAACATTCTCTGTTGTAAACTTCTATTTCAGTTTATGATTTGATTTTGTGTGTGAACTTTTGACGAACATTTTAACATGTGATCATGTATTCTGAAAGATGTTTAAGGGTTGAGGACAAAGAGAAGAGTCAGAACTAAGGAACTGAGGTGAGAGGAATGGAGGTGAGAAGAACTGAGCTGAGGAGAAGTTTTAGACAGAACTGAACTCAAGAAGAACTTAGAAGTATAGGCACAGCATTGGGAGAAAAGGCATTGAGAGTTAGAGCACCGTTGTGACATCAGAGCAGGAGGAGAGAGCAAGATCAGAAGGAGAATGCAGAGGGGAATAACTTAGAAACTATAGGTAACACAAAAATCTAAGAGCAATGTGCAGAATTCAGAGGGAAAGAGGAAAAGAAAGAAGCTGCAGAGAGCAGGAGTAACAGGTGGGCTTCTCCTCACCATAGGACAGAACAGGTTCTTTCTTAATAACAAGGCAGGCTTAGTCTTATTAAAGGGAACAAGGCTTTTTTCTTACAGACATGACTTTAATTCATTTAGCATCAAAAGGGTGGAAGCTTTTTCTTTATGCAATAAAGATTGGAGTTCATTTTCATCCAGAATGAGTGAGTTCTTTCTGCACTGGTGCTTGGTCTTTTGTTCCATATGCATATGTAAGTATGGAAGTGTGTGTAAGTATGTAATTGTGAGAATCTATGCATGTGTGTGTGTAAGTATGTAATTGTGAGAATGCATGCAAGACCAAACTGGGTTTGAATGGAAATGTATTAATGAGCATGTATGAAGCTGTGTATGAACTTATGTGAGATTATGCATATTTGTTTATGTTAAAAGTTTTTCCTTCTGCTAGTGTTATTCTCTCTCCTGGTTCAATAGAAGATTACTGCTCCAAACTTCTCCCTAACAAGAGGCATCTGGACAATAGGGAAAGGGCTCTAACAATTAATCCTTTACTTAATCTCCTGCTGTTTTATGATGAGGTACTAAGTGCCTGAGACTGCAGTCTCTGGCCTCAGTGGAACACAGAAGGCAGGTCAGCTACAATAGCATAGTAACTTAGACTTAGATAAGTAAACTTTTTATTATACATCAACCCTAAATATCTCCTAAGACAAAGACTTTTTTAAAATTTTTTATTAGATATTTGCTTTATTTACATTTCAAATGGTATCCCCTTTCTCTGTTAGCCCTCCAAGAATCCCCTATAACATCCCCCTCCCCATTTACCCCCTCCCCAATTTCCTGACTTGCATTCCCCTCTTCTGGGGACTTGAGCCTTCGTAGCACCAATGGCCTCTCCTCTCATTGATGCCTGAAATGGTCATCTTCTGCTACATATGTAGCTGGAGCCATGGGTCCCTCCATGTGTACTCTTTGGTTGGTGGTTTAGCCCCTGGGAGCTCTGGGGGTACTGGTTGATACATATTATTGTTCCTCCTGCAGGGCTGCAAACCTCTTCAGCTCCTTGGGTCCTTTCTCTAGCTGCTCCATTAGGGACCCTATGTTTATTCTATTGGTTGGCTGTGAGCCATGGGTATTTTGATCCACTTTCCAATAAGGATCAAAGTATCCACACTTTGGTCTTCCTTTTTCTTGAGCTTCATGCGGTCTGTGAGTTGTATCTTGGGTGTTCTGAGCTTTTGGGCTAATATCCACTTATCAGCGAGTGCATACCATGTGTGCTCTTTTGTGATTGGGTTGCCTCACTCAGGATGATATTTTCTAGCTCCATCCATTTGCCTACGAAGTTCATCAATTCATTGTTTTTAATAGCTGAGTAGTACTCCATTGTGTAAATGTACCACATTTCTGTATCTGTATCCATTCCTCTGTTGAGGGACATCTGGGTTCTTTCCAGCTTCTGGCTATTATAAATAAGGCTGCTATGAACAAAGTGGAGCATGTGTTCTTATCACATGTTGGAGAATCTTCTGGGTATATGCCCAGGAATGGTATAGCTAGGTCCTCAGGTAATGTTATGTTCAATTTTCTGAGGAACCACCAAACTGATTTCCAGAGTGGTTTTACCAGCTTGCAATCCCACCAGCAATGGAGGAATAGTCCTCTTTCTTCACATCCTCTCCAACATTTGCTGTCCCCTGAGTTTTTGATCCTGGCCCTCAGTTGATGTTATTCCCCCTCTGCTGCCTCAAGAAGAACCAACAAGAAAGAAGAACCCCCACCGGGGCTGCCCCCCTCACCCCCCTCCGGCCATCCATGTCATGAATAACAGCATTTTTTTGCTTTTTATGGCACAATAATATTCCACTGTGTGAGCTCTCCTTATGCATCTGTCTTTGGTAGATGTCCTGGCTATTGTGAATGACACTGCAGTGAACATGGTGTCCACTTACCTCTTTGACATACAATTTCACCCCTTAGGGCTTAGGCTTAGATGTCTGATTATTGGGTTAAACCATAGCACAATGGCCGTTTTAATCTACACTCTCACAAACAGCACAAGGGTTTCATTTGATCACAACTTGACCAACACTTTCCTTCTGGTTTTTTGGTAATTGTTATTCTACCAGGTATGAGATGATATATCATGATTTTGATTTGCACTTCAGTGGTAATTTTATTGATGCTAAGTATCTGTCCATAGAGTTGCTCACACATTTTGGATGTTGACCCATATTACAATGTATGGTTCCAAGTATCTTCCTCATCCCACTGATGTCTCTCATTCTGCTGGTTAGTGGCATTTCCCTCTGCTGGTTAGTGGTTCTTATGTCCAAACTTTTTAACTTGACACAGTGTCTTGTTTCTGCTACAGATGCATCCAGAGAACATGGCTTAGCCCACTATCAAAGATTTTTCTCTGTTTCCTCTAATCATTTCAAGACTTATGTTAAAATCTTGAATGAGTTTTGAGTGGATGTTTTAATATGGTGAGAAGTGAAGATCCAGTTTCCCTCTCCTGCATCAGAATATCCGTCTTCCCAGCACTGTCTGTTGAGGTGACTGACCTTGTGCCACTGTATTTGGCACCATTGTTGAGGATCCTTTTGGCACACACATGTGCGCATAGTTTCACACTTTCTATCCTATGCCATCAGTAAGTGTGTCTCTGTCCAGACCTTGTATGCTGTTTTGATTACTATGGCAATGCATTAACTTTTGAAATTAGCTAGTATGACACTTTCAACTTTGTTAATTTTGTTCCCTTGATTTTCCAGGGTAATTTGTTACGGCAGCAAGAACAAAGGTACACTTTATATATGCCTTTAAAACCTACATGTCCTATACACGTTACAAATGTGCACAGTGCACACACATATGTGCCAAGTGTATATAGTCCACAGTTATATGCCAATCACCTATCTCCTTCCGTGCACATATAGGTATGTAATGCACAGAGATCAAGAGAGCAAGCAACATCTAGCCTCCATAGTCTATTGTCCATTCCACGCTAGGACTTCACATTCAAACTCCAACCCAATTGATCATCTGACAAAGCCAGTGATCCTTGTCATTGATTATAGGATTTATCACATAAAACATACATTAAGAGCACAGTAATGCAAAGAACTAGTGCAAATCTCTCATGGACACAGGTCAGCTACACTATCCTTACAAAAAGAGTTGCAAATAAGTTTATAATTATGACGGTCACAGCTGTAATGAGAACAATTGCATCTGCTGTCGCCAGTATCCATCTTCAGCCTTTTACAAGTGGCATTGTGTCCTAATGCTGTCATTGTTGTCTGCCTTAGCCATTTAAAGGAGTACCCTTTCTACTGTGTCATGGACCTACCTTGTCAGAGATCCACTTCTTAGGGTCCTCGCTGCGGAAGTGCTTCTGTCCATAGGAGCCAGGGTTATACGTGCTTAACGAGTGTATCATCGGAATGTACTTCTCCTTTTTATGGTAGGAAGAAAATGGCAAAAACCTGGAAAGACAGTCAGGCAACATTCACAATTACATTTCCAGAAACAGCTGATTTGAAGAAAATAAGGGTTTGGGAGCAGAGCACCTGCACTCTGCTTCAACCCTGGTTGCTGTTATAAGCACTGGCTTCTGGGACCCTTTCCTACTTGTCTAGAGATGAAGACATTCAAAATTTCCTAATGGGGTTTTTATGAGTTTTAAATATATAATGATGCTAAGTATCCAATCAACAATTTAAAGGTGCCAGGCTTTTCAAAATTCATATTATAAACAAAATAACATTTTAAAATTGTATAAATCTCAAAAATACAAAAGGCAAAAGAAACACTACAGCGGTACATGCAGTTCTTATTGAAATCAGTTTCTGAAATCAAAGCTCATGTTACACCCCAAGTAGAGGCATATCCGGTCAAGTGTGAATGACAGAGCTTTGGAGTCAGCCCACCCCTGCTCCCACCTCAGCCCACCCCTGCTCCCACCTCAGCCCACCACTGCTCCCACCTCAGCTCACCCCTGCTCCCACCTCAGCTCACCCCTGCTCCCACCTCAGCTCACCCCTGCTCCCACCTCAGCTCACCCCTGCTCCCACCTCAGCTCACCCCTGCTCCCACCTCAGCTCCTCCCTGCTCCCACCTCAGCCCACCACTGCTCCCACCTCAGCCCACCCCTGCTCCCACCTCAGCTCACCCCTGCTCCCACCTCAGCCCACCCCTGCTCCCACCTCAGCTCACCCCTGCTCCCACCTCAGCTCACCCCTGCTCCCACCTCAGCTCACCCCTGCTCCCACCTCAGCTCACCCCTGCTCCCACCTCAGCTCACCCCTGCTCCCACCTCAGCTCCTCCCTGCTCCCACCTCAGCTCCTCCCTGCTCCCACCTCAGTTCCTCCCTGCTCCCACCTCAGCTCCTCCCTGCTCCCACCTCAGCCCACCCCTGCTCCCACCTCAGCTCCTCCCTGCTCCCACCTCAGCTCCTCCCTGCTCCCACCTCAGCCCACCCCTGCTCCCACCTCAGCCCACCCCTGCTCCCACCTCAGCTCACCCCTGCTCCCACCTCAGCCCACCCCTGCTCCCACCTCAGCCCACCCCTGCTCCCACCTCAGCTCCTCCCTGCTCCCACCTCAGCTCCTCCCTGCTCCCACCTCAGCTCACCCTTGCTCCCACCTCAGCCCACCCCTGCTCCCACCTCAGTTCTGCTTTGCTCCTGGACTTGCTTACTTAGTCACCTGACCTCCATGGGTCATGACTTCCACACAGAGCTGCTATGAGCAACAAGCAACCACATGTGAACGAACATTTAGCATGGAGTCTGAAGAGGACACAGGCCGTACACATGGTGAGCAAGGTGCTACGAGAAGTGTCCTGTTTCATCCAGCAGCACTTTGTTTTATTTTGATCATTTTGATTAGTGTAGGTATTAGTGGTTCTACATGAAGACTAACTCTCACATTCCCACTATGCTGTCCCTGTGGTAGGCTCTCAGTGCAACCTAGAGACTTGTTCTGCTGATCCTGCTAAATCCTCAGTGGAACTCAACGAATAAGAGTGAAAGAACAGAACTACTGTTTTAAGCACCCATGAGAAAGAAGACAGAAGACAAGAACACAAGCTGGAGACAGCAAGGGGTTCTTAGCAGGTGGAAAGAGGACTGGGAACTTACAATAAACAGAGAAGGTTTGAGAAAGACAAATGTTAACATAAAGAGTCAGGAGAGGGTGATGCCCAAGAAAACTAAAGCGCTCTGTCCCACAGGGCTCAGGAAAGGCGGGAACTGGTGCTGTGGTCACCACAGAAGGTTAGATGGATAAAGAAAGCTGAAGCTGGCGGATCAAAAGCACCCCAGGGAGTAAGTGAGGGCCTGGCCGATGTATTCTAGTCATTCATTCATTAAGAGATAGACTCTGGCACTCTGACTTGAAGAATCTGACCTCCAGTCCCCGAGCCCCAGAGCTGACACAGTGCAGTGTGCATCACACTGCAGGGGCGCTGGATGGAGGGGGTACCCATGGAGTGTATCCCACAGTTCATCCACTTGCTTCTTCCTCTGCTTATCTGTAAATGGACTGTCAGGGGAACCTAAGCACAACCATTGCAACTTCTTAAACATGCAGCAAACTTCCAGAGAAGGGCACTCAAGGCTCAACCTTGGGAAATGTATTAATTAAAAATTCATGTTGTGGTGCAATGAAGTCTCTCCATCAAAAAGCCAATCACACTCAGTTTCTGGTTAGATTTGTTTCCTAACTGGAAAAATCAAGGTTTCAAAGTGTAGTAAGCAGGATCCAAGGGGATATGGTGCCCCCATGAAATAGGAACTGGTCCCTTTTTTCCCCCCAAAATAAAAGGGGTATTTAAAAAAGAAAAACTTGAAAAATAAAAATATACAGCAAGTTGAAGTAACTAACTGAGGAAAATATTTTAAAACTTAAGAGTTTAGAGAAATAAAGTTGAGGTTTAGGAAATGTTGATTAAGCAATTACTATGTCCTGATATTTTCACATAGTACATTTAATTAAAACAAGATATTTTTTCCTTTTATTGGATATTTTCTTTATTTACATTTCAAATGCTATCCCCTTTCCAGGTTCCCCTGCAGAATCCCCCTATCCCACCCACCCACTGCCTCTATGAGGTGCTCCTCCACACATCCACCCACTCCCTGCCTTCCTACCTTGGCATTCCCCTACACTGGGACATCGAATCCCTTCAGGCCCAAGGACTGATCTTCCCACTGATGTCCTACAAGGCCATCCTCTACCACATATGTAGCCAGAGCCGTGGGTTCCTCCATATCTACTGTTTGATTGGTGGTCCAGTTCCTGGGAGCTCCGATGGGGCTGTCTGGCCAGTTGACACTGCTGTTGCTTCCAGTGGGGCTACAAACCCTCTCAGCTCCTTCAGTCCCTACTCCAACTCCTCCATCAGGGACCCTGCATTCAGTCCAGTGTTTGGCTCTGTATTTGTCAGGCTCTGGCAGAGTCTCTCAGGAGACAGCCATATCAGGCTCTGGTCAGCAAGCACTTCCTGACATCCACAATAGCATCTGGGTTTGGTGGCTGTATATGGGATGGATCCCCAGGTGGGGCAGTCTCTGGATGACATTTCCTTTAGTCTTTGCTCCACACTTTGTCTCCGTATTTTCTCCTGTGAGTATTTTGTTCCCCCTTCTAAGAAGCACTAAAGCATCCACATTTTGATCTTCCTTCGGCTTGAATTGTATCTTGGGTGTTCCGAAATTTGGGGCTAAAATCCACTTATCGGTGACTGCATACCGTGAGTGTTCTTTTGTGACTGGGTTACCTCACTCAGGATGATATTTTCAAGTTCCACCTATTTGTCTGCAAATTTTATGAAATCATTGTTTTCAATAGCTGAGTAGCATTCCACTGTGTAAATGTACTGCATTTTCTGTATCCATTCCTCTGTTGAGGGACATCTGGGTTCTTTCCAACTTCTGGCTATGATAAATATGGCTGCTATGAAAATAGTGGCGCATATGTCCTTGTTATATGTTGGAGCATCTTCTGGGTATATGCTCAGAAGTGGTATAACTGGGTCCTCAGGTAGGATTATGTCCAATTATCTGAGGAACCACCAGACTGCTTTCCAGAGTGGTTGTACCAGCTTGCAATCCCACCAGCAATGGAGGAGTGTTCCTCTTTCTCCACATCCTTACCAGCATCTGCTTTCACCTGAGTTTTTGATCTTAGCCATTCTGACTGGTGTGAGGTGAAATCTCAGAGTAGTTTTGATTTGCATTTCCCTAATGTTTAAGGATGTTGAACATTTCTTTAGGTGCTTCTCAGTTATTTGAGTTTCCTCAGTTGAGAATTCTGTTTAGCTCTCTTCTCCATTTTTTAATAGGGTTATTTGTTTCTCTGGAGTGTAACTTCTTGAGTTCTTTGTGTATATTGGATATTAGCCCTCTGTTGGATGTAGAATTGGTAAAAATACTTTCCAAATCTGTTGATTGCTGTTTTGTCCTATCGACAGGATCCTTTGTCTTACAGAAGTTTTGCAATTTTATGAAATCCCATTTGTTGATACTTGATCTTAAGCCATTGGTGTTCTGTTCAGGAAATTTTCCCTTAAGCCCATGTGTTCAAGGCTTTTCCCCACTTTCACTACTATTAGATTCAGTGCATCTGATTTTATGTGGAGGTCCTTGATCCACTTGGACTTGAGCTTTCTACAAGAAGATAAGAATGGATTTATTTGCATTCTTCTACATGGTGACTGCCAGTTGAACCTGCATCATTTGTTGAAAATGCTGTCTTTTTTGCACTGCATGGTTTTAGTTCCTTTGTCAAAGATCAAGTGACCATAGGTGTGTGGGTACATTTCTGGGTTTTCAATTCTATTCCATGTCACTGTACCAATACCATGCAATTTTTTTTATCACTATTACTCTGTAGTACAGCTTGAGGTCAGGGATAGTGAATCCTCCAGAAGTTCTTTTATTGAGAACATTCGTTCTTTTGTTAAGAATAGCTTTTGCTCCTGGATTTTTGGTTACCGCAAATGAATTTGAGAATTGTTCTTTTTAACTCTATAAAAAATTGAGTTGGAATTTTGATGGGGATTGCATTGAATTTGTAGATTGCTTTCTGCAAGATGGCCATTTTTACTATATTAATCCTGCCAATCCACGACCATGGGAGATCTTTCCATCTTCCGAGGTCTTCTTCGTTTTCTTTCTTCAGGAACTTGAAGTTCTTATTGTACAGATCTTTCACTTGTTTGGTTAGAGTCACACCAAGATATTTTACATTGTTTGTGACTATTGTGAAGGGTGTCGTTTCCCTAATTTCTTTCTCAGCCCATTTATCCTTTGAGTATAGGAAGACTATTGATTTGTTTGAGTTGATTTTATATCCAGCCACTTTGCTGAAGTTTTTATCCGCTGTAAGAGTTCTCTGGTGGAATTTTTGGGGTCACTTAAGTATACTATCATATGATCTGCAAATAGTGACATTTTGACTTCTTCCTTTCCAACTTATATCCCTTTGACCTCCTTTTGATGTTTAATTGCTCTAGCTAGAACTTCGAGTACTATATTGAATTGATAGGGAGGCAGTGGGCAGTCTTGTCTGAGTTTACAGGGATTGCTTCAAGTTTCTCTCCATTTAGATTGATGTTAGCTACTGGTTTGTTGTATATTGCTTTTACTATGTTTAGGTATGAGCCTTGAATTCCTGATCTCTCCAAGACTTTTACCATGAAGGGTTTTGAATTTTGTAAAATGCTTTTTCAGCATCTAATGAAATGATCATGTGTTTTTTGTCTTTGAGTTTGTTTATGTAGTGGATTACATTGATGAATTTCTGTATATTGAACTATCCCTGCATCCCTGAGATGAAGTCTACTTGATTGTGGTGAATGATCGTTTTGATGTGTTCTTGGATTTGGTTTCTGAGAATTTAATTGAGTATTGTTGCATTGATATTCATAAGAGAAATTGGCCTGAAGCTCTTTTTGTTGGGTCTTTGTGTGGTTTAGGTATAAGCATAATTGTGGTTTCACAGAATGAATTGGGTAGTGTTCCTTCTGTTTTTATTTTGTGGAATAGTTTGAAGAGAATTGGTATTAGGTCTTCTTTGAAGGTCTGTTAGAATTCTTCACTAAACCCATCTAGTCCTGGGCTTTTTTTGGTTGGGAGAATTTTAATGACTTCTTCTATTTCTTTGGGGGTTATCGCTCGCTCTCTTCTATACCTATTATCATTATGTTTGATCTTCTTATTTTGTTCTGGATTTCCTAGATCTTTTGGGTAGGACCTTTTTGCATTTTGCATTTTCTTTGCCTGTGGTGTCAATATTTTCTATGGTATCTTCTGCACCTGAGATTCTCTCTTCTATCTCTTGTATTCTGTTGGTGATGCTTGCATCTATGACTTCTTACCTCTTTCCTAGGTTTTCTATCTCCAGGGTTGTCTCCCTTTGTGATTTCTTTATTGTTTCTATTTCCATTTTTAGATTCTGGATGGTTTTATTCAATTCCTTCACCTATTTGGTTGTGTTTTCCTATAATTCTTTAAGGGACTTTTGTGTTTATTCTTTAAAGGCTTCTACCTGTTTACCTGTGTTCTCCTGTATTTCTTTAAAGGAGTTATTTACGTTCTTCTTAAAGTCCTTTATCATCATCATGAGATGTGATTTTAAATCAGAGTCTTGTTTTTCTGGTGTGGTGGGGTATCCAAGTCTCATTGTATGGGAGAACTGGGTTTGATTATGTCAAGTAGCCTTGGTTTCTGTTGCTTATGTTCTTGCCCTTGCCTCTCTCCATCTGTTTATCTCTGGTGTTAACTGGTCTTGCTGTCTCTGACTGTGGCCTGTCCCTTGTGCAAGCCTGTGTGTCAGTACTCCTGGGAGACCAGATCTCTCCAGGAGGAATTTGGTATGAAGAGCTGTGGCACAGGATCAGCTCTGGGCACAGACGGAAATGGGAAGGATGCTGTCCCTGGTGGTTCCTCGGTTCCTGTGTCCTCATGGCTCTGGGCTGGTCCCTGTTGGGAATTTGAGCAGAAGTGGTGGTCTTATCTGTGTTCACAGGTGTGTCGGCACCCCTGGGAGACCAGCTCTCTCCCAGTGGTCTTTGCATATTGAGAGCTGTAGCACAGGATCAGCTCTGGACACCGTGGCACAGGATCAGTTCTGGGGTGCTGTGGCACAGGATCAGCTCCAGGCACAGACAGAAACCGGAAGGAAGATATTTTAAAATCTAAGTCTAAATTAAAATTTTATTAATCACTGTGTTCATATGTCTACTTAAACGCAAAATTTAGAAAAAGTCCTACTTCATTCATTTCTCTTTATTTTTAATTTCTGCCAATGAACTCCTTTATATTTTCTAATAATAGCTAACATTTTAATAGCCCAAACAAAAAACTTTGAAGTTTACAAAGTTAGTTATGGAAGCCTGAAATATTTGCATCGATGCATGGAAAGCAGTTTTCATGAAGACAAACTATAGACTTTCCAATGCTAATTTGCCCATGGGATGGACCTCACAGACGTGCAGAATTAAACATGGTTCCAGAGTCCCTGAGTATTTGTAGATGGTGTTATAAGCAAAAGAATACACCTTCTTCTCAGCATCTCATGGTACCTTCTCCAAAATCGACCATATAATTGGTCACAAATCAGACCTCACCAGATATAAGAAGATCGAACTAATCCCATGCCTCCTATCAGATCATTATGGAATAAGGGTGGTCTTCAATGGCAACAAAACCAACAGAAAGCCCACATACACATGGAGCCTGAACAATGCTCTACTCAATGATAACTTGGTCAAGGAGGAAATAAAGAAAGAAATCAAAGACTTTTTAAAATTTAATGAAAATGAAGGCACAACATACCCTAATTTATGGGACACAATGAAAGCGGTGCTAAGAGGAACATTCATAGCCCTGAGTGCCGCCAAAAAGAAACTGGAGAGAGCATACACTAGCAGCTTAATGGCACACCTGAACGCCCTGGAACTGAAAGAAGCAAATACACCCAAGAGGAGT
This sequence comes from Tokudaia tokunoshimensis, assembly GCA_036184795.1. NCBI lineage: Eukaryota > Metazoa > Chordata > Mammalia > Rodentia > Muridae > Tokudaia > Tokudaia tokunoshimensis. The sequence continues at coordinate 8,404,776 of BTHU01000013.1, read as the reverse complement.
AGAAGGCAGGAAATCATCAAACTCAGGGCTGAAATCAATCAAGTAGAAACAAATAAAACCATACAAAGAATCAACAAAACTAGGAGTTGGTTCTTTGAAAAAATCAACAAGATAGATAAGCCCTTAGCCAGACTAGCCAGAGGGCACAGAGACAGTATCCAAATTAACAAAATCAGAAACGAAAAGGGAGAGATAACAATAGAAACTGAGGAAATTCAAAAAATCATCAGATCCTACTACAAAAGCCTGTATTCAACACAACTAAAAAATCTGGAGGAAATGGACAATTTCCTAGACAGATACCAAATACCAAAATTAAATCAGGATCAAATAAACCATCTAAACCATCCTATAACCCCTGAAGAAATAGAAGTGGTCATTGGAAGTCTTCCAACCAAAAAAAAAGCACAGGTCCAGATGGTTTTAGTGCAGAATTGTATCAGACCTTCAAAGAAGACCTAACACCAATACTTTTCAAACTATTCCACAAAATAGAAACAGAAGGAGCACTACCCAACTCGATCTATGAAGCCACAATTACGCTAATACCAAAATCACACAAAGATCCGACAAAGAAAGAGAATCGCAGGCCAGTCTCTCTTATGAATATCGATGCAAAAATACTCAATAAAATTCTTGCCAACCAAATCCAAGAACACATCAAAACGATCATTCACCATGAGCAAGTAGGCTTCATCCCAGGGATGCAGGGATGGTTCAATATAAGGAAGTCCATCAATGTAATCCACTACATAAACAATCTCAAAGAAAAAACCACATGGTCATTTCATTAGATGCTGAGAAAGCATTTGACAAAATTCAGCATCCTTTCATGTTAAAGGTCTTAGAAAGACCAGGAATTTAAGGCCCATATCTAAACATAGTAAAAGCAATTTACAGCAAACCGGTAGCCAACATCAAACTAAATGGAGAGAAACTTGAAGCAATCCCACTAAAATCAGGGACTTGACAAGGCTGCCGTCTCTCTCCTTATCTTTTCAATATAGTACTTGAAGTTCTTAGACAGAGCAATTAGACAACAAAAGGAGGTCAAAGGGATACAAATTGGAAAGGAAGAAGTCAAACTATCACTATTTGCAGACAATATGATAGTATACTTAAGTGACCCAAAGAACTCCATCAGAGAACTCCTACAGCTGATAAACAACTTCAGCAAAGTGGCCGGATATAAAATCAACTCAAGCAAGTCAATAGCCTTCCTATACTCAAAGGATAAGCAGGCTGAGAAAGAAATCAGAGAAATGATACCCTTCACGATAGCCACAAACAATATAAAGTATCTTGGTGTGACTCTAACCAAACAAGTGAAAGATCTGTATGACAAGAACTTCAAGTCTCTGAAGAAAGAAATTGAAGAAGACCTCAGAAGATGTAAAAATCTGCCATGCTCATGGATTGGCAGGATTAATATAGTAAAAATGACCATCTTGCCAAAAGCAATATACAGATTCAATGCAATCTCCATCAAAATCCCAACTCAATTCTTCATAGTGTTAGAAAGAGCAATTCAAAAATTCATCTGGAATAACAGAAAACTCAGGATAGCTAAAACTATTCTCAAGAGTAAAAGAACTTCTGGGGGAATTATTATGACGGGCCTCAAGCTGTACTACAGAGCAATAGTGTTAAAAACTGCATGGAATTGGTACAGTGACCGACATGTAGATCAATGGAACAGAATTGAAGACCCAGAAATGAATCCACACTCCTATGGTCACTTGATCTTTGACAAAGGAGCTAAAACCATCCAGTGGAAAAAAGATAGCCTTTTCAACAAATGGTGCTGGCTCAACTGGAGGTCAACATGCAGAAGAATGCAAATTGATCCATTCTTATCTCCTTGCACTAAGCTAAATTCCAAGTGGATCAAGGACCTCCACATAAAACCAGACACACTGAAACTAATAGAAAGGAAACTAGGGAAGAACCTTGAACATATGGGCACAGGGGAGAATTTCCTGAACAGAACTCCAATAGCTTATGCTCTAAGATCAAGAATTGACAAATGGGACCTCATAAAATTCCAAAGTTTCTGTAAGGCAAAAGACACTGTCAAAAGGACAAAGCAGTAACCAACTAACTGGGAAATGATCTTTACCAACCCTACATCTGGTAGAGGGCTAATATCCAATATATATAAAGAACTCAAGAAGTTAGACTCCAGAGAGTCAAGTAACCCTATTAAAAAATGGAGTACAGAGCTAAACAAAGAGTTCTCACCTGAAGAATATCTAATGGCTGAGAAGCACCTAAAGAGATGTTCATCATCCTTAGTCATTAAGGAAATGCAAATCAAAACAACCCTGAGATTCCATCTCACACCAGTCAGAATGGCTAAGATCAAAAACACAGGAGACAGCAGTTGTTGGCGAGGACGTGGAGAAAGAGGAACACTCTTCCACTGCTGGTGTGACTGCAAGCTGGTACAACCACTCTGGAAAGCAGTCTGGCGGTTCCTCAGAAAACTGGGCATGACACTCCCGGAGGATCCGGCTATACCACTCTTGGGCATATACCCAGAGGCTTTACCTGCATGCAATAAGGACACATGCTCCGCTATGTTCATAGCAGCCTTATTTATAATAGCCAGAAGCTGGAAAGAACCCAGATGTCCCTCAATGGAGGAATGGATTCAGAAAATGTGATATATTTACACAATGGAATACTACTCTGCAATTAAAAACAATGAATTCACGAAATTCCTAGGCAAATGGTCAGAACTGGAAAATATCATCCTTAGTGAGGTAACCCAATCACAAAAGAACACACATGGTATGCAGTCACTGATAAGGGGATATTAACCCAGAATCTCGGAATACCCTAGACACAATTCGCATATCAATAGATTTCCAAGAAGATGGAAGGAGAGACCCCCTGGTCCTGGAAAGACTGGATGTAGGGGAATGCCAGGACAGAGAAGTGAGAAGGGGTTGAATGGGGAAAAGAGGGAGGAAAGGGGGCTTATGGGACTTTCGGGGAGGGAGGAAACGGGAAAGGGGAAATGATTTGGAATGTAAATTAAAAAAACTTAGAAAATAAGTTAAAAAAAATCTACAAGTTGCATAATCTTTAAATAATTTTATCTTAAAATTAATGAAATTATTTAGCCCTCAAATGGATGGTTATGAAAATTTAAAACTCACAAAGTAGCTGCTATTCTAATTTTGGTTAGTACAAATTTATTTTACACTTTCTTCTTCTACAAGCTGGAATATATCCTTTGTTGTACTTCGTGCTTTCAGTGGTACTGCTCAATCTCTTAAACTCTGTCTCAGAAGATGTGGGCTAGCCTATTGTTTCTATAATCTTGCAAAAATCTTATAATCTATGAGATGCAGATCTTGAGAAATAAGTAAGTTTTTATTACACTTTTAAACTTATTTCATGCATGTGCACAGGATGTGTGGGCCATGGACACGTGTGGAAGTCAGAGGACATCTTCGGAGTCTATTCTTACCTTCTGCTGCAATCCAAGTGATTGCATTCAGGTTGTGAAGCTTAGTGGCAAGTGCCTGTCTGCTAAGCTATCTCACTGACCCAGATCTAAGCAAAAAGTCTTCAAAGCAATGTGAGTTACAGGGACATATGCTGGTGGTTCATCACTTGATGAGATAGTTTTAGACTTGTGTACTGGCTGGTTTTGTGTGTCAACTTGACACAGGCTGGAGTTATCACAGAGAAAGGAGCTTCAGTTGGGAAAGTGCCTGCATGAGATCCAGCTGTGGGGCATTTTCTCAATTAGTGATCAAGCGGGGAGGGCCCCTTGTGGGTGGTGCCATCTCTGGGCTGGTATTCTTGGGTTCTATAAGAAAGCAAGCTGAGCAAGCCAGAGGAAGCAAGCCAGTAAGAAACATCCCTCCATGGCCTCTGCATCAGCTCCTGCTTCCTGACCTGTTTGAGTTCCAGTCCTGACTTCCTTTTGTGATGAACAGCAATGTGGAAGTGTGAGCTGAATAAACCCTTTCCTCTCCGACTTGCTTCTTGGTCATGATGTTTGTGCAGGAATAGACACCCTGACTGAGACAAGTTGCCAGAAGTCTTAGGAAGCAGTAGTTGAAAACAGTTTCAGAGAAAATGATCTATTGTAATGGACTTTGAATGTTATTACACTTAATGTAATTTTCTAAATAATACCAACAGATTACCCTTCTTTCTGCCTTACAACTCTATTTAATTTCCCATCTTTTCATATAATCTTATTACTGTCATTCATAATTCTAGGTTTCTCACCAACCCACTTATTTTTACTGACAGGTAATTCAAATTTTCCAATCATGAACCTCAACCTCCTATTGATTCAAGCCTCAAATCTTCAACCTTCCTTAGACTTTATACACTGAACTCCACCTGTCCACTTTTCTCTGTGCCCTACCTGCCTTTCTAACCAGTCTGTCTTCCTTTACCTTCCTGGCTCCGTGCCTCTGCACAAGCTCCTCTTCTTGAAATGTTGATCTGCTGCTCATCCTCAGAACCCAGCTTAACTCTCCCCTCTCCTAGACAGCTGAATTCACTTATTCCAGTCACTCTCGTTTTTCCATTGCCTAAGTGTTAGTCATTCAACTGACATTAGGGGGGATTTCCTGTACAACTATTGTTTTGAAAAGCACAGATATGTGGTGGAAAATAGAGCATCCTTGGAAAGAGTTCTCCTTATAGGAGGAGACAGGGAACTGGGGGAGAGCACACAAGACATAAGATGTGATATCTGTGGTGGACAAAGCACAAGAGACAACAAATGACCAGAGGAAGGCTGTGTTTGTTCATGCATGTGTGCATGCTGGTGTTCTTTACTCAAGGGAGCTGGGGACTGAGGGCAGTTCAGGCTTTTGCCTGCCAGAGTTGATCAAGAACAGATGAGCCCATAGAAGTCAGGGAGCTGGTGGCAATTTGTGTGTGTGTGTGTGGGGGGGGGTGCTCTGCCAATAGCTTAAAGTAGCCAGACCTGTGACTTAGAATCAACTGGAAACATTTCTAAACTCATACCCTCTGAGCTGACCTTTTATTGTGATTGAGATTCTGATTCTATATCTCTAACTATAAACCCCAAAGTGACATAGACTTCACTATCCCTGACTATGAACCACTGCTGTAACATGAAAGCAAATTCCATAGCCATGTATTCAGTCTTCTCTGTAGAGTTTGTCCTAGAGGGGAAGGGCAGATTTTCATCACCATGGTGTTAGCTCACAACTCTACATTGATGATTACTCTATCTCTCCCTGCAGAACCATGTCATTCTTTAACACAAGAACAGTGTTTTCCTGTGCACAGTGGGGATACTGAGCAGTCCACAGTAGGAAACTCAAATAGCAAGCAGTGTGCTGCCTAACAAAAGCCTTCTTATCCATTCATGTGTCATATTTCTTTCAGTTAAGTCCATCACTGTTTAATTAGTCATCTAAATCAGAAGCCATCAAGTCTTTTGATGGCTTTTGTTCTCCTCAATCAGAATCCTGGCTCATGGTCTAACTCATAGGAATATATCTGCCTTACATGACACATGCTCCTCCAACCCATACTTGATTCACGTGTTGATAGGAGGTGTCCATTGATTTAATAGGTCTGTGTCTTCAGCACAATATTTGAGTGGGCCAATTTGATAATTCAAATTAAGCAAAACAAATCCTTTACCACAAGTATGTCTGGGAAACCATTAGCTGTGTCTTCTGCTGTCAAATTTCTTTAGATTTTGAGGTCTCTAAAAACAGGGCAGAACTCTAGTGTTCTGTTGTCATTTGTTGAAGACAATTTTGTTTCTTCCAAAGAGAAAGTCAACAAGAGAGCATAGCTCTCACCTCATGCCAGCAGAATAACGGGTTCTTTTGTAGACAGAGTCTAGAACTTAATTACAGAGGCTTATTATCTATATCCCCAGTGCTATGAGGTGCCAGAACTTCATTAGAAAAGTCAAGGTAGAAAAGTGAAGGCTGTACTTGCTGAATTTCTACTGGAAATTAGTGGAAGAGGCCTAGGTGTCCTTGTCACAGAGAGCTGAGGTTTAGCCACTCTTTGAAGCACCCACTGGATGATGTGATTGCACAAAGACTGCCCTCCTCTCAGGCCTGTTTGGGACAGCTTGTGCTAACAGGGACAGATAATTTTGCTTTTATCTTTAAAGGGCTCTGATGAATAATGAATGCTTCATGCTGTGCTAGTATATAAAATAATGCGGAATTACAAATAAGTGTTAAATTGTTGAAGAAACATACAAAATATATGATAAACCCCATTATCATAATATATAGTAACAGTTGAGAAAGGTAGAAATTATAAAGGTGCAAGGCGTTTTATTTTAATCACACAGGTAGGAAAGTTATGTGACGCATTTTTTCCTCTCCACTATTCTTTAATGATACATCCCGGCAGATCTGATGCATAGGTAACACATTTTAATGTCTTTTTAAAATGCTGCAATTTTAATCTAGTTTTTAACCCTTCCCATAGCATTTTGTCCACACACCACCTATGAAAAGATGCTGGTCTTTAGAAACACTAGAGAATATCTAGAAGTGAATACTACAGCATTGACCAGGAGCCCCATCTAAGTCAAACTGCAAGCTTGGACGGTGTGCAAATAGATAAATTTCACATGTTTTGTATGTTTATTTTCCATTAGTTTCACAGGTGTGCTGGGGGAGCACAGGAGTCAGATTGCTGATTTACTTTGCTAGTAAATATTTATAGGATAGTTTCCATTTCACCACCTCTCTGAATAATTATTGGAAATTAACAAGTTGAATTTTCCCAATTATTTCTCTGACCCAGGGTTAGTATCTAGAATATATAAAGAAATAGAAACAGCTATTGCATTGGTGGTGTGCACATTGTCTTTTCAGTTGGCAGCCTTCCCTTTGGCAGCTGAGCTGTCTCTCTAGGCCAGAATGCAGAGTCTAAAAGAAGAATCTGTGTACATTTAAACCATGGCTCATCTACAACATGCCTGAATGGTGACAGTCTCTTCTGAGGAAAAGCCTGCTTGCTACCACATGCTTCAATCCTCCATGCTCTTACCCCAAAGCTATGAAGCACTCTTTTGTCCTTATCATCAAAGTATCTCTCAAGTTTAGTTCAGGCTTAGAGTTAATTTCAACACCTAACCTGGGCCTTCCCTTGATTTGAACAACTTTAGGGAAAGATTTTATATATTTTAATACTATTACAAATTACTGTACATTTGGTGACTTAGGTTTGATGAAGGTCAGAAGTCTGAAATGAGTGTTATTCAGTTAAAATGCAGGGAGGGCCTGGAAAGCTGCCTTTGTTGTGGAGGCCCCAGGTAGAATCTTGGTTTGGATCTGAAAGGCCTCTAACAGGCTCCTGGGCTTGAAGGTTTACTCTTGGTGTAACTCTAGTCACAGATGTGAAGGACTCGTATAATAAAAATATTAAGATGCACAAGACAAATTAAAGATGACAACAGTGTATGGATGATCTCCCATGCTCATGGACTGGGATACTAGTATTATGAAATGACCATCTTACCAAAAGCAATCTACAGATTCAATGTAATCCCCTTTAAAACTCGAACACAACTCTTCAAAGAAGTTGAAAAATTATCTTGAACTTCTTCTGGAAACACACACACACACACACACACACACACACACACACACACACAAAGAGGATAGTTAAAACAATCCGGAATAATAAAAAGAACTGCAGTTATCTGCATCATCCCAGATTTCAAGTTGTATTAGAGAGCCATACTAATGAAAAGAGGATGGCATTGGTAAGAAAACAAACATGTTGGCCAATAGAATCAAATTGAAGATGCAGACACTTAAGTCCACATGCCTTACAGATACTGGATTTTTAACAAAGAATCCATAATCCACACTAGAGAAAAAGACATCTTCAACCAATGGTGCAGATAACACTGGATGGCTGTGTGTAAAATTAAAATAGATCCTTACTTATCACTTACACAAGACTCAATTCCAAATAGATCAAGGACCTCAATGTAAGACTAGATTATCCTGAATCTGGAAGAAGTGAAAGTGGGGACAGGTTTGAATTCATTAGCACCAGAAAGACCTTTCTGAACAGGATGCTGACAATACAGGCAACAATTAATAAATAAGGTCTTATGAAGCTGAAAAGCTTCTGCACAGCAAAAGAAACCATAATTGGGACAAAGCTGCAGCCTAAAGAATGGGGAATGATATGATTAGTATATAAAATATATAAAGAACTAAAAACTGAATATCAACAAAACAAACCACCTAATTGAAAAGTGGAGAACAGAACTAATAAAATAGTTCTCAAAATATGAAACAGAAATTGTTCAACACCTTTAGTCTTCAGGGAAGTACAAATAAAAATACTTGGAGATTTAATTTTACCCAGCAGAATAGCCTTGATCAATAAAATAAATGACAACACATGCAAACAAGGATGTGTGGTTGCAGGTGAGAGTAGAAACTTCTATAGCTGCTATGGAATTCAGTGTGGCAGTTCCTCAGGAAGCTAGAAACCTCAAGATCCAGCTATACTACTATTGTGTATATGCCCAAAGAACATCCATGTTCACTGCTGCTCCCTATTCATAATAGCTAGCAATTAGTAACATAAATGTCCATCAACTAATGAGTGTATAATGAAAGTGTAGTACTTTTATACAGTGGAATAATTGTTCAGCTGTTAAGAAAAATGAAATTATGAACCATGCAGGTAAATGGATTGCGCCAGAAAAAAAAAATCCTGAGTGAGGTAATCAAGACCTTGCCCCCCAAAAAATATTCCATGTTTTCTCTTATATGTGATGAATTTTCTATATGTTGTTCTACAAGCTGAACAACTATCGAGATTAGATACCTAGTAAGGACGAGTGAGGAGAGGAGGATCTCCCAAGGAAGGAAAAATAGAATATATTATCACAGAGAGACAAAGAACAAATTAGAATAGGTGGATTAAATAGGGAGATGGATGGGAAAGAAAGGTAAAGGGTGGACTATGGGAGAGACATCTAACACTAAAGGTCATTTGAAAAACAAATAGAGACCAACTGTTGTCAAAGTCTCCTGACATGTATACATATATAGAATAAGTCTAAATTGAGTCACCAAATAATAGGAGAGACCATGCCCCAAGCTAGGCATACTATGCCACCAAATAAAGCCTTCATTGCCAGGAATGGGCTACATATTCTTGTTGGCCAAGAGGACCCCATGGAAACCAGCAATCATCACAGGTTATTCCCAGGGTTATTGGTTACTCTCTACAACCTGATATTAAGATTTTATTACAAAAGACAATACTTTTTTATGACATCAAACACAGAGAAGTGAAGGTGGTACCCAACTAAAATGTCATTCCTATTGATTTGCCACTACAGTGCTGGGAGGTTCTTTGCACGTTACCTAAGTAGACATGTAATCATCAATATCACTCAGCTACAAATTCTGTTACCCATATCGGTAACTTGTCTGCAAGAAATAGTGGGTACAATCGTGACACAAATGTTACAGGAATAATCAATCACTTTTAAAATTTTATGTACGGCTCACCATTCCATGAGATGGAACTCATGCCTAACACTGCTAAAGTAGCCGAGAACCTAAGACTACAATAAGTCATGGGCTTAGGGGAAAACTATTATTATTTTGTTAAATGAGCATAGCAACAAAACATCCTAATGACATTTTGCTATAGCCCAAGGGCAGTACTTGGGAATTAACACAGAGACCCATGAGTAGATAATGTGTAGAAAGTGAGAGACTTTGGAACATTCAAATCCCTGTCTTCAAGGCTCAGGGAGCTATGCAGAAGAGGTAGAAAGACTGTAAGAGTCAGACGTAGTAGATGACTTCAGGGAAACAATGTCTTCCACACATAACAAGACTTGTAGAGAGCCTTATTGGGGTGCCATGCCACCTGGCAGGAACTTGACATCGATCAAGCTGAAATTCCTCTCCAAGCCTTTGAGCGGGAACTCCTGTGTTAGCCATAATTCCCTCCGCCTAGGGTGGAGCGCTCAGACCTAGGTGAAGCCCATTGTTCTTCAAGGACCTGCAATTTCCTGAGAAACACTAGTTACCTGCTGAGCAACCGAGCTGGTTCTGTGGAGAGTTTCCAGCCTTTGGAGGAAGGGTTCTCCCCTGCCTATATATTTGGAGTCCTCCATCAAACCTTGAGACTTTGAATAGCAACTGCTGTCTTGGTCTCACTCTCTTTTTGCTGCCTTCCCATACATCCCCAGCTTCCCTTCCAGGCAACCGGTTCGATGTAACTGTGGGCCGGACACGGGAAGGTCTCCTGAGGGACCCTATCTTGGCAAAGCTTTGCAGAAAACAGAAAAAGATTGTATCCTGCACGGTGAGCAACTAGAGCACTAAATACTAGCACTAGTCTAAATTTTCATCTTTTTGAAGCTGTTGTTGTAGGTGCAGAGGGATATAGGCTAGGTGGGACAGCGTCGACCCAGCGCTGAGCTCGCTTAGGGGTTGACAGTGGAAAACGGGACAGGAAACTCCTAAACAAGCATTTGTCCACAGCCTTCAAGAGCTGCTTCAGGCAAAAGGAGTAGGGTTTGAAGAACAATGGTTAGAAGGTTTTTTAGATCAGATAGATTCTTGTTGCCCATGGTTCTGAGAAAAAAGAACTTTAGAGAACCTGGGAAAAAATTGGAAAAGCACTAAGAGTCATCGAGGCAGATAATACTACCCTCTGCCTCTGGATGCTTATAAAAGATGCTATTGATGAAGAGACCTCGCAGGCTTCAGATAGCACACAGGGAAAACTTTAGAAATCTCAAGAAGGAAGCCTGCCAGAGAGGACTTTCTCAGAAAAGGGTCCTCTCAACCCTAAATTAGAAAGATATAGAGACACTACTGATGAGCTAACATTAGAGAAGAAAGCTCATTCAGACGAAGGAGCTGCCAAATATTATGGTGAGGATTGGCCTCCTAGAGCACCTTCTGCTCTGCCTATGGCCTCTACTGTACGAGATGATGCCCAGATGGATATGCAAGTACATAAACTGGAGTTTGAAATTAAGTTGCAGAAATTGACTAATGAGCTACAGGAGCTAAAAAGGGTTTCAAGTGCAGGAAGGAGCAGTGATCCTGAGATGCACCAATCGCTGCTAGAAAGAACTGTGAGTCAGGCTCATGGGGAAGGACAGGATACATCTGACCTGCGGGCTTTCCCTGTCATTGAGATCATAGACCAGCAGAATAGAGTTAGACAATATCAGACCTTGGAGTTCAAAGTGATGATAAAAGAATTAAAAACAGCTGTGGTACAGTATGGCCCTATGGTGTTGATTCTCAAAGCCACTTCCCCCACACTGGGAAGCCAGGCTTTGTGTCTGAAAGTTTCTAATTTGCAACTGAATTGGATACCTTGGGACATTTGCAGACAAGTTAATCCTGTTTTGCTTCTGACCTTGTATTTTAAGCAGACTGGTTGTCTCCACCCAGGCTCACCTGGACTGAAAACTGGCATGTCTGTTAAAGACCCTTGCAGGGTGTTTGGCAACAAATCCACTCCCTGGCATCAAAACCTATACAAGTGGATCTCCTTCATGGAGTTACAAAGAACTCAGATCTATGTGTATCTGCTTATGAGTGGGCAAGGGCACCAGAGGGAGGTGCAAGGTGGAGGACTAGGTTTTCTGCCTCTGAGTCCCCTGTGAAGCAAACCTGGTTGCACAGAGGTTGGTGTTTAAAGGCATTCCTTAGAATAACAAACATCAAGGAAGCCTAGACCCTCTCCTCCATAAAAGACCATAAAGTATTTAGAAGGACCAGGTCAATACTTCCTCCCCCCACCCTGGTTGACCCCCACTGACCTTTGATGGATGACTGCCCACTTGGTTGTTACCTTCTCATCTTAAAACTAATAAAAAGGGAGGCGATATAGAGAGCCATATTGGGGTGCCATGCCACCTGGCAGGAACTTGACATCGACCAAGGTGAAGTTCCTCTCCAAGCCTTTGAGTGAGAACTCCTGTGTTAGCCATAATCCCCTCCACCTAGGGTGGAGCGCTCAGACCAAGGTGAAGCCCATTGTTCTTCAAGGACCTGCAATTTCCTGAGAAACACTAGTTACCTGCTGAGCAACCGAACTGGTTCTGTGGAGAGTTTCCAGCCTTTGGAGGAAGGGTTCTCCTCTGCCTAAATATTTGGAGTTCTCCATCAAACCTTGAGACCTTGAACAGCAACTGCTGTCTTGGTCTCATTCTCTTTTTGCTGCCTTCCCATACATCCCCAGCTTCCCTTCCGGGTAACCTGTTCGATGTAACTTCAGGAAGTTACAAAGACTGACACATTTGTGATCTTGAAGAGACTGTGTCAGCACTCAAAATACATGCACAGGCTGGAGCCAGATGGGGTCCCAGTACTGAGAGGAGGAAGTGAATACAGGCTCCACCCCTGACTAAGAAGCTCTCTGCAATTGACACCTTCTGACAAAGGGAGAACTGGTTTTCTGCAATAGTGTCTCATTGGGTATATCCATCACACTGCCGAGTAAACCCTATGCCCAGGAGTAGTTGGACAACACAAAAGGAACTCAATGGTATTTTGTGAACTTCTTGTATCATTTTGGCTTTTTGTGGCATTTTTGTCTTATGGGTTTTCATTTTGATTTTCATTTACGTGCTTTTATGGGAGTTTGTGGGTTTCTTTCTTTCTTTTTTTTTTTTTTGATTCTTTTTGTTTGTTGAAGAGGGGAGAAAACAAAGTTGGGTAGGCAGGGATGTTGGGAGGCCTAGGAAGATTTGGGGAAGGGGAAATGTGATCAAAATACATTCTATGAAAAATATTTTTCATTTAAAAAAGGCATAGAAAGGTTTAGGGGCAAATAAAATCGCATGGTTGGCTTTTATTAGCAAACTAGGTGGGTAGGATGTGTGGTATTTTATGGCAGTTTTGTAGAAACCACTGGCATAGATGTGGTAGTTGAAGTCTCTCAGACACAACTCCCAGATTATATTCATGCAAGATTGATGTCTGCCTTCAGCTGAACCCACTACTTTCCAAGAATACTACTGTAATACTTTCCAAAACAGCTTCACTGAACACAGTATTTCTTCATAGATGCATTGGTATTGGTATCCAGAAGTTGTCCTGTCATTGTGATAAAAATACCCTAGTAGGAGCAGCTGCAAGAAAGAAAGATTTGAGGGGGAGGTCATAGTTTTAGGGTCCAGTCCATCATGGTGGGGATATCAAGGCAGCAGACATGTGAGGGAACTGGTCACGTAGCATGGGCAGTTTGGATGCAAGAGATGAAAGCTGTTGCTTAGCTGTCTCTCTCCTTCTGAGTTCATCTTGGTACCCTGTCCACAGAGTGGTAGGCCGTCCACCTCAGTTAATGCCACTGTGCTGGCAAACTGCCTGAGACACCTCAGCTCTGGTTTTGACATTGCTACTGTTAAGAGTTGCAATATGCTTTCTGTCATGATGAAGTTTTTCACTCTTAAACTGTCACAATGATTTAATTAAGGAAAACAAAGACCTTTTTGACTTCCTTCCAAACTGTTTAAAATTAATTTTGCTAACAATGGCACACATGTACTCAAACATATTCTGATTGCTTTCCCAACTCCCCTGCCTGGGCTCCCATCTGTATCGCCCTCATCACTACCACTTCCTTCCCCAGGCTCATGACTCTGGGCTTTGGAAAGCAAATACTTGTACTTTTTGTGTACAAGAAATTCTCCATATGCAAGTATCAAATTTATGTAACTCTACATTGAGTTAAAATGTTTAACTCTTTTAAACATTGTGCTAAAATGTTTGATATTGAAAATTATCATTTGTTTTACTGACAAGTTTCATTTAAAAAAGTTTCATGAATTTAGCTTGGGATTAAGACAAAATTCCCAATGATTTTTGAATTGGCTTTAATATACTTTTGCCACATTGTACTATGTACTTATGCAAAGCCATAATGTCAGCATTGGTGATTTGAAATAAAAATGCTGAAGATACTGTTTCCTGCACACTCACACATTCGAGCAAATTCAATTCTTTATATAAAACAAAGTACACCCATCTTATTGAATCCAATTTGCTTTAACCTTTAGTATATAGCAAATTGTACTTAAAATTAGTTTAAATTAATTTCTTTTTTATTTATTATCAGGTATTTGTATACCTACATATTTATATATCTGGAGGCAGATAATAATTCCTTGAGCTTAAAAAGAGATAATGGGTGGTGAGAATTTCTGATGCATGTAAAATAGAGTGGCGTGTGAAGCCAAGCCAGTATTTGTAACAAGACTTCCTCCTCCTCTTTGGATAGCTGTTGTGCAGGAGTATGGTGTCTATAGCATATGCAAAGTGTGTGTGTGATGTTTACAAAATTGTGTGTGTGTGCGGGTGTGTGCACCTATGCGCATCTTTGCGGATACCAGAAGACAATAATGCATGTTGTTTCTGCTTTGTTTCTTCGAAAAAGGGGCTCTCACTGAACCTGAGACTAGACTACCAGAGAATAACCTCAGTGATCCTCCTGTTTGTCCCTCAAGGTGTGGTGTCACAGCTGCACATGGCCGCCTTCTTGGCGTGTGTGCTGGGATCTGAGCTCTGCTCCCCTGCTTATGCGGCAAATGCTACCATCCTAAGCAAGTTTTCACGGCCCAGACAGCTAATTGTTATTTTTATTTAGATCCTTCTAAATTCCTAGCTCTCACTACCGCCCTTTAAGGTAGCACTCCTATGACAGACAGAGAAACAGAGGCACAGTGTGGTGAGATCACTTTCCTAAGAGTCACAGCAACACACTGCTGATGAGGGCAAGTCAGAAGAGTGGACCACTGATTTGGGGGGGTCCTAAGAGCAGACTGCACAGTGGGGGAGACAACATCTGAAGTTACATCATTCTAATTCCTCCTAAGAAAATGCAATGCCCTTTCTCTGACAACATGAAAGCAAAGGCACTGTACATTAACCCACACACGAAGTTTTGCTGCACTACCCTTGAAATCAGAAAGATAGACTGCCTTTCCTGATTGACACACAGATAGCTACTGAACAAGTCTTTGGCTGGTAAAAGACACCCTGCCTCTAACTTTTTATGATAATTGTTAGTATAGGAAGAGGGTCGTTCACACTTAAGAAATACAAACACATCTCTATGGTAAGTATAAACTTATTTTTATAATTATCATATGCAGAGGTGAAAAGCCCAGTTCTAACATCTCTACACACAATAAAATTTTGGATTATCCACCATATAAAAATGCAAGTGTTTCCAAAGAAGTTACAAAGTGGATCCATGGGCTTACTGCTGAAAGCAATTGCATAGATACCCTGTCAAAAGCATATGTGGTCTGAACTTCTCAGTGAGCTTGTCAGCAATTCCAACCTACCTTATTTCTGAGAGGCTTGTTAATCTCAGCAATCCCTTTCAGTATGCTAAGGCTTCAGCACGAAGGGTCTTTGCACAGTCCACACAGTCACGTGTAACTTACAGTGCTCTGTGCGGCATCTCCAAGCACCTTCCTTTGTGGATAACACTGATGTTTGACCTTTCAAGGTCAATCAAGAATATTCTAAAAGAAGGCGTCATGGTGCTTTGAAAAGCGCTGTCTTTATCTGTGCGTCAGTAGCACAGCCAACAGCATCAATTATTCTGGCAACTACTCTTCCATTTCAAACACTTTGTATTGTTGAAAATAGAAAAGTAATCCTGAACTGGGCATGGTGGTACACCTGAAACTGGCACAGATGAGGACAAGGAAGGATGAGCCAAGGTTAGGGCTAGCCAGGGCTAAACAGAGAGGAGGCCCCATCTCAAAATAAAAGCAAACTAATTTTAGGACATATCTCCTTACATATTCTTGACTAAGCTAAATATTTTTGCTCCAATTTGACCAGCACTATCATATGTAATTTCCAAGGTAAATCTATATTTCTTCAAAACTAATTGGCCAAGGTATTTTTTTCTTATTTTTGATACATCGGGTTAATTTGATCAGATGCTGAAAGAATCTGCTAAATATGCTGCAGGGTTTTTTTTTCATGATAAATAGTGGCTCTAAATAAACCTAGACAATTCTATAGGATACGTGATCATTTTATCGTTATCTAAGTTTGTAAGCATTTTTATTGTGAAGATTTGTTTCAAGCTTCTTTACCCTAATAAGTCATGTGTATCTTGCTTGACTGACAAAATGATGGAAAACCCAGTGTGCAGGAGAAATGCCATTCTTATTTCTTTGTAAACACATTTTAATGCCTTTGTAATTGCTATTGTGTAAGTTACTGCCATAGAATGTACAGTGGTGGTTAGCAGTTATTGTCTATGGCATACTATGGTACAGTATGCTATTATGTAGGAGTTTATACTAGTAATTTATATCATACTAAATTATTACACTATAATTAAAATCACCTGTATTATTACCATAATTGTTTAGTACACAGAACACTAAATACTGTGTGCTACATGCAGTAACGGTGACAGAGACAGTCAAGGATAATAGCAATAATGACGACAAGGCCGTTGTAGATTTACAATGGTCCATTATGAGTTACATGGGACTCTGTTGTAGACAAAGTACCACAAGAGAAAGGAAACATGGAAGAGAAGGATGTTATGTGCTAGGACCCACGTCACCAATGTCACTGAATGATTTAACACTACCTCTGCTGATGGGTTAGCCTCCATGCCTGTCTTCATTCTGCTTAATTATGTACTAACCTCTTTCATTGGACCTGGTTTTAAAAGCCTTTTCACATTGTTGTGTTCAAGTACAACTAGTCAACAGAAGATGTTTGTTTTATTGTATGTTATTTTGAAAGCATCACAAATGTGTGTTCATTAAACACAAATATTTTATCCTCAGAGAGTGGTCTGTGGATTTGTGTTTGCCCTGGGAGTGGTGTGCATACATTCTTAACATCATTATTGCATTCATTCACAACATTGCGTACTGTAAAATTATTACCTCTAAATAAGCAGAGAGTGAGTTTTACCTTTCTGCACAAGAAAAAACATCCTCTATAATATCCAGTAACAGGAAATATTGGAGAATTTGAAACACGGCTAAGCTAAGTACTCACCTCTTGTCCTGTACGTTGCGCATCCGTTCCTCTTGCTTGTATGCCTCTCTGGCCAGATGAAGGTGGTTGATGGGTTCTGCCACCCTCAGGGTAGGCTCCAAAGGCCTGTAACGCTGTTCCAAGACTTCACTGATGTCTCGGAAGGGTCCCTTAAAAGGCAAGAGGACAAAGGTTTCACTATGGATGAGTCCCAGACATGTTGACAGCTGTGGTGCTGAACTTCTACAAAATATAACAAGCCTATTGAACTATTTTTAAAACATCATTTTTTTCTCAGAACTAAAACAAGCAAATAAAAAAAGGGTGTTGGGGACACACACCTTTAATCCCAGCAATTCTCTGAGTTCAAGCTCAGCCTGGTCTACAGAGCAAGTTCCAGGACAGCCAAGGCTACACAGAGAAACCATTCATTGGAAGAAACACACCAAACAAACAAAGAATATCACTCATCTTCTAAAACTGCTCTCTTTCATGAAAATGATTGTATTAAAACTCTTTAAGACTTGGCAGGCATTCCCCACCATGTCAAGGTTTTCATGTGTTGGGCTAGTCAAACCCACAGTCCCAGGTAGCTTTACCCCTGTAACATTACAGGCTCATCGTCTCCAACACAATGACAGTGTGTACATTTTTTAAAGACAGTAAAGTCATGAAAAGATTATGAGCATTAATTTTCCAAAAGTCCTCTTATGCATTAAATAAAAGCCTTTAGATGAGTGCAGAGAGGACATCTTGTGTATTGCACAGATGTGTGACCTGTACATTAAAAAGCCTACGGCCTGCAGCTTAGGCAGAAAATAGAAGATGGGATATCAGGGAGAGAAAAAATTCTGAGAAGGAAGGACGTGGAGAGATTCACTGGGAAGATGTGAGGAGACAGACCCACGGTACCTGAGCACAGATAACCAGCCAGGTGGCAGAATGTAGGCTAGAATAGATGGGATATTTTAAGTTATATCTAGTCAGAGAAGAGCCAAGCTATAGGTGTGAGTCTGAGTCTTATTTCTGGGAGCATGGGGCTGGGAGGAAGAACCAGGGTCTAACTTCAACACGTGGGCGTCAACTCTTGTGTTTATTTTTTGGTTTCCTAAGCATGCGTGCCACACTGCTCATCCTCATTTCATCTGAATTCTGAGTCTCGAGGTCTCCAGTACAAAGAGCACAGTCTTTCAGGGCTACAACTGAAAGGAGAGAGGCCACAGAGGAGCCTGTGGTGAGTCCCAGCAGAGCCAACACAGACTGAGTCCACTGGGCCTCCAGACAGCATCACGACCAGCACAGACCAGCCACAGGCAGCTCAGGCATTTGCTGTGTTGTTTAGGACACAACTGGTTTTTTTTTTTTTTGTTGTTGTTGTTGTTGTTTTTTAACCACTGCATTGGAGAGGAATAATACAAAATGGACAAAGATTTCTTATCTCATTCTTTATTCCAAAAAATGTCTCTTTTAGATGGGTTATTACTAAGAAGACGCAGCTGGAGCGTCTGCGCGCAGCGAGTGAAGACTGTGGACTAATAAAAAGGAATGATTCATGCCTCATTTACGTTCACTTATGTTTTACATTAATAGAAACCAATAATAGGAACCAGTTACCATAAAAGTCATGGACCGTAAATAACACAAATGGCAGATCAGTAGCATCTAGTACTTTCCGCAGCCGGACAGGAGGATTGCTATATTTGAAAGTAGTTAATGGATTTGTATTGGAAGTTTGCTTTTTAAAGATATACGATCATGATTCCAATGTGCTATGAAGAAACCAAAAGTCTTAAATTGGACTCTTTTGTTCTTTGAGAAGTTTAATGGTTTAAATAATCAGTATTTGGTGTATAACAAGTGCCAGCCACTCTGTGGGCGTGTTTTCACTGTCTGTAAGGCAGTATAAGAACTGTAACTTGGGGTTCCCTTTAGTATGTATAGTGTAATACTCACTGTGGCAATAAAAACATTACACAGTTCAAGAGTAGCAGGAAAGCTTATTTGTTTTAAAAAGACAATTTAAAGGGCTTTTGGATGATAGAAACATCAAAGAAATAAAAGTTTAGAAGTTGAGATCGTGACAAGTTCAGTCTCCATGTGGAGTAATGGTTTCTTCAGCAGAAGCCTTAAACCTCTGTTGGGATGCAAACACACACACACACACACACACACACACACACACACAGAGAGAGAGAGAGAGAGAGAGAGAGAGAGAGAGAGAGAGAGAGAGAGAGAGAGAGACAGACAGAGACAGAGACAGAGAGAGACAGAAACATCTACCTACCTCAATCTCACTTACTATCTGTGTGGAATTCACTAGATTTCAGAGGAACCTTGTCTACGTAACAAAGAATAACAATAAGAGCCTCTTCTGGGTGCCTGATCTGAGAGCTTCTTGCCACCATGTCAGTCTCCCCGTCTTCAGTCTCAACCAGATTTCTGCCTTTGAGTTCAATGGCACACCTCCTTGTTAGTAAACCTGACATCTGCTGACACTTTTTGCCACCTTTTAAGATCCTAGGCATATCCTGTCCTACCCATTCTTCAAATGACACAGGTTACTACACATGGAAATAATTTCAAATTGTCATCACTTCTAACAACCATCCTTGGAATGTGTGTCCTCTCTCCAAGTCTACTCTGCAACCCAGGAAGGACTTTTGCTACCCAGCTATCACAGTCCAGATATAGGCAGGTTTCGCTGCCTGTGCTGAGAATCTCTGGAGTGTCTCCAGTTCTCAAACTGGCACTTTTTAAATGATTCAAATGCAAGTTCCATTTACAATGGCACATAAACTATGTGTATCATTTGAGGACAGGTTATGTCAAGTCATCTGGATAGCACACAAACACATCTCTAGCAATATATAATAATATATATTATATACATAATAATACGCATAATCTAACAATAGATTATAGCTGTTGCACCATAACAATTCTTATAAAACAGTCCAGTATCTCAGCAACAATGCATGTTTTAAATCCATACTCAGTATAATGTTCAATGCCAGGAGACCACTTGCCAATTTCTCTGGCAACCACTTCAAAGTGATGTGTTTCTTAATTAAAAGTTATCTTTATGAGAAAAAAAAACTACTCTCAAAAACAAAATATTATTAATAATACAACACCATGGCAAAAGTAAAAAGGCTTCCCACGGGACGGTAGAAAACACTTGTACACTGTTTGACTTCCTAACGTGTAGTCAAAAACATGCCAGTATGCTCGTGAGGTTCTTTTTAATGTAGCTAACATAAAGGTGATCATAGCTTTTGAGTCATGATTAGATAAACAGTTGGGCATATATACACACACATACACATACATATATATGATGGAATTAAAAAGGAATGCCATTCTGACAGAATCTAACTGGTCTTAGGGACACTGTGATAAGCGAAACAAGCCATGATGGGATGTTGGAAAAGACAACTTGCTCTTTGAAGAGGCTGTGGTAGCCAAGACAGAATTTCTCCATGGAGACAGCCAACAGCATTAGCTACTCTGATGCTACAAAAATGGGCGCTGCATGGGTGTTTTGGGTGACGTTAACAAATGTCACAATACGCACACTTTACCACAGTCAGAGTTGAGGGCAGTGAGGACAGAACGTTAATGGCAGCTTCCCACAGGGTCGCTTGGTACCTGACACTGCTTCCTGTCGATAGGCGGCAGACTTGAGGACTGGGGGAAGGAGCGGGTGCTAGTGCATGCCAGCCAGCCGCTGAGCTTACGGGAGGTCTTCTTTACTGCAGCACCCTTCTGGTGACCCAAGGGCTTTGCCTTCTGCAACCGCAGCTCCCACGGGTCAGGATGTTCTCGGAAAGGTGAATTGTACACACCTGAAACCTAAAGAACACATTTCTTTAATATACATACGAAATTAAATTTTTATCCATTTGAGGGAGAAATATTTTAAACTACAACTTTGGTGCTTAATCAGGTACCAGAGGCGAACTTAGAAAACTTTGTATTTGGTTTGGACCAAACAAAACTTAGCAACTTTCAGGATTGCAGAGTAAATGTGTTTTGAAAACTCAGAAATTGTATTTGAGGAAAAAAAATAATAGAGATCTTTAGTCATCCAATTGCATTCCTGACAGATATGATGTGTTTTAAACTGCATGAGTAAGCCATACCTTCAATTATATAAAAGTATAATGTGTTAAGCTGTGTCAGAAAGCCATTCCTTCATTTACATACAGGCAAGTGGGCAAAATTTGAGCAAATTTAGGGTATTAATTATGTACGCAGCAAATACTTGATCATTTGAATTGCTGATCATTATACACCCAATGGGCATTTTTTTTCCAACACAATGTTTTATTGACCCTGTGGGAATTTCCCGTCATACAGCCTCATCATACTCTGTCCCCAGCCCTTCAAAGGCTGCTCTCGCCAGCCTTGTGACCACCACCCCCAACAAAACAAAAATTAAAATAAAAATAAAGATATTTAATTTGCGTTATCCATCTACTCATCCATCTACTCGCTGCAGCCAAGTCAAACTCTCAGTGCCCTGCCCCTTAAAAGGAATGGGGTCCTCCCCTCCTGTGCCTCTGCCAGAAGGCATCAGTTGTGGAGAGCTACACTTCAGCATCTTTATCACACTTTAAGAGTTCTCTTTGCTGGTTTCTTGTTCAGGCTGTTGCTTTGGAAGGTGGGTGTGGGGACTGTCACAGAAGCCTCTCGTGTTCCTCTTTCCCACCTGTGCATCTGTGGTCATCAGTACCACTGCTAAAGTAGCCTCCTTGCTTGTCACAGTCAGTGGGAGCATGGAACATGGGCTTCCACGGGGTTTCTGTTGACAGTACAAACCACTAAGATAGCCTCCTCCTGCAGTAGGAAAATGGACCCAAACAAGGTCCTCAGAGGGCCTCAGGTGGCAGGACATGCTATTCACATCAAAATGAATCCCCGAGGCAGCAAAGTCCAACGGCATCACCAAGGCTTTAGGCAGTGGTACAGACCACATGGATGTCCGGTTTTATCATTGCCTGGGGCAGCTGCATGGATCACAGACAGTAACATGGCTTCTTGTGGTATCACAGGCCATGGTGGTCTTTTGAGGAGATCCAATCCAGAATGTGAACCATTTCTATCTCGGGAGTCCATCATTGCCCAGAGTCAGGGTGATACTGCAGCCTATTAGCCTGTTGGGGGCTGAGTCTGGAGCTGCATAAACTTCAGGCTGCTGCACACCACCCAGCTGACCCCACTGGGCCATGACACGTCCCCAGCCACCCTCAGTCCTCTCTGACACCTGCCTTCAGTTCCCCTGTATGCACAGCACATGCACAGCTTCCTACCCTATCATGCATGCATTCCTTGAAGTGGCGCCCACCCCACACAAGGTGGGGCGGGGCGGCCTGGCTGTCTTCTGTCTCCCACCCCATATGAGCAAGAAGCATCTATTTTAAGTCCTGTACTTGGCTAACCACTCTGATTTCATACCCATATGGGATACTGTTTATCACTCCAAATCTGTGCACTTAATGTCACATCAGGTGCCTTGCTTCTGCAGCGTCATGTTGCCCTCGACACTCTCTGGCTGATTCCATCGCACATTGCATCAGAATAGCGGAGACTTAACACAGCATCTGCCTTGCTATATGGGCTCCACAGATGCGTGTGCGAGAAATGTGAAATCCAAGTGTAGCAGATGTCCATTTTCTATAAACCTCATGGGACTTGAGTCACAGACTGAAGAGTGCACTACTTTGATCTAACTGTATTTGGTGATATTTGATTTCCAGAGATTCATTATCAAAATACATATGCATATCTATACATGCACATGTATAAATATCCTTCATGCAAATTCACATTTGTAGGGAAAAGTGAAGATTTCCAGGATGATACGATTGGTGGCTCTGTAGACACTGAACTATCTATATAAGGGATGTATTAAACATTTCTGTTATTCCTGAAACAGACTTTTCTTTTATGGTGTAATTAATCCGTAAACATTCCTGATTACACATTATCTCAGGGTCCCCAGTAATATTAGCTAGGACAGGTGTCTTGGAAAAACTGTCCAAGAAGGCTGGAGAGATGGTTCGGTGGTTCTCTTCCAGAGAATCCCAATTCAATTCCCAGTACCCACATGGTAGCTCACAGATGTCTGTAACCCCTGCTTCTGGGGATCTGACACCCACACACAGACACATGCAGGTAAAACATCAATTCAATGCACATAAAAGAAATAAATATATTTTTAAAAAGAGAAAAGAAAAACTGTCTAAGAAAAGCTTGACATTTCAAGCCAACCCTTGAGCTAGTGGTGATCTCTATCTTACACCCGCCACAGCCTTGTCCCTAGCTCTTCCTTACTGCTTTGGAGGTGCCACTCCACTCCCATTATCCATTACAGAACTTTCAATTTCACAGAGATCCACAGCAACCAAGTGGAGAACAGAGTCTTGTTGGGTGTGCTGGCAACCTCAGGATACGAGATACACAGCAGACACTCCATAAACGAATCTAGACACTCAACTGAGGCAGCATCACAGCAATCCGAAAGGCGCATCACATGCTGCTGATGTACTCTAGCTTTCCAAAGCAGCAAAGGCACAGGAGCACAGACCTGAGACCAAGGGGACTGGTAGATGTGGTCCCTTTTGTCAAACATGTTGTTTTCATTTCCTTTCTAAGACGATACTAAGGCCTACTTGAGTTGAATTTAACTTTTTCTACTTTCCATTAAGGACTAAAATTTATTGTATATAAAATAAAGTTAACACAGACACACTTAGTGTCTAAAACTATTTTCTTTCCTTTTATTTATTTATTTTATATATATTATGAGTACACTGTATCTGTCTTTCAGACACACTAGAAGAGGGCATTAAATCCCATTATAGATGGTTGTGAGCCACCATGTGGTTGCCGGGAATTGAACTCAGGACCTCTGGAAGAACAGTCAGTGCTCTTAACCTCTGAGGCATCTCTCCAGCTCTAAATCTATTCCTTAATATGGGTGATACTATGTTTTAGAATGAGTAAAACATTCTATTTTTTAAGTTAAAAAAGTATGTTAAGGTAACACACTTTTGCTATTTTAGAAACACAAAGTAGATAGACACATGAATAAGACAAATGGCAGCTGAGAAACATATATGTGTGTGTTTCTCTGTAATGGCTTTAGTAGCCACTCAGCCTAGGGGGAAGTCTTCAGATGGTTCTTAGGGTGCTTTTCTAGATCAAAATCATGCTGAGGACGAGAAGGAACAACTAATGCTAGATTAAAAGGATGATCTCAACAAAAAGTTACTACATCATATGCTCTCTGCAAAAGATACAAGATACATTTAGGTTAGTGAGCATCTAATTGGAAATCTGTTAATTTATTGCCCAAATTTCCACCACCTTATAGATTAAGTTGTGAGATTCATACAACTTAGTTAAAGGTTGTAATTTACCATTTAAAATCTCCATTGGCCTGAATAACTGCTGGTGTCTGTATTAACTTTGCCCATTAGGAATCCTGATCTCCTCCTGCCTTTGCACTCTGCTGTATATATAGGCAAGATGGGAGATGCAAATAGACTGAGAGACATGATAGCTTTCTTAAATTATACTTTGCAACTATATAGAGACCTCCTCATGTGGATTCTCTTTGCAATTTAAATCAAATATAGATAGAAAATACATTTTAATTGAATTTCAAATGTATCATTTAAAATCTTCAAGGTGTCAGTATTTTAGAAATTAATATATTAGCTAACTTACTTCAGTAAAAGCAGTTTGCCCCCTGATTCGATTCCTCACTGCAAGCGAATATCCTGCTTATTGCTAGAGTAGCCATTTAGTTATTGTTTCTTTAAGAAAAACTTATAAATGTATGATTGTCTCGACTGCCACATTCCACAATCTACCTGGTTAAGAAGAATGTTTTGCTGTGAGTCACAAGAGCCCCGGTCACCCCGCCCCCGGGTTCAGTGGCATAGCTTCGACTTTCCCCACTTTTCACAGCACGGAAGGGCCCACTGCCACGCTAGCTTTGGGGACTGCATTTTCAGCAATGATTTCCTAGAGTGACCAACACTATGGGGAAATCTGTGCTAACTGTTTGAAAAAGGAGAAAGAAAAAGAAAAAGCCTACACCTGAGTTATTTGCAGTACTGTCATGCTAACATCCAACTCAATAAGACCCGGAGCTCTCAGGGGGGACTCTGCTAATAGCTTCCTACTGACCTCCTTGCAGCAGGCTGTGCTGCTGACTGGTGGCCCAGTGGTGAAGAGCGCAAATGGGGTGTGAAAGCTGATTTTTTTTAAAGGCTATGGTTCTGACTGGTCACAAAAGAAAAAAAAAAAGGCAATGAGTTATATAATAGATATATATTTTTTTTTCCTGAATTCTCCCCTTCAGACCGTCCATCATGGGAACTTAAGCATGACCTAGAATATTAATTATGTCAGGTTGAGCAATGAGCAAATGTACCATTTGTTACCCAGTCACCCTTAGCCTTACATTAATATTTTGAACTATTCCATATTTCTAACAATCTATCAGCAGGCTTTTTTCACCTCAGTTTTTATTCTTATGCTTAAGTGCTAGATGGGAAAGCATTTAAAGGTGCAACAGATTCGAAAGCAAAGGAAGTGCTTGCTTATAGGAGTGCCTGCCGTGCTGTCTCAGGCTATGTGGGATGTAGCTCTCCTTCAGACCTTTGGTTCCTGTGTGCCTGAGGGATGCTGCAGTCTAGCTTATTCTTGTTTCTTTGTCATTGAGCTTTCCTCTCAGAGCTCATTTCTGTTAACTGAGGAGACTGTGGATCTGGATATGAACACCTCAGATTCCCACTACACAGTCATTCATGGGTCAATGTCAGGCTTCACCATGTAAGAAAGCGTCGTTTGCCCAGACTTGGGAGAGCAGAGGTGAACAGGCTAGCTCAGATCTGGGAGAGAACAGAGGTGCCCAGCCTAGCTAGGATCTGGGAGTGAACAGAGGTGAACAGGCTAGCTCAGATCTGGGAGTGAACAGAGGTGAACAGGCTAGCTCAGACACTTTACCTTTTCCTTTTTTTGGAAACTGCAGTCTTGTCACTTAGCAAAGGGAAGTTACAGACTGCCACAAAAAGAGACAAAATCTAAAACCATTCTCGGCCTCTTGATTTAAAATCTGTGGACACTGTTGAGTGGCACACATATCTCAAAGGAGGCCTACCTAAAATATGCTTCTCTACTGAAATTTAAGCAGATGCAGTTTGAAAGAAAACATGCACAGAACACAGTAGCAGAGTTCTGGAGACTGGAAAAGTTGAGGCAGGCCTGAGAGGTGAGGGAGTGTTTGCTGTGGGTGGGGCCACTGTCCAGTGAAGGCAGCATAGGCCATCTTAGCGGTCAGCCTACTTGTGCTAGGGGATTTACAAAAACCCCACTCATCAAGGAATCACCCTGCTCTTAGGACAGTGTTGCTGCCACTGCTGCAGCCCAGGGTGCAGGAGGCAACTGCAGACCAGATTGTTCCTGCTGAGGACCTAGAGGAAGCATGGTCATTTCTCAGCAACTGGGTTCTTCCTGCTTCTCAGGTGGAACTCATCACTGGACTCTCACTAAGGTATGTGATATGAATATACTAACATAGAGCAATTAAAAAATACACAAAAGCTAACCATTACTAGCTACACACACGTGTTGTGTTTGTATTACTGCAGTTAAGAAAATATGGGGCCTACGTAGTCTTAACAGCTACTCTGTCTTGTTATTTAAAATCACATTAGCTGAAAACTGAGGAACCCGATATACTTCCCACAGGCCTGTGTTTGTGGCTCTTTGTCACTTTGCCTCTGAGCTGTAGCCCTTGCCTATCACATACCAGGTGCTAGGTTCTGTCCTTACCCTGCCACAAGAACACAATTGAACAGGAAAAAAGAAAAGGGAAGGGGAGGGGAGGGAAGGGAAGGGAAGGGGAGGGGAGGGGAGGGGAGAGAAGGGGAGGGGAAGGGAAGGAGGGAGGAGCAGCGAGGAAAGAAGAAAGCAGAGTTCTTAAAGGTTTCATTCAAAGCATAGTACAGACCTGTTAGAACAGCACTGAGACATGACCACGCCCGACTTCTGAGAGCTCAGGCCTTGTACAGTAGCATTCAGGGGCCATTTTCCTCTAACGTCAGCATGTGGCTGGCGTGCTCACTCGCTGGCCGTTCTTCCAGAGGAATTCAGGAGTGCAGTACAACTGCATTCAGCCCTGATTCAGGAGAAGATTCCAGCCCTTTCCTGCCCCAGGATTCCTCTTGCCTGGAAGAGATCCTAGCATTCCCTGGGTCTCTGCTTGTCTGGAGGAGATCACTAGGGCCCTCAGAACTTTGGCCAGGGAAAGATAGAGGTGCAAGTGAATGCCCCCTAGACACTGGGGTGTGCCTGCTTTATTGTGGAGGAATTTTTGTTTTCTCCAAGTATTTCTAAAAGGAGAAGAAACAAAGATTTAGTATTATTCTACTTTTATATGATCAGAGAGAAATATTTTAAATAGCTGTCTTAAGTAAAAAAAAAAAAAAACAAAAACAAAAAAAAAACCCTTGCATTTTCAAAAGTGAATTTGCTATTCTCATCAATACTATACATTAAAGCATTTCCTGTGAAATGTGGATTAGAGGAAAGTAACTTAAATACAATATTCCCTAATGCTAATTAAAATCAACGACTATAGAACACCCACCAACTTGCCCAATCTAAGATATGCACAGAGATGGCAAAAGCTTGTCATCCCACAAGGCTATTCTTAGAAGAAAGAGGTTAAAACTCGAGACTTTGCATGACTGGCTGTGGCATAACTGGCTGACGGTGGGTATCTTCCAGTGCTTGTTATCAAAGACACAGAACACGCTATGGAACGCAATCGCTGAGGCAAAAATCTCCCAATTTGTTCTAAGGCTAGGTAGAATTTTGTGATAAAAATGGAAGAAAGGCACCGAGACCGAGAATAACTGAAGGAGCAAAGGAGGGGAAAGACACGGGGGCACAGTCCAGGGCATCAGGCTGGCCAGGGCACAGTCAGTGACATCAGGCTGGCCAGGGCACAGTCAGTGACATCAGGCTGGCCAGGGCACAGTCAGTGACATCAGGCTGGCCAGGGCACAGTCAGTGACATCAGGCTGGCCAGGGCACAGTCAGGGGACATGAGGCTGACCAGGGCACAGTCAGGGGACATCAGGCTGACCAGGGCACAGTCTGGGGACATCAGGCTGGCCAGGGCACAGTCAGGGGACATGAGGCTGACCAGGGCACAGTCAGGGGACATGAGGCTGACCAGGGCACAGTCAGGGGACATCAGGCTGACCAGGGCACAGTCTGGGGACATCAGGCTAGCCAGGGCAAAGTCAGGGGACATCAGGCTGGCCACTGTGGCACAAGGATATTGCCAAAAATGATCTTTGGAATGTTGAGAATTTGAGTTGAATCAGCCATAATTTTGGAATTTCTTGATCTTCTTTAAAAGATAAACTTAGGAGAAAGCCGAAATCGACCATGAACAAGCTGGCAAAAACTACAGTCCAAAGGGAAATCACAGACAGATGGGAGGCAGATACAGGAGAATCCTAGGAAGTGTGAAGGCAAATTAGCCTGGCCAACAACAAAGAAACTCTCCTTCAGACAAAGTGGGAGGCAAGGGCAGACACCCAAAGCTGTCCTCTGACTTCAACATGCAGTACATTTGCACGTATATAATGCGCGCGCACACACACATACACACAGAGAGAGTGATGGGCATGGAAGGGGGCAAGTTACTCATAAAAACTAAACCCAGGTATGTCATAAATGTGAGAATTCCATTCCACATTCATCCAGTTCCACACCAGGACTTCCAAAAGACTGAATGCTATGGTAGGGCACATGACTCGTATAAGCAGAGAGGTGAAGTTTGACAGGAGAAGCAATGCTCAAAAAGCAAGGAAGAAGGCCCCTGCGAGACTTACTGGGAGACTGAGTCTGGGTGAGGAAAAAATCTCTGATATGTCAAGATAAATTTCAAAACAAAACAAAACAAAACAAAAAGCAAAACTGGAGCAGAATGTCCCAGAGGTATGGACACCTGTAAGGGGTGTGGCATGTCTGTGCTGTGAATGATGAGCGAGAATGTGTGAAAGGATCAGAGACATATCTGAAGTGCGATGGCTGCAAATCTTCCTCAGGCTTACCCCCTGGCATTGCACCGTGTGAGGGCATGCCACTACCCGGCCTAGGTGCTGTGTGCTTGGAATAAAATCTCACAGTGTAGCATAGCCGAGCTCTACTGGAAACAGCCTGACCTTGTGTGTGTTAGGTTTTGGATTAACTTTTGGTCACTGTATGTCTGAGAGACTGTTACTGTTACCCTTTGTTGGTCGCCATGTTCAGTTACAGTAGCCAGCTTGGTTCAAGGACCTGTGTTGATGAACCATGGCTGGAAAAGAGCCAGGATGCCCAGCACGAGGGAAGGGAGGCAGAAAGGAGGAGGAGGAGGAGGGAGGAAGAAGGCAGGGATTGATGCATGAGAGACGGAGAGAGGAAGAGAGGAAGAGAAGGAAGGAAGAAAAGAAGGGAAAGAAACTAGAACGAGATATTTAAGTATTGAGGGGAAAGCGATCATTGGCCAGAGTTCACCTTGTCAAATTCTGCTACAAGTGTGAAGGAGAAATGAACATTTTCAAATAAAGAGCAACGGGTCTGCCAACAGTGGATCCCTGGCGCCACTGAACCACTGCCAGGGCACCGTGAGGATGCTGGCGAGCTCCGCTCCCACAACAGTGATTCTCCAGACAACCACGCCTGTAAGTGGGGCTGTCTTTACCACTTCCTGCCATGGAAGCCAGTCTCTCCCTGCATGTTGAAAAGTTCACCCTTCTGCCTCTCACCCACATCCACACTTGTGGTGTTTAGCTGTTTTCCTCTCCTATCTTTTCAAGCTTTCTCCCCCATGTGGTTATTTTGGGAATACGCGTACATTCCTGTCCGTCTGGCCCTAAGTCTCCTGTCAACCCTGTATTCTAGTGAGAGGAGTTTCCCATGATCCTCACTCTCCTGTCTGGGGTGCAGACAGTGCTCCAGCCTCGGTTAATTCCTGCCTCCCCCTCCTCTTGGAAGCCAGCCTGATAGTAGGAAGCAAACATCCTCTCCCCCTGTCCCGTTCTGTGTACAGCTATGGGGTTGGTTTCCTTGCCTTAATGGGGGGGGGGGGATAGGGGAAATGATGGAATCACACAAAATCAACGTTGTTACTGACAGTGTAAGTCCAGAATTTACAAAGCAGACATATTCCATCTTTCTCTGACTGGTTCTGAACTCAAGCAGAGAAAGGTGTCTGTGATTAGGTTCTGATGCCTTCCTTTCCCTCGGGTGCCCAGTTTCTACCCTGATTAGTCCACCATGGGTATTTGGATGGTGTTGAATATAGCAACAAATAGTCCATTTTTGTCATTTGGAACATTAAAAAATCTTTATTAGTAATATGAATATTACTAATTAAAAGAACCATCAGTAACTAATTTTGGAGTGAGATGTCAAAGACATGTTTCTTTTTGTTCAATCTCAATCACGTGCAGTATTGAATGGATTTCATTTGTTTCCAAATTATAGCTGCTGTCCTGGTGACAGAGGTAACAAATAATCAGATGACAATTACACGTTTACCTCTCTAATAGACTCTTTCTGAGGAGACAAAAAATAGCCCTAAAACCTGTCCCTATGGACCAGAAATGTCTGCTTGCCGTCTGGTCAAGAGGACTTACCACATCAAGCTTGTTTTCCCCTGCCCCAGCCTCTCATGTTTGAAGGGACTGACAACTTCCACAATGCAGGAGAAGGCAATGGTGTTGAATGTGCTCTCTAGTACTTGCTTTTGGGCAAACAGGAAAGTTAACAGCAGGTTCTCCACTGTGCAGGAGCATATCCTTGAGGTGGGTCCTTATTCTGCCCCATCCAATCCATCCAAAGACAATGGTTCTGAAGACAGCTAGACCAGAGAGTGACTATCACATTCACTCTGCCTGGTATATGACCTGACTTGATTTGGGCAGTCTACAATCTCTAATGATGTTAGCTGCTCCTCTGTCTGTTCTTTATATACAAGATTTACTCTTTTAAAAACTCACAAAAGAAAATCCACAGAATCAACTAAACCTGGGTCCAAAGGGGCTCATGGAGACTGAACAGACAACCAGGGAGACTGCTCAGGACTAACCTAGGCCCTCTGCACAGACATCACAGTTGTGCAGCTTGATCTTCTTGTGGGACTCTAACAGAGGGGGCAGGGGCTAACTCTCTTTCTCTGGCTTTTGGAACCCTGTTTCTCATACTGGGTTGCTTTGTCTAGCCTTAATATTTTGAATAGAAGTGAGGGAGGAGTAGAAGATGTGGGGGATGGACAGGGGACTGGGGGACTGGAGGGGACTAGGAGGAGAGCAGGAAGGGGAAACTGCAGTCAGGATGTAAAAAGAAAAATAAAAAAAAAATAGAAATAGACTATGAAAAAACCCACAAAAATTTTATTTGGGCAAACAGACATCACTTTTAAAGCCATTTTAGACTTCAAATAATTTTATTTTATTTTCATGTTTTTAATTCAAAGAAGAAACACAGTGATTAGAATTAAAATCTAAACTGCTTTACTTGTTTTGAATCTACAAGTATTAAAATCAGAGTTAGGACATAGATAGAACATGCTAGTGCCTACACAGACTATCAGTGGCAGGAGATAGAGACATTAGGAGCAATGCAAGTTCAAGGCCAGCCAAGGCCACACAAGGAGACCCTGATTCATGAAAGAGCATAAAGGGGGGCTTAACATCCCCTTTCTGGTGTTCATCTACATTGTAAGGAGGAAGGTATGACTCCAATAACGAAGGTAAGTGATATACTAAAGTATAAAACAAGGAAAGAGAAATGGTACCTTAAAGAACAGAGGAACTCAACAGTTGAATGTTTGTAGAGTAGTTGGCAGGGCTAATGAGTTCAGTGTAGTTACATAAATAAAACTTCAGACAATTAATGGAGTCATTTCAATGATGTGATGATGTAAGTCCTACAGAAGCTGGGGACACTGTAAGGTGAGAGCACATATGCAGTATGGAAGAAATCCTGGGTTCAGTCTCTAGCACTGAAAGATATGTACATATGTATGCATATATACATACACACATATATCTATATATATGGAGATGTATATATAATAGAGATATCTTGTATACTGCTCATTGGCCTTTGGGCTAAGATCAGGTGTAAAACGTATTACTTTATGATTCAGAGCTTTCCAATAGGCACATCTAGGTATGTATGCTTTAACAGTAAACAAAGGACAAATATAAATACATTTAAAAGAAAAATAGTAGAAGAATTTAATACTGTTAATTCTGTATGCTGAGTCATGGGAGGGGCAGTTAGTTCAGTATATTTGGGATTAATCTGGAAAAAAAGATGAAGTGGGTATATGTTTAATTTGGGTTTAGTAGCGATATTTACATAAGTTTTGTTGTTTCCAAATACACTTGGATCCTCACATAGCAGCTGCTCCCCAGCAGTCTGTGCAGACTCACCCAGGAGAGCATGTGCCCCACAGGCTCCACTTGCAGTCTGGCCCTGAAAGCGTGTGCATATCAGAAAGGCATGGTCTGCAAACCCCGGGGCCTGAGGCTACTCTGGAGAATTGCTCCAATGGCCATGTGAATTGCAAGGACAAATTTTGATTCTCAGCATTTCCTATGTAAAACTGAGACATCCCCCCTTTAAAAGTGAGTGTGTGGTAGTTTGCGCCTTCATCCCAGCACTCAGGGGGCAGAGACAGAGCGCTGAGACTTCAAGCCCAGCCTGATTCATAGTGAGCTCTAGATCATCCAGGGCTGCATGATAAGACCCTGAGACCCTGACTCAAAAATATAAAAGGGAAAGGGGGGAGGGAGGGAGTGAGGGAGGAAAGGAAGGGAAAAGTCCAAGGTGTAACAGATATAATACATCATGCAACCTTTCCGCAGGAATAAAAATTTAGATTAATATTGCTAGAGGAGAAAATGAATAATTCTCTTGTCACTTCAGAAAATGCAACAAAACTATTGTTAAGACACAAAGAACAAATATTATAGATCTGGGTCAAGCAGTTAATCCATGTAGTTATATTTAAGATTGTGAGTAGCTAAACACTATTAGACTTTTAATATTTTATGTGAATTTGAAACCATGCATTGCTATTTCTTCCTCCTTCTGTTTTCTACCTCCTTTATTCTCCTGTTTCCTTCTCTTCCTTTTTACCCTTTCTATTCCTCTTCTTTTCTTCTTTTCATTATTGAAAATTGAACCTAAAGCGTGGGAAGCAAGGGCTGTCCCACTGAGCTACATCCCAAGCAACATTCTAATTTGGCTGTGTGTAGAACTATATTACCTAACCCTGAAGCTCTAGAGCACCTGAAGTCTTCGACCACCAAGGACCCCATCGCTCCCGTATACATTACGTACCACCCTTCTACAGACACATAATTTAAAAAGCAATAAAAATAAGTAGTTTTAAAAATGGTTTCTAAAAATCAAATAAGCTTTAGGTCCATGGCAGGATTTAATTTTTAATCGCCAAAAGGAAAGTTTTATGATGTCTTCCTAAAGAATCCATTTTAGAATATTTTTAGTATTGTGTGCTGAAAAAACTATAGTTTCCAACATTGCTGTCTCTTTCCGGTGGCTTCTGATTGTCCTTATGCTTCTGTCTACATTTTGTCTGAATTTCTTAGATGCATATTGTAGTCAAGACAAAGACAAGAGAGCAGAGGAGGGACTGGCTGGGCAACAACCTTTCCCCCACTTAAATTTTCTATGACAAGAGAAGGTAATTAGTTGTCCTTTTCTATGTACTACAATATAATAAGAATTTCCTAAAACATTGAAGAGGGAGGATGTAAACACAAGAGTTAACGCTGAGTCAATTCTCACGGCAGTTCAGCCTTTGGTCTTTCAGAAGAGAGGCCGACAAAGTTGAGGGTGGCATTCTGGCAGGAGCTGCTCAATGGGATGCAGAGAGAATGGCCAGACTCATGGGCTCTCTTCTCCAACTGTGCCTCCAGGGGTCAACAGTCAGTCCTTCATCTGCTGCAGAATCTTCTTGAAAGAATAAACCTGCCAACCACCCAAAGGGGAAAATTCCCTGGGTAACACTTTGGTTGCTGCAGAGATAACCGCTGCTTCACAGAACCGTGGAGACAAGGGTGTGGACACAGATAAATAGGATAAATTGGTTTGAGTCATGCTCGTGGCATTTCCATAGCTGCCCAAGTGATGCATGGCTTTGTTAACCTTTTGCACAAAGGCTCAGTTTTTTTTCCAGGAGTGTCCATGGGCTGACTGAGCACATTTCTGTAAGCACTGAGCACCTTCTGTATGAAGTTTGGTGCCCGAGCACTTAACTACCAAGGAGCAGCTCAGGATCCTCAGGAGTGGAGATGGGACGCTTTGCACGTAGGTGTCACTTGGTGACTCATGTGGGCAACTGACTCAGTGACTGAGCTCTACTGAGTTCATATATGCGGGGTACAACCATGAGCAAGCACTCAGTCTTAAATTTGTGACCTTCCTGTGGCAGAAGGGCTGGAAAGGTAACCTTGCCAACCCCACACCATGCCCTGCTTGTTGGCTAAGTTCAACATGTTCTTCTTCACACGAAATGTGAAACGCTGCCTCCCATTCCTAGCGTGACGGTTGATTTCTGTAATTCCAGCCCTTAGGGCGGCTAAGACAGAAGAATTTCTGTGATTTCAAGATCAGTCTGGGCCACATCGTAAGTTACAGAACAGCCTAGGCTGTGTGTATAGTGAGATCCTGTCCCCAGAAACCCTCCAAATGCTACGACCCAAAACCCTTTATTGCCTGGCCCTCTTCAACTTCTGTAGAAATTTGCCATAACAAAAGGATTTAGAATTGGTATCTGGAAATACACGAGTAAGAAAGCAAACGTAGGAGGTACAGGGTGTAATGGGGCTAATAATGGAAATTAAGCATTGGTGAGCCCTCCAAAACGACTGGCAGGTTTCTCCTGTGTCTGACTCCTTTTCATTTTAGAGCTATAAATACCTACTCTATTGTCCAGATAGCACATGGACTCCTTGAGTGCGTTAACACACCAAGACTGCTTCCCAGCAGCCCTAAGTCTCCCACAGCATCACACTCTGGGCTTTGGCTCCTGGGAAGATACTTCTCCCTTTTTCCTCTTATGAACGATTAACAATCTCTCAGTATTCACCAGTCTACACTAATAAGGACAGCTGAACAGTTAATATATTTCATTGACAAAGCAGTTTAATAGGAGGGAGGAAACATCTTTTAAAGGAGAGGAAAGGGAAAGGTCAGCGTGGAGGGAAGTGGCTAGAATTGCCCTTTGGGTGTGAGAGCAGACCTAACTAGCTGTAAGAAGTAATCGGCTTCATCCGTGTGTTAGGAAATCCTTTTGGTGAGCTTTTCTTGAACATAATGTTAGGCTGGGATGGGAATGACCACAGTGAGGAGCAGAGGAAGGAAAGACTGAAAGGCAGGGTGGAGGCAGATAGTGGAGGGTTGTCAATGTTTATGCTGAAAAGGAAGGATTGTTTTAAACATATTTGTATTAGTTCTTAGAAAATTTCATATTTGCATACAAAGTGTCTTGATCATATTTGCCCCCAAATTCTCCACAAATCCTTTCAGATCCACCCCGACCCCATTCCCATCTTTCTCTTCTTTTGTCCTCTCATGTTTTAAAAATTACTTTGAATGACCCATCAGGATCAATCTGCGCACACTCATGGTTGTGGGGCTACCAACTAGAGGCCATACCCTTAATAGTGACTGTCCCTGCCCAGCAGTCATCTGCTGTCCCAAGCTCCTCAGCCAGTGGTGGGGCGTCTGTGAGTCCCTCTCCCCTCCGCATTAGAATGCTGACTGGCTCGCCATGTGCAGGCAAGTGCAGCTGCTTTGGGGAAGCAGCTGTCCTTCATGTGCAGAAGACACCGCTTCCCTGCAGCCCTCCCTGACCACTGGCTCTTCCTGTGTCCCCTGAGTCTTGTGGGAAGGGAGTGTGATGCAGAGGTCCCTTTTAAACTGAGCACTCTGCAGACACTCAGTCTCCATGCTCATCACTGGTGCCTTCCTGCACTAACCGTCATCCACCGAGTAAAGAAACTTCTCTGTTTAGGGTGGAGAGCTGTGCTAATCTGTGGGTACAAAGGATTCTATCAAATGGAGAACATGGAACCTTTTGAGGTTGACAAACGTCAAGTGGAAAGGAACTATTAGTGTTTCTGAAAGATTCCTCTGTCTGTAGTAAATCCATCGGTATAATGAGCTTGACTTAACTAACAGTAATTTTAGAGGACACTGTCATTGCTTTGAATGAGGGAGATGGGCATGCAAAAGCTGTCTTGACAGGCAGAATGCTGAGGTGGAAGGCAGTGGAGACGGAGAAAGTCAGAGACACGGGACAAAATGCATGCAGCCAAGAAAGGGTACAGCCAAGTAACCACAAGGAGCCAGACTGTCCCAGACTGTCCCTGAGTGATCAACAGGCATAAAATGTGCTGCAGTCATGGGTGGCCTTGCGTCAACACCATTGCTCCTGAGCTTCCCCAAGTCAGCTGGGTATTCCAGCCTAAGGACCCTGTGCACAGCAAAGCTTGTCCAAACACACGATTTCCAAATTCACAAGACACCTGACCCTGATGCACCAACACCGTTACACATGCAAAAAATGGCGCGTGTACACACAGAGGGATTGCCATTTTTCCACAGCTCCACCTCAAGACAGAAGTGCAGGCCACATGTCACATCCTAAGTCCTTAATGTCCATAAGCAGACAGTCTCTCAGCTTGCTGTCTTAGGAGGCCAGGATGGAAGGTAATTCACAATTTGGAAAATTTAAATATTTCTAATTAAGGATTTTAATCTCATAATCTTTGTCTTCTAAACATGTTTCCCATTTAATAGCCTATCAGTTTATTATAACTATGTCAAGTTTAAGTTTTAATTAAAATATATTCCTTCCTTACAGAAATTCAATTTGGTATGGTTTTGAAAAAAGATGACTGCATGCATTTTATTTTTTAAATATTTAAGTATGTCAAATTATAGTTTGTTGATAATGATCACAGCAAAGGGCATTTTTAAAAGTCACAAAACTGATAAGAATTAGTTTTGTACCCATGTGAAAATTACTAGGATAAGAAAAACATAAAATATTATGCAAATGACTACATGAAAATTATTTCTATAATACTTTTAATTTCCATTTGAATGCGTGGTAAATATCAAATGACACAAAACAAAATATGCAGTTATATTGATTGCTCCATATTGTGTTTATGTTATTTCCTATGACTGTATTAACATGAAAATGAGGTAAGTCACTATCAATCAATTACTACTAAGGATAGTTCTATACAGTAATGTTCATCTCCAAAGCACTAGCTAGCTATTGCCATTTGGATCTCGAGTTTTACATGCATCTTGTGACTTTGCTGAGCCTCAGGAAGCAATGTTTCCTTTACTGAATTCAATAATAGGCCTTTGCATGTATCCACCAGTAGGTGGAGCAGACAGCATAATTTATTACCGAGAACAAGGGCAAAGGAATGAAAGTCAGTTTCTTTGGAATAAAACAAATCTGTAAATGAGATTTTCTTCAAAGGAAATATGCCCTGTATGTGTTAGATTTGGTTTGACTGGTTACTGAATCAAAATAAATAACTTTATTAAATAATCAATCTTTGCAGAAAGATAAATTTACAAATGGAGGCATTGCTTGCATTTTGCTTTATTCAAATCAACTAAAATTAGCTTTCCTTTCAAAAAATTTTTACAGGGACAAGGATTTTTTTGATGTGTTCATTTAGTAAGGACGTTAAACACAACCCTGCTTTACAGGTGGCAGGCGCATAACAAACCGTATTTTCTAGGAAATATAATTGACTAATCCTGTTATGTCTGCAGCAACAAATTAACCTTATTACTACTAGTAAATGGTGATTGATTATTTATGCAAATAAGTTGCCATGTTCAGCGTTCTGATTGAAATAAACATATAGAAGAGGCGCTTTCCTCTGACTTGAACTTTTTAATTAATAAAGCCTGAGGGGTCTGTTAATTCACCCATTGCAATATTAGTTATTTACTCATGGAACTCCTATTAGCACAAACATATTTGCTTGAATAAAGATGAGATAACAATAAAACTATGAATAGCTTCTGAAACTATTTTAAAAAATACATCAGATTCATACTAATATAGGCTTAAAAGTAAGCTTAAATTATGCCTGTAAGTATCAATACATCAGCATAACCAGTCTAGGGTTATTAATTCATTTAAATAGCATTATCAAATATAGAAATTAACAAACATAATTTTGCTCTGCAAAACCCTTCAGTGTTCTTAAAGCATTGTTTGCCTGACTAATGTTTTATATCTACTAACAATATTAGGCTCCATTAGAACTACTGGACTATAATGTCCACATTACTATTGTACAATGCATATTAATAATGCCATTACTAAATTGTTGAAATTTCCAGTAAACTATGTTGTCTTTTAAAAATACTACAGATATTCTTTTTACACAGTTCAGCAAAATTGTGTATAAATAAACTTCTCACACCAAAAGAACTTACACTTGCTATTGACAATTAGAACACAAATATTTGGAAGTGAACCCTCCTCCTGTCCTAGGCACAAGCCGTCCAGGAGAGTTAGCCTGGACAACTCACTAAGAATATTTTTAAATCCAAACTTCAATTTCCAGCCAATAGCCAAGTCATGAAGGCAAATGAGTAACAATTCTCACATAGAAGTATATGTTTTTGTTTCTTATACAGGGAAAGTATTTAAAATTCCTGGAATCAGCAAACTCAAAACTGAAAATGGCTGTTAACCTTAGTGAGACCTTATAGACAGCAAGTTTCTCCTATTAAAAAGTTGTGTGACAGCTGACTTAGATGAGGCTGAGCATTCCTTATGGCTAAGGACCTGTTAGCATAACCGCACACACACTAAATCCCCAGCACAGCACCCATGGAGGGTAGGTGTCCAGAGACATGCTAGTCAGAGCACAGGCTAAGGAGGAGCCATGTTGAATGCAGCAAAGCTCTGTCGTCCTCGAGTAGATCATGAGACAGACGCTGGTGCAAAGGAAGCAGACCAGGTCCACTGGCAGGTTGGGAAGGCATGCGTTTGTCAGCACCATCTGTCAGCATCCAAGCCCATGGACCGATGAACAGATTGGAGAGGCCTTCACAGGTTCAAAGGTTATCCTTTTATCTCCTTAGTTACCTATAGTTACATAGTGAGATCACCATCATTTCCTAACTCAAATCGCCAGGCCAATAGGTTCTCTGGCACTTTTTAATATTCTTCTCCGAGGGAGGAGATCTGACAACACAGTCTCCCCTGCAAAGTCCCAGCATCAACGGTGCCAGGTGAAGTGAAGGTGAAGAGGGCAGCAACATGGAGGCCACAGTGTAAAGAGCTCTACCCCTCATTCATAACTAAAATAAACAAAAGAAAGGAGCCAGTTACCCTCCTTCCACTATCAGGGGCTTGGGGCTTGAACCCAGGTCCTCAGGCTTGGTGGCAAGTGCCTTTACCTACTAAGCCATCTCACCAGACAATTCATGAATTTAAAACCATATTTCTCTGGGCAGAATATTCTATGTGCAATGCACTCATTCTCAGCAACCATAACAAAATCTTAAGTACAAGAATACATTTCTAAATATTGTAAATTCCACATTTATCTCTCCATATGAAGCAATTTGCTGAAAAGCTTTACTTGACAATGTCTATCAAAATTTAGAAAAGGAAGAATTTTCTTAATCTCAACATTCATTCAATTAAAAGAGAAAGCCTGAAAGTCAGCACAACTTAATAATTTGCTAGTTCTTGATCCATTCACAATAG
The DNA here is from genome assembly GCA_036184795.1 of Tokudaia tokunoshimensis. NCBI lineage: Eukaryota > Metazoa > Chordata > Mammalia > Rodentia > Muridae > Tokudaia > Tokudaia tokunoshimensis. The sequence goes on along the minus strand of BTHU01000013.1, from coordinate 8,364,879 downwards.
GCCACTTGGAATGAGCTTTGAAGGTGAGGTCATGCCCTCCGTGTTGTGTTACCACTGTGACAGATCACTCTGCTGACTTGACCTATCTGCCAGTGGCTCAGGAGCTGCCCCTATGAAGCACTGTCACAGGCCAATCATGGTGCCTGTGCACACTGACACAAAACACGAAATTGAACTCGAAGTAGTGTCTTTGTGGTATCTTTTCAACAAGTCATGTCCTATCCAGCCTGCTAGTTTATCTCTGTCAGGCTAGGGGTCCCAGTGGCTCATGGGAGCTGCCAGGCACAGGTAGACTAACCTGCTTTGTGCTGAGCAGGTAATGCATCTTGCGGGCTTGGTAATCTTTTTGCTTCTCCACTCGGTCCAGGAGAACCTTCCTCTCTTCTCTCTCTTTCATGTCTGCGAACTCCTCCAAAGCCTCCCTGCGTCAGAATCGTTAGCAGTTACTCTGTTGGCATCTGTTGATTCCCTAAGTCTTTCACTGATGATAATCAAGTTTTTTGAGGGGCAATGATCAGACACATCCATCAAAATCAAGGGTGCAATTTATCTTGCCTGTGAATTCTGTGGAAATCTTTGCCGTTGTTAGACAGCGTTTAAGTGACTTTGTCATGATGGAGCGCTCAACACCAAATGCGTACATGTTACAATTAATACAGCAGCAGAGGAAATGCCAAAATCCAATGTAAAGTGAGTGGCTTTCTATATCACATGTGTCCTTTGTTGAAGATTAGTTATTTTGGAAATATTTAAATATCCCAAGAAGGATGTAAGTCTTAAATTTTAATTTTTATTTACAAATGTCTACTTACTTACTTTTTATATTAATCACTTTATATTTTAAAGTCCAGATTTTCTACATGCTTAATTGACTATTTACTTCAGTTAACAGCTCAACTAATACCAATAAGATTGCACATATTATCCTACATCTAAAGCATTGACATTTTACTCAATTATGTAAGTAATCTAAATAAAGGGTTAGATGAAGTTAAATTTTTTCTAAGGCATGAGAAATCCACTAAAATAATGAAAAAAGTACTTATTTATGTATATGTCTAAGAAATTTAAATGAAAAAATAAGCTTTAAATTATATTGTGTGATAAATAGCTTCCAAATAGGACATGATATTATCAAATAAGGAAGAAAGACTACATCTTTTGTTTTCACTGGACAGATTTATCACTCATGTCAGACCAGCATCATTTTAATTCCGCTGTTTTATTTTAAAAATTGATATCTAACTTGGTGTCTACTTCTATATGTAAAATTTCAAATAAATCACCTGAGTTTTTGCTTCATATATATTAGGGAAAACTAGAAGGAGAGAGACTAAAAAGAAAATATAAAGGAAGTAAAAGGGTTCTCCCTGCTCCCTGAGTGTCTGGTAATTTTTGTTGCAGTCCCCCTTACAAGCTACCAATGCTCCACACAAGGTTACTGATGAGACACTGTGACGTTTAAAAATCACCATGCTAGGCTACTGGAGCACAGCAATTTTTTTCAACATAAGATTAAATTGCAAAATAAATGAATTACTTGGAGTGGCACGGCCCCCTATTTTACCACCCTTCCCTTGAAAATTGCTTATTAATATGAAAAGGGAGGCATAAAATGGCCTGTTTTCCTTTATGCATGGTATTTGGGGTGCTTTTGCACCCACCAACTTGGGCGAGCTGCACATTTAGATTGTGCTGGCAGGCTGGTACAGTGACCTCTCTGACTGCATCTCAAGGCTATTATTAATCGCTAAGTAACCTGGTAAAGCCAAACAAATTTGTTTCCATTGAAAGCATCTCTGTCTGTGTCTGTGAATTTGTTCTGAACCAAACAAACCTCATTAACTGTGTCCACTTTTTGACAAAGAACCAGGAGTTAGAGGAAATGGTGACCTTTCTTTGTCCTTAAGGTACACATTTCAAGACAGTCACATATGAGCAGATGAGAATTTTTACCAGGAAAAATAGCAATCATGTTACACAAAAATGTAAGTGCATTATAAAATTTAATCTTTTAGTTTTGTTATTATGGAAAAAATGTTTGTGTGAAGAAAATCAATTCCTCTGTGATTCCTCTTCCAAGCCTTTGAGGTAATTTAGAATATCACGTGCAGGTACCGAGCGTCCTAGCTTCTATACTGTTGAAGTGAGCCCAAGTAAGAGCGTGTTAGCAGTAGCAGTGGACTGAGAACCTCTGGACTTCAGGGTATGTACCTGCAGACGAGGCTGCAGTCACCATCTGTCCAGACACAAGGCCGAGGGGGTATTTTCTACCTATTTTCTACCTACTTAGCCATGCATGCCTTTTGTCTTATGGTTCTATTTTCTATTATAGAAAATACTCAGATTTTCTGCACCGTTTTCATTGCCTATGAATATTCTGTGATGGCACTTTAAATGTAAAGATTAAAACTACTGTAAATGCAAAGATTTATATTTGAGTGCATTTTACTCATGGTATTTATAGTGACAAATATTTACATATTCTAGAATCACTGTGATGATAAACATAAAAGTAGCCACTGGGAGGCAATGTAGTGGAGCAGTTAGGATGCTGTGCAGTGACCCACCTATACAGGCCACCCTGTGCTTTGTGCTTGCTATCTAACCTTTGACCTAAAAACCTTCATTTAGAAAAGAAAAATACACCAGGATTTCCATATTTCTCATTGGGCGATTGTGAGGGTCAGATAAGCTGAGTCTATGTGGAGAGATGCTCTGTAAGCCTTAGTTTGCTTCAGCATTCACATATACGGGGTGCAGAGCAACCCACTTTATTTACCACAGCTTTTTTGTGCTGTGTCTAATCCCTTGATGACACTTGATGCAGTAAGTGCATATTGTGTGGTTGAACTGTCACAATGAGAACACAGTACCTGGCTTCCTAAGAGGCATGACTCATAAGCAAAACTTTCACCAGCAGGAAAGAAAGGAGAAAATAAAATGCAGACAAAGCTCTCTTTCGTCCATCCTCCTCATACTACATCGTGGGAACAGGTCACCTTGAGGAGAGTTTCACCTTCCCATCCTGGAAGCAAGCTGTGTGGCTAAAGGGGCACATGCACATCTGCTGGGCTCTGTTGCATCACTATGGGGCTATGTGTGCAGACAATGACCAGAGCTTCACCTCATCACATTCCTCCACACTGGACTAAAGCGCCCCAGCCTGAAGCTGCCAGGAGAGGTGGCTGTTGACTGCTCCTAGATGAACCCCCTAGGGGAACTAGCAGGTTGCACTTGCTGACTAAGGGAAGACACAGGCCTGGGACCTTTGCCCCAGTATGGAACACTGTAAAGGTTCATCCAAATCCCAGAGCTCCTGAGACTGATTGGCACCAAGGCAGAGCATTGCTCCCTGTGCGCCCTTCCCTCTCAGTGTCCAGTCCTTACTCATTCCTGAAACTAGATCCCTGTTTCAGTCTCTTTGCACCGGAGGCGTGCACACTTCCTTTCTGTCACCCTTGCTGCACTGATCTTGAACCATCCAAACCATATGAGCACCTTAGTCACTGTTCTGCTTGGAGGAGTTTTCTAGGTAAGACATGTAGATTATCTGATTTAATACTCTTCGTATCCTATTGGGGAAACAATGCTCCATTTAACACATTGTATCAGTTTGGTTTACAGATACATAGAGATTAAATCTCTACTGAACACCCATAACTACAAAGTGGAATCGGAATCCAAGTCTGACTCCAAAACCGATGGCTTTAATCATGTTAAATTCATATGATGTTATTTTGCTTAATCTAGCATTTTCCTTAGATATTGATAAGATTTCTCTCTCTGAGAAAGTAACTACACTATTCTTTCAAAGCATACATGAGAATGAGGATGAAGCTAGTTTGGAAATAGTTTAATGACTCACTATCAGTTCACAGTTTTAGAAGAAGGTGGCTACATAGAAACATGGAACATGATTTCAATCAACAACCATAAGTCTCTCTTCCTTAGGATATGCTTTCTACTTGCTATTTTTTTTAAGTAAAAACTGCAAGATGCATGTTACTTTTAAAAGGACAAACTGAAAAGATACTTAAATGCTACTAGGCACAGGTAACTAACAAGTTACGAGGACTTGAGGCTAGACCCTGACTCTGTCCATCCTATTCAGCAATGCTCCCTGTTGGCACCACCATGCTTTGGCCTCAATCGCTTACATCCTAACACATTGGGAGGACACTCACTTTCAGTAGTGCATGCATGCTAAGTGCAGCGTCCTTCATTTACAGAGCATGTGCTAACTGCAGTGCCCTTCCCACCGCTCTTCTCATTCAAAACACTAAATTGGTTTTTCCTCCAAGAACTTAAACAAAACAAAACAAAATAAAACAAAAAACCTTACAATTGGGACTGGAGAGATGGTTTCATGGTTAAGAGACTGCTCTTCTAGAGATCCTGAACTCAATTCCCAGCAACCATGTGGTGGCTCCCAACCATCTACAGATGCCCTCTTCTGATGTGTCTGAAGATATCTATAGTGTACTCATATACCTTAAATAAATAAATCTTAAAAATCTTATGGTTATGTATTTATACATACATTTATTTGCCTTTTGAACCTTCCACTAGACTGCAGCCTCCATAAAAATAAAGACTCCAGTCTACTGGAATAAAAAGTCAATCTATTTTGTAAGATAGTCCTGGATGGTAGGAACATTGTGGAAAGCATAAACTGTACTAAAGGACTTATTGTCTCCATGTAAGTATTTAGGTCTCTGTGCATAAAAGATGGCAGGAACTCCAGGGGAATGGCAGTCAAGAGAGGACTTTCTCAGTCCGAGCATGTGTAAGCTGACACTCCTTTCTTGCAGTGACTTGTGCATTCCCACAACACACACTTTCTCTTCCTACAATGCCTTGCTAAATTTTTTCTTGATTTTTCCCTAAAGTCTATGCCAAACAAGAAAAATACTTTCCATAAAAAAATTTTGAGAAACAACACCCTGCTCAAAATTGTTTCCACAAACAATCCATATTAAAGATCTTATGGGTCCTGAGGTTGAACTCAGTTGTCAGGGTTGTGACAAGTACCTTGTTCACTTACTGAGCCAGCTCAGTAGCCCTCAAAGATCTTTCTCCATTCTTTCAAGAAAGGTTCCTAGGTGTCCCCATTAATATTTATTTAACTGTTTTAACCATCATAAGCCGCCACTCTTCTTTCATGGGACTAATATACTATAGAGTTTATTATAGCTGCATACATGTGTAATATATTTCTTGAAATAGTCTTACTAAGTGCTTAGGTACTGATATGATTATGTCTGTTTAATTAGGAATTCTATGTGGGTAATTTGAGGGAAGGTCAGGAGTTCAGTATTATAATCCAGAGAAAGTAAAAGGCAGGTAAATGCTCTTTACCAATCTGGAATCTGACACTGTTTACATAGCAAATTCCTGAGAGTGGCCCCCACTGCATTGTGCACCATCACGAGAAGTGTGTGATGCTGTCACTTTCCCCAGCACATGGAGACTGAGAGAGATAAGGTCACCTACTAACAAGAGTGTTCTCAGCACGTGCAGGGTCTGCTGGCACCTTTACTTCCTAGTCTATAGAACTGTGAGAAAACCAACCAACCAACCAACCAACCAACCAACCAACCAACCAACCAACCAACTTGTGTATTTAATCCAGTCTCTGGCTTTTTGTTATAAGGGGCACAGGCAGGTCAAACTCCAAAGCTCAGGTCAGGAGTTCATTCACTAAGGTGCCCTTCTGAAAGCCCTTGCTCTAGTACCTGCTGTGGGCATCCTATACGGTCACTGCTGTAGACCTCGTGAGTCTACTCAGCACACCCAGTCTGTGGAAGTTTGATTTGGGAGACAATCACTGTACTGTGAGGGTTCTGCTGTATCCTATAGTGGTACCAGGACTCTCTCTCCCTGCGTGATGGATGTGGAAGCTGTTACAAACTCACATTGTAGGTACCACGTAGACTAGTCAATCAGAACTCCTGGAGGGCACTACAGGAATGCATACTGTGGGATTGGGGAGGAAACTGAGAAGGGTCCATTTCGTTCACAAGTGTGATGTCATAAAGAATCTCAGTAGTGATCCAGTAGTGATCCTAACATGAATATCACCACAGGAGCAAAGCCCTATTCGAGGCCACCTGACAGGATGTGTGCATCACAAAAGATTCTTGGGAACGATAACCTGATAGGTTATAAGGTGATAAAGCATGTTTTTAAAAGCACATCACCAAAAGAAGCAGAGGGAAATGGGGATAATATTGCATAGAATTCTCAAGTCAGCACAGAAACCACCATCCATGACAGCTTGAAGAACACTGATAAGGACGCTGACAGAAACTGCTCAGTCATTGTTTGCTGTTCTCACAGCAAGTCTGATGTTTTAAAAGAAAACAGGTAAGCACTACTCATATTTGCTGTGGGTGTATTATGACATAATAACTTTCATTTATACGTATTGGCTGTATTTACATATTTAAGCTAAAATGCATCATTTCCTCTTTCCCTTTCTTCTTTCCAACCTCTCATATACTAAATTCAATGGACTCATTTTAATTGCGCACACACACACACACACACACACACACACACACACACACACACACAATTTAGCAATTCCTGAAAACTCTTTGTTTCAGCATAAGATATGTTTCTCTCAAAAACATCTGTTTTAAGAGCTAACATCAAGAAAACAATGCTCTCTTAATCAATATATGCAGACCTCATGTGCAGGAGACTGAACCAGCACAAACAGGACATGATTGGTTCTGTTCCAGGTCCTCTGTGTGTATTATGGCTTCCAGTTTAGTGTTTTACAGGCTTCCTGAGTGTGCAGACAAGTGGGCCTCTGACTCTCGTGCCTTGTCTTGGGCTCTTTTCCTTCTGTTGGTTTGCTTGTTCAACTCTAATTTGATAGTGCTTTTTTATCTTACTCTTTAATTTGTTATATTTTGTTATCTCTTAGAAGGCTGCTATTTTCTAATGAGAGACAGATAGAGGAGTGTATCTTGATTGGAGAGGAAGTGTGGAGCAATTAGAAGGAGTGGAGGGAAGGGATACATTATTTGAAAAAGAGAATCTATTTTCAATAAAAGGAAAAAATAATTAATATCATGAAGAGAAATAACTGACCTGTTATGTATGTCACTGTCATTCTGTTGTGAAATGAGAACCGTGTGATACTGCTCTGACCTCAGAGCTGTAGCTCTTCTCGTTTACTCGCTTTGCATGAACTCAAAAAGTACTAAGACCTGCTCAGAGATCGTTCATGAAAATCAATTTTTTCTTTCTGCTGACTCTTTTGAATCAAACTATTTGAAAGAATTTCTGTAAATTACAGTATTACTTCTAAAATATTCAAATTATATGGCAGTGGGAGGGGGCATCTTTAGGGCATGCTGTGCCAGAGATCTGGGACTGAAGGGGGGATATGAAGAAGGAAGTGGCCACCTCCTGTAGCCAGGCAGGACTCACAGTGGAAAGATATGGATACTAAGCCATCCACACAAAACCTTAAACCCAAAATTTATCCTGTCTACAAGAAGTGCAGGGACAAAGATCGAGCAGAGACTAAGAAAATGGCCAACCAACAACCGGCCCAACTTGAGACCCATCCCATGGGCAAGAACCAATCCCTGACACTATTAATGATACTCTGTTATGACTGCAGACAGGAGCATGTTGTCCTCTGAGAGGCTCTACCCAGCAACTGACTAAAACAGACACAGAGACCCACATCCGAACATTAGACAGAGCTCGGGAGTATTTTGGAGGAGTTGGGGAAGGACTGAGAGACCCAGAGAGGATAGGGACTCTACAAGAAGACCAACAGAGTCAACTAAGCTGGAACCTTGGGGGCTTCCAGAAATGGAACTACCGGTCAAAGGGCATGCATGTGCTAGACGTAGCCCCCACCCCCACACATACGTAGCAGAAGTGCAGTTTGGTCTTCATGTGGGTCCCCCAACAACCAGAGCAGGGGCTGTTCTTGACTCTGTTGTCAGCCTGTGGCTCCTATTCCCCTAACCGGGCCGCCTTGTCTGACCTCAGTGGGAGAGGATGAGCCTAGTCCTGAAGTGACTTTATATGCCAGGGTGGGTCGGTACCGAGGGCGGCCTTCCCCTTCTTAGAGAAGAAAAGCAGGAGAATTGGGAGAGGGAGAAGGGAGGGAGCCTGGGATCAGGATGTAAAGTCAATAAAGAAAGAAACGGAAAATATTCAAAGTATAATACTTCAGTGTAAAATTGTCTTGTTTTTTATCACTATGGATTCTTCGTGTAAAAGGAAGTAGAAGTTTATATATATATATATATATATATATATATATAATGCCAAGTAATTGAGAGCAACACAGGCTCAGTACAAGAACAGAACAATTTGTTCACTCGCATAGTATATGAAGCTCAGGATTCCAGGTATTTCACAGACATTTGTTTATCCTCATAGCACTGCATGGAGGTGAGCAAGGGGCAGGTATCATGTAAGATGTCTGTGCTCTCTGTAAGTGCAATGACTCTACAGATGAGACCGTTGAGAAGCAGCTCCTCGGGGTTCCTGCATATGGGTAGATCAAGCCCATCACACTCTTCTCTGGACCTCTGGACGAAGATTGACTTGCAGAGTTGTTTAGTCTGCCTTCAGAGTTGATGTGACTGATGCTCTCACTTCACAGGACACAAGCTGCACGACCTGACTTGTTTCACGTTTCCTCGAACATTGCCTCTCCTTTAAAACATGCTGTGCTTTAATCTGAGTAACTGAATAATTGGCTCTGTTTTTGCACGTAATCCACCAATACCAACCAGTGTCAGCTCTGAGCTAATCAGAGGCCAGGGCCATCGGATTTAAAGCAGCCACTACACGCAGCTGCAGTGAATACACTTGAGCTTTAAGAAAGTAAAGTCTGGGTGTGTTATTTAAGTCCCAGTAATCACTTCTATATGATGCCATAGAGAAGTTCATCTCATCTAGTGTTGGGTAAGACGAGAGAAAATGGTTATTCAGAGAATGAACTCTAATGGCTTCTCCCCTCATGTCAGTGATATCCACATGGGAGGAACAGAAGAAAAAAATGGATGTAAAGAACATTGGACAACATAACTAAGGTGAACTGACATTGACGATGGGCAGAACTCAAATGGAGTTTTATCAATCCAGTGCTCTTGGAGTGTACCACCACATCACAATTTCTACTTGGTCACAAAATCCTGTGTTTTGTAGGCACAAAAATTCCTGGAGCTGTCAATCTGCACAAATGTTCCAACTATGATGGCCACACACACTTCTTTAAGCCCTGTGTCGTTGACTGTTGTAATTATTTAGGAATACTATCAGGACCGACTGGGTTGGCACAGAAGTTAGCAGCACACACTTCTTTTCTACAAGACTGGAGTTTGGTTCCCAGCACCTATGTCAGTCAGCTCACAAAAGCTGTATTCCAGCTCCGGGGAATCGAAGGCACTCTTCTGTCCTCCTCGGGCACACAAGGAAAAACAGAATACATCCTTTAAAAGGAAGGATACAGTCCAAGTATTTGTTCCAGGTTTGTTGAGTTCTTACTGTTGAATATGAAAAGATAGCACTTAGATATGGGCGCCTAGTTACATGGGTCCCATGGTGTATGTCCTCACAGCCATCCTTTGTTATAGAAGCAGATAAAAAACGTCAATGGTAATGATTATACTTTGTTTACAAAGATGCATATGATAAAAGTGTGGGGGCCTGATGAGAGTGGGAGCCAAGATCTATAAAAACATTTCTGGGGTTCAGTCAAATGGAGAAGGAAGTACTCTTTGGGATCACATCCTAACAGATTCCTTGGTTAAGCTAAGTGGAGAATAAATGTCTTGTTTCTGACTTGAGAAAGTAAAGAACTGTCTAACTGTAGGAGAGGAAGAGACTTAGGAAAACCATTGCTTCATGCACAAGCATGCTTCCTTGAAGCATCCACAGATGACCAAATAGTGAGGTTAGCTGGCATCTGAAGACACGGATAAAATAATCAGGGATTCTGGGTAGATGTTTGGATTTAGGAACCATATTAAGTAGCAAAGTTTAGAGAAACAGACGGGATTGTCCATGGCAGGTGGAGTGAAAGGACTCGAGGTCAGAGGCAGCGCCAACACTAAATCAAATCAGGCATGCTGAGAAGCCAGCAGCGAGGGGGCACACCATTAACCCTTTAATCAGGAGGCAGAGTCAGACATGTCTGTGAGCTCCAGGCCAGCTCGACATAGGTATTTATAGGCTAGTCAGTCCTGCCTACTCAATGAGACTGTCTTAGCAAACAAACAAACAATGGGTGTGTGTGTAGGGGGGGGGAACAAGCAAGCAACCAAAACCAACAAAATGTACACAGAAAATGGATCCAAAAAAAAGCTCTTAGAAGAAGAAAATAGAAGAGTAGAGTGAGATCTAGGTTCTAAGAGAAGTTAGAAGACCATGGTTGGCAGTGTCACCATGCCACAGAAGTCAGGTGAGATGAAGGCCAACGCTACAGCAGTCAGAGGCACAACCTTCCAGCAAATCTCCTTTCTCAACACTCAGCCACAGCAGCACACACACACACACACACACACACACACACACACACACACACACACACACTCCAGGAAGACTGACGGAGTTTGTATATTACCACATGAAGCATCTGCTCTTAGAGTAAATAGATACTGGAAGCCCTTTAAAGTGAAGAATCCGGTCTGCACTCTCAGTTAGACACTGCAATCCTCCATCATGTCAATTATTGCATCTTTATACAAAACAGATAAAAATGGCACAAACAGCGATATGGACATTTGCAGAATAAGCTGTTATTTTCCTCAGCCCTTAAGAGTTTATAACCTACTTATAATTAGATAATGACAAACCTCTATGGTTTAGTTTGCTGAAATCAGAATACTGTAGTTTAAAGATGAGGTTTATTGAAACGCTATCTTTGGTCATCATATTATTCTCCTTATTTACACAATAACTATGGTGCTCTACTTGTGTCCTTGAAATAGGGAACAGGGACACCATAGTATGAAAAGTGGCCTAGCTGCTGGAGTTCATAAATTTTGTTCAGCTTTGGATGAGTTCAAAGAATTGTCATGTAAGAAAAGCCTTACAGAGGGAATTTATCTGATTATGGCAGTAATAATTACCCAGCTGTTTATTGCAGATAGAGAAATAATTCATGTAGGCAATAGGCCGTGGTGGCAATGACACTCCACATTTAGTAAATATGCAAACTGTTCACTTCTAATTAACCGAGCTAGAGGATGCCCTTATTAAATGTATAAACTAAAAGTGCCTTCCTGACAAGTGATGAATTGTTACAATGCACAAACTCTTGCCACAGAATGACTGGAGTGAACTTGGGGCTTAACTTCATTAAGAGATCTTGTGGGATAGTCAAATGAGGATGGACAGCGTAGATGGACAGCGTAGCAAGGCTTACCTGACAGCCAACGATATGCTAGAGCCTAATGGAACTGCGCCTTTCCCTCTGTCCCACTTAACTCCAGATTCACACTAGATAAACTGGGAAACTCTTAATTTCACTTTGAGTGAGCAAAAGAACTGAAATGACATGACATCCCACTTAGAGGCGACCTGACATTTACCTATTGAATAAATCTACAAAATAACCATTTCTTTTGATAAAAATATCTTGCCATATCAAAAGCTAAAAATCCACCACTTCTTTCCTTGACTTTAAAATAATATTTAACAAAAAACCAAATGATTTATGGGTTGACTCTAAATTATACATGAATCAGCTTTAAATCATATTTTAAATAGTAAATGGATGTGTTTTGTGAAAAAAATAACACAATACAGAAATCAATAATAACTCTGAATTTTATCTATTTTTCTCCAAATAAGTAGGAAATGGTTCATTATCTGCACTTATGTTTGAGTCTACCAAGGCACTCATTCCATATCAAGCAACTTTATGAAGTCTCACATCCCCCATAATAAGAACCAGCTGGAAGCTGATCCTGAGAGGAACTCCTGACTAAATCAAACAAAATTAACTGTGTCAAAGAGGCTGGTGAGGCTGGCCTCTTACCCATGATCCTCCTTCCTCTGCCTCTGTGTGCTGAGATTATGTGTGCCAGCATGCTTGAAATTGCTAAAGTGTGTTTCTTTGGAGTGTGGACCAAGTAATTCTATCTGTTTTACAGGTTTGTTGTGAAAATTGGAGCAGATGAATTCCAGTCAATTTTGGGAATATTCAATAGGAACATTTTACATATTTATGGTTATGAGATGAATAAATAGGAGGCTAGATTTGGAAATTTGTGAGATGTCCTTTAAGAAGTGATATCAAAGAGGATAACCGAACATATGCTATGAGCATGTCATATGTCTTCTGTCATATGTGTTGATGATTTGTGTTGCAGGGTACTGAGGCACTGACATGCTAATTAGCAGATGTACAGAAACAAACAAAGAAAACAGATGAACAATAACATCTTTGGAGGAAAGAAAGGAATGGGAATCCCGTTCTTCTGCTCCCACAGCACTGCAGAGCTTGGTCCTTGCTGTGTCTGCTGGCGGGAAAGAGCATCAGAATCTGTAAAGGTCAGCGCAACGTGAGTCTGAAGAACTGTGTGAGCTAGTGTCCTGGCCTCACCAAGAGGTTTGTGGGAGAAGGTTGATGCTGACAGAACCCATGCACGGGGAGGGCACTCTGAGTCTACCTACTTTGAACTGAAGTCCTCTTGGTCTTCTGGACCCAGCCCTTTTGACGTGGTGTCATCTTTACAAAAACCGCATGGCACAGGAGAGAGTAAGAGTGTGACTCTCAGAGGCTGGCTGAGGGGCCAGCACAGCACTGGCACGAATCCAGCACGTCAGGGGCACTCCCAGAGCAGAACAGAAAGCCAGAGCCTTGCAGATCCACCGACCATGGAGACAAGGCAGCAGTGACCAAAGCGCTTGTCTGTGACCTCTCAAGTCCGGAATGTAAGAGGGATGAATAGGGCCCTTGGACAACTTAGCAAAAGGAAAGTTAATTGGACAAAAATTTACTCTCTGAAGGAATAAAGGAAGTGATCCAAATTGCACACACCACACACAGTTAGAAAAACTTTTCTTAAAGGTCGTTCTCCAAAAGTGCTTGTCTCTGGTATGACTGCAAAGAAATTTCATGATCTTTTCTTGTAAAAGAAACAGTAAACCTCTACAAATGTTTCCAGTTTTGTAGAACACAATAGATAGTGAATCATGAGGAAGACGAACACACTGAATAGATTCTGTACATTTTGCCAGTGTCCAGTTATTTTGGTGGAGGCTAAGCTCAAACATTTCTAGCTCAACAAGCTACTTATTTCTTTTTCCAAAGCAATTGGTTTACTAAAGTCACTCAGATGATGGTAGGCTGCACAGTGCTTTCTTCTGCCCTCTTGATCAGTAACCCAGTCTTTCTCCCACCTTGGGCTAAGCCCTCTGTTAAGGAATGACGGTGACATCAGTGGAGGGTGGAAGAAAGCGAGTGACAAGCCTGCTCTGCACCTCCAGAGCATCTCTCAGAAGAGCCGTAGACAGGTCAAGTGCTGCACCCGCGACTCTTCAAGCTCAAGGCTGAGCCTCAGATGCAGAGAGGAGTGTTTCCTACATCAAGAGGGATGCCAAAGACTGGCAGAGACAGAAAGCAGACCGCCAGAAGTCACAAGACCAAATAGTACGGCAGACAGAGAAAGCTTAGCCAGAGGAGTCTAGCGCTCTTAGGCTTCCCTTTGGTGCACATGTTAATTTGGAAGTGACCAAGAAGTTCATGCATGCTTAGGTCAGAGTCAGAGAGTTGAGTCATGAGAACAAGCATAGCAAAAGCAGAGTGTGCTGGGCAGTCAGACAGGCTCAGGGAGTTATGTGAAACACGCAGGGAGACGGGCAAACTAAAAGACATGTGCAGGGCTCAGTCACCAGGAAACCCACCAGGCCTACGTACACTAAGTGTCTGCATCAAAGAAAGATCTGACAAGAAGGACAGTACTGACAGCCACAAAGTAGCAGACACCTGTCACAGTCATTTTGTTCCATCCACTGGGGTCATGGGAGGATAGACATTAGCCCCTTGAACATTTTAGAGAATTCTGAAGATAGGAGGGAGTTATAGAATTGTTAAAAATGTGCCTTAGTTTAAATGACTATTTTTAATACTCTGCTTTGCCAAAGTAGACAGACACTGTTTTGTCATCTCTCCCGTCTCAGTTCCGACAGGGGTGGAAGAATTCACCTGGATACAGATGAATAAAAAGCTATTATTTTCATAGTATACCTGTGTGTGATGCCTCTACTTCTATAAATAATGGCTAAAATGGCATTATAGTATGTTCATATATATAATATATTATATATGGCACTAGGATTATGTAAACCTATGTACTAACATGTTAACATGTTACTAGACACATATATCTTCTCATAAATTCTCATGTGAATCATCAAAGTTTTTTTGATTATATAAATTGTAGTGTCATTTTTTTTCCACGAATTTTATTTCTGCGAGATGGTCATGCTCTTTTCCTACAGGGATAAGATGGCTGTCAACACAATCCAATCCGGCCCGCAAGCCTTTTGCCTTTATTAGCTTTGACACTTTGAACCTGACAATAGGGGCTGGAAGGTAGTTGTAAGTCACCCCACAGCAAGGGGCTTCTCTTCTTGTCTCAGAATTGCACACCCCTGCTTTTCCTATGTTATGCTATGGCTGCCATGCAGGAAACTCACAGATCCTAGCCCCTAGGGAACTCTCTTGATACTCCAAAGGCAGGACATTCATAATGCACCACTGAGGCCTGCAATACAGTTTTGGATCCTGCTTCTGAGTTCTGCATTTCACTCAGGGTTCTCTTTTCAGCAGCTAGTACTCATATCCACCTGGCACCGGAAGTGGGAATGTGGCAGCGGCTCTCGCCCATTCTGGAATGGATGCGTCCTGTGACGATAAGGCTTTTCTCCTTTATATTTTGCTGTTTCTCACTCACAGCCTTGTCTGTCTCAGATCCCAATATCTTTGCTGTGCCCAACACTGCATCTGGAAATTTATTTGCAGGAATAACATTAAGCCTAAAATTACAGAGTCAACCCTGGAAGAGGTGGTTCCTATGTCTCTGTCAGGTAACCTGAGACCTCCAAAATTCAAGTTCAAAGTTTAAGTTTCCTAGTTCCCTGGGCTAGCTGGTACTTGACTGCAAGTACCACAGTGTTGGTTTATTTCCATTCATATTTCTTGCTCTAGGACGGTGGCTTATCAGAGTTTCTGCCTTAATTGACTAAAGGTCTCTGCTGAGCCTGAAAGGCTGAGTGGCTCTCCCTCAGTGACTCAAGCTTTCTTTCAGAGAAGCAGATGCCCTCAAGACAAAAGCAGACTCGAGGGAGCAGCATGAGTCCTCATCTCTGTGTTCTCTATAGTAGCTGTCCACTGTGTAGATAACTGTTTGCTGCCTAGCTGTCTTCAGGAAGGTTAGCATTCCGAAAGGCTCCGCTTACCTAGCCTTTCCTCGTTGGGCCCACATGCCTGGTTTCCAAGGTGCATCTCCATTACTGTCATCAAACACCCTGATCAAAACAACTTAGGGGAGAAAAGAATTTATTTGGCTTACATTTTAGGACACAGTCCATTATGAGGGGCAGTCAAAACAAATATTCAAGCAAGAACTTGAAGGCAGGCCTGCTTGCTACTCCAGTCAGCATGACCTCCAACTGAGGAACTCACAGAAAAAGGAAAGCAGGGTAGGACCCAGGTAGCACACACCTGCGGGCTCACGGAGTAGGACCCAGGTAGCACACGCCTGCGGGCTCACAGAGTAGGACCCAGGTAGTACACGCCTGCGGGCTCACAGACTGGACTCTGCTCATCTCCTTTCTTTTATAGTTCACGACCTACCGCTCACCTAGATATAGTGCTGGTCACACTGGAGCCGACCCTCCTATATCAACGAGATAATCTACAGAGGGGCCCATAGGCAATCTGGTCTAGGCAATTGCTCACTTGAGTTTCTCTTCCTCCTAGATGATTCTAGGTTGTGCCAAATTGACAGTTAAAACTTACTAGGACCCCCTTTGAAGGCCTGCGAGCTGAGCACAAGCTAAGGTCCTACAATTTATGGGCACAGCTGATGCTCAGGGCTGCATGAAGTCCAGAAGCATTGAGCATTTCACAAATAGGATGCATGTTAAACAAACACTATGTATGGTGACCACAACCCTTACAGCACATAGTAATAGCTCTTCTCTTCCATCCTTCTTGCAGACAGGCACAGCAGCCTGTAATCCAAGTGAAGCCCACAAAAAGTGGATGGAGAGTTGAGAAGGGGGCAGTATCCAGCAACATCTTGAAAAGTACATATCTTCAATTAACACCAAAGTCCTAATTGGTAAAGATTTATATCATATAGTAAAGTAGACAACATTTGAAAAAATATTTTCTACCATGACAGTTTCCATTTTGCCACAAAACTACCTACAATAACTAATTCCGTCATGAATTTCTTTCTGTTGCTTTTAATACCCTAGGGAGGCCTCAATGGCTAGGACCAAGTCACTTGTCTATTTTCATTGTCTACTTGTAAAAGAAGGAAAGGCAACTTTTAAAGAGGTTGGGATGAATCTTCAGTGAGTATAATTGTTTATGATATAAGCCTGAATTAAAGTGTGACCACTACCACTCCTAGTGAACTAATGAAGAAGAGAGAAGAGAGGAGAGAGAGAGAGAGAGAGAGAGAGAGAGAGAGAGAGAGAGAGAGAGAGAGAGAGAGAGAGAGAGAGAGAGAGAGAGAGGCTGAACTTGAATCTCTAGTTTTACCCTTACTTTTGGGCACAACTTATTTATCATTTGCTTAAAATTTAGATTTTATTTTATTTTATTGAAATATAGACAATGTATATCTCCAACGGATAGATGGAAAAATATCTAAAACACCACACACATAAGTTAGATGCTAAGTAAGCTTGATTTGTTACTACTTTTTATTGGCTTAGTCATGGCCTGCTTTGTCTACCTTTGTCCATATAAATGTTTGCTTGGCAAGCTAACCATGATGCTTCTGCCTAGAACTAGCCTCAGTACTGGTTCTCACTGCTGTTTTCCAACAACACACAGATACGCAGCATCAACAACTAGACATTTACAGTAAGTCTGGAATTAAGACTTTGTTTTAAGGTTGCACTATTTTTTACAGTGATATCAGTTCCCACTGTGTTGGGCAGTATAGGCAGGCATGTATTCAACATCAACAGATTATACTCCAGATTCTTGCAGCTTACATTTCAATTTTTCAAAAGAAATTCAAAACATTCGTAACCACCGATATGTACTAACAAAAAGAAGAAAGCAAACACTCCTATAGATTGTTGAAGAGCTTCCATTGGCATGTTCAAGGGCTACACATGTTCCAGTCTGAAAGAGCATGCTGTCTCCTTCATGTTCTCATTAGTTAGAGCACAGCTGGAAATGCACTGCCTAGATGGCTCTCCATACTGAAAGACATCAATCCAGAGAACTGGAAATCTTCGCATAAGTCATGATGCAGAAATCATCTAAATTTTCTCCAGGGTTTTCATTAACCTATCGCCTTCATTATCTTGGTATTTTCTTCTGTCAGAGCAAACTTGTTTCAAGACTATGGAAATGAGTGCATTGAGATGCCAGGACTACCAGTGAGGAGAGGGGGCACTCAACCACAACGAGGAGGAGAGGGAGCACTCAACCACAGTGAGGAAGAGAGGGAGCACTCAACCACAGTGAGGAGGAGAGGGGACACTCAACCACAGGGAAGAGGAGAGATGAAAGTCAACCACAGCGATATTCAAATCTTTTCAATTGAGTTTCCTAGGAACTAGCCACATTCATAAACATCAGGTTTATAGCAGCTTTTTTGCTTATCCTTCAAAACAAATGCAAATTAGCAGATTACAAAGACAGCAGTTAGCAAAAATATTCACATAAATATTTTGAAACAGCAAGCTGTTGGTTCACTGTTACTTCTAGATTATGACAAGCAACACTAGGAAGGAGCGCTGACAGAGAAATAGAGAAAACAAACAGAAAGGGGAAACTGAACTTCCAAAGCTGTGTGTTCAACCGGAAGTGGTTTACAGGAGAGTAACAGGCATCAAACATCGCTTCAGTTTTCACATGCCAGAAATGCTATGCACATTGATGTCTGGGTGTCAGAGGAATTAGGGAAGCAAACCCACAGTCCAGCTCATGGCAACACTACAGAGCTGCCTAGGGATCATGTGTAGTGCTTCACCAAGATTACCCTCATGAAAGAGTTTATTGTGCATTTTTCATCAATATTGTCATGTTTTATTATATCTATTATATATATGTATATATATCTCAAACTAAACTGTAGTCTCATAATGATTCGATATTATAATATATAGTAGACCTATTAGGAGATATTAACAATAGCTAGTTCTTAATGAATTAATAGAAATAGTTCTTTTTTGGAGTTTTGCATTTTAAAATATAAGTTTTATCCAATTTATATTACTTCTTATAGCTTAGTTTTTTTAAATTGGATATTTTCTTTATTTACATTTCAAATGCTTTCCCCTTTCCAGGTCTCCCCTTCAAACCCCTCTATTCTACCCCCCACCCCTGCCTCTATGAGGGGGCTCCCCCACCTATCACCCACTCCTGCCTTCCCACCCTCATATTCCCCTACACTGGTGCATTGAACACCAAGAGCCGCTCCTCCCACTGATGTCCACCAAGGCCATCCTGATACATAAGCAGCAGGAGGCACGGGTCCCTCCACGTGTCAACTGTGGTTGGTGGTCCAGTCCCCGGGAGCTCCGGGGGTCTATCTGCTTGACACTGTTGCTCCCCCCATGAGACTACAACCCCCTCAGCTCCTTCAGTCCCTTCTCCAACTCCTCCACTGGGGACCCCCGAGCTCAGTCCAACGATTAGCTGCAAGCATCCACCTCTGTATTTGTCAGACTCTGGCATAGCCTCTCAAGAGATAACCATATCAGGCTCTGGTCAGCAAGCACTTCCTGGCATCAGCAATAGTGTCTGGGTTTGGCGACTATATATGGGATGGATCCCCAGGTGGGGCAGTCTCTGGATGGCCTTTCCTTCAGTCTCTGTTTCATACTTTGTCTCCATAGTTCCTCCTGTGAGTATTTTGTTTCCCCTTCTAAGAAGCACTGAAGTATCCACACTGTGGTCTTCTTATTTCTTGGACTTCATATAGTCTGTGATTGAATCTTGGGTATTCTGAAGTTCTGGGTTAATATCTACTTATCAGAGAGTGCATACCGTGTTTTTTTCTTTTGTGACTGAGTTACCTCACTCAGGATGATATTTTCAAGTTCCTCCATTTGTCTGCGAATTTCATGAAATCATTGATTTTAATAGCTGAGTAGTATTCCACTGTGTAAATGTATCACATTTTCTGTATCCATTCCTCTGTTGAGGGACATCTGGATTCTTTCCAGCTTCTGACTATTATAAATATGGCTGCTATGAACATAGTGGAGCATGTGTTCTTATTACATGTTGGAGCATCTTCTGGGTACATGCCCAGGAGTGGTAATAGCTGGGTTCTCGGGTGGGAGTATATCCAATTTTCTGAAGAACCAACAGACTGATTTCCAGAGTAGTTGTACCAGCTTGCAATCCCACCAGCAATGGAGGAGTGTTCCTCTTACTCCACATCCTTAACAGCATCTGCTGTCACCTGAGTTTTTGATCTTAGCCATTCTGACTGGTGTGAGGTGGAATCTCAGGGTTGTTTTGATTTGCATTTCCCTAATGACTAAGGATGTTGTACATTTCTTTAAGTGCTTCTCGGCCATTCGAGTTTCCTCAGATGAGAATTCTTGGGTTAGCTCTGTTCCCCATTTTTAATAGGGTTATTTGGTTCTCTGGAGTCTAACTTTTTGAGTTCTTTGTAATATTGGATATTATCCCTCTATTGGATGTACTGTTTACATATCCAGTCTGTTAGTCTATGTCTTTTTAATGGGTAATTGAGTTCATTGATGTTAAGAGGTATTAAGGAATAATGATTGATGCTTCCTGTTATATTTGATGTTACTTTTATGTTTGTGTGGCTATCTTATTTGGGTTTGTTGAAAGATTACTTTCTTGCTTTTTCTAGGGTGTAGTTTCCCTCTTTGCGTAGACGTTTTCCATTTATTATCCTTTGTAGGGCTGAATTTGTGGAAAGATATTGTTTAAATTTGTTTTTGTCATGGAATATCCTAGTTTCTCCATCTATGGTAATTGAGAGGGTTTTATTTTGTGTGTGTGTGTGTGGGGGGGGGGGGGTTATAGTAGCCTGGGCTGGCATTTGTGTTCTCTTAGGATCTGTATGACATCTGCCCAGGATCTTCTAGCTTTCATAGTCTCTGGTGAGAAGTCTGGTGTAATTCTGATAGGTCTGCTTTTATATGTTACTTGACCTTTTTCCCTTACAGCTTTTAATATTCTTTCTTAGTTTTGTGCATTTGATGTTTTGACTATTATGTGACCGGAGGAATTTCTTTTCTGGTCCAATCTATTTGGAGTTCTGTAGACTTCTTGTATGTTTATGGACATTCTTTCTTTCGGTTGTGGGAGTTTTCTACTATAAGTTCATTGAAGATATTTACTGGCCCTTTAATTTGGGAATCTTCACTCTCTTCTATATCTATTATCCTTAGGTTTGGTCTTCTCATTGTGTCCTGGATTTCCTGGGTGTTTTGGGTTAGGAGTTTTTTGCATTTTGCATTTTCTTTGACTGTTGTGTCAATGATTTCAATGGTGTCTTCTGCATCTGAGATTCTCTCTTCTATCTCTTGCATTCTGTTGGTGATGCTTGCATCTATGACTCCTGATCTCTTTCCTAGGTTTTCTATCTCCAGGGTTGTCTCCTTTTGTTATTTCTTTATTGTTTCTAATTCCAGTTTTAGATCCTAGATGGTGTTTCAATTCCTTCACCTGTTTGCTTGTGTTTTCCTGTAATTCTTTAAGGGATTTTTGTGTTTCCTCTTTAAGGGCTTCTAACTGTTTACCTGTGTTCTCCTATATTTCTTTAAAGGAATTATTTATGTCCTTCTTAAAGTACTCTATAATCATCATGAGATGTGATTTTAAATCAGAGTCTTGCTTTTCTGGTGTGTTGGGGTATCCAGGACTTGCTGTGGTGGGAGAACTGGGTTCTGATGACGTCAAGTAGCCTTGGTTTCTGTTGCTTATGTTCTTGCCCTTGCCTCTCTCCATCTGATTATCTCTGATGTTAGCTGGTCTTACTGTCTCTGACCATGACTTGTCCCTCCTGCAAGCCTGTGTGTCATTACTCTTGAAAGACCAGTTTTCTTTGGGAGGAATTTGTGTATGGAGAGCTGTGGCCAGGGTCAGCTCCGGGGTGTAGAGAGAAATTGGAAATATTCTGTCCACAATACTTCCTTGGTTCCTGTGTCCTGACAGCTCTGGGTGGGTCTCTCTTGGTCCAGGAATTTGAGCAGAAGTGGTGGTCTTACCTGTGTTCACAGATGTGTCGGGACTCCTAGGAGACCAGCTCTCTCCTTGTGGTATTTGTGTATAGTGAGCTGTGGCACCAGGTCAGTTTTGGGTACAGATGCTATTGTGCATTTTAATACACTGGCTATTAGCTTTTTATAAAACAAGGAATGCATCTAGCTTATAATACATATATAATATGATATATAATGTTTAATATAATATTAACATTGGGAGAATGTTAATGCTAATAATAAAACCACTAGTCACTCTCAAAAGTCTGAAAGACATATATAGTGATGTGTGAAAAGAATGTCACCTCAGAGATAACCTTCCACACATCTATGGCAGTGTGAAACAACATTCATGCTTCAGCAAGAAATAGGATATTTTAATAGCAACTTATCAATACTTTAATGATTTTTTAAAAATTTCTTAACAGCTCAACTAAAATACTTTTAAATTTAATTAAAGATTTTAAGTATATAATATTATGTGTATAAGGGGATAAATTATTGATTTGGATGTATTTTAGTGTTCATGATAACCATGGTATAATGACTATATAATACACACTTATTATAAATTTTTACCTTAGACATAACTGAGTAATTTCTTATTGTACCTTCATGCAGTTCAAATTGCTCTGAATTTTATAGTAAATAAACAAAGACTTTTTTGTATCTTTTAAAATGATTCATTACAATATTAAGCAAATCATCTCAAACTTGAAGGTGTACTGGAAACCTTAATTCTTTTTGGAAGCAGAATCTGCCTCTATCTGAGTCTTGATGTGTTAAATGAAGACTTCTGTTGAGTCTAGAGATAGAGATATCTGTACCTCACGATACAGCCTGTTACTGTACAGTTTAACTTATTGGAAATGTGCTTTTTATTTTGACCACAAATCTTTCCTTTTTCTTCATTTACCCCCTCTTCTTTTTGGTAAACAATGGCTTTTAAGAACTATCAGAAGAGAGATCATGCTTTCCTTTGGGTTTCTGTTTTCTTTTTTTTTATTATTATTATTTTATTTTCTATATTCTTTATTTACATTCCAAATGATTTCCCCTTTCCCAGTTCCCCCTCCCCGAAAGTCCCATAAACCCTCTTCCCTCCACCCCATTTAACTAAGAATTTCATGAATTCATTGTTTTTAATTGCTGAGTAGTATTCCATTGTGTAAATATACATGGAAAATATCTCTGATAAAATTGAAGAAATATATAGAAAAACACGTTAAGATTGACTATTTCATGGAAAAATTATACAGATAAAATGGTAGGCATAAAAATATTCCTAAGTTGATTGAAAGTGGAATTATAAACATTTTCTGATAAAATTGAAAATCTACAAGGAAAATATTTCTGATAAAACTCAAGAAATATATAGAAAAACACATTAAAACTATTTCATGAAAAATTATACAGATAAGATAGTAGGCATAAAAATATTCCTAAATTGATTGAAAGTAGAAGTAAAAACATTTTCTGATAAAATTGAAGATTTACATGGATAATATCTCTGATAAAATTGAAGAAATGTATACAGATAAATTGGTAGGAATTAAAATATTCCTAAGTTGATTGAAAGTAGAATTATAAACATTTTCTGATAAAAATTGAAAATCTACAAGGAAAATATTTCTGACAAAACTCAAGAAATATAAAGAAAAACACGTTAAAACTGACTATTTCATGAAAAATTATACAGATAAGATAGTAGGCATAAAAATATTTCTAAATTGATTGAAAGTAGAAGTAAAAACATTTTCTGATAAAATTGAAGATTTACATGGATAATATCTCTGATAAAACTGAAGAAATTTATACAGATAAATTGGTAGGAATTAAAATATTCCTAAGTTGATTGAAAGTAGAATTGTAAACATTTTCTTATAAAATTGAAGATTTACATGGAAACTATTTCTGATGAAATTGGAAAAAATATATGGAAAAACATTAAAATTGAACATTATCATGGAAAATTATACAGATAAAATGGTAGGCATAAAAATATTTCTAAGTTGATTGAAAGTGAAATTATAAATATTTTCAGATAAAATTGAAGATTTACCTGGAAAATATCTCTGATAAAATTGAAGATATATATAAAAAATGCATTAAGATTGAGTATTTCATGGAAAAATTATGCAGGTAAAATAGTAGGCATAAAAATATTCCTGGAGCGGCGCCACGGAGAGTGTGCAGAGTGCCCTCCACCATCTTTGCTCCAGTGACTGGGAAGTTGGGACAGCCAGGTTCTGAGACAGACAGGCTTAATATCGCTTGGGTCTCGGGCGGCTTGTGTGTGTGCAGCTCCCAAGTGCTGGGCAGATCTGCAGTAACCAGCGTGCTAGCTCTGCTGTGGGACTTCTGCCTGGCAGAGGGACGCCCCCTCCCCCCCCAGGAGAGATCACTCACCCCTGCACAGGGCAGGAGCCTACCAGCCTCCCTTTGGCGACCTCTGCTCCAGGAATCCACTAGGCTGAGCCTTTGGATGTGCAAGGCCTCCCCAATATAAGATCACTTGGGGCAAGGCACATTAGGGCTCCAAAGTCACTCAGGAGCAGGCAGGCCCCAGAAATCGGTGCCAGGGGAATCCTGGCAATCCAGAGGGGGCAGAAATAGCTTTGCAGGCTCACAGGAGGTCCAACCAACAGCCAGTGGCAGCAGGACCAACTAACATCAGAGGTATCCAGATGGCAAAAGGCAAACGTAGGAATGTTACTAACAGAAATCAAAGTAATGTGGGACCATCCGAACCCAACTCTCCAACAGCAGCAAATCCTGGATACCCCACCACACCCGAAAGACAAGATCTGGATTTAAAATCACTTCTCATGATGCTATTAGAGGATCACAAGAAGGACACAAATAAATCTCATAAAGAGTTACAGGAGACCATGAATCAACGGTTAGAAGCCCTTACAAAGGTAACACAAAAATCGCTTAGAGAAATGCGGGAGAACATGGATCAAAAGATGGAGGCGCACAAGGAGACAACACAAAAATCGCTTAACGAGATGAATCAATGGGTAGATGCACTCACAAAGGAATCACAAAATTGGCATAAAGAAATGCAGAAGAATATGGGTCAACAGACGGATGCCCATAAGGAGGCAACACAAAAATTGCTTAAAGAAATGAATCAACGGTTAGATGCCCTTACAAAGGAAACACGAGAACTGCTTAAAGAAATGCAGGAGACAATGGATCAACAGATGGATTCCCATGAGGAGGAAACACAAAAATCACTCAGAGAAATGCAGGAGAACGTGGGTCATCAGGAAGAAATCCTGAAAGAGGCAATGCAAAAATACCTTAAAGAAATACAGGAAAATAGAAACAAACAAGTGAAGGATCTCAGCAAATCCATCCAGGAACTAAAAAAGGAAGTAGAAACAACTAAGAAATCACAAAGGGAGACAACTTTGGAGATAGAAAACCTTGGGAAGAAATCAGGAGTCACAGATGCAAACATCAACAATAGAATACAAGAGATGGAAGAAAGAATCTCAGGTGCTGAAGATTCCATAGAAAGCATCGACTCAACAGTCAAAGAAAATGCAAAATGCAAAAAACGCGTAACCCAAAACATCCAGGAAATCCAGGACACAATGAGAAGACCAAACCTAAGGATTATAGGTATAGATGAGAGTGAAGATTTGCAACTTAAAGGGCCAGTAAACATCTTCAACAAAATTATGGAGGAAAACTTCCCTAACCTAAAGAGAGAGATGCCGATGAACGTACAAGAAGCCTACAGAACTCCAAACAGACTGGACCAGAACAGAAATACCTCCCGTCACATAATAATCAAAACATCAAATGTGTTAAACAAAGAAAGAATACTAAAAGCAGTAAGAGAAAAGGGCCAAGTAACATACAAAGGAAGACCTATCCGAATCACATCAGACTTCTCACCAGAGACTATGAAAGCCAGAAGATCCTGGGCAGATCTCATGCAGACACTAAGAAGCACAAATGCCAGCCTAGACTACTATACCCAGCAAAACTCTCAATCACCATAGATGGAGAGACCAAGATATTCCATGATAAAACCAAATTTTCACAATATCTTTCCACAAATCCAGCCATGCAACGGATAATAGGTGGAAACCTCCAATACAGGGAGAGAAATAACACCCTGGAAAAAATGAGATAATAACCTTCTTGAATCAAACCCAAAAGTAGATAACCACTCAAACATAAAGATAGTGTCAAGAATGGCAGATGGCAATAATCACTATGCCTTAATCTCTCTTAATATCAATGGTCTCAATTCCCCAATTAAAAGACATAGACTAGCAGACTGGATACGTAAACAGGACCCAGCATTTTGCTGCATGCAGGAAACGCACCTCAGTGTCAAAGACAAACACTACCTCAGAGTAAAAGGCTGGAAAACAATTTTACAAGCAAATGGCCCCAAGAAACGAGGTGGAGTAGCCATCCTAATATCGGATAAAATTGATTTTCAACCTAAAGTCATCATAAAAGACACAGAAGGACACTACATACTGATCAAGGGAAAAATCCACCATCAAGAACTCTCAATTCGGAATATCTATGCTCCAAATGCAAGGGCACCCTCATTCGTAAAAGAAACTTTACTAAAACTCAAAGCACACATCGCACCGCACACAATAATAGTGGGTGACTTCAACACCCCGCTCTCTGAAATGGATCGTTCAGGAAAGCAGAAACTAAACAGGGACACAGTGAATCTAATTGAAGCCTTGGAACAAATGGAACTAACTGATATATATAGAACATTTCATCCTAGAGCTAAAGAATACACCTTCTTCTCAGCTCCTCATGGTACCTTCTCCAAAATTGACCATATAATTGGTCACAAATCAGACCTCAACAGATACAAGAAGATAGAAATAATCCCATGCCTCCTATCAGATCACTATGGAATAAGGGTGGTCTTCAATGGCAACAAAAACAAAAGAAAACCCACGTACACATGGAGGCTGAACAATGCTCTACTCAATGATAACTTGGTCAAGGTGGAAATAAAGAAAGAAATCAAAGACTTTTTGAAAGTTAATGAAAATGAAGGCACAACATACCCTAATTTATGGGACACAATGAAAGCAGTGCTAAGAGGAAAATTCATAGCCCTGAGTGCCGCCAAAAAGAAACGGGAGACAGCATACACTAACAGCTTAATGGCACACCTGAAAGCCCTGGAACAAAAAGAAGCAAATACACCAAAGAGGAGTAGAAGGCAGGAAATCATCAAACTCAGGGCTGAAATCAATCAAGTAGAAACAAATAAAACCATACAAAGAATCAACAAAACGAGGAGTTGGTTCTTTGAGAAAATCAACAAGATAGATAAGCCCTTAGCCAGACTAACCAGAGAGCACAGAGATAGTATCCAAATTAATAAAATCAGAAACGAAAAGGGAGAGATAACAACAGAAACTGAGGAAATTCAAAAAATCATCAGATCCTACTACAAAAACCTGTATTCAACACAACTAGAAAATCTTGAGGAAATGGACAATTTCCTTGACAGATACCAAGTACCAAAATTAAATCAGGATCAAATAGACCATCTAAACCGTCCTATAACCCCTGAAGAAATAGAAGTTGTCATTGGAAGTCTTCCAACCAAAAAAAGCACAGGTCCAGATGGTTTTAGTGCAGAATTCTATCAGACCTTCAAAGAAGACCTAACACCAATACTCTTCAAACTGTTCCACAAAATAGAAACAGAAGGAACACTACCCAACTCGTTCTATGAAGCCACAATTACACTAATACCAAAAGCACACAAAGATCCGACAAAGAAAGAGAATCTCAGGCCAATCTCTCTTATGAATATCGATGCAAAAATACTCAATAAAATTCTTGCCAACCGAATCCAAGAACACATCAAAACGATCATTCACCACGATCAAGTAGGCTTCATCCCAGGGATGCAGGGATGGTTCAATATAAGGAAATCCATCAATGTAATCTACTACATAAACAATCTCAAAGAAAAAAAACCACATGGTCATCTCATTAGATGCTGAGAAAGCATTTGACAAAATTCAGCATCCTTTCATGCTAAAGGTCTTGGAAAGATCAGGAAATCAAGGCCCATATCTAAACATAGTAAAAGCAATTTACAGCAAACCGGTAGCCAGCATCAAACTAAATGGAGAGAAACTTGAAGCAATTCCACTAAAATCAGGGACTAGACAAGACTGCCCTCTCTCTCCATATCTTTTCAATATAGTACTTGAAGTTCTAGCTAGAGCAATTAGACAACAAAAAGAGGTCAAAGGAATACAAATTGGAAAGGAAGAAGTCAAACTATCACTCTTTGCAGACGATATGATAGTATACATAAGCGACCCAAAGAACTCCACCAGAGAACTCCTACAGCTGATAAACGACTTCAGCAAAGTGGCCGGATATAAAATCAACTCAAGCAAGTCAGAAGCCTTCCTATACTCAAAGGATAAGCAGGCTGAGAAAGAAGTAAGAGAAATAATACCCTTCACGATAGCCACAAACCATATTAAGTATCTTGGCGTGACTCTAACCAAACAAGTGAAAGATCTGTATGACAAGAACTTCAAGTCTGTGAAGAAAGAAATTGAAGAAGACCTCAGAAGATGGAAAAATCTGCCATGCTCATGGATTGGCAGGATTAATATAGTAAAAATGAGCATCTTACCAAAAGTAATACACAGATTCAATGCAATCCCCATCAAAATCCCAACTCAATTCTTCATAGAGTTAGAAAGAGCAATTCAAAAATTCATCTGGAATAACAGAAAACCCAGAATAGCTAAAACTATTCTCAAGAGTAAAAGAACCTCTGGGGGAATCAGTATCCCGGACCTCAAGCTGTACTACAGAGCAATAGTGTTAAAAACTGCATGGTATTGGTACAGTAACAGACATGTAGATCAATGGAACAGAATTGAAGACCCAGAAATGAATCCACACTCCTATGGCCACTTGATCTTTGACAAAGGAGCTAAAACCATCCAGTGGAAAAAAGATAGCCTTTTCAACAAATGGTGCTGGCTCAGCTGGAGGTCAACATGCAGAAGAATGCAAATTGACCCATCCTTATCTCCTTGCACTAAGCTCAATTCTAAGTGGATCAAAGATCTCCACATAAAACCAGACACACTGAAACTAATAGAAGGGAAACTAGGGAAGAACCTTGAACATATGGGCACAGGGGAGAATTTCCTGAACAGAACTCCAATAGCTTATGCTCAAAGATCAAGAATAGACAAATGGGACCTCATTAAATTACAAAGTTTTTGCAAGGCAAAAGACACTGTCAAAAAGACAAAGCGGCAACCAACTAATTGGGAAATGATCTTTACCAACCTTACATCCGACAGAGGGCTAATATCCAATATATACAAAGAACTCAAGAAGTTAAACTCCAGAGAGGCAAGTAACCCTATTAAAAAATGGGGTACAGAGCTACACAAAGAGTTCTCACCTGAAGAATATCTAATGGCTGAGAAGCACCTAAAGAGATGTTCATCATCCTTAGTCATTAGGGAAATGCAAATCAAAACAACCTTGAGATTCCATCTCACACCAGTCAGGATGGCTAAGATCAAAAACACAGGAGACAGCAGTTGTTGGCGAGGATGTGGAGAAAGAGGAACACTCCTCCACTGCTGGTGGAATTGCAGGCTGGTACAACCACTCTGGAAAGCAGTCTGGCCGTTCCTCAGAAAACTGGGCATGACACTCCTGGAGGATCCGGCTATACCACTCCTGGGCATATACCCAGAGACTTTACCTGCATGCAATAAGGACACATGCTCCACTATGTTCATAGCAGCCTTATTTATAATAGCCAGAAGCTGGAAAGAACCCAGATGTCCCTCAACGGAGGAATGGATTCAGAAGATGTGGTATATCTACACAATGGAATACTACTCTGCAATTAAAAACAATGAATTCACGAAATTCCTAGGCAAATGGTCAGATCTTGAAAATATCATCCTTAGTGAGGTAACCCAATCACAAAAGAACACACATGGTATGCAGTCACTGATAAGGGGATATTGACCCAGAATCTCAGAATACCCTAGACACAATCCGCATATCAATAGATTTCTAAGAAGATGGAAGGAGAGACCCCTGGTCCTGGAAAGCCTGGATGTAGGGGAACGCCAGGACAGAGTAATGAGAGGGGGTTGAATGGAGAAAAGAGGGAGGGAAGGGGGCTTATGGGACTTTCGGGGAGGGAGGAAACGGGAAAGGGGAAGTGATTTGGAATGTAAATTAAAAAAATAAAATAAAATAAATAATTAAAAAAAATTCCTGTTTTTTGAAAGTAGAATTATAAACACTTTCTGATAAAATTGAAGATCTACAAGGAAAATATTCCTGAAAAAATTCAAGAAATATATAGAGGAACACATTAAAACTGACTATTATATGGAAAATTATACAGATAAAATGGAAGGTATAAAGATGTTCCTAAGTTGATTGAAAGTAAAATTATAGACATTGTCTGATAAAACTGAAGATCCACATGGAAAATACTTCTTCTGACAAAATTGAAGAAAAATACAGAGAAACGTTAAAACTGACGATTATCATGGACAATTATACCGCCAAAATGGTAGGCACAAAAACATTCCTAAATTGATTGAAAGTGAAACTACAAACACCCCCTCCCCGACGAAACCAAAGATCTACATGAAAAACACCTTCGACAAAATCGAAGAAATACACAGAAAAAAATCTTAAAATTGAAGATTATCATGGAAAATAATATAGTTAAAGTGGTAGACACAAAAAGCATTACTGAATTGAAAGAGGAGTCACAAACATTTTCTGATAAAATCGAAGATCCACATGAAACACATCTCTGTTAGACTATGTTTTTTGTTGGGGAATTGAGTCTATTGACATTATAAGATATTAAGGAATAGTGATTGTTGCTTCCTGTTATTTTTGACGTTATTTTTATGTTTGTGTGGTTACTTTCTTTTGGGTTTGTTGGAAAAAGATTACTTTCTTGCTTTTTCTAGGGTGTAGTTTCCCTCCTCACGTTGGCGTTTTCCATCTATTATCCTTTGTAGGGCTGGATTTGTGGAAAGATATTGTGTAAATTTGGTTTTATCATGGAATATCTTGGTTTCTCCATGTATGGTAATTGAGAGTTTTGCTGGGTATAGTAGTCTGGGCTGGCATTTATGTTCTCTTAGGGTCTGTAAGAGATCTGCTCAGGATCTTCTGGCCTTCATCGTCTCAGGTGAGAAGTCTGGTGTAATTCTGATAGGCCTGCCTTTATAGGTTACTTGACCTTTTCCCCTTACTGCTTTTAATATTCTTTCTTTTTTTAGTGCATTTGGTGTTTTGATTATTATGTGCCGGGAGGACTTCCTGGTCTGGTCCAGTCTGTTTGGAGTTCTGTAGGCTTCTTGTATGTTCATGGGCATCTCTTTCTTTAGGTTAGGGAAGTTTTCTTCTATAATTTTGTTGAAGATATTTACTGGCCCTTTAAGTTGGAAATCTTCACTCTCTTCTATACCTATAACCCTTAGGTTTAGTCTTCTTATTGTGTCCTGGATTTCCTGGATGTTTTGGCTCAGGAGCTTTTTGTATTTTGCATTTTCTTTAACTGTTGAAGCAATGTTTTCTATGGTATCTTCAGCACCTGAGATTCACTCTTCTATCCCTTGTATTCTGTTGTTAATGCTTGTGTCTATGACTCCTGAATTCTTTCCAAGATTTTCTGTCTCCAGAGATGTCTCACTTTGTGATTTCTTTATTGTTTCTACTTCCATTTTTAGATCCTGGATGGTTTTGTTCAGTTCCTTCACTTGTTTGTTTGTGTTCTCCTGTAATTCTTTCAGGGATTTTTGTGTTTTCTCTTTAAGGGCCTCTATCTGTTCACTCATGCTCCCCTGTATTTCTTTCAGGGATTTTTTTGTTTCCTCTTTAAGGGCCTTTACTATTTGACCCATGTTCTCCTATATTTCTTTAAGGGAGTTATTTATGTCCTTCTTGATGTCCTCTAACAGCATCGTGAGAAGAGACTTTAAATCCAACTCTTGCTTTTCTGGTGTGTTGGGGTATCTGGGATTTGCTGTGGTGGTAGAACTGGGCTCTGATGTTGCCAAGTAGCTTTGGTTTCTGTTGGTAGGGTTCTTGCACTTGCCTTTCGCCATCTGGTTTTCTCTGGTGTTAATTGGTCTTGTTGTCTCTGGCTGGCGTTTGCCCCT
Source organism: Tokudaia tokunoshimensis (assembly GCA_036184795.1). NCBI lineage: Eukaryota > Metazoa > Chordata > Mammalia > Rodentia > Muridae > Tokudaia > Tokudaia tokunoshimensis. The sequence goes on along the minus strand of BTHU01000013.1, from coordinate 8,333,230 downwards.
CCTATGGGCCTGTAAGCCTGTGTCTGTACTCCTGGGAGATCAACTCTCTTCTGGCAGGGTCTGTGCACAGAAGGCTGTGGAGCTCTCTGGTTCCCTGCTGCAAATGGCGGCCGGAAGGGAAGACTCCTGTCCCAGCTACTCCAATGATCATATGCCTTGTGCACTCCTAGCTGTACCCCTCCAGAGAGAAGATGGAGATCTCACTTCTGCACTCAGAAGTGAAATCGCTGCTGGGAGATCACTCTCTCCTGGAGGGCTGAGCACAGAAGGCTGTGGAGCTGCCTGGTTCCCCGCTGCAGATGGTGGCTGGAAGGGAAGACCTGGTTTCTGTTTTCTAATCTGGGCACTTTCCAAGATCACCAAGCCCTCTAAGTCCTTAGTGGTGGAACCAGAGCAGTGACTCAGGGCCCAAGAGCACTGCTGCCCTTGCAGAGCACCAGGTTCAGTTCTCAGCGCCCACACGGCAACTCTCCACCATCTGCAACTCCAGTTCCAGAAGATCCTACATCTGACCTCCATGAGTACCTCATGGACACACTGTGCACAGACGTAAACGCTCTCAAATCACCCATAATCACTCATATACATGAGGTGGGTCGCTTTTTTTTTTCTTTGTTTTTGTTGTTGTTGTTTTGTTTGTTTGATATTTAGGGAAACAGTGTTTTGTTTTAGGCTAATGTTTATCATCATAAACAGCAGAATACAGAGTTTAATTATACATACTCAGTGAATTGATCTGAGGAAGTTTTATTTTGCAAGATATTTCTATTGTTTAAGTCATTTGTATACATAATGATGCGTATGCCAGTGGAATGAACAGAATTACTGATGTCCTGAGTTCTAGGATTCCATGTTGGTTTTCCTATAATTTAACAATGTGGCCCAAAGCAGCAACATACTTTCTGTTGTTTGATTTAACACCTATGCACAATGTTATTACCTACTCTTTGATCTCTTTGGTGAGGGGTCAAAGGTATGCTTTCTGAAAACTCTGAAGACACTGGGACAAAAAGTGTAGAACTAGGGGTCTGTGGATTTGAAACATAAGGCCCTCCATTTATCATTTGCATAAATGTAACCACAGTATTAATTCACTCAACAGACTGCCAGAAATTTCTTTGAAGAAATCAATGACTTTGAAACTGGCAATGGAGTGTTCTCTAGTGGAAAGTGTTGGCTTGGTTTCCAGTCCTTGTGGTGTTGTAAATGAGAACGGCCCCACGGGCTCCTCATGTATTTGAAGGCTTGGAACTGCTTGGGAGAGAGGTGTGGCCTTGTTGCAGAAGGTGTCATTGCAGATCTGCTCTGAGGTTTCAAAGGGCCCCACTATTTCCAGTCTCTTTCTCTCTACCTACCGTTTGTGGATCAGAAGAAGGCTCTTAGCTACCTCTCCAGTGCCTGCCTGCCTTCCTGACACCATGCCACCTACCATGATGGTCATGGGCTCAACTTCTGAAATGGTTAGGCAAGTATTCAACTAACTGCTTTCCTTTGTAAGTTGCCTTGGTCATGATGATCTGACATGGAAATAGAAAAGTAGCTAAAACAATATTAATTGCCAGCAAATCCTCCCAATCAAAAGAATTTATCCTGCACATTCAACCATCCTTTGTTTCTTATGATTATGTATAAACACCCACAGATCATCAGTTGTTTGGCAATAAGAAGGAAAATGAAAAAAATCTGAATTTCAAGCACTACGTATATGTATTGTGTATATGTGCTTCTGTGCGTGGGTTTGAGGTCAGTTTTGAATGCCATTCCTCAGGTAACCTTTATCTTGTTTTTTTCAGACAGGGTCTACCACTGGCCCAGAGTTCACAAAGTCAGCAGGCTGGCTGGCTAGTGAGCCCCGTGGGTACTCATTTCTGTTTCCCTAGGGATCAGAGTATAACCTGGAGACTGAAGTCAAGTCCTTAAGTGCTTGCATGTTATTATATATATTAACATATGATAAATATTTTATATATAATATATTCTATTACACATAATGGAATATATAATACATAAATATATAATATAATGCTATATTATATATAATATATTATATACATTATTGGAAGGAGTTACAGGCTGCAGTCTAGCTAATCCAACAATAGCGGGCTGTGAACAGAAAGTCCAAGAATTTAGTAGTTGCTCAGCCCACAGGCTGGATGTCTCAGCTGGTTTTTAGAATATGCTGGAATTCTGAACAGTTAGGCCCTAATCCCAGTGAAGGAATGGATGTGTTAGCAAGGTGAGAGCACGCAGGCAAAGAACAAAAGCTTCCTTCTTCCATGTCCTTCTATAGACTTCCAGCAGACGGTGTGGCCCAGATTAAAGGTGTCTTCCCACCTTAATATCCTGATAAAAGGCATGTGTCTTCCTGTCTCCAAGTATAGACTAGAAATGAATGCACCCACTTCAGACAAAGCAAAAAAAAAAATCTCTCATAGGTGTGCTCCTCTTTTCTGGATTATAATTCATTCCAGATGTAGTCAAGTTGACAGCCAATAGTAACTATCACAAATGGTTAGTGCTTCTCTTTACTTAGCCTTGCCACTAGCCCTAATAATGTGATCTTTTTAAAGCTTCTAGAGGATGCTCATAGCATATGACCTAGTGAAGCTTGATCTCAAATTATTATATATTCTGATTAAATTAATTTGAAAAACAGACATTCCATTGGAATTAATTTTATTCTCCTTTGGTGTGGGCTCTGAAGGAACTGAGAGAGAACTCAAAGCCCTCAGAGTACAGTTCTCTTGCAACAGCTGCCCACCGCGAAGGCAGCTGAGGTCAAGGGCAGGGAGGGAACTTGCAGCTCCACTGCACATGGCAAGTGTCTGCTACTACTTCTGGTTCCTTAACTGGCACTGCTATCACAGGAATAATTCACTATGGATCCTGGAAACACTCCATGTGAAACAGTCATAAAAGTAATATTAGAAATTTAAAAATCTTCAGAGGTAGAGACTAATAAACCCCCTGTAACTGTAAACCGTTCATCTGAAAGGACTAGCCCACCACAATCATATACCCCTCTAGCCATTTTCAGCAAAAGATTGACAGGAGATTTAGTCACTCAGACAAGATCTCTGACTCCTCCAAAGAATAATTTCATGGCACCTCTGTTCCAGCCTCTTTTCTGCTACCTCCCTCCTCTCGACCATTACGTGGATATTGGCTCTGAATTCTGGAGTGAGGCCTTCCTTTACTTTCTCCTGTTTATAACTGTTAGTGCCTTACTGTCTACTTCATGTGATGATAATGGCCACTGTTTGCTAAATGTCAACGTACACTCAGTGATCCATATGCTATGTGCTTCAGAAAACCACAAAGAACTGTGTCTCAACTGATAAAATCTAATTTATCATTAGACAACCACTTAGTGTCACTGAATTACAGTGGCAAAGGCATGTAATTCTAACCCACTCATATCTAAACCTAATACAGTGTTCTTTTCCAACAGGTGTGTTCATATTTTAAATTTCCTGTTTGATAACTTCATGCAAACACATAATGCATCCTGATTACTTCACCCTACCCTCTGTATTTGCTCTCATTCTTATAAATCCCCCTCCCATACACATATCTTTTGTGTGTTTTGTGATGTACGGAATCCCCAAATTCCCAAGAGTCTGTGACCATAGATTTGGAACTCTCCATTGGAGCCAGCTGGACTCAACAATGGGTGCACACCTGATGATAAGGACCATTCTTCCCTGAGAATCTGTCATATCCAATAGTTCAACTGGAGGCTTGAGTGGCACTTTTCTTAACTATCACCTTCAAGCTTTGTTGATTTATCTAACAGGATAAATCCTTTCTACTTGGATATATCAGGGAATTGTAAAGGACATGTCCACATAAAAACTTATACATTAACAGTCATCACACCATTTTTCATTAATAGCTAAAAATAGCAGACAGCTGAAGAGTCCATCATCAGATTAATGAGCAAAATATTACAGCTTATCCATGTAAAGGAATATTTGGCAATACAAAGGTTCACAGTATTGGCGTAAACTATAACACAGACAGACGACCTTTAAATACAGCATACTAAAGGATATCACAAAGACTAATTTTTACAATGTCCAAATTATATAAAACATCTAGAATGGCAGATATACAGAGATAGACAGTAGATTCGTGGTTGTGTAGAGCTGAAGGGTGGAGATGGAATGTGACTGTTACAGAGCACAGATTTAGGCAGAGTAAAGGAAATGTCTCAGGTTGACACTCTGGTGATGCTAAGATGTGAAGGCTTGAACAAGCACAGAACTGTGACCTTCAAATGGATATGTGAGAGTTTGTATTAACAAAGCTAGTAACAATAAAACATGTCCTTTGCAGTGTCCTGATATATCCAAGTAGAAAGTCTAATATCTTCTTTAAAAATTCTTTCTCACCAAATCACACTATACAAAATTAATATGCTGAGAAACTAACTTGTTTGATGACTGACCAATTAACATTCAGAACAGAGGTACCACTGGACGTCATTAGCAACTAGCAATGCCATTCCTGCACTCAATGTAGAAGAATGCATTATTTTAACCTCAAATTTCTGTCAAAAGACTTAAAAACAGCCGTTTTTTATACTCCAAGCTAATAATGTTTTATTAATACCAATTTTAAATTTCATTATATAACTTTATTATTCATAACCTGGGGCAGTTTTTACATCTCAGGCTAGAGGTTACAAAGGAGCATGTCTACCATGTGCAAACTCAGCCTTAAATTAATCAGTTCCATTTATCTTTGTAATGTTTCCACTCTTGGTTAAGAACACGTATCCTTGCATATTTATTACATATTTTTATTATTAACTATAGAATATATCAACTATTTTTTTTATAAAAAGAGTAATGTCAAGCCCAATGTTATTTGAAATCCTACATAACTCAAAATCAAGGCACATTCTGATGTAAAATAATTTACTATCTATTTTCTCTAAATGATATAATATTGCCAAAGGGCTATATCAGATCTTTCATATACTCTTCAAAAAACAGACAAAAATTTTAATGGTTACTGGTATAAATAATTAGCATAAATCATAATTGCTTTCAGATAACACTTACAATTTGAAGTCAAATAATAAAAATGCCATGAAAATATTGTCCTAAGTAAGTATAAAAAGTAACATCAGGACTAAAAGAGAAATTGAGTACCCATATCAAATAAGCCAGGAATATGAACAATTAAAACTCAAGAAAGGAAGGTGAAAGAAATGTGTGACACTATTAAAGACCAAGCCTTATAAGCACATAAGGGGGAGAAGAATATCAGATCAGTGGCCTGGACCAAATCTTTAGCAAGATTATAGAAGAAAACTTCCCCCAAACTAAGAAAAGACATATGCATAGAGATACAAGCAGCACACAGAACCCTCACAAAGCAAGGCCAGAAAGTAAACTCCACACAATGTTCCATAGTTAAAACTTTGAATATACAGGACAAAGAAAACATACTGAAGGCTTCAAAAGAAAAAACAAGTCGCACATTAAGGAAAACCCCCAGAATAACAGTGGATGTCTCAGTGGAACCTCTGAACCCCAGAAGGGCGTGGAGTAATGTATCCAGGTTCTAAATGACTGCAACTGAGCATCTAGACTACAGAGCCCAACAAAACTATCTGCCAGACTTAATTTAAACTGAGAAAATTCACATCCAACAAAGGAAATAACTGCGGAATGGAATATTGCAATTCCATTGCATTGGCATTACTTCAACTCAAAGAAAATAATGAGCACAAATAAGACTTAAGAAAATAAGCAAATAAAACTAGAAAGAAAAAAAGCTATAATTTAATAAAATAGAAGCAAAACTAAGAACACAAACCAGGAAACACACAGACACACACATGCATGCACAAGCATGAATATGACTAGAATCTACACACACATTTCAATAATGAATCTAAATGTTAATGTCTTTAGCTTTCCAATGAAAAGACAAATGTTAATGTCGTTAGCTTTCCAATGAAAAGACATGGGCTATCTGAATAGACAAGGAAATAAAATCTGTCTGTTGTTTATAAGAAACTTTAAAAACCTGTATTCCATCAACAAAGATGCAAAAATCCTCAATAAATACTAGGAAACTGAATACAGGTACATTTCAAAAAGATCATTCACCAAAATCAAGTTGGCTTACTCTCACAATTCAAGGATGATTCAACAATCAATAAACATAATAAAAGCATAATAAATCACATAAATGGATTTAAAAGATCAAATGATTATCTCAATAGATGCAGAAAACTCATTTGACAAAACCCAACATACTTACATAATAAATTCCCAGGGAGAGTATGAGTGGAAGAAACATACCTCCTCATAAAAAATGCTGCATACCTCAAGCCCATAGGCAGAATTATACTAAATGGAGAACGTCCCAAAGCAATCCCATTAAAGCCAGAACAAGACAGGGAGATCCACTGTTCCCTACTTCTTTTCAATATAGCGCTGGTAACAGAAGCTCAAGCAATATGGCAAGAGAGGGAAATTTAAAAAATACAAAATAGGAAAAGTAAAGTTGTCCCTATTTGCAGATGATATGATATTATACATAGGAAATCCCAAAATATTTCCACCAGAAAACTAGAAACAAAAAGCTTCATCCAGTGTCAGGACACTAAACTTACAAAGATTAGTAGTCTATCTCTAAACCAACAATATACACACTGAGAAAGAGAATGTTGAAACATTTCCATTTATAGCTATATGAAAAACAACAAACTATTGTGGAATAAACCTAAGGAGAAAGAATGAGAAAACACAAGAAAATGGAAAGATACCCAAGTTCATGAATTTGTAGAATTAATGTTTTGAAAATGAGCATTATTCCAAAAGCCATTTAAATATTAAATGCAATCTTAATCAAAATATTCAAAACATTCTTCACAGTAATAGAAAGAAAATCTTAAAATCCACTGGGAACCAGAAAAAATGCTGCCATTACAGATTTCAAGATATAGAACTATAGTAATAAAAATAATATGGCACAAAAACAGACATGTAGACCAATGAAATAAAATGAAACCCAGGGGGGCAGTGAGTGGGATGCTAAGTGAATAAGTAAAATGGTAATGATGATGATGATGATGACGATGAATGTAACAAAGAAGAAAGAGTGGAAACTCAAACATGAGTAACTACAGCCATCTGACATTTGACACAGAGGCAAAAAAACAAAACATAACAACACTTGGAGAAAAGACATCCACATGAAGAACAACAAATTATATCCTAGTGGATCAAAAGCCTCAATTTGAAACCTGAAACACTAAACTATTCGAAGAAAACAGGATGGAGGGTAAGAAGGACTTCCTGAACAGGACTCTTCTCCAGGAGTTAAGAGCAGCAATCAAGTAAAAGTTTTTGAAGAGCTAAGGAGCCATCAAGTGAAAAAAAAACCTATGGAAAGGGGGCCTGTCAGCTACATAGTCAACAGAGGATCGCTATCCTTAATGTACAAAGGACTCAAAGAACAGTTGGAAATGACAAAATTTTTAAAGTGAGAGAGATCAGGCACTAAACAGAGAACTCTCAACAGAAGAAATAAAAGTGGTTAGACAATACCTCACAATGTATTCACCAATGTTAGCAATTAAGAAAATGCTTCAAGATTTCCTGTTAACCCAGTTAGAATTGTGAAGATGAACAAAGCAGTTGACAGCACTCGCTGGCCAAGGGATTGCAAACTGGGCTAGCTGCTAAGACTGGTGAGGTTATGGGAGGGACCCTTACTCACTGGCCATAGGATTGCAAACTGGGTTAGCTGCTATGACTGGTGAGGTTATGGGAGGGACCCTTACTCACTGGCCAAGGGATTGCAAACTGGGCTAGCTGCTATGACTGGTGAGGTTATGGGAGGGACCCTTACTCACTGGCCATAGGATTGCAAACTGGGCTAGCTGCTATGACTGGTGAGGTTATGGGAGGGACCCTTACTCACTGGCCATAGGATTGCAAACTGGGTTAGCTGCTATGACTGGTGAGGTTATAGGAGGGACCCTTACTCACTGGCCATAGGATTGCAAACTGGGTTAGCTGCTATGACTGGTGAGGTTATGGGAGGGACCCTTACTCACTGGCCATAGGATTGCAAACTGGGCTAGCTGCTATGACTGGTGAGGTTATGGGAGGGACCCTTACTCACTGGCCAATGGATTGCAAACTGGGCTAGCTGCTATGACTGGTGAGGTTATGGGAGGGACCCTTACTCACTGGCCAAGGGATTGCAAACTGGGCTAGCTGCTATGACTGGTGAGGTTATGGGAGGGACCCTTACTCCCTGGCCATAGGATTGCAAACTGGGTTAGCTGCTATGACTGGTGAGGTTATGGGAGGGACCCTTACTCACTGGCCATAGGATTGCAAACTGGGCTAGCTGCTATGACTGGTGAGGTTATGGGAGGGACCCTTACTCACTGGCCATAGGATTGCAAACTGGGCTAGCTGCTATGACTGGTGAGGTTATGGGAGGGACTCTTACTCACTGGCCAAGGGATTGCAAACTGGGCTAGCTGCTATGACTGGTGAGGTTATGGGAGGGACCCTTACTCACTGGCCATAGGATTGCAAACTGGGTTAGCTGCTATGACTGGTGAGGTTATGGGAGGGACCCTTACTCACTGGTCATAGGATTGCAAACTGGGCTAGCTGCTATGACTGGTGAGGTTATGGGAGGGACCCTTACTCACTGGCCATAGGATTGCAAACTGGGCTAGCTGCTATGACTGGTGAGGTTATGGGAGGGACCCTTACTCACTGGCCATAGGATTGCAAACTGGGCTAGCTGCTATGACTGGTGAGGTTATGGGAGGGACCCTTACTCACTGGCCATAGGATTGCAAACTGGGCTAGCTGCTATGACTGGTGAGGTTATGGGAGGGACCCTTACTCACTGGCCATAGGATTGCAAACTGGGCCAGCTGCTATGACTGGTGAGGTTATGGGAGGGACCCTTACTCACTGGCCATAGGATTGCAAACTGGGCCAGCTGCTATGACTGGTGAGGTTATGGGAGGGACCCTTACTCACTGGCCATAGGATTGCAAACTGGGCTAGCTGCTATGACTGGTGAGGTTATGGGAGGGACCCTTACTCACTGGCCATAGGATTGCAAACTGGGCTAGCTGCTATGACTGGTGAGGTTATGGGAGGGACCCTTACTCACTGGCCATAGGATTGCAAACTGGGCTAGCTGCTATGACTGGTGAGGTTATGGGAGGGACCCTTACTCACTGGCCATAGGATTGCAAACTGGGCTAGCTGCTATGACTGGTGAGGTTATGGGAGGGACCCTTACTCACTGGCCATAGGATTGCAAACTGGGCCAGCTGCTATGACTGGTGAGGTTATGGGAGGGACCCTTACTCACTGGCCATAGGATTGCAAACTGGGCCAGCTGCTATGACTGGTGAGGTTATGGGAGGGACCCTTACTCACTGGCCATAGGATTGCAAACTGGGCCAGCTGCTATGACTGGTGAGGTTATGGGAGGGACCCTTACTCACTGGCCATAGGATTGCAAACTGGGCTAGCTGCTATGACTGGTGAGGTTATGGGAGGGACCCTTACTCACTGGCCATAGGATTGCAAACTGGGCTAGCTGCTATGACTGGTGAGGTTATGGGAGGGACCCTTACTCACTGGCCATAGGATTGCAAACTGGGCTAGCTGCTATGAGTGTGAGGGCAGAAAATTCTCAAACACCAAAAGTTCAAGCTTCCATATAATCCTCCTTGGCATAGATCCAAAGAATTGCATACCTTCCTCCACAGACACTCAGTGGTAGGCACTACTGCCTTCATCATCCTAGCCAGGAAATTGAAACAACGTAAATGTCCTTCCGCTGAAGAATAAACAATGGAAATGTGGCACTCACTGTGGGACAATGTGATACTATTCAGTATTTAAAAAAAATCATGAAATTTGAAGATAAGTGAGCCTAGGAAAGACTATATTGAGTTAGACAACTTGTCCCCAGAAATACAACTGCTGTGTATTTCCTCATGTGCGATTCTAAGCTCCAAATGTTCAAGTGTAAGAATATAATATGGAGTAGCCTTAGGAATGAGTAACATAGAAAAGGATCACATGAGAGAGGGAACTTAAGAGGGGACTCGCAGAATGCAGATGGTGTGAGGCAGAAAACAGAAAAACAGGGAGGGGACTAACGGGGAGACCGAGGGAAGTCAAGTAGAAAGGAGAAAGAGATGCGGGGATGTAATAATATCAAAATTGTGATTACTCAAGGGATCATGTTATTTTATATTTATGAAAATTGTAAGAATACATATAATTGACAAAGTTATGCCACTTGGATTGACAACACTAATGTTCCCCATAAGACCACAGAATAATAAAAAGAAAAGTGTCAAGCATGAGAAACCTCATTTTGAATAGTTGAGCAGGCTATTGCTTTTGACCTGGATCTAACCTAAGAGCCTTCTTCCTGTGGTCTAGAAAGTGGTACCGCAAAATCCTATGCAAGTAGGCCTACCCAGCACCCATGAGCCACAATAATGACCAGCTTGGCATAGGTGACCTGCATATGACCTGCATAGGTGAAGTAAGTCACCCTCACATGCTGGCAGTTACCAGCCTCTGTCTAACTGGACTTAAGTCCCATCAACAGGAGAGAAATCATGCCTGGTGCTGGAAACCTGGACAGCTTTCTGGAGCTGGTGAGGTCATGGATCTTAGAAGAAAACTGACTAACACCAGTTTAGTGAAACAGCATAATTCCACCTACATCCTAAATCTTGTAGTTATACCCACAGGTAAGAATGTCTACCACTCTTCTCATCAAAGAAAGGCCCTGTTTACAGCAAATGGAGACTGACACAGAAAAATCATGAGTAGACACAACAGAGATCAGCAGATCCTGGGAAGTGCAGCTCCAATGGATACATCTGCATCACAATGGATCAGGAAACACTGCAAGAAAGCAGGTGGAAAGATGGTGATATCAAAGGACATGGTAACATGGGCAAGGAAAATTCCAGGGGGTCCCACCTCTAGACAAATAACTATAGGAAATGATGACTGCTAAGAGAAGGAGAATTAGCCTCTCCCAAGGATGATCCCCTTAATGGTTATCCAGTGTAGATGGTCCATGTTGAAATAATATACAAACCACCACAACAAACAACAACAACAAAAGACTGAGCAGGATATATTTATATTTACAGGCATGCGTATGTGTGTGAATGTATGTGCTTGCACACACACACACAAACACACACACCAACAATATAATCAAATGGCATCAACTTGAGTGCATTGGAGGGTTTTTAGGGAAGGTAGGTGGAAGGGTCTTAATGGAGGCAAGAGAATGTGAAAAGAAATTTATTGAAATTTTTATGAAGTTTATGCATGCATAGATATTAGGAGTGCAATTTCACATGGAGAAATATTCAATAGACAATGTTCACTTTAAGTTATATTACAGTAATATTATACAAAGTACCACCACATACCTATATAAACAGAGAAGGTCAATTAGGTATCAGGGAAGAACAAGCCAAATTAAACAAAAAGTAGGAAAATCGTATCTTCAAAGTGCTCAGAAAAATAACTGTTACGTTAGAAACATGCATGCTTTCCAGAGTGTGAATTAAATTATAATTCAATTTTAAAAATTTAATGAGATCATATTTTATGTTGTCTAGTGATTTATGAAGAAAATGTTTCAGGAAGTAAGGAATAATTCCAGAAGTGAGACAGGGTGTAAGAAGGGATCAAATCTAGAACTGGCATTTTCATATGGAGTAGGAAAAACAATGCCTAAGTTATAGAGTTAAGAGATGTAACTGAAATAAACTATAAGGACATGAAAATTAAAATGTTCTACAGTCCAATAATATTTGTGCTATTTGAACGAGGGCTATTGATTAACTTTAGAGTCTGTTAAGGATGAAATTTCAAAGTTAATCACATTAGAAATGAAAGTAGAAGGCTTATTTCCTAAGTCTATGGAGTAGAAAAACTTGGAATAGAAAAAGAAATCAATACAAAAGATGAGAAAGGAGGAGAAACCACAGAAAGAAAGAATATAGAAGAGTAACAAGTAAAACTCACTAAGGAAGAGAGCAAGGAGGAAGCAGGTGAAGCAGGCTTGGAGGGGGGCATAGGTCATGTGGAGCTCACTGTGAATGACTCCACAGCTCATAAAAAAGAACAAAACAACAACAAAGAAAAAACAAACAATCTATGGGAAAGGATTACATCAGCAAGTGATAGCTACCAATATTCAGTTTTGGTAACAAAATATAAATGAATGCAATCTTCTTGTTGATGAAGCTCAGACAACTGAAGGTTATAAATATCCAAATCAGGCATGTGGTGGTTCATACTTATAGTCCTAGCATTTGGGAGACAGAGCTGGCATGTTTGCTACAAGTTAGAGGCTAACCTCAGTTGCATAGTAAGACCCTGTCTCAAAAAACCAAATAGACAATAAAATAAAGACATTTGCAAAAATGTACAATTAAATTATAAATAACAATATCCTAGTTAGTGTTGGTGTGAAGGCACAGGCCTGTAATTCCAGGACTTAGGAGGCAGACTGAAGAGAGTCTCGGTGAGTTTGAGGTCAATCTGGTCTCAACAATGAGTTCTAGGCCAGCCTAGTCTACACAAAGAGCTCTATGCCAGCCCAGTAAATGTAGAGAGACTTAATCTCAGACAAACAAAAAAGTCCGAATTTTATGCTTTTTATGAGATAAATTTAAACCACAGTGATACATTAAATTATAGAATAAAGGGTTATAAAATATTATAAGAGACAAATAGTTTTTTAAAAGGAATGTTAGTACCAATCACATACAACACAGAGCACCATTAGAGAAAATAAATACAGATGACTTGATTATTCATTAAAACTAAACACAACCTCTAATATTTTAGGAACTGACCAAAAAGCGAAATGACTACAGAGCAGACATGTATACAACTCACAGTCTGAAACCTTGACCAGTGTGGAAAGAATTTTTCTCATGCCTCAGTATAAGTGTCACAGTCTCAGTATGCTTAAATTGTAACTGACTTAAATTTAGCTATTTTAAAGAAAAGAAAAACTAACAATCACAAGACATGCAGGAAAAGCAGTTGAAAAGATAGCCAAAGTACCTGAGGGTTATCTGAACGTTTATTGGATTCGTGAAGTTTTTGTATCTGAGAACTAATGAATATTAAAAATTACTATTTGTTTTGGTAAAATATGTTTTCCCTTTCAAATAAAGACCACCTTGATATGTTCATCCTTTCTAGTCAACATTATATAAAGGCTCTCCTTCTGCCTTCATGTTGTTTCTGGAGATTGAACTCAGGCTGTCAGGAAACAACAAGCACTTTTACCCACTGAGCCATCTCACCAGCTCCACAGATAACATTTCTATACCTCAATTAGGGTTAGGGCTAATATCCAATATATACAAAGAACTCAAGAACTTAAACTCCAGAGAGGCAAGTAACCCTATTAAAAAATGGGGTACAGAGCTAAACAAAGAGTTCTCACCTGAAGAATATCTAATGTCTGAGAAGCACCTAAAGAGATGTTCATCATCCTTAGTCATTAGGGAAATGCAAATCAAAACAACCCTGAGATTCCATCTCACACCAGTCAGGATGGCTAAGATCAAAAACACAGGAGACAGCAGTTGTTGGCGAGGATGTGGAGAAAGAGGAACACTCCTCCACTGCTGGTGGAATTGCAAGCTGGTACAACCACTCTGGAAAGCAGTCTGGCGGTTCCTCAGAAAACTGGGCATGACACTCCCAGAGGATCCGGCTATACCACTCTTGGGCATATACCCAGAGGCTTTACCTGCATGCAATAAGGACACATGCTCCACTATGTTCATAGCAGCCTTATTTATAATAGCCAGAAGCTGGAAAGAACCCAGATGTCCCTCAATGGAGGAATGGATTCAGAAGATGTGGTATATTTACACAATGGAATACTACTCTGCAATTAAAAACAATGAATTCACGAAATTCCTAGGCAAATGGTCAGAACTTGAAAATATCATCCTTAGTGAGTTAACCCAATCACAAAAGAACACACATAGTATACAGTCACTGATAAGGGGATATTAACCCAGAATCTCGGAATACCCTAGACACAATACACATATCAATAGATTTCCAAGAAGATGGAAGGAGAGACCCCTGGTCCTGGAAAGACTGGATGTAGAGGAATGCCAGGACAGAGAAGCGAGAGGGGGTTGAATGGGGAAAAGAGGGAGGGAAGGGGGCTTATGGGACTTTCGGGGAGGGAGGAAACGGGGAAGGGGAAATGATTTTTAATGTAAATAAAAAAACTTAGAAAATAAAATAAAATTAAAAAAAAATGGAAATTCAAGAGATTATCTTGGCCAGGCAGTGGTGGCACACGCCTTTAATCCCAGCACTTGGGAGGCAGAGGCAGGAGAATTTCTGAGTTCAAGGCCAGCCTGGTCTACAAAGTGAGTTCCAGGACAGGCAGGGCTACACAGAGAAACCCTGTCTCAAAAAAATCAAAAAACCAAAAAAAAAAAAAAAAAAAAAACCCAAAAACCTAAGGAGAGAGAGAGAGAGAGAGAGAGAGAATCTTCATGATTTGGAAAGACTGATCAGCATATAAAGGGAACTGCCACAAAAGCTCAATCACCTGAGTCCAACACCCAGAACCATTAACAGCAGAGAGAGAGGCAAGTAAATACATGCTCATGTCTTCTGACTGCCCCATGCATGTGACGTGTGTGCCCCTCATCCTCAACCTGCCACACCGCATCTCTCCCTGTCAAAACATAACATGTTATAATGATTTAAAAGAAGTTCCCATTTACCAAGAAGAAAAGAGTGTTCTTTTTTAACAGATGAAAATGTTTTACTAGTTTACTCAAATATTAAAAAATTAAATGAAGGCGAAATGAGGGGTTTATTTAATCACAAACTGCTGAGAGCCTCCCGGCCTGGAGAAGCAAGTTGGGGCGGGGGGCACAGAGTAGGGCTCTAGTGTGGCTTTAAAGTTTGAAGGTCTCTAGCTCTCTAACTGTACTGAAATGCTGATGATAACTTCTAAAAAAAATCATAAAAACTTTGCTCTTACTGAGGGTAAAAGGCTGCTGGCTTAGGTGATTAACACCTGTAGCCTAACAGTGGATGATTTAAGTAATGTGGCCTTGTTCTATCTCAGCAGGAATTGCATGGCTCTAACTTTCAGCCTGCTAGTCAGAAGTCATAGGAAGAAAAAGGGACACTTTGAAAGTGGTTATTATAGTGTTTATTACTAAACTGTGAAAAGGTTCCTATGAAAGCTATCTAAGGGGAAAAGTGGAAAGATCCTAGCAGCGAAAAGGAAAAATCCTTTGTCCTCAGTACTTATACACCTTTCAGAATATACGATCACATATTAAAAAGTTCATCACAAGTTCACACAAAAAAATCAAATCATAAATTGTAATAGAAGTTTACAACAGAGAGTGTTTACATGCATATCCACTAGGAGTAATGATCTGGCTAAGCATCCATCACCTCCACAGGTTCAGTGAATGTGGAAAACCATAACTAAGTTATTAGTGAAGTTTTGTATAGATACACCTAGTCAGTATTTTATCTTCTTCTGTAGTATCTACAATAAATCATTAGATCCCTTTATGTGACCTTTGGTTAATTGTCTTACAACTTCTTGGAATGTGTTCTGAGTAGGAGAAAGTCTGGTTTCTAAGAGCAATGAACTGGTGACTAACAGAGAGACTAACAGAGTTCTCATTGCAGTTTTGACTATTAGAAAAGGACCTAATAGCAGTCCCACTATAAAAGAGCTTAATAACCACAGATATAATTTTAGGAATTCTTATAGGATTAGCATTAAAAATTAAGAAGTCCTCTATTTGTTTATATAACATCGATACAAGACAGTACATCTTCGCAGATCTGCAGAGATCTGCTCAAAAGGTGGACTAATATCTAGTGATTGTTATATATGTTTAATAACAACAGGAAAAGCATATTAATAGCAGGAATCTTTCCTAAAATGAATTCTCTTGGGCCTTGCTTGTAGAGCAAATCTGTTGCGGATTATAATCTGAAGCAGATTATCTCAGGGAGATCCCTGCTCGTTATTAGCTTGTCCTATTATAGTTCCAGACAACAAACCATACAGTACAGATAATATACATTATATACAGTGAGTGTGTGTGTGTGCAAGTGAAGGCTAAATTACAAATTACAAATTACATTAATTACAAAGTCTTTACAATGTAGATACATATGTATAAAAACTGATATATATTATTAACATTTCAATCAGTCAAATTCCTTAGAAAAGGTTTGTAAGAACCTGACAACCAGATACCCTAATGTTACTAGCCAAGGAAAAGGACTAAAGAAAACCAAGACACACACAAGGATATCTTCTATAGCTCTATCTTTATAATAGTAGAAACAATTATGTCTGTCCCAGAGGTTCTGTTTAAAGGTTATAAATTATAATACCAAACAGCCATTTCATAATAGAACTACATTCCTTACATATGGAATAGTACTCAAAGTGCAAATATCAAGTTGAGTATTATTATCGATGATGTAAATTTGTTTTCAAAAGCTGATGGACATATGCATAAATGTTTTTAATGAGTTGATTCTTCTAGAGTGAAACAAATTAAACTAGACAGAGTGCTTGTTTGATAAGAGGTACCTAGATGGTTAGGGGATGGAGAGAGATTTGTGCATTTCACGTGAGATTTTAAGCATGTCCATGGTGCTTTGAATTCTTGAAAAGCGTCATTATCCATCCCTTGGGTATAACATTCGGTGACGTAGGAAAACAAGTCAGGGTCCTTTTACTCAGGAAACCCAGACAAGACGGCACAGCAATACTACCACAAAAATAAAGGATTTACGCAAAGAGGCTAAGGGAACTTGAAGGCTAACTAGCATGCAGGGGATGGAAACAGGACAGAAGATGAGATAAACAAAGCTGGAGAATAAAAAAAAAGCGAGCAGAGCGAAAAGGAGGCACTGAGAGCAGCGGGGCTGCACAGCCTTACCCAGCAGAGCTGTAGGGAAATGGGTTAATCATTGTGTTAACAGTGTAGACACGGTTAGTCCAGAAGAATTTGAGAATTGCTCTTTCTAACTCTATGAAGAATTGAGTTGGGACTTTGATGGGGATTGCATTGAATCTGTAGATTCTTTTTGGCAAGATGGCCATCTTTACTATATTAATCCTGCCAATCCATGAGCATGGAAGATTTTTCCATCTTCTGAGGTCTTCTTCGATTTCTTTCTTCAGAGACTTGAAGTTCCTGTCATATAGATCTTTCACTGGTTTGGTTAGAGTCACACCGAGATACTTTATATTGTTTGTGGCTATTGTGAAGGGTGTCATTTCCCTAAATTCTTTCTCAGCCTGTTTATCCTTTGAGTATAGGAAGGCTACTGATTTGCTTGAGTTAATTTTATATCCTGCCACTTTGCTGAAGTTGTTTATCAGCTGTAGGAGTTCTCTGGTGGAGTTCTTTGGGTAGCTTAAGTATACTATCATATTGTCTGCAAATAGTGATAGTTTGACTTCTTCCTTTCCAATTTGAATCCCTTTGACCTCCTTTTGTTGTCTAATTGCTCTAGCTAGAACTTCAAGTACTATATTGAAAAGATATGGAGAGAGAGGGTAACCTTGTCTAGTCCCTGATTTTAGTGGTATTACAAGTTTCTCTCCATTTAGTTTAATGTTGGCTACTGGTTTGCTGTATGTTACTTTTACTATGTTTAGGTACAGGCCTTGAATTCCTGTTCTTTTCAACACCTTTAACATGTAAGGATGCTGAATTTTGCCAAAAGCTTTTTCAGCATCTAATGAAATGACTATGTGGGTTTTTTTCTTTGAGTTTGTTTATGTAGTGGATAGCTAAAACTATTCTCAACAGTGAAAGAACTTCTAGAGGAATCAGTATTCCCGACTTCAAGCAGTACTACAGAGCAATAGTGTTAACAACTGCACCGTATTGGAACAGTGACAGGAAGGTAGATCAATGGAATAGAATTGAAGACCCAGAAATGAACCCACACACCTATGGTCATTTGATCTTTGACAAAGGGGGTACAACCATCCAGTGGAAAAAAGATTTCAACCTTTTCAACAAATGGTGCTGGTTCAACTGGAGGTCAACATGCAGAAGAATGCAAATTGATCCATTCTTATCTCCTTGTACTAAGCTCAAGTCCAAGTGGATCAAGGACCTCCACATAAAACCAGACACACTGAAACTAATAGAAAAGAAACTGGGGAAGAACCTTAAGCACATGGGCACAGGGGAAAATTTCCTGAACAGAACACCAATAGCTTATGCTCTAAGATCAAGAATTGACAAATGGGACCTCATAAAATTACAAAGTTTCTGTAAGGCAAAGGACACTGTCAAAAGGACAAAACGGCAACCAACAAATTGGGAAAAGATCTTTACCAACCCTACATCCGACAGAGGGCTAATATCCAAGATATACAAAGAACTCAAGAAGGTAGACTCCAGAGAGCCAAATAACCCTATTAAAAAATGGGGTACAGAGCTAAACAAAGAATTTTCACCTGAGGAATATCAAATGGCTGAGAAGCACCTAAAGAAATGTTCAACATCCTTAGTCATCAGGGAAATGTAAATCAAAATAACTCTGAGATTTCACCTCACACCAGTCAGGATGGCTAAGATCAAAAACTCAAGAGACAGCAGGTGCTGGTGAGGATGTGAAGAAAGAGGAACCCTCCTTCACTGCTGGTGGGATTGCAAGCTGGTACAACCACTCTGGACGCGGTTCCTCAGAAAACTGGGCATAATACTACCGGAGGATCCGGCTATACCACTCTTGGGCATATACCCAGAGGCTTTACCTGCATGCAATAAGGACACATGCTCCACTATGTTCATAGCAGCCTTATTTATAATAGCCAGAAGCTGGAAAGAACCCAGATGTCCCTCAACGGAGTAATGGATACAGAAAATGTGGTATATTTACACAATGGAATACTACTCAGCTATTAAAAACAATGAATTCATGAAATTCTTAGGCAAGTGAGTGGAACTGGAGAATGTCATCCTGAGTGAGGTGATCCAGTCGCAAAAGAACACACATGGTATGCACTCACTGATAAGCAGATATTAGCCTAGAAGCTTAGGATACCCAAGACACAATTCACATATCAATTGATTCCCAAGAAGAAAAAAGGAGAGGCCCCTGGTCCTGGAAAGACTCAATGCAGCAGTGAATACCAGGACAGAGAAGCAGGAGGGGGTTGATTAGGGAAAAGGGGGAGGGAAGAGGGCTTATGGGACTTTTGGGGAGGGGGGATCCAGGAAGGGGGAAATCATTTGAAATATAAATAAAGAATTTATCTAAAAAACAGTGTAGACACTGATCTGCTGTCAACATCTTACTCCACCTACCCATTACTGTAAGAGAGACCCCAAGGATTAGAATTTCCTTCAGAGAGTGGGGATGAACCACCCTCAGATTCTTGGACTCCAGAGATTCACATCCCAGGAGAGTCTGAGCTCCCAATTAGGGTAACCTGGCTTATAACTAAAGCTACATGTGTATATACCTGGTCTTTGTTTTATCCTTTCTAAATATACAAAAAATTTTAACGCATATGGTGGTTTGAATGCTTGGCCCATGGGAAGTGGCACTAGTAGGAGGTGTGGCCTTGTTCAAATGGGTGTGGCCTTGTAGGAGGAAGTGTGTCACTGTGTGGGTGGGCTTTCAGGTCCTATGCTTAAGTTCCACCCAGGATAGAAGAGAGGCTCCTTCTGACTGGCTTTGGAAGTAAATTCAGGACTCTCATCTTCTCCCAAACCATGTCTGCATACTTCCTGATAATGGACTGAACTTCTGCAACTATAAGCCAACTCCAATTAAATGTTTTTGTTTATAAGAGTTGCCTTGGTCGTGGTGTTTCTTCACAGCAATGAAATCCTAAGACAACACTGAACTAGGTAAGGCAAAGAGAGATTGAGAGTTTCTCTTTCACCAATACTTAGCCAAAACTATAAATGAATGAATCCAAACTTTACACTGGCTTCTTATCTCCATTTTTTCTATCAAGTGAAGTCACTTGAAACTTTTGTGATCACAGGAGGAAGAGCAAGCCATGAGCAAAGCAGAAGGTGGCAGAGAAATGTACGTAGTGCAGAGAGGAATCAATCATTCAAGAAATGTCATCAGACTGAAGAAATTTAGGAAAGAGACTTCAGAACAAGAAGTTCCTGAATCAGAGTATTCAAGAAGTTACAGTTGTCTTAGAATTTGAGGTTTCTAGGACATTGTGCTATAAAATCTGTAAGAATTCTAAGAATTTAGCATATTTCCTAGGCACAGAAACAATGCTTTCTGCTTTTGTTTCTATGTCTTTTGCGATATCTTCCTATGTTATCATAAGGGCTGGCAAGAGCTCTCATTTCAATCACCGTTTACCAGCACCTAACCTACTTCTAGGCATTTAAAGAAGTCAATAGATATTTACTGAGTGGAACTGGTAATAATTAAGATAAAAATTCTTAAACTTGTCTCCAATCGACAAACCTAAAAGGCACTGCAGTTTCTTTGTCCCACCCTCTGCTAGGCACTTAGCCAGTTCACCCCTTCCAAACTGTGCTGGTCTCCAGTCACAGGGATACTGAGGCAGCTATGCTGGCTCCTTTCCCCGCTGATTTCACAAAACAGAGGACAGGCAAACGTGCAAACAAACCCCAAGGGGAGATAGCATCAGCAGCCTCTCAGGGAAGTTGAAGTGCACTCAAGTAAGGAGAGCCCTAAATCTGTTTAAAACACAGCAAATTGAGAGTTGAAAGAGAGCCTGTGGTCAAGAGTGCTTGGTACTTTTGCAGATCTAAGTTCATTCCCAGCTCCTTTATCACACAGCTATCAAAGGTCTGTAACTGTAGCTCCAGGGGATCTGACACCTCTGGCCTCTGGAGGCACCTGAACTCACAGACACACACAGACACACACACACACAGACACACAGACACACACACACACACACACACAGAGAGAGAGAGAGAGAGAGAGAGAGAGAGAGAGAGAGAGAGAGAGAGAGAGAGAGAAAGAGAGAGACAGAGACAGACAGAGAGAGACAGAGACAGAGACAGAGACAGACAGAGAGAGACAGAGACAGACAGTCACAGAGACACAGAGACACAGAGAGAGACAGTGAATTATAAACTGGCAATCTAAAGAGTAGAATGGAGTGTGAAGTGAGAAATGTATAAAGTTTAAAGAATAATGAATTAATAGTTTACATATTAGAGAAAATAGAAAAATCAGAAACATTAAATGATATGAGAGAATATAATATTTAAGATATCCAATGTAATGGATTTGCTGTGCAATTAAAATACAACTTAGTTCAGATGGAAAACTGAACTTGCCTCTCAAGAGCATATAAAAGAAAACAACCTATGTAAGTTGAAAAACAATAAATTAGTTAAAGCAATATTCATACCAAATATAGTTTTGACCGTAACATTATAAATTAGAAGATAATTTGTTTAAGAGAAACATTAGACCTTGAAAAATAAAATTCCAAAGAAAACATTAAAAATGGGTTTATCCTATGTAAAACATACAGAATATGGGTGGTCCTACAGACAGAGATAGGCAGTGCCCAAATGACTTGGCACTTCTGTGTGGGTGTGTGTTGTATGTGTGCACGTCGGCAGACGAGCGTGTGTGCACATGCCTCTGGAGGCCAGAGTCAACACCAGGAGGCTTGCTGACTACTCTCCTCCTGGTCTTCTGACACCCCGCCTCTCACCCAGGGCCAGACTCGGTGGCAAAGAGCTCCAGGGCTCTGCGGGCCCCTCTTCCTTCCCCAGTGCAGGGTCACAGACACTCATCATGGTGCCCACTTTTCACTGGGGTCTGGGGGTCTGAATTCTGGTCTTGAGCTTACAGAGCAAGAGATTACTGACTGAGCTAGCTCCCTACTCCATAGTTATATTAATTTTTTAAAAAATAATTGAAAGCAAGAATCACAAATTTATAAAGAACCCAAAGGAAAGCCACATGAATATGAAAACTCAAGTCATTACCTGCACTTGGTCCTTCCTCATCCCTTGGTATTTGTCCTGCCTTGCTCTCTTTGTGCATTTACATGTACATTTGGTTATGCACACACATGCATGCATACCAAGGCACGCACGCACACACACACACACACACACACACACACACACACACACACACACATCATTGGCTAGCTTCCCTATAAGAAGGAGAATGTAATTGCTCTTTCTGAGACTGTGTGGCCTCACTTAATATTATCCATTTGAAGTCTATCTATTATCTTGCAGATTTTGTAATGCAATGGTGTTTAAAGCATACAATAATGGAACACTTACATCTCCAGCAAGGAACTGTATTCCAAAAAAGCTATTGTGAAAGATGGTACTGTCCACCACGGATGAGAAGGATGGAGACACTGGTGTTGCCAGCAGGCCTGAGGAGATCTGGGAACCTTTAGGGACTTCCACTTAGGCAAACTGGACTTTGGCCGCACTACAGAAACTATTTTTAGGATTCCAGCCTTGGAATCTGTTTAAAATGTTTTAGCAGATTAAAAGCACAAATTAGTAAAAAGAGAGGCCATCAGGAAGGAAGACGCACCTGAGAGCAAGGACCTTATAAAAAATAAGTGCTTGTTATCCTTGGCCATAAAAGATTAAAGAGTAACACAAAATAATGATTGTAATTATGATACCAATAGGCACATGGTAACTGTGTCACTGCTGTGGGGCACATCACAGAGGAGACTGCTTTAAAGCACAGCAATATGAAGCCACACAGAACGTTGGAAAATTGACTGAACAGCACCACCACACACACAGTTTCTACAGAAGGTGTCCTATAAAGCCAGGTCCTAGCTATTAGATGTTTAAAATCATTGTTTGCTGTCAGATTGCTCCCCTTCATATGTTCTGTGATACTTTCTTCCTTCAGAAGCAAATTTTCATTATTGTGCATGTTTCTCAAAATACATGTGAGGTTTATTGAAGATTTCATCTGCAAGATCATTTTAGAGATAAATCTAATTCATATAATATTTTAATAAAAAGTAAACTCTTAAATGGGCTACACACTACACACATAAATAATCTAACTTAAGGTCAATAATACATGATATTTTAACATATAGACAATAAATCTTTAAAATAAATAGAATCATGTAGCTATATTGCCAACACAATATCACTGAGTCTTGAGGGCTTTTCTTTTTTTTTTTTTTTTTTTTTTGGTTTTTCGAGACAGGGTTTCTCTGTGTAGCCCTGGCTGTCCTGGAACTCACTCTGTAGACCAGGCTGGCCTCGAACTCAGAAATCCGCCTGCCTCTGCCTCCCAAGTGCTGGGATTAAAGGCATGCGCCACCACTGCCCGGCTCTTGAGGGCTTTTCTAAGTATGATAACAATAAGAATTTATTAACTAGTCTACATAAGCTTTCACTAGCATGTATGATAACACTAACTATCTATTGATTAGTTCATGTAAACTTTCACAAGCACATGTGATAACAGTAAGTATCAAGTGTCTAGTCCACATAAACTTTCACTAGTTTATGAGTGGTCATGTACTCACCTAATTGCGTCATTGGTCTCTGAAACAGCTCTTAAATATTCTTTCAAATAATAATAATTAAAGCAATATTTCCGGATCCTAAAGCCACGCCATCGTCTCTGAATCTATTGGCAATAAAAAGATAAAATATGTAAATAAAAAGATATAGTATTGAACATTTTTCATAAAAATATACTTCTTAAAATTCAAGATGATAATGTCTAATAACGTCTATCAAATAAAGGCTTGGACAATGCCACAACTAGGCATCTTATGCCACCAAGTAAAACCTCTAGTGCCAGGAATGGGCTACATATTGTTGAGTCACTAGCCAAAGAGGTCGTGTGGGCCACCCCTCTCAAACATCACAGTATGTTGCCACAGCTATTTGGTTGTTTTCCACAACCTGATGGTGAGACCTTAGGAAGACAAGGTTTGTGTGATGGAGCACCCTAAGTCAAACTGGTGTCCAACTAAAGCCTCACTCCTACTGACTAGCATTCACAATTCTGGAGGGTACTCGGCACACTAGGAGAAAAACAATCATCAAAGTCACCTAGCTAATCAACCTTGCTATCACAACAGCCATGACTGCAAAATATTCTGGTGTGATAGCAGCTCAAATGAAACAGGAGTAACCAACTACTTTGACTGGCTTTAAGGCTCACTCCATGAGATGGATCCATATTCTGACACTGCTAACATGGCAAAGAACCTGAGACTAGATCAATCATGAGCCTTAGGGGAAGCATCACTATCATTGGGCTGCAGGAGAGGCCCACAGTTGGATAGTGTGTAGAGTGCTAGGCTTTGGAGCGTTCAGTCGTTAATGGGATGCCCTGATCAGACATCTAAGTGGAAAAGGTGGTAAAAAGGGTTGGGAGGCAGAAGTGGGAGATTACTCCAAAGAAACAGCAGCTTCTAGATACAATCTCACTGATGCACACATGAACTCATAGAACTGTGACAGCATGTACAAGATCTGAACAGAGTCACAGCCGAAAAAATAGCAGCACCGAGAAAGGGGCATGAACACAAAATCCCACCCTTAACCATCTGCAATTGGTAATTTCTGGGAGAGGGAGACTCCCTTTCTCCAATGGAGTATCACTTGGTATATCAGCCACACTCCAGGCCAGGTTCCCATGCCTAAGACTAGCTTGCCAACACTACATGGACTTCATGGTTTTTGTGTGCTTTCTGTTTGTTTTGCTTTTTTACTATTTGTTTTATTGGTTTTAATTTTGAAAATCTGTCTGCTTTGATAGTCTCTCTTTGTTGTTGTTGTTTTGAGGTAAGGGGAATCTGGGAGAAATTGGGGGAAGAGAAAGCATATGATCAAAATGTATTGTATAAATTTAAAAAAAATAGAAATTCTCAAGAATAAATAAAAACACAAAAAGCATCTTGGGAGTTTTCTATAAATATAGTTAGTGCATTAGTTGTAGATGTAAGTGGTGCCAATATATGTGTTATAAGATATCACAAAGATAAAAATTAATTATCTGCTATTGAATTTGTGTGTGGTTGCTGTGTGAGTGGTGTATATACATATGCGTTAGCATGCCTCATGTGTGGGAGTGCTTGTGTGGGTAAAGGCCCACATACATGTGAAAGTCAAATGTTGGAGTCAGATATTTTCTTGATCACTGTCCCCATTCTTTCCTTAGGCAGCTTCTCCAGCTGCAGCCATGTTTGCTGGTTGGAAAAGTCTAACTAGGCAGCTTTCCCCACACCTTGTCTCTCCCTCTCAAGCACTGGGGTTATAAGCATAGGTCACCCTTCCCACTGCACTTACATAGATTCTGGGAATCCAACGTCCTAACCTCATACTTATCAAGGAAGCTGTTTATCCACTCAACCATCTTTCTGGGCATGCAGTTGCTTTCTTAGGTATGTGGTCACAGCAGCATTGTAGATTGTATTAGATCTAATTAAATTGTTAAATTGAGTCTGTCTTTAAACAAAATGTTATTTTTGTTCTTTTATTTATTTTTAACTTTGATTTTTATTTTTTATTATAATTATGCTATTTCTCTCTTCCCTTTTCTTTTTTCTTTTTTCTTTTTTTTTAGGGAAAGGTGGAACCCTGCATCCAAAGAAGCCAGAACTCTCAGCTCCCTGTCAGCTCTGAAACTGCAAATATCTGCTCCGACTTTTAGGAAATCATTATTTAAACTGAATAAAAACTGCTAACTGGCTTGGATGAATGCTGACATCTTGGGAAAGTTGATCTAGCTACCAATAAACTACAACCACCCATTATAAAGTTGCTGGTCCTACTGTAGCCGTAGGCACTAACCCACAGTCTGTCAGGCAAGCCAGAGTCACAAGTTGCCTCAAACACCAGGCCTCAGGCTGCTGTTATGATTTAGATCTGCTGTGGGCAGTCAACTTATTTCTTTTTTTTTAATTATTTATTTTATTTTTTTTAATTTACATTCCAAATCATTTCCCCTTTCCCGTTTCCTCCCTCCCCGAAAGTCCCATAAGCCCCCTTCCCTCCCTCTTTTCTCCATTCAACCCCCTCTCATTACTCTGTCCTGGCGTTCCCCTACATCCAGGCTTTCCAGGACCAGGGGTCTCTCCTTCCATCTTCTTAGAAATCTATTGATATGCGGATTGTGTCTAGGGTATTCTGAGATTCTGGGTCAATATCCCCTTATCAGTGACTGCATACCATGTGTGTTCTTTTGTGATTGGGTTACCTCACTAAGGATGATATTTTCAAGATCTGACCATTTGCCTAGGAATTTCGTGAATTCATTGTTTTTAATTGCAGAGTAGTATTCCATTGTGTAGATATACCACATCTTCTGAATCCATTCCTCCGTTGAGGGACATCTGGGTTCTTTCCAGCTTCTGGCTATTATAAATAAGGCTGCTATGAACATAGTGGAGCATGTGTCCTTATTGCATGCAGGTAAAGATTCTGGGTATATGCCCAGGAGTGGTATAGCCGGATCCTCCGGGAGTGTCATGCCCAGTTTTCTGAGGAACCGCCAGACTGCTTTCCAGAGTGGTTGTACCAGCTTGCAATCCCACCAGCAGTGGACGAGTGTTCCTCTTTCCCCACATCCTCGCCAACAACTGCTGTCTCCTGTGTTTTTGATCTTAGCCATCCTGACTGGTGTGAGATGGAATCTCAGGGTTGTTTTGATTTGCATTTCCCTAATGACTAAGGATGATGAACATCTCTTTAGGTGCTTCTCAGACATTAGATATTCTTCAGGTGAGAACTCTTTGTGGAGCTCTGTACCCCATTTTTTAATAGGGTTACTTGCCTCTCTGGAGTTTAACTTCTTGAGTTCTTTGTATATATTGGATATTAGCCCTCTGTCGGATGTAAGGTTGGTAAAGATCATTTCCCAGTTAGTTGGTTGCCGCTTTGTCTTTTTGACAGTGTCTATTGCCTTGCAAAAACTTTGTAATTTAATGAGGTCCCATTTGTCTATTCTTGATCTTAGAGCATAAGCTATTGGAGTTCTGTTCAGGAAATTCTCCCCTGTGCCCATATGTTCAAGGTTCTTCCCTAGTTTCCCTTCTATTAGTTTCAGTGTGTCTGGTTTTATGTGGAGATCTTTGATCCACTTAGAATTGAGCTTAGTGCAAGGAGATAAGAATGGGTCAATTTGCATTCTTCTACATGTTGACCTCCAGCTGAGCCAGCACCATTTGTTGAAAAGGCTATCTTTTTTCCACTGGATGGTTTTAGCTCCTTTGTCAAAGATCAAGTGGCCATAGGAGTGTGGATTCATTTCTGGGTCTTCAATTCTGTTCCATTGATCTACATGTCTGTTACTGTACCAATACCATGCGGTTTTTAACACTATTGCTCTGTAGTACAGCTTGAGGTCCGGGATACTGATTCCCCCAGAGGTTCTTTTACTCTTGAGAATAGTTTTAGCTATTCTGGGTTTTCTGTTATTCCAGATGAATTTTTGAATTGCTCTTTCTAACTCTATGAAGAATTGAGTTGGGATTTTGATGGGGATTGCATTGAATCTGTGTATTACTTTTGGTAAGATGCTCATTTTTACTTTATTAATCCTGCCATCTCTTCCCTTTTCTCACTCTAAGCCCTGTTCTCTTTCAAATTTATAGTGTCTTTCTTAAATTGTAGTTATATAGATTCACAAGGGCTTGGGTTCAAGCCTTTAGTTCATGAATTAGGGGAAACCCTAATAGCTAATGTTGGTTCTACTTGTTTTTCACTTTGAATAGTAGCCCTCTAGTAGCCCCGGCTGGCCTGAGACTCAGTAAGGAAGTCAGGCTGTCTTCAAATTTACAGTCTTGCCTTGGCTTCTCGAGTGCTGGGTTGGTGGCTCCTGGCACATGCCTGGTCCTGTGCTGCATCCTGCCCATGACTTGACTGCTGTTTGAGCACTGTTAGCAACAGCTGACTTCTCGTGTGTCAGGTGGGATCTGAAGCATTTTACTTCTGTGCTTAACTTCAGAACACTTCTATGTGCAAAGTATTATCTCATCATAGAACTCATGTGATCTTCCTATAATGATTCAGCTATCAGATGTCTCTAGCCATTGAGCTGGAGCAGTTACAAATCTATTCTTCTAATTGTTCCAAACATAATTGGAAAAATAAATGAATTATGATTTTTTTTAACCAAGGAAACTTCTTTTCGAAGCTATCTTCTTTTTGCCTCACACACAGAGATCCAAGCAGTCCTGTTCTTAACAAAAGACATAGCTAGGTTTCTCTGATCTGAGAGGAACATGGAGCCATGTGGTTACACACTGACTAAGCCCCAAGCTTCCCAGATGCTCTCAGGCATCATGAGAATCCGTTTTTTTCCATCCTATATCCACCCGTTTTCCTGACAATTCAGGCCTCAATGGAAAGTGTGATATCAATGTTGAGGGCAGAAAGAAAAAAAAAAGAGTCTGCACTTATCTCCAAGAGGAGAAGACAGAAGCCACTGAGTCCCATTGCTGGTCTTCCAGAGGCTTAACTGTGCAATGGCACACACATGAGCACCTGCCCTGCAGGATTCAGTCTTTCCAAATTTAGCACAGTTTCAAGGCTACAAGGATGTCTGTCTTCTCTAAATGTATTTCCATATTCAATACAAGAGTCTAGTCTCCAGGTCATGGAGTTTTATCCCCAAAACTGTTTTTGTTTGCTTTGCTTTTGAGACTAGCTAAAGGATATTTACCTTAACATGCATGTAAATAAAATATTGAATCAATACTCAATAAACAACAATGCTGTCTGAAAGTGTCTTAGTTAGGGTTTCCATTGCTGTGAAGAGACATCACGACCAAGGCAATTCTTATAAGGACAAAACCTAATTGGGGCCTGCTAAAAGGTTCAAAGGTTCAGTCCATTATCATGATGCATGGCAGCATCCAGGCAGACATGGCATTGGAGGAGCTGAGAGTTCTACATTTTCTTCCAAAGGCAAACAGTCTTCCAGGGAGCTAGGAGGAGGGTCTCAAAGCCCAACCCCACAGTGACACACTTCCTCCAACAAGGCCACACCCACTCCAACAAGGTCACGCCTCCAAATAGTGCCATTCCCTGAGCTAAGCATATTGAAACCATCACAGAAAGAATTGTTCTTTGTCATTTTAAAGCCTTTCATATCCATTTTACAGTCTGATATATGTAGGGATTTTAATATTTTAGTTGCCTTTCAGTGTGGAAAAAATGACTAAAACAAAACAAAAAACAAAAACAGCATAGCAATTGTGAGTGTATTAAACTAGAGACAGAAATTCTCACAACCAGATGAAGTAACAAAGCAATGCCATGTAGCTACATTGAGAACCTGTCAACAGAATGTTTTTCAAGTTATCTTAATTTGCTTTTCTGAGTTACTTGCTATTTATTTTAACTATGGGAGAGCTGCAAATTTGTGTTTGTAAAAGCCAAAAGGTATCATATCCCCTGGAGCTGGCACTATATGCAGGTGTCACATGCACCTGATGTGGGTAGGTGCTCCACCTGATGTGGGGAGGTGCTCCACCTGATGTGGGTAGGTACTCCACCTGATGTGGGGAGGTGCTCCACCTGATGTGGGGAGGTGTTCTACCTGATGTGGGTGGGTGCTCAGAGCCAAGCTTCCTATGGAAGAGCAACAATAGGAAGCTCCTCAAATGGTCTCATTTATAGATCAGCTCTTTAGATCTAACTAAAATTAAAATTATATAATATTTAATTTGAAAAGTCTCCATAATTAAACCAAAATCATGCAATATCTGACAATATGGAGGAATTGGTACAAACCACTTTCTAATGAAACAGAGAAACAAATCAGAGTATACATATGCAAGTATGAGAATATTTGCTTGTTTCTTCTAATATAATGCTCCAACTTCATGCTGAAGTATAGATTATGAGCCTCAGTTGAAAGAAGAGAGAATTGTTGCATAGTGTGGTCAACTGATTGCCTAAGGTCACAAGGGTGGCTGGGTGACTTCCCACTTTGCAGCATTCTTTTCTGTTTACATAGCAACTTTATGATAAGAGGGCACTTGGAGAAAAGCCCTGAGGAAAATGTTTCACTCACTGTTGGTGCTGAGGACAGCTCATTCCTGAAAATACTACTGAATTCAAATAAAATTAAAATTTCAGCACACATCAAGATGTGGGAGAGGAGTGAGCACGAGCGTGGTGGCTAAGGGTCTGTGAATGCCAGAGCAGACAGAGACTGAGGCCATTCCTCAGAAAAGCAGCCTGTGAGAACAAACACACAATGGCTGAGTCACCTATGCTAACACTGAAAGGAATTCTTGAGATTGGGAGATGGTGGGGGCGGATGCGTGAGGTGGAGGATGTGCGGAGACACAATGCCAGTGGCCTGGGCTCCTTCCTTTTCCGACTCTAGCAAGGACTGGAAATAGTAGCAACCTCATCCATGCAGGCTTAAACTGAACTTCTGAGATCCTGATATTCTTGGCACATAGCCTAGTTGTGAAATCCTTTATTCACAACTGTATTCTAAAGGAATAAGTGATAGTCAAGATAAAAATGAAAAGTTGTTCACACTAAATAAACTACAGTCATGGTTACTGATGCTGGGATGAAACACCATCATCAAATCCAGCTGGGGAGGAAAGGGTTAATTCAGCTTATACTTCCACACTATACTGCATCATTGAAGGAAGCAGGACAGGAACTCACACAGGGCAGGAACCTGGAGGCGGAAACAGATGCAGAGGCTATGGAGGGGTGCTGCTAAGTGGCTTGCTCTTCCTGACTTGTTTGACCTGCTTTCTTAGATAATCCAGTACCACCAGGTTAGGGGTGGTTCACCCACAATGGCCTGGGTCTATCCTCATAAATCACTAATTAAGAAAATGTTCTATAGGCCTGCCTACAGCCTGATCTTATGGAGGCATGTTCTCAATTAAGATCCCCCTTTCTTTGATGACTTGTGTTTGTGTCAATTTGACATTAAACTAGCCATCCCAATAACTTAAGAGGGTTTGTGTAAATGTGTGTATAGGAGGAGCTGGAAGCAACTTAGCCTTGGGTGAGCAAAGAGAACAGCTGTCAGGGAAGGGGCTGAAATTCATTCTGCTTCATGTATTTCCAAGTGTAACACTAACATTCGTTCTCACATTCTTTGTGAACAAGGCAAGGTTTCATGTTATATAGGAAAAAACTGAGATAGAGTCAGAACACACCCTCATGCCTTTCTTGCTCTGAGGTGCACACTTTCTGCATGTCTCATGTATACGTTATAAGGAGAAAGAGTGCCTCTAGTATTAAAGACATGTTCTCTCTCCAGAGAGACCAGCACAAAGGTACTGGTTAGTATAGACCGGCCATGTAGGAGGGGATGTGGCTATATTTCCTGCATGAGCACAACTGATACAGGGCATTTCTGTATATTTCCTATTGATATTCAAGTCCCAGAAAATGGGCAGTTTAAAAAAATAAATTTATAACACTGTTTTTCTTAATTTCAAGGTGAATAGGTGACAACTTTAAAAAAAATAAAAAATAAAAAATAAATGGCTAGTATTCATGCCCTTCAAAGTAATTAGGAACTTTCAGAAGTGATTGGAATAAAACAATTATTGTCATTGATCAGCTCTGAACAGATAATTTTAAACAAAGTCATTGTGTGCTCAGCAGATTACAGCTTGTTAACCGGCAAGTTCTAAATGACCTCTTAAGCTCGTCAGATCAGTGATGCATACTCCTCATTAAGTAACACCACATTGTAAGTGGTCTTATAAATAATGTTTATTCTAAGCACTGAAACAAATGGCAAAACCTTGATATATCAAAAGCCATCTGCTCACAGAACAGAGTTTCCTCCACTGCGTTTATCTTTATTCCCAAAAATCCATAGTAATCTGAATGTCAATGGAAGAGAAACAAAGGTTTTTTTCCTAAAATAAAAGTGACAGTGGGCTGGACAGCAAACCTGCTGACAGCGTCCCCCAGTGCTGAGGCCCTGAGTTCCTCCCGAGAGCGTGGCAGCACTCCTCCACTCTCAGCTCTTGCCTTTGCCTTCTCTATGAAGTGATGTAAGTGCTTTGCTTGTGTAATTGTAGTAACAGGAAGAGGGAAGAGACACTAATTGGCATAGTAATGGAAGCGTCATGAGGCATACACTTAGCCTTGTGGACATGGCCCTTTCCTATCTTCATACCAACACTCAAGTTTGGGGAACCTTTGTTTCTGTGACTGAGACCAATGCTCTTCATTTTGTAGCCACAGAACCGTAACACCACCTTGGCCTATGAGACCTTCAGTATCCTCTTTCTAAAAGGAGTTTTACCGATGTATCTCCTTCAAATCACCAAAGTCATTACTGTAAATCCCTTACTGAATGGCATAATAAATAGGAATAGAATCATAAGTAGTCTAAAGAACTGAGATGCAGCTTTATGTATACATATTTGGCTACTTTTTAGTAGAGTCACTATATAAATTTTTCTTACAGTCTTTATGTTTAGACATGAAAGAAACAAAGGAAATGATAATTTGACATTGTGATTTACATTAATTCATAGCTGTAAAGGTAAGTGAGTCACTAAAGTTACAGCACTTTGCAAATCTGTTTTAAGTCATTTTTAATGTTCATCTTGCTGTTATGGTTTTTATTTTCCATAAAGCCTGCACTTCAATCTGAACTGAAGTGATTGGGGTGCTAAAATCAAGACAAATCACTCAAAATAAGAATCTGCTGGCCTCCACCCACCACCAGTGGCTTTACTACTAATGACATCTGATTGAGAAATCGCTACAAGTGTTCCAGGACAAAAGCGACTCTCCAGGAACCAATCAATTACATTTCTAGTCCAGTCCCTGCCACAGTGCCTACTCTGGGATTTATACATTTTAAATATCTCCAGCAAAAGCAAAAGCAATTTCTTTTAACAAGGGTGCTCACTCCTTAGTGCTGCATAGACAAATCACTTAAGTCAAAGGACTTCCATCCACAGGGACGAGGAGGAGGAGTCAGTGCTGACGCCACCCTGAGATACCTGTGTAACCACTTCCCTAAGTCAAGCATTGGAAATGGAAGAATAATGAGACTGTCATGGGCCCCAGGGGCTTCCAACATAGCTATGGTGGGGGCTAGCATGTAAACCAGTAAGGTTAATAAAGTGTTATCAGTTTTAATAGAAAAATATGTCTACAGTGAAGTAGAGAAATAAAAAGTCAGAGAGTGATAGACTCTACAGGGAGAGGAGGATCATAAATCCTGCAGAGAAAAGGTGTTCTTTTTTTTTTTTGGTTTTTCGAGACAGGGTTTCTCTGTGTAGCCCTGGCTATCCTGGAACTCACTCTGTAGACCAGGCCGGCCTCGAACTCAGAAATCCACCTGCCTCTGCCTCCCAAGTGCTGGGATTAAAGGCGTGCGCCACCACCGCCCAGCATAGAAAAGGTGACCCATTAAAAACACAGCACGTTAGGGTGTGGGTATCTATCATGAAAATAAAACCACGTTCATGCACTTGTTCTTTTTTACCGAAGTATGGACACTTACTTAGTACTGGTTGCAAATAAGTCTTTACAACTGCTCTGCTCCATGAGCCTCTGCCATGACATTTGTCATGCTAGCAAAGTCTTACATGCCACTGAAGAGAAGCCCACTTACAAGTAAATCCAGTTCTAGCCACTGCTCACTGTGATCAGCTAACCTTAAAAATCAATCTTCGTTAAAGGATCATTTACAGCCTCTACACGTCAGCCTTGTCCTATCCTATGACAAAGTTACCTTTTCAAAAGCCTCTGGAGGGAGCCTTTAAACTTCTTGTAGAGGTGTGTGTGTGGGTGTGCACTTGTAAACGTGAGTGTCGTGTGTAGAGGTGGGCATTCACATGGTAGGCTGAAGCAGAAGTGGGTCTTGGTCGATCTCTCTCCAGCCAGCCTCTCTCAGTGGGCCCAAAGCTCATCGACGTGCCTCTGTCTCTCCCTCTACCTAGTCAACTGTAGGAACCACCAGCCTGTCTCCACCCACCAGCACTGGGAAAGTACCCCCGCCACCATCGGCTTTTTACAGAAGTTCTGGGGATCAGAATTCAGTTCCTTGTTCTTGCATGTCTAGCATTTACCACTTAAGCCATATCATCTGCCCTAAAGTCACCTGCATGAAAATTAGCACATGAAATGAACACAGACAGGATAGAAAAAAATGTCTGTGCGGGAAACAAACGTTATTATTGTTAAATCATGTGAATAATTTTTAATTGCATTAGATGAGGTAGGACTCTTAGATCTCAGAGCCATGTTCATGTATTTATCATGATATGTCCATATCATGACATGTGAACACTCATGCATTACTTCATTAATATTTGTGGTCTTCCTTTAGCTACGGCTCAGAGGCCCCGACACTGTGGAGCACGGGCATTTATAACCCCGTGGTTTACATCTTCCTCTCTCGGCAATGCCACCAGGGGTTTGGCATCGCTAACTTTTTAACTAGTGTTCTCTCCCCTCCTCCATTAGCAGAGCAACCAGATTTGCATTACCCTGCCTTGCTCGGTTTATTAAAAGGGAATTCAGGGCACAATTGACTTTTCATCTGTTTAACAAGTGAAGAAATATTTACCCTGACAGCCATTTCATTGTAGAGATTCATCTTCATAGTATAATATGCTGCCTGTGAATCAAGAGAAAAAGAAAAGATGGCATAGATTTCAGTTACATAAAGACAGTGCAGCCTATTTTTACATATAAAGGATAAGAATCTTTATACATAATACATAATAAGAGTTCTGCGCTTAGAAAATGAAATCAAACTTTGTATTGAAGAGATAGGCTTCCTAATACATAATGCAAGCTTAACCAGGAAAATCTATGGTAGTCAAACTCAGAGCTAATGGAGATATATGATCATAAAATGCTCTCCGCTGAGTTTGATAATCAATGGTGCTCTTCTGAGAATAGAATAACAAAGCAGAAATATTCACAAGTGCTGGTGACACGTCGTATTGTATGATTTATTCACTGGGGTTCTTTTAGCCAAAACTCACAGGAACATAAAAGGAATTCATATTTCAAGACGTCGGGTTTAATGAAAAATTCAAAGAATTGCTGTCTTCAGTCGAAACCATTCAAGGATACGGATGCAGTGATGAGGCAAAATTGTGCCTTCCAACCATCTATGTGAGATGCTATGTGCTTCCAACCATCTATGTGAGATACTGTGCTTAGCTGCCCCCTGAGTCAGCCTTGGGAATTTTGTTTCATTTAGTATTCATTTTACCTCCATAAAATCACAAATATAATGATATCACGTTCCAGCAAATCCCTTGGTAGAGGGAAGGTTTCCCAAAGTCTTGGTTTCCAAGAAAGATACTCTATTAATGCCCCAATCTATGTTTAGTAAAGAAGCATTTAGCAAGGTTATTTTATTCTAATGAAAGTACTTTGTTGAGTCAAATTTACCTATCTGCTCTGCCTTTTAATTAAAAATAAAAAAGTCACAGGGCTCACCACTGCAAAATCACCAGTGAAACAATTCATATATATATATTCAATTAACACAAAACACACTCTTGCCTCATAAAAGAGAGATAGTTTAGCTCAGGAACACAGATTCAGGTTACCTACAAATTTGCTCTTATGCGGTAACATGGCAACACTGAAATTTTAATAGAGAACAAGGAAAGTTGTAATGGAAGACCCATCATGGAGGAGGAGCACAGCTAAGCAGGGAAATACTAGCCGTAGGCCTTGGATCTTCTGATGAAGCCTTAGACTTCGGTTGGTAGAAACCAGAGGCTTTTAATCCACTCTGAAAGGTTTTACATATTAGTAAGAAGGATGTTAGGACAGTCACAGAGGTGGGTAAAGAATGATTAAGGAATCTGAAGACGTCAAGACAAATAGTAACTGTGATCTGGACCTGCAATGTTCTAATTCTCCACAGGCACTGCCTTTCTGACCAGCTAGTCGCCTTGCAGAATAGCCAATGTAAGGTGTATGGTCCTTCCCAAGAGCTTTCCTTTATAAAATACAAGTACATACATTTTTATCCAGTCTAAAGCCATGCAGGTAACAGAACTCCACCCTAGCTTATGCGTGCTAAACTTTCTGGGAAGAAAAAGGACAAAAAACTCAACCCTCTATCCTGGGCACTTTTTCCTCGTGTTGGACAGGAATCTGTACAAAGGGCTTTCCTTCTGATTAGCCTGCGCGGTCACCTAGTCTGACCCAGAGCAAACTGTGGAGAGCCACAGTGATGTGTTATTCATATACAGGCTGGGCAATTAAAAACCAGGATCATGCTGTGGGCATTGTAAGAGTTCGCGTACAAGCTGCTTCTAAGAAGCCTTTGCGCCTGTAGCTCCACAGTGGCGCCGCTCATGTATTTTGCTTGGAAGACTTGAGACCCTCACTTCATCGACCCTTTCCAGTTATTCCCTGAGCATGCTCAGGCCGTCTTTTCTTTTAGCTGTAAATACTCATTCTTTAATTTTACTCCATCAGATATCTTCATCACACTGGTTTGTACAAAATAATACTTTATTAAGTCCTTTGAAATAAAAAAAGACCTTCACAAATTCTTAGTTGTGTAACATGAAATGCTTTAACTGTAATGAACACACTTGAATGGTTTATCTCTAGGAGTGAGTATGATGAAATTCTAAGATGAAGCTTGTAGTACACAACTGTTTCATTTCTCCACTAGAATAATGGTTGCTGGCAAGAATATGCCTATATTGCTTTCGTTATCTCTCTGCCTCTTTGCCTGTCTGTATATCTTTCTTACACCTTCCTTCTCTTCCTAAGAAGTAATTTATAATGAGGAGTCAGATAAATGAGAAGAACGCTCACATGGGGCAAAAATCAACAATCAAAGCTCACCACAACTATCAAGATTTCTTTCCCATCATCACTAACGATTCCTTCCCTAATCCTCCGGTATGATTCCTCTTGTTCTCAATTGTCTGTCTGTCAGTCCTGCCTGAGATCTCTCACCAGTCCTTTTTACACTGCACAGATTCTTTCCTGGTTTTCTGGTAAGCATTGATAATGGAATCTGTCCTTCTTCCTATTCCAAGTACTACCAACTGGAACTTAAAATAGTAGTTCCCTAGCTCCAGTGGGTACTGTTAAGTGGTTTTCAAACTGAGTTTCTGCAAGAAAACAACAAAATGGAACTTCAAAAACCTTAAGTTATATTTTAATGTATACATATATAATGTTTGTTTCTGTAGACAACTTATAAAGTAATATTTCCTATACACTTGCTATTATACTTTTATTTTATTGCCCATCCTCAACTCTCTGTTGCTTCCCCTCCCCCTCCCTCTTCTGTTATGTCAGATCTACTCCATTCTCTGCTCTCTCTGGTGATTCCAGGACAGAAACAAAACAAACAAACACAAGGTAGCCAAACAAAGCAAAGCAAACCTGTTATGACTCCTGACTAAAGGTCCTCATCTCCCGAGGCCTGCTATTGTGCTCAGCCTTTGACCTTCTCCGTGCAGCATGGGTCACTCCCTGAGGTCACACTGCCAGACCACCTAGTCCAGAGGCTTCCTGTTCATTTTAGCTCCAATGGCCTCTGGAATCCACATTTCAGTCTCTATTTAACTCCTTGAAGGTTAAGTGTCTACTGGAAGCATTTTTCCTTGGATGGTCAGATTTCTCCTCTTCTTTGGATTTGGCTTACATCTTTTTATGCATAGTACACACTGGGGCAGGAACAAACCCTGTGTTAGCTAATCTTTCCATTCTTGTTAAGCATTTTGAAAGAAATCAAGAAGAGAGAGATTAGATTCAAGGAAGAAATGTCCAACTCATTCAGAAACATCCCATTTAAAGTAACACGCACCCTCACCATCCTGATGTGTGGCCAGTGCTTACCAAAGCTTGGGGAGCACGAAGGATTAAGAAGCCCTGTGCATGAACACAGAGGCTGCTACGAGAAGCTCTGTCTTCCACATTACTGCAGCTCTGAGTGTATGACTAATTATTGCAATGATTTACTGTTAGATAATCACGAGGGCATGCAATGCCTTGTTTTCACTGTGGTTGGTATCACTGATTTCTAAAATAACCTCATTTTTTGATATAAAAAGCTAAATACAACTCTATTCTTTCTCATAGTTGCCATTAGTATAACGTTTAGGAGCAGGTGAATTGATTAATTTATTTCATGATTGTGATGAAATCAATAGAATTTTACATGAATAACTCAAAGAGTTTTAAGTCATCTCGTGTTTGCTGTTTATTTTGAAGCATAAGACTGTAAAGGGAAAGAATTGACACATTTTGCTCTTTTCCTGGACAATGAAGGTGAAGAAGGCTCCCTACACTGTAACTGATTTGGAAATCCCAGGAAGAGAAACACCAAGACAGTGGGATATTTTCCCATCTATAGAAGAAGCCCTTGTCTAATGCAAAATTAAAAGTCTATAGAAGCAGTCTCTTACTATGTCAGTCTTTTACTAGTTTAAAATTAGCAGCACATTATATATATATATATATATTTTTCTATAATAAGAACAAATTGGCATTTGCCATAATAACATACAATGGAATCTGAGAGCTGATTTTTTTTACCCTGTTTAAAGTCATGTAAATTTCTTTTCCTTATTATTCAGTCAAATGTTCTATCAAACATTAATCCTTTGTAAGAAATGTAGTATGGTTTGTTACTTAATACTGTGAGATTTGAATCTCCGCTATGTAGTAAATAATTTTTGTAGATTGAACAATAATGTTTTAAACCACAATTATATTTATCAGTTAAACAGTTCTACCATAATACTATGAATGTATGTCACTGACTGGATGATCACAATTTAAATGATAGAACTAAGTCACATACAATACTTTCACAATAACTTATCGAATTATTCATGAATTACAATAGTCTTTCTAGTTCTGAACTTTCTTCAGACTGTGCTAGAAAAAGAATATCCGATATAGAGCATAGTGGTATTTACAAATAGTAAAGTCAAGAACAAGAAAGCCTCTGAAAGCCAGCTTGAGTGTGAACTATGCCCTACCAACTCACAGCATATGGCCCAGCCTCAAGTCAAAAGAAGAAGAAGAAGAAGAAGAAGAAGAAGAAGAAGAAGAGGAAGAGGA
Organism: Tokudaia tokunoshimensis; assembly: GCA_036184795.1. Classification (NCBI taxonomy): domain Eukaryota; kingdom Metazoa; phylum Chordata; class Mammalia; order Rodentia; family Muridae; genus Tokudaia; species Tokudaia tokunoshimensis. The sequence continues at coordinate 8,294,103 of BTHU01000013.1, read as the reverse complement.
AGAGGAAGAGGAAGAGGAAGAGGAAGAGGAAGAGGAGGAAGAAGAGGAGGAAGGAGGAAGAAGTAAAGTTTGAAAGAGTTTGAGTCATCTAAAACATGAAGGAAGATACCTTCTGTATATGTCACTTCACAGAACATTCCTAGGAGCAAGTGAATGCAATAAAATGCAGAGAATGGTAGTGTGAAGGTCACATCCAGTCCTGGCCAGCCCTCTAATGTTCTCCACATTCCCTGGGCCAGGAGATCACTGTGCTCAGGTCTTTCACTTTTCTAATGCCAAGCTCGTCCCTGGAACTTCGTTCACAGTTTTCTCCAAAGCCAAGTTCAAGAGTCATTTCCTCGACCTGCAGAGACTGCGCTAACGGTCCATAAGCACGGTTGCTATCTATAGGTGCCTTAATAGGAGGCAGGTGGCACATGAGGAATGAGATGAAGTTGTCCTATGGCTTCTAAATTCATGCACACGTGTTTTCCTATACACATAAGAACATGCATACAAATGCACACGCACAACACAATATGCATGTATAGATAAAAGAAAATGTTAAGAGAGAGAAGACAGTAATACTGGAAACTTCTTTCTCTGAGTTCAGAAGCCTGAGTGACCATTGTATGGAAGTCCTTTATACTCATTTGCAACTTTTCTATACAACTGAAACTGCTTCAAAATTACTATTTAGATAGCCTTAAATATCAATAAAGGTACACTGAATTTTTAAAAAGAAATCTGGGTGTCAAAACTGGAATAAAAAGAAGAACGCAAGCTTGGATCTAAAAATTAGCACTAAAAGGCATCAAAAGAAGTGTGTTTGACAGAAATGCGAACAGAATGTGGATATCTTGTCTACCATGAATGATAAAAAAGGTTCAGGTATAAAATGAAGTTCTCCATTAACATAGCATATTAAATTCAGATACAAGCAAAACTCTGCCTCTGTACACATTTAAATAAACAATAAGGGCTATTTAAATGTATTCTAAACAAAAGGAAAGTACCAAAATGCCTGGCATTCAACTTGGAAAAAAATAAAAAAGAAAGAAGGAAAGAACAAAAGGAAGAAAGGAAGGAAGGAAGGAAGGAAGGAAGAGAGATCCCTGGCCCGGCAGGTGAAGTGCTCAAGGCATTATGGACTTGAAAATATTCTTCCAGAAGTTTCCTGTCAAAATGTTAAACACAGAGTCAGGCATTTGATTTCTTAATTCAGAGGCTTGTGTTTCAAACAATGTATTTATCAAAATCAAGAGATGAAAGAAGTTAGACACTGGAATTGGACTGATTTCCAGTTAGGTACAGTTTATTTCTGTGCCTCAATAAAGGGAGCAGCAATAATGTACTAAAAAAATTAGTTTCCCTATCTAGCTATTCACAAAAATGTTAGGATATCATGTACTAAAGCACCTTTGTGGAAGAACACAACTGTAACGAGGCACATTGTGTGTCCTCGCCAACCTTCAGGGAAGGAGGTGAGCAGTGACCAGAGTTGTCACACCTTGTAAAACAATTCTAACAGCCTAAATCTGCTAGGTATGTGAACTGTGATGCCAAGCACACATGTGCATATCGGTGCCTTGCATGCACAACATGCCACATAGATATTGTAAAAGCCAAATTTTAAAGAACATCTTGAATATATAAGTTTCAAAATGCCTGGCAGATAGCATTTATTTGTTAAATACCAACCAGCATAAAGACACCATGCAATCATTTGCTGTGTATCAAAACTAATTGCAAATGCATACTGATATATTTATAAATATGCAAATGCTCAATAAAGTCCATCTTGGTACTATTAGTTATTGATTTAAAATAATTTCTTTAAAATTTTGGAAAATTACATTTATTTATTTATTTATTTATTTGTTTATTTATATGTTCCATGGCGGACATGTGGAAGTCAGTGAACAGCTTGCAGGAGTCAATTCTCTCCTTCTACCACATGGGTTGTGGAGATTGAACTTAGGTCATCAGGCTTAGGGACAAGCGCTTTATCATCTGAGCCTTCTCACTAGTTTTATTTACTGATTTTTGAAATTTCATTTACCTTTAAAACAAAACTTGTAGAAAGTACTTCGGAGAGTATGGAGGGATGCCACGTCTGTGTTTACCTAGTTAACATCCTTATGAGCTTGTTGACTGACTAAGAGTCATTAATTAACAATGGGAAAGATCCTGGAATAGGCTACATGCCTGCTTGCAAAGACTTCACTAGAACATACAAAGACTCATCTAAACATATGTCTACTAAATGCACAATGAAAGGTATTTTTGATTTTATTTATTTGTTTATTTTTATGTGCCTTGGTGTTTTTGTACTTGCATGTATGTTTGCGTGATGGAGTTGGAAGCCCTGGAACTGAAGTTACATAGTTTGTGAGCTGCCCATGTAGGTACTAGAAATTGAATCCCAGTCCTTTAGAAGAACAGCCAGTGCTCTTAACTGCTGAGCCGTCTCTCCAGTCCTTGAGTGAAAGGTATTAAAATTTAAATAACTACTGCAGATTAGATTCAATAAAATTAGTCACTTAGAAAAAAATAAGAAAAAGCTTTTCAGGAAAGTCTCCTTCCCAAAATTAAGCACAAATTTGTCCTTGTGTTATCTTCTATGCATTGGTGCAACCAGAGGAAGCCCACTTAACAGGATTTACTTTGGCTCGTGGTTTCTAAGGTTTCAGTCCATGCTTGGTGGACCATTGCTTCTAAGTCATGATCAGATAGAATTGAATAGTAGAAGCACAAAAAAGTCACATAATGAGGCCAGGAAGCAGAGAAAGGGAAGTGAGGGGGGAGGGCAGAGGGAAGGGTGAGGAATAGAGGTGAGGGCTGGAACAAGACAGTCCACAAAGACATACTCCAAGTGACCCTCTTCCTTGAGCTGGACTCTACTTCCTAAAGGTCCAAGAATTTTCAACCTAGCACCAGTACAGGAGACTTCTGGGGACATTTTAAACAGTAACTATTTGTCACAAGGAATTTGTAAACTATGTGTAAACATACATTTTACAGCATGTCATATAACTCAAATGTCAGCATAATAGAAAATTTATATTTACCTCAACAATAAGTTGGCAATATTTTCTGCCTAAGTAACTTCTCCACCACTTTTGAATAATTGTCACTATTCTGTTCAAGTGCCTAGAATGAAAACGGGGTATTAGTACATACTCATTGAAAGAAAGATGTCTCTGTAATTCACAAGGTTACATTTAAATGAAGATTCTGTGTATCTTCACTTTTTCTTGTTTTCCTTGTACTGTTTCTATTTTATCTTGTTTATTTTTTCTCTTTGATACAAAGTCTTGATGCATAGTCTGGAACTCATTATGTACACCCAGTTTGCCTTGGATATATGGAGACCCTCCTGTCCTTGCCTCCCACTGACTCAGATTACAGACAGATATGAACTCTCAAGCTTGACTCTATGCAAATTTTCTTGACCATAAATGTTTTGTTTTCCACCTTAAGACCACTTCTCAGTCAGAAAAGGCTGTTGTCTGCCACAGTTGGCAAAAGAGCTTGAGATTTCACACTTGGAGAAACTGAGGCTCATAGTTGTTCCTAGTTCTTAATGGCAAACCTCTATTTTAATATCATTGCTTTCATCAAACAACATGCTGGGAAATCTCAAGATTCCTCTTCCCCAGTCTCTTTCCTGGTCCATCAGTTCATTGATACAAATGCACTTAATGAGGAATTTCCTTTGGGAGGGTGGTTTCTGGTCAAATGTTCCTACAATATTGAAAATTCTTAAAGGTCTACATATGGCAGACATAGTTTCCTGTATCAGTAAGAAATGATCAGAAGTATACTGTAGCTCTTTTATAGGAACACTATAAACTGAATGACTTTACTGTTGATTGAAATACGGGGGTATCTGAAGTAAACGCTACATCTACAAGCTGTGATTCTCCAAGCATGCACTTCGGGGTGTGAGTGGTGTCTAGGGTAGAATCCGTGTACCTGATAGACAAGCATGCGCTTCGGGGTGTGAGTGGTGTCTAGGGTACAATCCGTGTACCTGATAGATAAGCATGCGCTTCGGGGTGTGAGTGGTGTCTAGGGTAGAATCCGTGTACCTGATATAGGCCCGGACTTGGCACCCTCGGAACCAGCTCTGGATCTTCACAACTGCATCATTCTCGAATTTCCTAAATGAATCAATGGCACTAGAAAAGGTTTAAAGAGTGTTTCATTAGTAACTAATGTAATTCCCAGGCAAGTCAACCTGTTAACCTTAATTTTTAATTTCTTCTAAGATGGTAATTACAATTCAAATGTCATTTCAAAGAAATTAAAATACTAAATTAAGAAAAATGTATTTCAAAAAAAAGCAGTGTTTTAAAAATTAACCTTTCTCTGAGAAGCCATGAGCTTTCAACAGCTTTGTCTACTTTATTTTTAATAATCATCTGTTATGCTACTAATTAATTTGGTAGCATTTTTTTATTAGGGAATGAAAAACAATGTGCTACTTTGTCAGTATTTTAAAAACATAATTATTTGAACTTATGGTTTAAATGCCACTACATATGTATCACACAAAGTAAAATGTCTGCATATTTAACTCCCTCATCAGTTAAATGAACTGCCTCTAATTCAAATGAATCTATCGTCAAATGTCTACTCTGGTAAGAGTCTGCTTCTATTAAAGACTGCAGGGAGTGGGTCACCAGCTTATAAAAAGACAAGAAACTTAATTCTTATGTTTTACTGACTTACAACAAAGAAAGTGTTGGGTCAGGACATCTTTGTTTATGTATCGATCCCAACTGATGTCAATATTACCCTGCCTTCCACTAGTGATTGATAAAGTGACAGCATAGCAGACTGCAGAATGCTTCTTTTCCAAGCCGGCTGGCACACATTTAACACCTCCTGTTTGCTGAATGAACACAGTTGGTGACATGGTGACACCTCTTTCTTACTATTGTTTCTGTATGTTTGTGCTATGTGCAACCAGGTTAAGGTGTGTGTGTGTGTGTGTGTGTGTGTGTGTGTGTGATCTAGAGGTTGGCATGGATATCTTCCTCAATCACTCTCCATCTCATTTTTGTTTTTAATATAGACTCACTGAACCTGGAGCTTGCTGATTCAGACAGGTTGACCAATTGGCTTCAGGGAGGCAACTGTCTCTCTTAGCATCCAGCACTTGGGTTATAGACACACAAGCCTGGCTTTTCATGTGGGTTAAAGGTTCTGAACTGAGGTCAGAACATGAACCTTGCTTTTGCAGGAGATCCTTTATTGACTGGGTTATCTTTTTAGATCCCAGAATTATTTTTACCTGCAAAGATTTATTTTTGTTTTTGTAATGAATGTTAGGTAAAACATGAATTCTATATAAATTTATAGTATATATGTAGAATGAAACAGAATAAATAAAACACTTTCAACAATACAATTTAAAAACAACAGTTATAAGGTTTGCCAAAGACAAACAAAAATAAGATTAGCAATTAATCTGTGAGCACCAAATAGCTATTAAAGTAGATAGATTGCAGGTCTACATACGGAACAAATAACCTAAAATCCAAACCAAGAAGCAAAGAGAGTTATACAAGAACGTGACATTAATCCATGTGTAAAATGCAGTATGGAGAATATTCATGCAAGCCAGCACCATTTTTTGTTCGTATGCTGGCATCAAACGTGCCAGGGGTCAGGAGGTGGGCATCACCTGCATTCTTAGCACTTCAGAACTATGCAAGCTGCCAAGGGAGAAAAGCAGTCAATGGTCCTATTTAGCTACGATGCCTACACACTACAATAGGAGCAGCAAGGCAAAATATCCTCGAAGGTACAAGAGTCAACTGCAGCCTAATTGGACTTAAAGCCTCTCAGTAGGAGAGAATGCATGAGTGACTGTAAATAGAGCCAACCACCCGAGACTGGTGAGGTCATGGTGTGGCTTTTAGGTCATGGTGTGGCTGGTGACATCACGGTGTGACTGGTAAGGTCATGGAGGCAGCAGCTTTCCACTCCCACCACTTTCACTTTCTCCCAAACCAGAATAATCTATAACTGCATTCCTAATACTCATCCTTACACCACAGACAAGTGTACCTTTTACCCCTCATCAAAGAACAGCCAGAAAACTCGGACATCTGTGGTGAGACTCTGTCTTCCTTATAGGACATGAGAGCTGCATACATGAAATTTCAACAATATAGTCACTTAGGCAACAGTTACACAATTACATCACCTATTGATATGTCAACACAAATGGGAGGAAAGTGTCCCATTCCCAGATGAACAGCTACAAGTACTGAAATGCTGCCAAGAGAGGGAGATCAGTCTTCTACACAGATGAAGCCTTAATTGGTTATCCAATACCAAGTGGTCAGCCCGAAAATCATACAAATATGAGCAACCCTAAATGGACTCATGATTGAAACTATATATTCATTCATTTATCTATGTGTATAACAAAAATCAAGAAAAATACCATGAATGTGAGGAATAGGAAGGCACAAGGAGTTAGAGGGATCAGGAATGACATAACGATGGTACGCACACATCACATTTAAAAAAACAATAGCTTAAAAGAAACACCTTATTTGTTATCTTCAGTTAACGTGGTAATCCAGAGCCACGGGCTCATAGGTAGACAAACTACTCTTTCCATTTGTGAGTGCTCCCTCTCACAGCTTTTAAACAGAGTACACTTCTGTGCACAGTAGCTTATCTACAAAGACACAGCAAGGGTGCCCACCAGTCAGGTGGATCTAAGCACTGAAGACTTGATGACAGGTGACACAGGACATCTATAGGTAAAGCACAGCATTGCCACTGAAGAAAGACAATAGGAAAGTAACTACATTGGAATTTGACAGATTAGAAACAAAGTAACCTTGGAATTTCTACATCAACAAAGCTTCTACATTAAACAAAATTTACATTTGCAAAGCTCCAACAGTAGCAGCACGCAACCACAAATCTGATAAGGTATTTTAAAAAGAATCAAACATATAAAACATTGAATATAAGAAATGTTAACTTTGAAAGCAACTAAAATAAATAGATGAACAGAGAAAACGTATGTGTTCTTTAGGACTGTTCTTCACATTCAGAAGCAAAGGATTTTACAAAAACAAATCATAGAATAGGAAAAGCATTGAATATATTCTACATTTTTTGTTTCTGTGTACTCATGGGTGTGTGTGTGTTTTCATGAGGGACAGGCACAGGTGCAAGTGTGCATATGTGGATCGGTCAATGGATAACCTCAGGTGCTGTTCCCAGGTGCCAGCTTCTTTTGAGACATGGTTTCTCATTGGCTAAGAAGGCTGGCCAGCATCCCCAAGAATCCCTGCCTAATGCTGTCCTACACTGAGATCACTAGCCTGTGTGACCACATAGGGAAGTGAGGCTTGAACTCAGGACTCCAAGAGCTTTACCATCTCTCAAACACCATGTATTTTTAAAAAGTGAACATCCAAATCCATACCCCATGCTGAATGTGGTAGTGACTTGAAAAGTCGAGACAGAAGGATTTTAAGTTAAGGGCAGCCAGAGCTCACGTCTCATGTCTCAAAAAAAAAAAAAAAAGGAAAATTCAAATCTCCATTAAACAAAAAAGAACCTTTTTTCTTTATGTCAATGAAGTTCAGATTCCTAAATTTTGTGCTATAGGTGGCACTTGTAAAAAGTAGGAAAGACACACCTCTGTGTTACTCTGCCATTTTTGACAGCTTCCTAAAAAAACAAAGGGTCTGATTTATGATTTTTGCCCCTAAAATTTATTAACTATTGATGGAATCCACAAACTCATTTAAAGATAAATACAGGGAGAGAGAAAGGAGTGAGGAAGAGATGAGGGAGAGAGGGAAGAGGGGAGAAAGAGGAGGGGAAAGTGGGGACAACTAGCTATGTGGTGGTTCACCAGAAACCCCAGACCTTGAAAGGATCAGGAGGGTTTCAGAGGTCCTGAGCTTTACAGCAGGTCTGAGGCAAGCTTGGGCTACCTGACACCCTGACTCAATGAGATAACCAAGACCAGCATTATGTCTTCACGATCATCAAAGTCAAGTACATGGAGGCTATTTGACTCTGAGTACAGAGTGGCAGGAGGAGGTCATCCTGATTACAAATGTAAACAAGTGTGAAGTTACACCATTTTTTATACAGTAAGAAAGTCAAACCATCACTGGGAAGGACCTGCTGTGCTTTAATTAGGAAGCACACATTCTGTACATTCTGCACTGCAGCGGATACTGATGTAGCTTCCAGAACCTTCCTTAGTGAAAATGTGGTGACAAGTGTTTACTTCCAGCATCCCTCACGGGTCTATCATTAGTTGGCCACTGCTCCTGCTAAGAACCCACCAATCCAAATTCATGACACTGTAAGAATCTTAAAGGTATTTCTGAAGAAATAGAGGACACAAGAAGCTGTAAAGAAACTCAGAGTGCCCCGGCATCCATCCCAGGGAAGACCAGAACAGTTCAATAGAACATCATTGGTTCCACCAACAGCAATGGTTTCTGGCTACGCCAAGTAGTTGTGAGTAGAGTGAGTATGTGTTTTCACATGATACTGTACTGAACATTGAAACAAGCAGAGTGGTCTCCTGAAATACCAACTACTACAGAAACAATATGGAATACAATTTTATTCTTGCAGAAAATTAAGTAAATTAATACATCTGAAATGGCTAGAGAAAGCATAATAATGGGAAATATAAGCATAAAAATTTGTGTTCTCATATTTGTAAGAGACAGTTTAACTTAGTGCATGTGAGACAGCACATACAGAATCGTGGTTCTGTGCAGAATCCATAACTCTGAGAATGAAAGAAGAATTTCATTAGCCCGATTCATTACATAATGCCCACACAATGCCTTTGCAAGTAAAAATGATGGGCGAATGAGAGGAAACAAAAACATCTCTTAAAAAACTGTGAATTTAAACGAATTATTGGTTAAATTTCTTAATTTTAAATTCTGTTTATCTGTTAAAATGTCAGTAATGAATACACCAGTGACACATTGGATAGCACAGCGCAAGAACCGCATGGGAAGAACGATGCATGGTATCAACTCAAAGCCAGATCATAATAGGCCAGGACTGAGCAACAGTTCCTGTAGTCTCAGCATCCGGCAGGCTCGGGGGAGAGGAGATCTGAGCTGCTGTACTCCAGGATTTGAAAGTCTTCCTGAATAACACAGGAATAATCCAACTCAAAAACAAGTACATGGAAATTTTTAAAGATTTCTTTTTTTCCTAGTTGATTTTTTACTTCATGTGTATGTTTCTGAATGTATGTAGGCTATGTGGGTGCAGGGACTCATGGAGACCACTTGAAGCTGCAGTTCCAGGTAATTGTGAGGGGCCGATGTGGGAGCTGGAAATCTAACCTGGGTTCTTTGTAAGAGCAGCAAATTGTCCCAAGTCTTTCTAAAGCCATAGACAGATATTATCTATATACTTATTAACATTATTTTTAAATGCTATTTCTGAAACTTACAGGAAAACAAATACTAGTTGGGCAATAAGTTATTCATTAATTCAAAGTTATTTACCACGTAAGAACTGTGTGTATGCTAGTATGCATCTCAAAGTCATACATATGCACATTTTATGTACATGAGTTTGCAAGCAAATATTCTCAAATTTAACATGAATTAAAATTAGTGAAGATTTAATAGCATATTAAAAGATTAAAAAAATTTATCCACACATTCACAAGTGGAAGAGATTGTTTCTAGGAAGGAACAGGGGAAGAGGGATTACCAGAATCCCCTTAAAGCAGTTATCTTTGCTACTCATCTTAAACCAGTTCTTGATCAAGAATAGCAGTGCTATCAAACCATAGCTGACATCGAGATAGAGAAATCAATAGTCAGCATTAGTTCTGCCTTCATTTTTAAAAAAACCTAATTAGTTGCAAAAATTTTATTTTCCCAAGTGTTTTGTTTTGTTTTGTTTTGTTTTGTATGACAGGGTCTTCTTTATGTAGCCCTTGCCTAGAACTGTGGAGCCCTTGCCCAATTCCCCACATTATGGGATGGGAGGCAAGTGTCACCACACTTGGGATGAATGATCTTTGAAACATTTAAAAGTATTATTTACTTAATTTACTAGGGTGTGGCAGCATGTGAAGGTCAGAGGATAATCTGAAGGAGTAGGTTCTCTTCCTTCATAGTGTGGATCCTGACGATGGAACTTGGGTCTTCAGACCTGGCAGCAAGCTCCCTATCTGTTGAACCATCTTACTGATTCCTTAAATTATCTTCTGAAAAATCAAATAACGCCATTGTTTTCTTGAGAGATTTTAATATCCAGCCTCAGAAGACATATCAAAACTTGTGAATGAAGTTATAGCCATTAGTATACCAAACAAAACCCTCCTTGATCTGGCCCATGCATAATTCCCTTATCTTCTTTCATCATTTCAACCCATGGTAGAGCCTTGTATTCCATTAGTTCCCTGAACAAACCATGCTCTCTCTTGCCATTAGACCACAATGTTACTCCTTGAATTGATTTTTCAACTACAACCTCTAAGAGGATCGATCCTAGTAGTGCTTGAAACCTTCTACATCCCAGTGATAACATTTTCATTCTTAGAGGCTGGGCTCACCTTTTACTCATATTTGTTTTTATAAACACAGTAAACTATCTGTGACATTGGAGTAGATGAAATGTGACAGACATGAGAGAGAGAGAGAGAGAGAGAGAGAGAGAGAGAGAGAGAGAGAGAGAGAGAGAGAGAAAGAAGAAGAAGAAGAAGAAGAAGAAGAAGAAGAAGAAGAAGAAGAAGAAGAAGAAGAAAAGGAGGAAGAGGAAGAAGGAGGAGGAAGAGGAGGAGGAGAAAGAGGAAAAGGAAGAGGAGGAGAAAGAGGAAGAGGAAGAAGAGGAGGAAGAGGAGGAGAAGAAAAAGGAGGAGAAGAGGAGGAGGAGGAGGAGGAAGAAAACAAAGCATGTAAGGCCAGAAGAGAAGGCAGAAGACTGTGGGTTTTGGAGTAGGATCTGTACCATTAAGAGATACAGAATTCCTTGTATACAATATCACCAATGGGACAGTGAAACTGCACATCCCTCATAGGTTATAATCTTTGTTTTGTGAAAGTTTTGAATGAAACTAAAGAACGGAAGAAATCTGGTCCAAGTATAAGATAAAAATATAACGCTCTGTCTCAGAAGTGAATGGAAAGATTTCAAAAAGGTAAACGATTAACAGGTACCAAATGCTATGAGATGTTATGGCAGCAAGGTCTCGCTGCAAGGGGCTACAGGGTAAGAGGAAGTCTTTCCTTTTTCTTTTAATATCGTATGAGCTCATAACATGATGTGTAGAGGGCCTTATTGGGGTGCTGTGCCGCCTGGCAGGAGTCTGACATTGGTCAAGGACAAGGAAACAGGCTTCAGGCAGGAATCTGACATTACTCAATGACAAGGAGGTAAGCTCAAACAGGAATCTGACATTAGAGCATGATAGGGAAGTTAAGTTCAGGCAGGAATCTGACATTAGACTATAATAGGGAAGTAAGTTAAGGCAGGAATTTTGATCTTAGGGTGAAATGAAAGAACTGGGCTTCAGGCAAGGTTTTGGGCTTGGATGAGGAGGTGGGCTCAGGTATTTTGGTCATTCTTACATATCCTTGGAAACAACTGTCACTGTGGAGTAATCACAGGACTTTGCTTATTGCCTTGACAATTTTGTTTACTGTCTTGCTTGTTCCTCATTGTACAACTATTCCCCTTAGTACTTGCATGTAATTAAAATGGTATAAAACTAATTGGAAAAAATTAAATCTTCCTTCAGTCTCAGAATTGACTGGGGTCATGCTACAATGTTGTCTGGTTGTCTTTTTTCTTTTCAATCTTCACTCCTGCACTGGAGGACGTGTTGGCTGACTGAGTGGGCTTGGGCATATGATGTGATAGGGAAGCTCATAAAAATGTCACTTATGACCCACAAAAGGACACAGAAATAGTGTTCATTAGAGCAAGGAGCTCTAAGGAGACTGTGAAGATAATCCCATTCAACAAGGTGGCTATAAGATAAAACCCAAGATATAAGATAAAGCTGACTTTTCCTACTGTTTACCATCAACATCAGATGTGACTCTACTAGATTTACTTCCTGTTTCAATGCTGTCTGTTTAAATGACTGGAAATGATTTTCCACTTCCTTATCAACAATTAGCAATGCTGAGGACTAAGAGAGGAATAAGGCGCCCAGCCTCACTACTTTGGAGCTCACACAGCATTAGGTATGACACTCAACTGTTTTTTCTGTTTGTTTTTTTCGAGACAGGGTTTCTCTGTGTAGCCCTGGCTGTCCTGGAACTCACTCTAGAGACCAGGCTGGCCTCAAACTCAGAAATCCACCTGCCTTTGCTTCCCAAGTGCTGGGATTACAGGTGTGAGCCACCACTGCCCGGCTGATACTCAACTGTTAATGCACTACACACTCACTCTATCATCTCCTTATGTCACCGGGCACGTAGAATAGAAGCGGACAAGCTCACAGAATTGCTAGTTTCTCTTTTTAAAAAAATCTCTCCTGGAGATACTAGTCAAATGTCTAATTAATCTGTTTCTGGAGTATTTAACAATAATGTATATAAATACGAATGTATGCTGTATTAATAAGTATATATCACAAGATGGGAAACACTTTTAAAAGTACTGGTTTTAACTGAGTTTTAACATATGGGCTGAAATCATACTTCCATACATTTCTTTCCTGTTGTCCTTTAAAAAAAACACCTGCTTCAAAAGAATTTTACAGATACTTTGGTTAGCACTGGAATGCTGAGTGCTCACACAATATGTCACCACTAGACATTTTATATTTAAAATGAAAAACTGTGGGTAACACTTTATTTTAATGGTGAAATAATTAGTTCCAGATTATAATGAAAATCCTATAGCAGTGAATAAATTATGCCATCTACATGGATTTGAAATAAATTTATTATGATCAGTGTTATCACAGTGAATACTGAGTGAATTAATAATGATAAAAGACCCGAAGTATTAACAGCAATGCAATAAAACATCAAAAGAAAGCAAGAACTTTCTGGTTGCTTTGTCATCAAGTAAAGGCATAGGAACTCTGGAAAGTATGTGTGCATGTCTGAGGTCAGGAATTAACTGGCAGTGAATAGAAAAAGGAAGAATATATCGTTAAGCATCTTCCCAGTAACATGCAAACATTGCTTTTATATATCTACAGGCTGGACTTAGTCTGGCCCACATACATTAGCTGTGAATAAATAAATGTTAGATTAACAACCCAATATTCTTCCTTTCTCATTATCAGGCAAGGCTTTAAACTGTAGGAATACTATTCCAACACTGGTTGACTTGTTATCAGATGTACTTATGTGTAGAATGATTGTTTTCCATATGATTTTGCTAGACTTTAAAGTTTTTAAGCTCCTTAAAGGGAGAAACTATACTTAATCCATATTTTATAATTATTGCTGTGACTGATAAAAGGCTCTTGGTACTAATAAACAGGGCTACTCTTAGGAAATGGGAGCTTCTTTTTTGCTTCATATTAATAGTCTCTTTACTATTTTTGTTGCTGTTATTTAACAGGTTAATGAATGTGGGATCTTAATGCAAGGACCTTAATGTTAGATCATAAATCAGGAGACATCATAGTTTGCCACAAAGATTACTATTATTAGTGCATGCTAAAGTATCTTTTATTTACTGTTCTTCACTTCCTAAACAAACCCATTCAAGAGTGTCTGCTGGACATAATACAAAGGGAAAAAGTCACACCTGCTATCAGAGTTTGCATGAGAAAGAATACATGCATACCGGGGCTGAGTGGAGTACTATATCATAGTATGAGCCTAGAAAGCAATGCTCTATGGCAAGGTGAAGGAATGGTTTACCTGTAAGGGCAGGTGATATAGGTTCTCCCTCATAAAAAGTTGGGAAAGACACCCCTTCAGCATGGGGACTGCATTGAGAAGGGTATCTATGTCAGAGAATGGGGTACCCACTGTGGTAACAGAAGTGGGTTACACACATGGAGAATAGCCTAATAAAGCAAATATTATCAGGATAATGAGGGGCAGTCTTCTCACATCTGAAGAAACAGAGGAAAGCCAGGTGTGGTGGTGCATTCCTGGGGTACTAGCTATTTAGGATGTTGACAGGAAGAATGCTGGAGTTCAGGAAGTTAGGAGCAACAGGGAACTATTGGACGAATCTCAGAGTGCTGAATATGAAACAGAGTTTTCACAATGGCTTTTTAATATCACAGAAGTCAACTCATGGTTTTTAATATCCACACTGACTAACAGAGAAATTAACACAGGTGTAAAATGTCTCTTAATGCACATATATGCATGGTCCCTAGCTTTATCCATTAAAAGTAACCATCCCCAGAAACACCCCCAATGACAAGGTGAACTTAGGATAAGGAACAAGGGTTCCTTGGAGAAATGGTTGGTGAGGAGACTAGAATCCTTTGTCAGAAAACAGAGATGTTTTGTGGTGATCAGGATAGAGAAGAAAGTATGACATAGTTCTCTTTGGACAAATGTTAGAATTAAAGTAAGATGAGAAAAAGACTAGCTCATTGACTAGAACAGAAAAGTATGAGCCCACATTGATAATAATAAGTAAATTTACAGTGGTCGAGGAATAGGAAATATGGTTTCCAAGTACCTGCTTTAAAACACACCCTTTGATAAAAAGGAAAAGAGAATATTCTAGTGGCAAAGTCTCTTATCTCCTTTGTCAAATGGTTGAAATGTATTAATAGCGCTGGTGACAGAACAATGGAGGACCGTATAGAATCTGGTCAGCAGTGAGGACACCACAGTGTTATGTGCAAGCCATTCCACCCTAAAATATGTGCCCTGTATGCGAGGGGGAAAACCCAGAAAAATTCTACAATACAACTGACCTGTAATCTTCAAAAGGGTCAAAAGTCATTAAAAAAAAAAAGATAAATATTCCACGTTCATGGTGACTAAGAAAGACAGGACAAGTGGGATTCATTAACATTTTTTTTATTTTTTCTTTGACAATTTCATACATGTGTACAATTAATTTTGGTCACTTTTCACTTCCCATTACCTTCTCTGATTCCCTTCTTTCCCACAGATACCTTTCTCCTCCCTAAACAGTCCTCTCACAGTTAAAACAGCAAAATAACAAAACAACCACAACCCTGAGTTTAATTGGGTTGCTTGCAGGACATTATTAATAAAGCTGGCCAAGCTTGGACGTTCACAGTAAAAGAGAAGCATAAACCAGCACCCACTTCCTGATGTCAGAGCTTGGATTATGATCATATAGAGAACATTCTGGTGTGAGAAGAATGTACGCAGAGGTGAATGGGCAGGCAGGACCTGCAACCTTTTACCTTACAAAGTTGATATTCTTCTGAGCACTGTGTGTGTGCTTGAGCATGTGTGTGTGTGCATGCGTGCATTTGTGTGTTCACATGTGTGTGCTTCTACAAATTTTAATTTCAAATGTTTTCTAATTTCTAAAAGTATTTTCTTTAATTTCTTATAAAGTTCTTGCTATATTTATGCTTTCTTCTTCATTTTTAACTACATTGGAAAAGTGACTTTGAAAGCCTACATATTGGTACCATTTTATATTCCTGGTATGTTTCTACTGATAGGACTTTTTCACTCTAGGTTACAGGTTAGAGTTTTCTACATTTCCCCCCAGAATTTAGTGAATATGCCAGATACCACATATGCTCTATTTTGAAGAGGTCAGAATTTTACCAAAAATCACCTCCAGGAAAAAAAAAACAAACAAATAACTAGGATTGGCTACTGTAAAATTCACTAAAAAAATTTGTTTTACTTAATCCAGTTTTTCAAGGTTAGGGTGAAGTTTTCTATTAGTAATATCTTTATGCACACTTTAATCTTGGTTCCAAAACAATTTTTTTCTTTTAGAACATATATTTCTTATTGATGTTTATTTCACAAAGAGTTCATGATTATTTAATGCTCAATGTGTAAGTAAGACAGGAAAACATTGAAGTAACCAAGACTCTACTCTCCCTGACCCTCCAGTCTTCACAATTTAAAACTTTATACATCTCTTTGTTTAACACATCACTTTGTTTATTCCCAGATCCATATTTAGGAATCTATAAATTTCTATATTCTAAAATTACCTAAGTACATTTTACCTTAATTTGTCTCAATGAATTTTTTTGATATCATTATATACAAAATTTATTCCTTTGGATGCTTTTTACACCTACATTTGCACGTGTGTGTGTGTGTGTGTGTGTGTCCCAAATGCACACACATGTGTAAATCATGACAAGGATGTGGAAATCAGAGGACACCTCATGGGAGTCATTCGGTCATTTCTATCCTCTCACCTTGTGGGTCCTTCAATCAAACTCAGATCTAGATGTTTAGAAATGGGTACCTTCACCAACTGAGATATCTCTGCAGTCCAATTTATCCCTTTTTAAAAACTGCTGTGCATATATTGTCCTTATAGAGATTCAGATTGACCCCAGTTATTTTTTACAAAATAATTTTCAATGAATGATTTGTAAGAAAACTTTATATATAAAATGATCTTGTACACAAATTGTATACATATAAGTTCATTTTTATATGGACAATAGAAAAGTGAAAAATTTGAGTCAAATTACATTTACTCTGATGCTATAAAAATGGTAGTCATATTTCCAAATTATAATTTATATTACCTAACTGAACACTGTCTGGTATTATGCAATATTATTCATTTATTACTTCTTCTTGGGGGTATCATTTAACCATACTAGCCTCAAGCTCCGTTCCCAGCTTAGGACAGACTCTGCCTCCTTGTTCACCCCATGGCTGCCTTCCTAGCACTGCCTGCAGGTGCGCCACCAACCACGGCCTCACTTTGCTTTTCCAAATCTCCTTCTGTGAGTGCTGTAGGGTGTTACCAGTGAACAGAAAATGTTACTGCTTCATTTAAAATTTTTGCTTGTTTCTTTTGAGGCTAGTCTCAAATTAACGGACATCTGGTTTCATCTTCCTGTGTCAAGGTACTGCGTATGTGAGCCACCACATCAGGCTCCCCTTGCAACTTTATGCTTTTATTTTACTACCTTACAATATTTAATAATCATTAAGGAAAGGATTGACTATTCATTAGATGTTATTGAGACAATTATATTTTGATCCACCTCAAACAACACACACACACACACACACACACATAAATATATTCACAAAACAAGGCAAAATAATGTAAAACTTTAGTTAGATTAGAAGCAAATGAAGAGAGCTATTTTACAATTGTTTGCTGAAAAAGACTATTCCAAGAAAGACTAAAATCCTTAAAGCTAGAAGACTATATTCACTAATTTGACCCACTAAAATTTAAAGAAGGCCTGGTTGTATAGCACTTGAGTGCTTTCCCATACTCTAAAGGCTCTGGGTTTCATTCTCAGTATAAACCAAAAAGTAAACATAAAAACCAGGAAGTTGAAAGAGAATTAACTGGTGCATCACTACATCAAAACCACATCAGCTACTTTCTGGAGCTGGTTTGGGAAGGGGCAATGAGGAGAGGCTGGGAGGTTCTAAGAATACATGGAGAGAACACTGATGGCAGGGTGGAAATATGAAATGCCCTGATTTGCTCATGTTCTGAATATTTAAGGTGCTGCTCTTTTGGGGAACTTGTGGAAACTCTAGGAGATGGGACATAGCGGGGACCCCTTCTTGTTATGATCATGGCTTCCGGTCATGCTTTCTGCTTCTTGCCCCATGAGGTAAAGAAGTTCCTCTGCTACATGCTCCTGATGCCTAGGTGCATAAAGCCGAGTAATCACAGATGGAAAAGTAACTCCTCCATGAACCTTTGTCTCTCAGGCATTGTGTCACAGTGATAAAAACTAACATACATCATGCCCTGCATGAAAACCATTAAGACCATTGCCTGAAGTCTTTCAGAAGACTGAAATTGAACTTTTGAACTTGCCCAAGGAGACATCTAGAAAGAACGTGGAAAGCGCAGTATGAATTGTTCAGACTGTACGTAGGAAGGATCTTGTAGGTCCAACACAAAGCTTAACAAAGTCAAACTGTTGAGTGCTGCAACTGGAATGCAGTCTGCTGCTGTCTCTATTCGTCTCCCTTATCTTTTCTTTGGATTCTTTCCCCTGATTTGATGTTCATTTGATAACAGAAGCATAATCTGGTTTATATTTCTTTGAATGAGGGTTCATGAATGACATACTCAGAGTGTGTTGAGATTTAGATTAATTGCTTTGACAAAGGAATTCTCAAGACGGCCTGGTATAACAACAGCCTGCTGTGTGGTTACTAAAGTTCACTCGTATGAAGGGCATTTTAATGAAAAGTAGCAGCATAGAAAGGAGAAAAACAAAATGGCTCAAAGAGTAAAAAGGCACCAGGAAGTGGAGTGAAGCTAAATCCTGTATTTAAGGCTATTAAATGGAATTAAGGGAGTGGTTACCTTGGGGCAAGATCTCACCCAGTTAAACTTACTGTTTATGCCTTTACAGTTAGTTGTAGGAGGGAGAGTCATATCATGTCAGGCATTATTAAAAGCTATACACTTTTAACCCAGGAGACAAAGGCAAGCAGATCTCAGAGTTCAAGACCAGCCTGGAAGAGAGCAAGTCTGGCAGATGAAAAGCTTAAGTCCAGGCTCAGTGGTATACACCTTTAATCCCAGCATTCAGGTCCATCTGCAAAGCAAGTACCAGGACCACCAAGCTTAGGCAGTGGAGGAGTGGGAAAACAGAAAGCCTGTGCTAATGTAATAGAACCAGGGGGCCATGTTCTAGCACCAGAAAGCAGCAGAACTCAGCAGCTTCACCATCAAAGCTCTGGATTTAAAGTCAAGAAAAGAAAGGACTACTGGGACAATTGATGCTGGTCAGCTGGAGCTAAGAAGTTAGTGGTGATTAAGAAGAGACCAGCATCACTCAGGTAAAATCTTCTGTGAAGTGTTTTCTGAAAGCACAAAGAAGATATGTTCCAGAGATAGCCAAGGTTGTACCTCATGTTGCAGCTGGACTTCTTAATGTGTAAGGATCGCTGAGGTGGTACTGGCTTTGTAGGCATGAAGGGGTCATGGAGAGCAGCTGAGGCTTGGCACTCTAAGTGGCCAGGGAAGGCCATTGGTGAAGGTGCAGCCTTAGTTGCAGTTGACAGCCCAGGACTGAAGGGGTCATGCTAAGGACTTGAGGCTTGGCACTATAAAGGGGGCCTATGAGAGGCTATTGGTGCAGCCTAGCTGCAGTGGAAGACCCCACTGTATTGGAGATGCCAGTACTATGGGATTATCACCAAGAACAGCAGCAACAATGGAATGGAATCAACCAGACCCTGGAGTACTACAGAGGGCAGAGCTGGAGATGTGACCCAAGCCCTTTGGAGTAGCCCGGAAGATCATACATCATCTATGGATTCCAGGCATTGGAACAAGAAGCTGTGAAGTTGACATTGCCTGGGATACCCCAATTTGTTAGAGATGCCAGAGCCAGGGGATACCTGCTGAGGAAAGCTGCCAACAGGGAATGGAGCCTGCCCAAGAGAAAGAAGTTTGTTGCAGTCATCAACACTGACAGGAGTTTTAACATCAGACATACAGACTTGGAGTTTGGAATTTACCCCTCTGGTTTTTCGTCTTGCTTTTGTCCAGACTTTCCTCACAATGTCACTTTGGAATGGTAATGCTTATCCTGTGATGGTTAAGGTATGTGATCTGCTTTTTTATTTTGACTTCGTAGGTTATTACAGTTAAGTGATTGAATCTCAGAAAAAGACTTTGAGCTTTTAACATTGTTGAGATTGATCTAGACTATGGGACTTTTGAAGGTCGACTATATGTAGTTTGCATTATGCTTTGGCTAGGTTTGGCCCCCATAGACTCGTGTGTTTGAACAAGACTATGGGGAAGTGGAATGTGGTGGCTGGTGTATGCTTGGCCCAGAGAGTGGCACTATTAGGAGGTATGACCTTGTTGAAGGAAGTGTGTCACTGTAGGGTGGGCTTGGGGATTTTCCTCTTAGCTACTTGGAAGCTAATCTTCTCCTGTCTGGCTTTGGATAAAGATGTAGAATCTCAGCTCCTCCAGCCCCACCGTCTACCTGACACTGCCATGCTCCTGCCTTGATGATAATGGACTAAACCTCTGAACCGGTAAGCCAGCTGCAAGTAAATGCTGTCCTTTATAAGAGTTACCTTAGTCATGATGGCCATAGCAGTAAAGCCTTAACTAAGACACCTGAGTATTCTTTTCATATCCTGTGAAAATTAGTTGTCTTTTTTCAAGAACTAGCAGAGTAGAGAGTGCTGCGCTGGAGTTTCTCCAGGAACAGGAACAGGCAGGATTAATTTGCTTCTGAAACTGAGCCATCACTTTTATGTTATCAATATATCTGATAGTGACTTAGATTTAGAAATATAATCCTTATTATTAATTACTAAAAAGCAACTTTCAAAAAATAAGGTATTAGAGCAAATATTGAATAATTTTATCTGAATAAATTTTACACAAGCACCTCATTAAACCATATAAAGTGGTTGAGTTGAACATTTATAATCATGTTCTTCATTACATATGTATCTAGACTATAAATGAATCAATGATTTTTTATGAATTTATAAATGAAAATGTAAAATTTACAAAGAAGAAAAACAATAACCAGGAGTATATAGTGAAGTTATTAACCACCCTTTAAAAATGTACTGGGGTGATGATAAGTACTTCAATCTACTGTGAATTCTTGTCATAATTATGAAAGTGCTTGGTTTTTACATGATCATTTACCCTTCTCAGCAATCCTCCAGACTTTCTCTTTTTTTACAGATGATGAAGCTTACAGTTAAAGAGTTCAGTTTCGAGCAAACACGTAAGAATTTATCACTAGAGCTAAAGTGACACAAAGTATTTGAACCGAGTCTCTACCTCTATACACTGTCTACTTAACATGTAAGAATTTATCACTAGAGCTAAAGTAACACAAAGTATTTGAACCGAGTCTCTACCTCTATACACTGTCTACTTAACACGTAAGAATTTATCACTAGAGCTAAAGTAACACAAAGTATTTGAACCGAGTCTCTACCTCTATACACTGTCTACTTAACATGTAAGAATTTATCACTAGAGCTAAAGTGACACAAAGTATTTGAACCGAGTCTCTACCTCTATACACTGTCTACTTAACATGTAAGAATTTATCACTAGAGCTAAAGTAACACAAAGTATTTGAACCGAGTCTCTACCTCTATACACTGTCTACTTAACATGTAAGAATTTATCACTAGAGCTAAAGTAACACAAAGTATTTGAACCGAGTCTCTACCTCTATACACTGTCTACTTGGGGAAAAGTTATTTTTTTTAATCAAAATTAAGTAAATGTATAACAGAAAATTCAGATTTTTTTAAAATAAAATTAAGTAAAGGTGTAATAAAAAACTCAAGAAACAGATAAGAATTAATGGAACAGATCAAGTGATTTGCTATTAATTTATGTTATTAGAACTTTAATGATTGTCCAAATTGAAGGCACCACATCAACTTACTAAATTAAGATCACTCTAGGAACTGTTAGGAGTCGGCTGACTATGTGGAGCCAGAAACAAATTATTCCAGTGATAGAGATAACGGAGTCATATTCAGAACAGTGTACAGGGATTACCCTGAAGGCTGATGCACAGGACGGAACCCCACAGCCATCACTTTTCATTACATATTTTGTTTCTCAACCTGACCGTGCAGGAGAGATTTATGTATTTGAAACACTTACTTTAATGCAGGAACTTAATGGTCTTTGATGTTTCCAATCTTTGACAAAATTATTTAGGCTAACTAAACCAGACTTTCCTTAGTTATAATCCATGAATAATAAAAGGTACCATATAAGGTAACTATAATATTTTTTTAAAATATTGTGTATGATATGATTGTGTGCATACATGTCTGTTGTGCTTAGTATTGAGTTCTGATGAGAATGAAAAATTAATTAATTAAAAACCCAAAATATATGTCACATATAGGAAATTATGAAAAATAGGAAATTTAAATTAGCTTAAAACAGTGTAATATGTTAAATTCCCATTTGGTAATCACAGCAAAAAATATGAAGGTATTAACTTAAACAGTCATGAACTTCTTTAGTTTTGACTGAAAAGACTCCAAATTTGCCTCAGTAATGAGAAATCTATGGTAAGATAAAGAATTGTTTTAAGCACAGGACCTTATCCAACAGTTCAGGCTGACTTTGAACACAGTTCAAGACCTGGGGTTATATGACTGAGCCAAAAAATATCTGGCAGGATCAATATTATATTACAAATAGAATTTTAAAGAAAAATTTAACATGTGAAAATAACAAACCTTGTTACTTAGTGATATGCTTTCACAACAAAACCATCTTTGTACTTCAGTATTCCAGTGACAGCAATGAGATGGAGACACTTTTAGTCACTACCTTCTTGTAGACATTGAAGAATGGCATTAGCATAAGGCTACTCCCTTCCTGGTAATGGGCACAGAGGCTGTTCACTTAAGCCATTGGCCTGGCAGAGCTTGGTGTTTCCCCCCAGTGGACCAGTCACTCCACTTCAGTGGAGAGAGAATTTTGTCCCGTGGAAGTGTCTAACACTATGTGACCTTACACAGAGTATTCAGACTGATTCCCATTTTCCTTCTAGATTAGAGAATACATGCATGGCTTAGAAGAATGCTGACCAGTTGCAGATAAAACCCTACTTAGCTTTTTTTTTTTTCCCTAGTGTCCATTTAAAATGCAAAACAGAGCTCCCCAGGAGCTTCTGCCAGAGAGGTGGGCTTCCCGGCTCTGGGACACACTGAATCAGAACCAACACATTAACAAATATCCCAGACGACTCCAGAGCGTGTTCATTAAGCACTACTGCACTCAGTAACCATTTGGGGAGTGACAAGAATTTCTCAAGAAATTTCCCTCTTTAGTTTTCAATATATTAATTAAAAAATTGACTACATTTTTCTTATTATTTTTAATGTATAGTATGTATATGTTTGAAGAGGTCCTTTGATCTCTTCTGGAATCTGTTTTCTCTTTCCACCCACTATGTGGATCCTGGGGATCAAACTCAGGTCACAGAGCTTGGCAGCAGATGCATTTGTATCTACTCAGCAACCTTGCTAGCCCATTATTTGTACCTTATAAGATTATTTTTTTGCCTGGGGCCTTTGATGAGTTCTACAGTTTTAGGTATGAATTCCTTCTAATTCTCTAATCCAACCAGGACCGGGTTGGTTACCCTCAGAACATCTTATACCACTATTGCTCCTCTGGGCACATCTTCCAGGTTGTTCAGTATTGAAGTACACAGGAACTACAGCTGAGGGTCATCCCTGAGTGACCGATTTCCTTTAACAGCCTGCCTAGCACTTCCTGGCAGTATGAAAGCTATCAGAAAGGGAATCAGCAGCTCCGTTTTGACTTAAGACTGTACCACAATTCCTTTTTAAATGACTGCTCCACAAAAGGCTGTCAACAGCATGAAGGATTCAACTTGTTTCCATTACCCATTGAAGTCATAAACAAACACAAGCCTGCCACGTAACTCTAAATGAATGCCAAATAATTTCTGAATGTTAAATATAGGAATTCCGCTGGTTTGTGCTTATTTAAAGATGACTAATTGGAAATTTCAGTAATGTAATTATTCATTAAATAATTGTTGTGGCTATTCCATTTTAGGAAGTAAGACAGTACCGGCTGAAATAATGGTTAAAATAAGAGGCAAGAAAAAGCAACATTGCCCTACTTCTAGCAAGACGATTCACACTATCTTACAAAAACTGCAATATTGAATTATCACCTTTCTTCGTTGCTAGAGGTTCACAATGAAATAGCAACATCATAGTTGAGATGAAGGTAAGGATAAGAATAGCTCGTCAGTACTTTCTCACACTGACATGGTTACCACTGGTCTGCTCTCTTTGATCACACTGTAATGTGCTGTTTGTGGTTTCTTCTAAGTTACAAAAACTGCTGGGCAATTGCTTCTAGTTCCAATGCCCCTTTTCATAGATAGTAAGTTTAGGTGTGCGGGATGAGAACGCTGCCTTGGCTCTTGCCCGCTTCCTGATACTATCTTGCCGCAATGGTGCAGAACCTTCATTTTGATATAAGTGAAGCTCAAATTCCCATTTGAACAATGAAATTCTGAGTTGATGAAAGTACCTGGGTTAGCTTGGTTACCGCCAATTAGGTCGCTAGATCTTTATTGTGTAAAACAGGTTTCTTCAAACCAAATTTCTCGGTGATTATTTTAAAATATCGAGAAAAAACAAAAACAAAACAAACAAACAAACAAAAAACCCACAAAACAGTATTTTGAGGAAGACTCCCAAATGTTGCCCAGGGCAGCCTTGAATTTTCTGTGTCACCAGGCTGCCCTGGACTCACAGTGATCTTCCTGTATGTTTCTTCAGTATATATAATCCACTTTTGCAGCATGTATGTATGTATGTATGTATGTATGTATGTATGTATGTATATACTGATGATCATGTTTGAATCCCCATGGGGAGAAGAATTTAGAACTATATCCTGAATTAAGTAATTTGTTAACAGTAAACTTCTTCTGAGACCCCTCTTTTCACTACTCACCGGTTCCTAAAGTAGTACTGACTTTCTAGAAATTGCGCCCGCGCCAGCAGCTTGGCTAAAGTAGCCATGGCCTCCCAGGCCTCGAGTTCATCAAAATTGTTACTCTCAGTCTCCATGGTAACTGGGCTGAACCAAAGGTACTTCCGACTTATTCACCTTTCCTTTCACTCTGTTTCAGTCTCAAGTTAACTGGACAGAGAAATCGGATTTGTTCCGGTGATAACCGACTTCAGCCAACTCGCCCCTTTCTCCTAAAAGCTCGAGCCGTTGGCGGGACCGGCCCACCAGGCGGAGGGGAACGAATGGTCGCTTCCGGCTTCCGGTTTCCGCCTCCAGCCGGGTTCCGGAAATTGCTCTCAAAATGCTGAAGTGCAGTGTGGAAGTGGCCTGGGCTGCGGGAGTTGGAGTCGGTCCTCGGGCCTGAGCCTCGAGGCCGCGCTCCCGGGTGTCGTTGATGTTTGGGGCCGACGGGCGCCCAGCGATCGGAGCCGCTGCCGCCGCCGGGAAGAGCTGGTGAGCCCGGCGGGCCGTTGGGAACGGGGCGAGCGAGCAGGCGAGCGGCTCGCGGGGCTCCGGGCCAGGGACAACCGGGCACCGAGTTCCTTCAGGCCGCGTTCCCGTTGCCCCTGCCAAACCGGCCCCATTGTACTAGATTCCGTGGCTGACGAGGTTACAGAAATCCCCAGTCCCGGAAGTTTCTTAGTGGCAGAGACATCATCAGGCTCTCGTACTCCCTGCGCATCTCGGTTCATGTAAAACCTAGAAGTTTTCCATGACCCAGGAGGTTCTGTCCTAGTTTACGTGAGATGGGCGTTTTCCAGTAGCCTTAGGTTTGGGGTTGAATTTGTCTTTAGTGTATCCTGACCCATCGCTGTAAGATTCCAAACTGCTTTCTCAAATCAGTTGATCCTTGATCCTTAAGGCATCCCTGTTGTAGGAGACTCGCAGGTACAGAAAAGTTAAGAGACAAAGTTGTCTTGTGCCCGTGAGGGTCAGAGATGATAGTTAAGTTTAGGATTTTTCTAGTTGAAAACCCTGGTCGCCCAACCTCCGCCCCCTCCGCTCTCCCCCTAACCCCCTCCACTCCCCGTGTGGTTCCAAGGCTTTTCCCGTCAGAGAAACCTAGTGTAACAATTAAGTCGGTCATTCTTGAAACATAAAAATCTGACCAGTAAGTCAAGAACTGTGATTTTAAAGTTCATGCCAGTGGGCTGTGATGTCTGCTTGTTTCCTATCACCGACAACTGAAAAGTTAAAAGAATATCTTAGGTCAGATTCCTTATTTGGCTCCTTTCTAGAGATCATTTGTAACGAGTTGTCGTTTTTTCTTGTGACTTTTGAGTTCTCACGCTTTTCAGTTAGAATACTAAGAGACGCTGTTTAAATGAGCAGTTTTAATTGGCGTTCTCAGCTTGGAATAACAGGCGCAGGTCATAATGCATCAGTTTTTCTTAGCTTTGGCAGTTGTACATGCGGTAGGAACCACCACAGAAAACAAGATAAAGGAACTCCCCAACCTTCTGGTGTTTCCTCTAAAGTGTTTCAGTGTTCCGAGCCTGGGTAAGGAACAGAAGTGAAATGTGTTCAGTAGATTGGTCTGGTCCTAGTAGAGAGGAAGTAATTTGTGTGCTAGATGACAGAAACAATCCTGTGACCCCATTTACTCTTCATAGTACTTCCCGTCGCTGATCACTCACAGCGCGGTATATTACTCGTCTATTACTTGATATGATCCTATTCTAAAGAGGAGTTACTTGCAGTAGTGTTTTTATTTGCTAGACAACTCATTGTTTGTAATGAGACCAAAGTGTCATTAGCACCTACCAGCTCGTGTTTTTGAAAGTCTTAAAGTGAGTTTTTTTTAAAAAATGGATTTTTTTAAAAGATTTACACTGTAGCTGTCTTCAGACACACCAGAAGAGGGCAGCAGATCTCATTACAGATGGTTGCGAGCCACCATGTGGTTACTGGGATTTGAACTCAGGACCTTCAGAAGAGCAGTCAGTGCTCTTAACTGCTGAGCCATCCCTCCAGCCCTTAAAGTGAGTCTTAACTGTCAGAAGAGGTGTGTTCCACAAAACTGGAACTTTTCTTCTTTAGTTAATGTGCATGCTGGTCCACTGTGGTCTTCCCCTCCTGCCCTCCCTCCTTCACCAGCAATCTCCCTTTCCTCTCTTCTTCCTTTCCCTGTCTGAGGCCAAGTTTTGCTCTCACAGTCCAGGCTGACTTCCTCCTGGCAGTCCTGTCCCAGCCTCCCCAGTGCTGGAACTGTGGGCACCTGCTGCCTTGCCCAGGTTGTTCGTTCTTAATGCGACTTTTTGTTGTTGCTGTGATGATGTTGTTGTTGTTGTTTCATTCTTTGCACGGCCTTGCAGGATAGTTTTATCCAGGTTGTGAAATGCTATTGTTGGTTGCTACCACTGAGTGGTTAACTGGCCTTGTTCTATCTGTGCCTGTCATCTCATGTAAATCCTCTGCCATAGGCACCGTGCATTCTTTATGGCCTAGATAAGGCGACAGCAGAGGGGAAGATAATTTGAATAAGGTCTCTAAGATTTATTTGCAGTGTGATTCTAGTGTACTTAAAGTAAATTCCTCACCACCATCTGTGAATTAGAAAATACATGTCCAGGTTTGTAGACTATCCTCTAATTTCTAAGATTGTCTTTTTTTGTTTTGTTTTTTAAACTGTGTTTTGTGGCTTTGTTTTAACAACAATAAAAAGCCATTGAAATGGGTTTGGAACCTTTGTTTCTGCAATTTCATTCTTGTTTGGTATTTGATTTTCTTTACATCTGGAAAGCAATATAATAAAAACTGCTAGTTTTGAGTAGCTGGGGTTTGTTTGGTGGTTTTTGGTTGGTTTGGGTCTTGAACTCAGTTTCCTAAACTCTTAGCTTTGATTACACATATTCCTTCAGCTAAAGATCAAAGCAATAGGCAAAGACTTGTGGGATACTTCTTAGCATCCTTCATGTGGGATAGCTTCTTAGTATCCTTCATGTGCGATAGCTTCTTAGCATCCTTCGTGTGGGATAGCTTCTTGGCATCCTTCGTGTGGGATAGCTTCTTGGCATCCTTCGTGTGGGATAGCTTCTTGGCATCCTTCGTGTGGGATAGCTTCTTGGCATCCTTCGTGTGGGATAACTTCTTGGCATCCTTCGTGTGGGATAGCTTCTTAGCATCCTTCGTGTGGGATAGCTTCTTAGCATCCTTCGTGTGGGGTAGCTTCTTGGCATCCTTCGTGTGTCAAGCTGGAAACCTCTAAGCTTTAGTGATTTGCTTTCATTTTCACCTTTATGTATACTATTAGTCTGTCTTATTCACATAGCAGAAAAGTTAAAGTCCTTATTTTCTGCAGATTTCAATAACATCACATTCTCTCTTTGGTTTGTATGTCCTACATGTTCTTATCATCTGGTTATATGTATGCTAGGTACTTATATTTAAATCTTAGCTGTTTTCACATTCCTAATCTAGGAATTCATGATATATATTTAGTAAATATTTACTGTGCAGTTATCATGTATAAGCAGTAATCATGACATTTCTTACCCTACCAAAACTTGTTGACAGAATGATTTACTTTTTAAATTAAAATTTTTTGGTCTTGTTTGACATATTCTGACTACATTTTGTCTAGGCACTAAGAAAATTAGTAATTTACATTTTGAAAGCAGATAGAGGCAGTGAGAAATGTTTAGATGACTCTTGAAGTCAGTAATTAAATGAAGTAACAAAATCAAGAAATGGTCTCCAAGTTTGATGAATGAGCTCACATTATCAAGTTATTAGCTGAAAAGTGGAAATAGACTTTACTTTTTTTTTTTTTAACTTACAGGTCAGCCGATTAAAATTTTCTAGTGTAAAGAGGAGAGGCAGCCATTTCCTCAGATGTCCTGGTGGCCGAGTGACAGAGCTGTAGCTTCCAGCAGACAGGACAACTGGATGCAGTCACAGGAGCTTTTGGCACACTTAAGGGGAACGGATCCGCCTGGTTGTTAGAGAACATTGTGATCCCTGACTGAGAAGAAAGGTTCTTCTCTTCAACTCTTCTTACTCATAGCTGTGTCGTAAAGCAGGAGTCGGCAAAGGGGAGCCTCAGCATTTGAGGGAATTCTGCCTCTGTCTCCTTAAGTGCTGAGGTCACGGGCAAGAGCCACTAGACCAAGCTGTAAGACAATTTCTTTCTTCTTTGATTTTGAAGATGCAGTTTTTCCTTTTTTTGTTCCTGTGTGTCTGTCGAGGAGGTCAGAAAGGGCTGTAGGCCCCCTGCCTCTCCTTGCCCACCAAGCTGGGATGTAGGTGGTTGTAAGCTGTGTGACCTGAGTGCTGACACCAAACTGGGGTCCTCGGGAAGGGCAGTGAGGGCCGCTTACCTGAGCTGTCCTCCCTCCCAAGACACAGCCTCTTAACAGACGGCTGTGTCCAGACCATTTCACTGTTGGGGATGAGCATGCTAGGCAGGTACTAGCCACTGAGCCACTTGCTTGAGATAAAGACTCATTTTGGAAGGAAAATCTTCACTTCCATTGAGCATCAGAAATTTCAGCATTTAAGATCAATCTTATGGGTCATATTCCTCTGTGCTCAGTCTTACAGTACAGACCTTTACTAAGTAGTACTCGTTTTTTTTACTCGTTGTTTTTTACTCGTTGACACAATCCATATTATTATGGATTTGTTTTCATCTTCACTTTTGGGCCAGTTGCTGTATATTTAGAAGACCAAATAGCCTTTCTTAAACAACCTTTTCTTCTTAGATCTTAAATAAAATGTAGAAGTTACATGATGTGGAGGCCTGTCATTCCATCACCACATTCTCATTTGTGAGCCGTCATCCTATGTTGTATACTCATCCGCGTAGCTCCTGACTGACTGTACACACTGAGTCTGTACTTCTGTAGACCACTGGTTTCAACCTGTGGGTTATGGCAACCCCTAAATGACCCTTTCACAGGGATCGAATATCAGATATTCTGCATATCAGATGTTTACATTATGATTCACAACAGTAGCAAAATTACAGTTAAGAAATAGTAACGAAAATTATTTCATGGTTGGGGGGGTCATGAGGAATTGATACGGTTCAACATGAGGAACCTTATCAAAGGGTTGCAGCATTGGGGCGATTGGAAACCACTGATGTCCACTCTAAGACAGAAATGGCTTTCCTTCCTTAAAATTGTGAAGGCCAACTTTGGTTGGACTTAGCAAGTGTATTTTACATTTAGTTGCCATTAATAAAGTAATAAACTTAGCAGGAGAAAGAGTCTGTGTTTTAGAAAACTCACAGTGGGAGTATAATTATGAACTAGGTGATAAATTGTATTTAGTTTTGTTTTTCCCTTTTCAAATATTGATAACAAACTGTTTAGTTCCGTTTGGAAGACTTTTGTTTGTTTTTTAATTAACTGGTGGGTTCATTCAGTAGATACACATTTAAATATTCTCTTATTACACTGATATTTTTACCAGCATCCAGGACAAAAAAAAAAAATCCTAAGAAAATGGTCTCTGCCTGCCTTTTAGGAATAGCAGTTGCTGGAAATGGAGGTGTCTGAAACAATAGTTGTTAGTAAGATAGTTATGTGAGTTAGAGGTATCTGTTTTCTGGGTTCTCTTTCTTCCTACTGGCCTTATGTGTATTGTAATGCCATGTAAGAACATGAGTTACAGACTGGCCTGACTTACGTAGCCAGATCAGTCTCAATAGCAGGGACGGGGAAGGGTGTTACCTGTCAACGGTCAGTCCTGGGAAGACACAAGCAGGACGTTAGGACTAAGGAAGCTTAAGGTTCTTTCAGAAAACAAAAAGCCTCTTCGTGCCGTGTTCTGTTCCTTTCATCCGTCTTCCTAACCGACATATGGTTTTTTAGGAAAATCATTTTTGGAAATGTTGGTAAGGAACTCAGATGGCGGTTTATTAGGAATGCCTAAAAGAACATGAAAGCAAACCAGATTTGAAGTCCTGCATTTTGAAAACAACTGGCTCGTCAAATCTTGGAACAAACACATTTACTGTTGCTCAGCATGACCCGCACTACCTGACAGGGTGCTCACTTCCTTGATAAAGTCCGTGGAATAGCAGGACTATAAAGCCATTACTGAACTGATGCTTTAGACGCTGTACCCAGGGCTGTTTCCTAAGATTTCATTTCTAAGTGAGAGTCAAATGAGGAGACTTCATATATGAATAAAAATATCTCAGGTGGTGAATGTTCACCGAGTGTGTATTAATTCAGATTAAAACTCTGGCAGTTCAGTAAGTCTTGCTTTGTACAAGAAAGTCTTACATTTCTTCATTTCTCCTCTACAAGATAAGGACCTTTATAAGAAAATAAAGATCTTTACAATAAAGTGTCTTACTAGCATGGTCCAAACAAAGGAGATCCAGGAGCTGTTGGTGACACACCCTGTCACAGTTTTTCTCAGTCCAGCGAATGCCCTTTTACCTGGAAGATGTAAGTGAGACAGTACGAAACTAGTTAACTAGTATTGTCGGCTCTTCCCCGGGGGTTTTCTTGGAATTGAGTTGTAGAATAGTCAGAGCAAATTAGGGATGAAAAATGACTGAATCCAGAACTGATTATATTAAATATTTTTTTTTCTGTGTTTCTGCAGTTTTGAATGAATCCTCTAATTTTTAGTTAGTTCATACTTGAATGATATCATAGAATTCATTGGATTCTTCTAGTCAAAATATTTTATTTTCTTAAGAAAAACAGTAGAAATTGAGATTCTAAGAAAATTCGCTTTCATTCTTAGTCATGTTAAACATTTTGTTAAATGTTACTAATTATTGAGATTCGTTTCCAATAAAAAGTAGTCAATGAGGAGCTGAAGAGATGCCAAAGCAGTTAAGAGCCCTGGCGACTCTTCCGGAAGACACAGGTTCAATGCCCAGGAGCCCACATGGCAGCTCACAACTGTCTGTGACTCCATTCTCACAGGGATCCCAACACCTCCTCCTGGCTTTCTTACACACTGTCTGAAGCGCTTAGACATACGTGTAGGCAAAACACTAATACATAAAATAAAAGTAAATGAGAACTCTTTAGTTAGTTGACAAGTGTCGTGTTCCAGTGGACTACATGGGTACATTAGCCAGCTCTAACGTTAAGAACCCTGACTAACTCAGGCACCGTGGTGTGTGCCTATGTGTTAGTTCTCTAGCTGAGGAGGGAGTCTCGGGAGGGTCAGGTTTTCAGGGGGCCTCACAGAAAACAGACATCAAGACCGTTGCCTTCTCTCATCTGAGGTGACTCACCGGACTGCCTTTAAAATAAACTAGGACTTTACTTGGAGACTTATTTATTTATTTATTTATTTTGGTTTTTCGAGACAGGGTTTCTCTGTGTAGCCCTGGCTGTTCTGGAACTCACTTTGTAGACCAGGCTGGCCTCGAACTCAGAGATCCTCCTGCCTCTGCCTCCCAAGTGCTGGGATTAAAGGCGTGCGCCACCACCGCCCGGCTGGAGACTTATTTATTAATTTCATGTCTTAACATATAATTTGAACTATCTGTTCATTCAGTGATAAAACCATTTTTGTCTTCAAAAAGCGGTTATTTCTGAACCAATGATAAAGGGTCTCAATTTTAATGCATATAAAACTGCCTTTAAGTGAATTTTGTTTAAAGATTACTCCTATATTCAGAGATAATAGGCTTTTCAGATTACATTCTTTAGAGAGCTAGTTTTAAAGGAAAAGAAGTCATTAGTTGCACCTAGAGAAAACATATAGACAATTGTAACAAGGTTAATAGATAAAAGATCCATCTTGCCTATCACATAGTCAGGGTTATAGCTCCTGTTGGCTTGATAACTACATTGGATAAGAAACATAGGTCTGACTATGTTGTAGTCTGAAGCCAGAGTTACATATTGAAGCTTTTTGAAGGAAGAGAGAAATCTCATGATTTCTAGAGTTTCTTTAAGATACGTGCTTGGATCACCTCGTGTCTGAAACCTGTTGAGAACAGTTTGGTTTATATATTCAGATTGTGAGAGGAGCTGAGTTAGTTCCCTGTCTCCCTGCAGGGCACTTTTCCTGAACTCAGTTCATCCTCACCAGTCATGCTGCCCAGCATCTTGTGTTGATTTAGGCTTTCTAGATCTCTTACTGTTGAAACAGTATACGGGGTAACTAAACACGAGTCTTTGCTGTTTCACCCCAGAGTTGTGTGAGAATGCAGTGAGGTAATATAGTTTACATATTGACAGGTATTAAACACTCAACCTTTAGATGATGTGTCTAGAATTGTCAGTATCGACCTATTAAATCACCGTGTATGTCCTTAGGATTTAAATGAAAATAAAAAGTTACAAACTGTCTTAGGGAACTCTCTAAAGCTTAAAATATGTAGATGATAGAGATCGTTTATAAGTAGAGATTATGTAGACCAAGGGTTTGGAAACTGCTTGATATTACTTGATTTTATTCAAAAATGAAAGAAAACCACCTAACGGGACTCATTTATTTATGGCTACTTATAAGGAGAAGTCCACTGATAAGAAGCTGTATGGCATACACAGCCTAAACTATTTGTAACCTAATCTTCTGCAAAAAAGTGTGCTTACCCCTCTTATAAACTCTACAAGCTTTATTGGCCTCTAGAAGGCTGTTGGGGATATTTTGATGCCATGGGTGCCTGACAAACTTAATTTGAGAAGTGATAAGCCACGGTTTTCATAAGAAAGGTACACATGTGAAGCCCCTGGACCATGTAAAGATTGTCACAGAGACTAATTTAACTCTACTGGGGGCTGAATGTGGAAACAACTGCATGATTTAGTAAAGTTCCAAACTCTCCAGTCGCTGACATTAAAGACTTATTCGGAGACTGCTTCAGATGTGTTGGTCATGGCCCTGCAGAGCACTGAGGTTCCTGCATCGCTTGCTATGAGTGTTTAGCGGCCTAAAGATCTGCCCACAGATTGGTTAACCTTCCATTTTGTATCTGTTACACATTTGGAAATACCTCTCTGTGTGCTTCTGCTGTTGTGGCAGTGATGAGGTAAAGGGTATGGGAAGTATGCCTTCTTTACTTAGGAGTTAGTGGGCAGGGAGGGGACTGAGAAAATTTTAAGGCAGTTGATTTTAGAGAAGGGGCAGGTGTGGACTGAGGAACAGTGATTTATGCAGAAAAATGTTTCTATGACTACAAAATAATCATGTAAAAATACTGGGATCCTGTGAGCATGTGTGTGTGTGTGTGTGGTGTGAGTGTGTGTGTGTATGTGTGTGTGTTTTGGGTGTGTTCACCCATGTTGCATGTGGTTGCCAGAGATTGACTTCTAATGGTCTTCCTCTATCATTTTTCTACCTTATTCTCTGAGACACTCTGTCATTCAACCTAGAGCTGAGCCAGCGAGCCCAGCGGTTCCGCCTGTCTCTACCCACATGCTGGGGTGACAGCTGTGTACCCTATGCCCAGCTTTTACATGGGTGCTGGGGATATAAATGTAGATGCTTATATTTGTGCATCCAGAACTTAACCTACTGACCCCACTTCCACCACCAGCAGGTATTTAACTTGTCTTGAAGTGATTCCAGTGTTAGGAATTTATCTTTTGAGGCAGGGTCTGCTTTTCAATCCAGACTGACTTCAAACTTGAATTTAATACATCTGTCTTAGTTTTCCGAATGCTGGGATTATAGATAGGTATGTGCCTTCACACCCAGCCGCGCCTATGTTAAACTAAAAAAAAAAAAAAAAAGCACCAAAACTTAAACGAATGAGATTGGAGCTGTCATCCTTTGAAGAGTTCAGTCATACTCCTTTCAGACATCTTGTGGAGAATACTAATTATACCCATATTTAGAGTGAATTGCTTTTGTGGAAAAGCAGGTTAATACTTAGTAACTTTATTTTTTTGTTCTCTAAAACATATAGGCATTTCAGTCGAACAATGGAAGAGCTTGTTCACGATCTTGTCTCTGCACTGGAAGAGAGCTCCGAGCAAGCCCGAGGTGGATTTGCTGAAACAGGAGATCATTCTCGAAATCTGTCTTGCCCTCTGAAACGCCAGGCCCGGAAAAGGAGAGGGCGCAAGCGGAGATCCTATAATGTTCACCACCCATGGGAGACGGGCCACTGCTTAAGTGAAGGCTCTGATTCTAGTTTAGAAGAACCAAGCAAGGACTATAGAGAGAAGCACAGCAATAATAAGAAGGACCGCAGTGACTCTGATGACCAAATGTTGGTGGCGAAGCGGAGGCCATCTTCAAACCTGAACAACGGTGTTCGAGGTAAGAGGCTTCTGTGGCACGAGTCTGATTTTGCAGTGGACAACCTTGGGAACAGAACTCTCCGCCGGAGGAGAAAGGTGAAGGTGAAGCGCATGGCGGTGGATCTCCCTCAGGACATCTCCAACAAAAGAACAATGACTCAGCTGCCTGAGGGCTGCAGAGACCAGGACATGGACAAGGAGAGAGCCGGCCAGTGTCCAGAGTTCACCCGGAGTAAGGTTAAGAAAAGGAAGTTGAAAGTGATTAGGCCAGGACCAAAAACCCAGGAGGAAGGAGTGGTTTTGGAAAGTGAGGAAATACGGCTGACCAACAAGGACAAAATGGAGTATGAGGAACAGAAAGCCTTGGATGAGCTCAGGAGCGAAAGGTGACATCTCTCCTCCTCCCATAAGCATGGCTGTCTGCGGGCCCGGGGCCCGGTGTGGTGTCTATTTTAGTTAATTTTGGTTTTAGGTAATTATAAGTTGCCACATGATAGTGATATTACTTTGTAGCTAGGCTTGTATTTCCTTATACTTTATAGCGTTTTCACACAAAGCAGAATCGCTCATTTGATTTATGCAGTGTTGGCTGTGTTACAATTGTCTTCATTTCCAGCTATAAAGTGAGAAAGTGGCTCTCTGTGGGAAAGGGTATACTTTTAAATAACAGTGCTTCCCGGTGACTAGGGAGAGCTGTGGCCGCTGGAGCATCTTAGGACACATATTCATGATTCTGTTTTCTGATGTTCAGAGTTCATACCCTGTGACACGTGGGGCTTGGCGTGTTGGTCTGTAGCTTGCTAGGGGATTCTGATCACTTACTCAATGCAAAGACCTGATTGATTGTCTGGAAGCGACTGATCTTGGCCCTTAGAAAAATGGAAGTTGTAGCATTCCTTCCTGTTCGTCTCAGGAAGCAGGCTGCCTTTAATTGCCCTCATCATGTTCATTTCCTGTGAGACGGAGTGAGCCTTTGCCATTTATCCAGCTGTCCTGCTTGTGAGAGCAGCCAGGGTGCTCACGGGTTCAGCACGCGCCTCACATTTCTTAGAGCCAGAAGAAAATGGTTCTGGTGAGAGTGTCTTGAGTTTTAATTTTAATTTAATTCAGTTAAGATTGTCCTCATTTTAACCTTGGTAATTGTAGACTTTGGATATTTGTGTGTGTGTGTGTGTGTGTGTGTGTGTGTGTGTGTGTGTGTGTGTGTGAGAGAGAGAGAGACAGAGACAGAGAGAGAGACAGAGAGAGAGAGACAGAGACAGAGAGAGACAGAGACAGAGAGAGAGAGACAGAGACAGACAGAGACAGAGAGAGACAGACAGAGACAGAGAGAGACAGACAGACAGAGACTGTGGTTATGTTAAGAACGCAGGTTAACAGAATGATAATTTTATTAGACAGTTTTTACTGTTAACGTAGTTTTTCCTTTAAAAGTAAAACAAAAAGTTTGTTTCTTTTCAGAAAGTTGTTTTTGCACAGGAACAGGGTTGACTGTATTCGAGTACTGACCACGTCCTTGTGACTGAGGCCCTCAGCCAAAAGCAGTCAGTGCTGTTGCTCAGTGCTGGGGGTGTGGCCTGGTGAGACAGTAGAGGGACTGGGTTAGTCACAGGTCCCTGCTTTGCTGGCTGATTCTGAAAGCCCCTCCCTCTTGTTTCCTATGCCTCCTTTTAGTGGTCTAATTGTTACTTCTTCCTACCCTGAAACCATAATGAGGCAAAATCTTTTCTCATTACTTTTCATTTTTTCAACAAAAAAATCACTATCAGGGATATTAAGTTTCCCAGTTGCTCACATCTCAGATTCATAGTTTAAATGTGATATTTTAAATCAAATAATTTAAACCATATTTCCCCTGAATCTTTCCCCTGAACCTTAAACTTTTCTTTATACCAGTTTTCTGCTGCCACTGAGGGGCTCAGTGCAATTTCTCCTGTAGAAAGATTGCTACCTGGTTAAGGTGTTTTCTGTTCCTACAGTTTCTCATTTTAAAAAGGTTTATATTTTCTTGGATTTGATTTATAATTAAGAGAATTGTGTGTGTGTGTGTGTGTGTGTGTGTGTGTATGACAAACATTTGGTTAACTATTGCACTGTGCAGGGATGGCTCTAAGACTAATACACAGACTGTCCTGCACGCTCCTAGGCTGCACTAAGCATTCCAGCTAATTAATA
Organism: Tokudaia tokunoshimensis; assembly: GCA_036184795.1. Lineage (NCBI taxonomy): Eukaryota > Metazoa > Chordata > Mammalia > Rodentia > Muridae > Tokudaia > Tokudaia tokunoshimensis. The sequence continues at coordinate 8,257,090 of BTHU01000013.1, read as the reverse complement.
CTGAATGGATGTTCTCTGTGAGGGACGGCTTCTCACAGCAGAGGTGTTTCAAAGCGAGAGCTAAGACTTGTTCAGACAAGGGAGGAGGAGAGCCAGCGAGGAGGTGGCCTGAGTATCTGCAGCTCATGCCTCAGGGATGTAGAGGATCCAAGGCTCCAGTAGCAGCACTTCTAAGGCCAGTGTGCTATGCTGTTCAGATTTCATCATAGAGGAAATGGGAATTTTTGGCAGTGAAGGAACTTAGCACAACATAATCTTGGCAGGAGTGTTCTCTTGACCTTTGATTGACCTCAGTTCATACAGTGGAGGGTAGTGTCTGTGCTTGCAGACAGTGCGTGCAGGGTCTAAAGCTGTATTTGGAAGGCTGGTGCTCTCAGATGATGCTGGATTTTATTCATAGAAAAAAATGAACCAAATGGAAAAGGGATTAATATCAATGTGTATACATTTCTCATGGAATATATGCTCATCTGAGCAATAGTTATAAAAGTCATTTCGAAAAAGGAGAAAAAATGCTGTTTCCTACAGAGGAATTGTCCTCCAGCTGCTAGACACGAAAAGCCTTTCTTGTTAAGTTCTTATTTAATGAGCAGAGCAACTGTACTGTAGCAACTGGCAAGGTATCAGGAACACAACAGGAGTATTTTATGTGTCCATAAAAAAATACCTCAGTAGAGAGCAAGGATCACTAAAGACTGGTCTGGTAGAATCTAACTTTTCACACATGTTGTGTTCCCCCACATTGTGGACAGAGGTGAGCGTGCTTCTTGGAGGAAGAGCATGAAGAAGAGCCCCAGATGGAAGAGTGGAAAGAACTTATAAGGAAGCCAGCCCATACAGAACCCTGAAAGTAAATAGAATTCTGCACGTAGAAACTAAGAATTTTTATTTCTTACATTGAAAGCTATCTTAGGTGGTATATGTATAGCTGAGTATTTTATGAGCTTTTAAAAAGTGATTTTAAGTTTACAGAAACATGACAAAGGCCTTTCACATTTTCATCATCTGAGTCTGTTCCCTTTCACTGTTGATATTCCATGTTACTATGGGACTTGCGGCACAGTTAAAGAAGACAATGTGTTTTATTAGAATTACTGTTGGGTTTATTTAAAATGGCTTTCTTCTGTTTCTGGGTATTGTGCTTATCCTGTAGCCAACAGTTATACTGTGAAAAGGTGGACTGGTTGTTTGTAGAATAGATTAGACAACCCAGAAGACTGATAGCAGAAACAGTGGATGAACTTACCGTTTGCAGGCTGTAAAATATTTACTGCCTCTCTGTGGTCAGGCTTAACCTGGCTTGTAGTTAGTAAGCATTGGTCTAACTGGAAAATAGGCTGATCTGATTATGAAGTGCTACATCGGAGGCATTGTACGTAGAATCTGTCTTCGGGGAATCTGAGGGATTCTGAACTGTAAGCACATTTTCTCTTGGAGGTTTCAGAAGAGGAACTGTGCCTGAGGTGTGTCTTACGGACAGGGTTAAAAGGAGCATTGGAAAAGCAGGAATAGCAATTTGGACCTTGTCTACATAGAGGGAGGCTGAACTCGACGTGTTGTGTTGTTAATGGGATGACATGACTTCAGTTCCGTAGGCAAATTGTTGTAATGGAAACTTTGAGAGTCAATTAGAAGAATGTTTAAAAAATGAGTCTCTCTTATACCTCTCGTAAGTTTGTTTTTGAAAAGCATATATAAACTGATAAAACTGTGGATTTAGGTCTTAGCAGTGACTTTCACTGGTTAATGTGCCTGATTTTTAATAAGCTAGGCTACATTGTTTTATGTGTTTTAGTTGGGGCTGGAGAGTCAAGGGACTTGCACCGGCCTGACGCTCTGTTTGGTTTTCAGAACTCATGTGGAGGAAGGGGTGAACTGACTCCCATAAGCTGTCCCCATGGACACAATCTTCAGACCTTGGTATACGCACGTGCATGCACACTCACACAAATACATACTTTTTAAAAAATTATTTATTTTTTTTCATGTACATTGGTGTTAGGACTGCATGTATTTCTGTGTGAGAGTGTTGGATCTCTTGGAGACAGTACTGTGTGGATCCTGGGAATTGAATCTGGGTCTTCTGGAAGAGCAGCCAGTTTTCTTACCACTGAACCATCTTTCCAACCTCAAATATATACTTTTTAAAGAAAGGTCACCTGTGACAGTTTCTTGATTGGTTAAAATCAAGAGTTAAGAGTACATAAGCAAGTGCATAAGAGCTTTAGAATAGCAGTTTTCTTAGAGGCCAAGCTTTTCATGACTTGATCTTATTTTCTTTATATTTTTATTTGACTGGGCTGTCATCTATATCTATATCTATATCTATATAGTTTCCATTAGAACCATAGTAATGTGTTTTTTTGGAGTATATGTTTCCATATTAAACTTGAACCTGTGTCTTGTTTAGTTTATGCAGAAAAACAAGAACCTCTCTTACTATTGACTAAGGCTCACTATTGCTTGACTCTGGCATGGCCCCCACCACCAGCGTAAGCTCTTCCTCCTTGGGAAGCAACGGGGTCAATGGGAAAGTTTCGGAGCAGTTTTTCTGGAATATTTACCAATGCGGTTAGGGAAGTCATTTCACGTAGGCCCTGTGTTTCTGTGTTGAAGAAGGTCTTGGCCAGCCTCTGAGTGCGACTTTCCTGTCTGTGGAGCCGAGGCTTGGGCTGAATCACACAGCACAGCAGAAGGGAGCAGTGAGCCTTTGATGGGAGCAGGCAATAGAATGTGTCCCCATGTCAGCATGCCGCAGTCACATCTGCTTACTGTCCAGGTCTCATCAGACTCCTGGGCTTTTATGTGCCAAAAATAATGTGTTCTGTAGTTAATGGAACTGGGATAGTTGAAGTTTGATTTGAAAAAAAAAAAAAGAAAAGAAAAGAAAACCTCTGATTTTCTTTGAGATCTTTGTCAGGCTCGGGTCCATCTCTGAGCCGCTGTGTGTCTTTAAGTCTTGAGGACCCAGGGATCAAGTGTTTTCATCTGCTTCCTTTGTCTTTTTTCCTGGTTGCAGTGACTCCAGCAGTCTGAGCAGCACGGATGCGGGCCTGTTCACCAACGACGAGGGAAGACAAGGTACCGAGACACTGATCCCCTTTAGAAAAGTCCACTTTAAAGCTGTGCATATTACTGGTTATTGTATAAGCTGCCAACAGTAACCTCTTGGCATTACAAATGCTACTTAGCGACTGCTGTTTAGTATAGTAGCTGGTTCCTATACTCCACAGAGGATGTCTTGGCTTCCTAACCCACTTAGAAATTATATCTAAAAGGTAGCACTTGCCACTAGGCTTTGCACACTTCAGTCTTTGCAATTTGGTTTCCTTTAGCACGACTGACAGACATTGACTCCTCGTTATTCCAAATGTTTGCAAAACTGTAAGCATTCAAATGGATTTGTAAAGCTTTGCCATTTTATTTAGTTATCACACATATATTATCTGACTTATGTGTAATTAAATGGCTTTTATTAATTCGCTATTATAACCCATTAAACAGAACTATCTTATATTTGAGGTCTTTTCTATCCTGCAAAACTCCAGAATCTTTTTAGACCTCAGCGCCACAGTGTTTTGAGTGAGGAGTCGAGCTTACCTTGCCTGATTTCCTTTACTCACACCAACCAGCTTCTCATTCAATGTACAGATATAAAGTGGACCGAGCCATGTGTCTTAGCCATATGTGGACTTCTCCCAAAGGTATCTTATTTTCTTAAAAATGCAATATTAAGTTCAGGAATAGTTTCCTATGCCCTTCGTCCTAGCACTTACAGGCAGAAGCAGGCAGATGATATCTGTGAGTTCTACACCAGCAAGGGCTACTTAGTAAAACACTGTCTCAAAAAAAAAAAAAAAAAAAAAAACCAAACAACAAGAAGAATGCATTTGCAGAAAGAAACAGAATATTTATTGTCGTAAATTATAAACTCTTCAGTGGTTTTATGGGGAAAGAAAAGCACAATAATATTGCCCATGTTTTCTCCCAAACCACCTTGGTAAGATAGGCACATGAGATGGTCACTCTTCTCACTGATGTGCACACTTTACCTGGAGCATGCCAGTAGAGCTACCTTGGAAATAGACTTGAGTTTTGTTAAAATACAGTTCTTACCCAGCTTATAAATGTTGATATGATCAAAGAAAATGATAAACTTTAATAAAAAGGAACTTCTTGGCAATAGAAGGCACTGGCTTAGGAAGAAATAGCAACAGTTATTTGTGGGTTTACTGCATCTTGTTTACTGGGGGATTTTCTGTTACTTGGTTTACCTTGTTCTCACTTCATTTCATTTATTAAGAACTGTGTGAGTTCCCAATTTTTATTTAGTTTAAATTGAGGAACTAATACAGCTGAAGTGACTGTCTCCATGTTATAGGACAATGCAGTTTTAATTCACCTATCATCATTCTTTGCCCAAGGTTTTAATGACTATTTAATTTACTTTTTAATAGTATTTTTGTGTATCATATAAAAGTGAAATCAAATAACTTCATTTTTCTAGATTAGTTTTTTGTTGTTCTTTTTGAGACATATGTTTATATAACACAAGCTGGCCTTATATTCTTCAACTGTGCCTTAGCTTTCCAAGTAAAGAAGTGGGATTAGGCTTGTGTCAATACCTGGCATAAGGTTGTGTTAATGACAATTCAGATATAAGGTAGTCAGTCTCAAGTGAGTCCCTGCTGCCATTTAATAGTCCTGCTCTGTGGCATTTTCATTTACCTCTCCTATGAAATGTTAATATTTAAGTTTTGTAAATTGTAATTTTTTAACAAAATACTTTTATTAGTTCCCTAACTTAAAGTCTTGTGATTCTCATTTTGCAGTTGCTTTTAACTCTTTATTTAACAAAATCTGTTTCTCATATACCATCCTCAGCTAAGCTTTTTTTTGCATAGCTTTTCTTTCATGATTGCAGTTTCCATTTCAATAGGAAGAGATTTCAAAACCAGAAAGTGATTGTTCGTATATGAAAACTCTCTTCCTAACAGACCATCAGCACCTGTGACTCTTGGGATCTTAGGCGCAGTTAGTGACATGCATTCACATCTTACTTGTTTCTTATTTTTGTAAGCTGTCTACATTCTATACTTTAATCATTTTTGTATGTTTGTCTCTTTATAGCTCTTAATTGTTCCTTAAGAGAAAGATAAAAATGTTGCTACTCCCTGAGCTTAAGTGATTCATGGTCATTTTATCAGCCTGCTAGGGTCCCCACATCAGCATCAGTGAGTGCCTGTTGTTCCTGAAGTATCTATTGCCGTGATAAACTGACCCTTGGGTGGCTTTGTCCTCTCCCAGGTGATGATGAGCAGAGCGACTGGTTCTATGAGAAGGAGTCGGGAGGAGCATGCGGGATTGCTGGAGTCGTGCCCTGGTGGGAAAAGGAAGACCCAGCAGAGCTGGGCACCGACCTGCCCGACCCTGTGTTTGAGAGTATCTTAAGCGGCTCCTTCCCTCTCATGTCACATCCTGGCAGAAGAGGTCAGTAGTTGTCCCTTAGTGCTGGCTCCTCCTGGATAGACTGACTGAAAGGATAGAGCAAAGTGAAAACAGTAGAACCCAGGATGCCGTAGAGAAGCTTGCTGAACCCTAACCCGAGTACTGCATCCCCGTTTTGACAGCACTCATCAGGACAGTGTTACCAGGAGTGTGGATGGAGAGAGAGTTCCAGTGTGTGAATGTGAGCTAGTTAAGTCAGAGTGTTAGAGCCCTGCCGGAAATTACCTCAGCTCTTTTTTAAGTATGAATTTCACATTTTCCCCAATGATTTTCTTGGTGTTTACAACTATCAGCAAATTAGTTTTAATTCTCTGTTGGCAGGATCTTCTGTGCCCCAGTGATCGCAGTATCTCCTAAATTGACTGTTTGATTTCCCAGGTTTCCAAGCTAGACTCAGTTGCCTTCATGGAATGCCTTCAAAGAATATTAAAAAGTCTGCAGGGGCTCCACCTTCAATGGTAGGCATGCTCTTTTATTGAATTGTTATGTTTGGAAATGTTTCCATTTCTCTGGAATAAAAAGTCACATCCTCATTCTTCATTTATATTCTAATGTTATACTTAAAAATAATCCATTTTTTTGTAGGCTACAAACTGGACCAGTGAGATTCCCCTATAAGCCAAATCTTCTAATGCTAATAAATTAGTTACGTTTTGAACACCTGGGGACTGGCATTCGAGGGACCCTGGCCCCTGTCCTCTTCCCTGGAGGGATACACTGGAGTGTGAGCCTCTCTGATGCAGACCTGGGGCTGGTTTTGCTGCAGGATTGGTGCTCTTTCTTTTAGCCAGCAGTGAGTCTGACTGGGGAGGCTTCCCTGAGATGTGGTTGGCCCAGGGTAGATAAAAACTACAAACTACTGTATATTTTTATATATTTTTCTTTTATGGTTTTTAACATTGGATCTATTTATGTATTGCTTGCTTTGCCAAATGCTAACTAAAGATAGAAAATTGAAAACTATATTTAACCCAAGTATTCCTTAATATTTCTATCACTGGTTAAGATTCAGTTTTAATATCTGACTGTTGTAAATAAGGAATGATGCATTGCCATTCATGGTTCATTTTAACAGAAGTCTCCTCTATCAGTGTGATCTAAAACAGTTGTGTTTTACTCAGGGTACTGAATAAGGTGATGTAAGTAAATCTTTATCTTCATACCTGGATAATTGTTCTGTGTTAATCCTGTTATAGTTTTTACTGTACTGCAAAAGTCCTCTTCCCTCTCACGCGGCACAGTGAGGACACACTGGTCAGCATCGGGGAATCGTCTGCTCTTGCGTTTTCAGTGGTGTGTGTCTGAGCCCTGAACGAGTCACAGCTGCCTCGATGGCTAGGCGCTTGATGAGATCACTGATCCATCCATGTGTTAACCGTGCCGCAGGACCGGGTCTCACCATCGTGTCTAACGTGAGACGCTCGTTCGTCCTCAGGATGGCAGCCGTGTGTGCCATTGAGCCTTAGAAATACTTGCATAAGCTCATTTTCACCAATCAGGAGGGAAATCAAACATTTTCACTCTGGTATAATTTTTACATTTCAGTAGTTCAAGCCATTTGAGTTTTTTAAAATGGTTATTTTAAAATAATTACTATTTTTGTAAAATTTCTATAATTGATAGTCTTTGTGGTTTAATGTTTTCATACTGTATGGTTTGATTGTCAGTTCAGCATTTAATGGCTAAATTAAATACGATTGGGAAGGAAACTTAAAGTTGACATTGCGTTTACCTCAAACTTTATGTTCTGAAGGATTTTAAAATTAAGTAGGAATGTGTGACAGTGTCTCTGGAGACACTAAAGGCGACACGGTGCATGTTGAGGCTCTGGACTTTCCCATGTTTAAAGGTGCAGAGATGTGCTTAGTAATCACAGTAGCGATTTTTATACTGTGTCTCAGAGCAGAAATCTGTATTTTTTTCTGAATTTCAGAAATGCTTTTGTTTTGTATGGTCACTGTCGTTTAGATCTGAATAAGTCACTGTAACACCGCAGCCTATGAACTTTGCCTCACCAATCATGAATCTAGATGAATGCTGTCTAATTCTTGGCTCAGTTTTACCTATTTATTTTTGGTCCACTGCTTTCTTGAGCATAGCTGGGATTTGTAGCCCATTTTCTAGGCTTATTGCAGCCTCACCGTGGTATTTTATAGAAGCTATTACACTGATAGGCTTGCTTCCTGGTGGTGATGACACATGACTTCACCAGACTGCAAGCCGCCTTCCCGCCTAAATTGTACAGAGGTGATTAGACCTCACTTCATGGAGATATTCTGTGTGTGCGTTTTACATGGAATGAGTTCATTAGGCCATGACGTGTTCTCCTGGTCAGACTTTTACTGCAAACAGAGGACTCCTAAAGACTTTCTTTCTCACAACCTTGAATTGTTCTTGTTTAGAGTTTTACATATTGTTATTTTTTTTCCCAATAAAATCTCTGACTTGGGTAATAAAAGTAAGATTTTCAGTTTTTGCTGATTTTTCAATTCTTTATATGTTTTTGCTTGTTGTATACATAGTTTACTACCTTAAAAACTTTAACCTGCCAAGGCAGTTATCACTAAGGGGTATCTGTTAGTTCTTATAATAAGAAATTAAATTCATTTAGCGTAGATTCACACTGGGAAAACCAAAATGTATTTGAGAGATTCATTTCATGGGCAGATTTCAGCACATGTAGCCCCAACCCATTATTGAGGACAGCAACAGAGGCTCTTGAGTGGGAATAGATATTGGGGGTGTCTGTGAAGGAAATGACAGCGGATATGTCTGTTCCAGGTGACTGTCCATACTCCACACAGGCTAGTATAACACCGAAGGCTTTGTAGGTTTAGGTTCCTGGGGGGCTGGGGTCCCCATCTTCTCAGCTGCTGCTGCTGCATAGTGTTACGTGTGTATTTATGTTTACAGGTATTTACTATGTATTGCTGAGTCATGATGGGGAACTTATGGATAATACACCAGAAAGGCCGAGCAGAGATTCTCTAACAAGCATTTTGTCCATAAGGCTCACTGTGACCCTCTCATGCTTAGTAACAATGACAGACTCCACTCAGATGAAGCACAGAGATGTCAGTAACCCAGGATGCGGTAGGTCACGCAGAGGACACTTGGGTACAGGATCAGAGCTGCAGGAAGAAGGCAGTCTGTGTTCTCTTCAGCTGGGAGTGTTCACTTTGGGAGGCAGCTCAGAGTTCTCACTGCTGTACACATACCCAAGAAGATCTGCTGAAGTTCTGAGTATTGCCTACCAGCTAAAATGTAGATAATTTTTCAGATTCAGAATCTACAAGGAGGAACAAAATTTGAGTATAATTTTTGTAGAAAAAAGAGTGGAATTGTAGAACAGTGGTTCTCAACCTGTGGGTCCTGACCTCCACAGGGATTGTATCTCCTGCATCTCAGATATTTACATATGATTCATAACAATAGCAAACTAGTTATGAAGAAGCAGCAAAATAATTTTATGGTTGGGGGTCGGCACAGCACGAGGAACTGTATTAAAGTGTTGAAGCATTGGGAGGTTGAGAACTGCTAATGTAGAATGTTACAGATGGGGAACTCATGTACTTATTAATTCAGTTTGGCTCTTAGTATTACTTGAACATACATTGTAAATCTCAGTTTCTTGTTTTGTTAAATACAGACTATTTACTTTATAGAAGTGTTGTCAGGCTTTAATGAGGTAAAGTGCACTATAATAGGCTCAGGTCCACCTTTGACACAGTATATAATAGTGATTATTGCTATTGTTATTGCAGATAATAAACATAGCTGGTAATGCAACTTACATTTTTATCATGAGTCCATGTGTAGAATTTGACCTTCAACTTTTCAATTCATGTTTTATATGTAATTTGACATTACCTTAATAGAGTACTTTACTTTATAGACTTTTAGGTTCCTTTTGTATCTTATTTATGTTTGATCTTACTTCTGTCTTTAGTCTGAAAAATTGTTCTGAATGAATCTTTGGTTAACAAGTACTTAAGTCTCAAAACTGAACTGCAAGCTCTAAAACCTGTCTCTTTGTGCCTTCTCCATCTCAAATCATCAAGCTATTCTTTTATACTGTTTACGAGGTTTGAATCCAGTTTTAATCCTTAAATAATTGTGCCCATGTATATGTGAGATTATATGTCCCGAGAATTTACTGTTGGGAAGTACTACTTGGCTAGGCATGGTAGTATATACTAATGATACCAGCTCTTGAGAGGCAGAGACCACAGACTCAGGAGTTAAAGATCATCCTTGGTAAAATAGGAAATTTATGGTTAGCCTCTACTATGTGAGACTCTGTCTCAAAAATGGCAGAAAGAAGAATTACTGCTGCTGTCTGGTTAGAGACTCCGGTTTATTGCTATCCTGCTAGACAGCCTTTTACTACATAATCTTAGGAGAATTGTTACTTCTATGGAATGCGCTAGAGTAGTATCTTGTTTAGGGTTTTACTCCTGTGAAGAGACAACCATGGCCAAGGCAACTCTTTTTTTTTAAAGATTTATTTATTGTTATATGTAAGTACACTGTAGCTGTCTTCAGACACCCCAGAAGAGGGCGTCAGATCTCTTTATGGATGGTTGTGAGCCACCATGTGGTTGCTGGGATTTGAACTCAGGACCTTTGGATGAACAGTCGGTGCTCTTAACCTCTGAGCCATCTCTCCAGGCCCACCAAGGCAACTCTTACAAAAGACTACATTTAACTGGGCCTGGCTTACAGGTTCAGAGGTTCAGTCTGTTATCTCCGAGGTGGGAGCACGGCAGCGTCCAGGCAGATGTGGGGCTGGAGGAGCTGAGGGTCCTACATTGTCACCTGAAGGCAGACAGGAGAAAACTGGCTTCCAGGCAGCTGGGACGAGGGTCTTAAAGCCCACCCTACAGTGACACGCTTCCTCCAGCAAGGCCACACCTCCTAGTAGTGCCACTCCCTGGACCAAGCATATTCAAACCACCACAGATAATCACCCAGAAGATACAGCCTGCACACGTGACACATCTAGACTTTATTCATTAAGTACTGCTGAGAATGACAGCACAGTAATGAAGCTGGAATCTAGCTTGAGACTGTCCTTGCGTCATGGTTCAGTAACCCTAGCAAAGGGTAGCCGTCCATCGGCCGGAATACCCTACTCTTCGGGCTGTTGGTTTGTTTTTGTTTGATTTTTTTTTTTTTTAACAGTCTCACTGTGTAGCCCTGGATGCATCGAACTCACTATATAGTCCTGACTGGCTTTGAACCTTTGAACCTGCCTCTTCCCAGTGCTGGGATTAAAGGTGTTCACCACCATGCCTGGCTCAGAATATCCTACTCCTAAATATTCCAATTTGTGTTTTCTGAGGGTGAGAGATTTTTAAATTCTCTTTTTATTTTGTTTTAAACTAATGAATCATCAACAGGTCTAATATCTATGGAAGTTATTCAAATTGCAATGACTGCAGAAAGATTGGGGAGGGAAAGACTCATCTGAAAACAGTGTTTGAAAATCAGTATTATGTAAGACATTGTGGTAAAGTAGAGGGTTTTGTTTATAGTGATTACAGTTGCTTGAAGAACAGTTTTGTGTGATTATAAGACCATGTAAGGTGTTTTGCAAAAAAAAACAAAATGTGCTGGAGTTGATTTCTTATATCTGAGTTTTCAAGTTTAAGTATATGATCAAAGCCTGCATGTTAACCCTTTCTACTAACTGCCCTGTCACTCACTGTTCATACAAACCTTGTGTCAGTCAGGGCAGAGGGGCCCTTAGGGTGGCTCCTGCTGTGATTGACCACGAATGAATGAATGAATGAATGAATGAATGAATATTGTAGATACCTCCTCTATGAAGTCATGTTGACAGTGACCATCTTACAGTAGTGAACTCTTCTATGTTCTCTCAGTGTTTGTGGTGCAGTTCTTAAGATCCTAGAGCTGGAATGAATATTTAGGCCTTTTACTGAGAAGGCTCATTTAAAATGGAATTGGTTTAGAAAAGGAATTTAAATATTTTTTCAGACTACTCAAAGAGAAAAGTTTATGGCAGAAAATAAATCTAAAATGATGTAAAATAACACACAGCCTATGTCTGCAAGTATATGTTGTTTATAAGGTGAGTATTATTCAAGCCTTTTTAGTGGAAATTTTAGCAGATGAATCTTTTATTATCGTCTTTCTGCCTGAATATCTGCATTCCTAGAGCATTTTTGGAGACTTTGGAGAATATAAGTTTAGAAAGTTATATTCTAATTATGCTAATTATATATTAATTTCATGTTCTTTTCAATATCAGCTTGAGACCTAGATTTCAAGCTATTTTAATCTTAGATTTTTTGAGATAAAATTGGTTCTGTATTATAGAAAAGTACAAATTAATAAAATGTTAATATTTCTTATACAAAGTCTAGTATTGTCTGTTTGCTGTAAATTTTTTACTTTCATGTTACTTTATATTTTATATTGTGAAATTTTAATGACAATAATTGATAATTGAAAATGTAAATCCCATAACGTCTCATTAAATAGGATTAATATTAATACAGATATTCTTGGGTTATATTTTTAATGTGAATATACATATTTATTTAATGGTGCATTGTAGTATACCCATTTAATCACTTACTTGCATTTGAATGCTACGTTCTCCATATGCTTAAAAACTCTTTAGGAAGCATATGCAAAAGCAATCCATCATGATATTTTAATGGGAAAATATGTGACCACACATATTTTTCTGTAGATTAAGTACTTGTGCTTGCCTCTCTCCTGACTTAGTATAGATGTGGCTTCATATGTTTGAATTTGGGTTTGTGATTTCGGTATGGTGTGCCGTGTGAAACATACATACCATGCTCAGTATGCGCTGGATTCCTTCTGGGTACTGCTTAGAGATTTAAGTTAACACTATTAACATCCTATGAAGTAGGTTTGTGCTTACATCTTAAACTGTTTTTCTTTTGGTAAACGGAAATTAATATGATTTGGACATTTCTTAATATTGATGTCATGTTGCTAATAAATATAAATAAATTCTCTTCATAAAGTAGTCTTTATTTCTGTTTAACATATTCAAGTGTGAGTTATGTTGAGATAGTCTTATCAGTTTTCATTAGGTCGAATGGCAGCCACAATCAAGAAGTGCTGTAATAATCAAAGTATTTATGGCTTGGAGTGGCTTAATAATTAGTTCCTGGTACTTTCTTACCAATCTTTAATGTCGTCCAGTCTAGAGTCTTCTGGTCAGTTTTTCTACTCTGTGTTAATTCACTGTCTTCTCCTTCCCTCCAAGGAAGCACATCTTCGCTCTTAGCATGTTTCTACATTCATTCAACTATGATGGAATCTGTGTCTTATGTTTCCTCTCTTATTTTGGAGTAACTTGGTAAGATTCTGGGACAGTCTCTCCAGGATGCTTTAGCTGATACCTGAGGATGAGTTAGAACTCACTAACTCATGTAGGACAGGAAGTGGCAGGCATGAGGTATCTGAAGAATGAGCTAGAGCTCATTAACTCATAGAGGGTAGGAAGAGGTAGGCATGAAGGCATAGCAAGTTTTTGCTAAGTTGATCCACCATTTGGAAGGGTTTATAGCACAGGCAGTTGAGATAAACATAGCAAGATAGTAATCTTGTTTATCTATGTTTATCTCAACTGCCAGTGCTATAATCATCATAGTCCACAGTAATCTTGTGAAGCCATGTCATCCATAGTGCATTAGGTAAGTATAAGCTAAGATCATATCCGAGATTTAAGTTCCATCCTATTCCTCCATTTGGTACGAGCCAGAGAATGGACTGAACCTTAATTTACCATGCAAATCTTCTATCTCAGTATGTAAATGGTGTCCACTTACTCAAGCAGGATTGACCAGTACTACCTACACTAGATAGAACAATGTTAGGACCATGTATGCTCTAGCCTTACATCTTACTGCTGGGAATAAGAGTGTTGTGGTCACCTATAGCTTTTATTTTAATGACTAAAAGTAGTCTTGGTTGGGGAAGAGTAAGCAGACAGAAGTAGCTGGGATGATGGAGTGGGGCTGTGGGGACAAAGAAGACATACAATTAGAAAGGCAGTAAAACAGTTTCAAAACATGAAGGTTATTGCATGACATTTGTAGGCTACAATGATTTTTCGGCCTTAGCCTGTCTAGTTAGTGCTGGTCCTCAGGTCACTCTTCCACTAACCACTAATCTGGGGGAAAGAGGCATGTTCGAGTCTCTCACCTCTTCATTCCACAAGATGGGTTGGGATCAAGAGACTTTGTAAGTGGTAGCGAATAGATTGGACTTAGACTGTCCTGTTTAATGTTTAATCATAGTGATTATACTAAAAGTTAATGTGTAAGCGCTTGTATTCTTTTCTGCCCTTTGACTACTCAGATGCCACACTGTCTATATTTAAAAAACAAATTCTAACATCACTTAGAGAAATGGCTTCAGATTAATATTTGTTAGATATCTATAGACTTGCTTTTGAAACATAGCCACATGTGGTCTCAGCTGGATTTGAACTTGTTATGGAGCCAAGGATGGCATCCACCTTTCAAGTGTTATACCACAAGCACACATCTTCTTACCCTACTACCTTTTGGGCTGGACTCCCTGATGAATCATTAAAACATGGGTTTTAAAAATGTACGAGGTGGTCTATGTTTCCGTGACTTCGGATTCTTTGTGTATCCAAAGCTGTCATGAGTTCTCCACGTAGCTCTGGGGTGTGACCTCCAGTTGATCTTTTTTCCTCAGAATTCAGAGTGCTGTTATAGACATAATCTACCATATCTGGCTGTATTTAGAACTTAAAATACATTTTAGATTTTAGCTACCTAAACATGTATCCTAAGAAACCTTTGAAATATATTCTAAGTATTCCTTTTTATTTTTAAGACATTAAGCCTGGACGTGGTGGTACATCTGTAATCCTAGTGTTCTAGACGCAGAAGCAGGTGAATCATGGGAAGTTCCAGGCTTGTCACCAGCAGTGAGTGCTGGCCAGCAAGGGCTGTGTAGCAAGTCCCTGTCTCAAGCCTACCCTCTTCCTCCCTGGAAGGAGATCCATTGCTGCTGACTGGTGACCACGCGATTCCACTCCACAAACGGACGTCTCTATTCATACCTTTTCCTATACAGTGGCTGTGACATTGCAGAGTCCCTATTATTTTCTTTAAACCACAGTCAGGGAGGTAGAAATGCTGCCTACATTTTACTTTCTCCAAGGCTTGTTCATCTCTGCTTCTCTGCTTTTTATGTGACTGATAAAGTTATTCTGATGGTCTATAAAACTCAGTTTTCTAATTTGCCTTTAGATATGTCAAAAACCTACTATCAGAAAAGTTCAAAAATCAGTGATGGGTAGAGCACTTCCAAATAATATTTAGTAAGCTTTTTTTTTTTTTACTGAAATCACCTGTACATCCTCCAACTGAAGGTCAATTTTCAAAACTGAGGACTCGTGAAGAAATTATTTAGACGGAAAGTTTACCTTATATTGTTGAGTTAATGTATGCCAATTGGATGTTTGCTGCCTAGTATTTAAGAAATGGGGTTCGGATAACCCAGAGATAGATCCAAACAGTATACCTCAGTTTTAAGCCAACAATTTATGTTTCTTTTTTTCAATGTTTGATAATTGTCATTACTTATGGAATAAACTGAAAGTTGGATGAATTTTTTGTTGTTCTATTAAAGTATATTATTTTCGTCCTAGAGTTTCCTGTATGGATCAGGAAATTGATTGGAGATACTATGAAAGTGTTTCATAAAAATCAATAAATATAACTCTGAACCTGTAGGGGTGTGTTTATCTGTCAGTTACAATATAGTATAGTAACATTTAAAAATATGTCTTGGATTTTTAAGGACTTCCTATTAGCTTGGATTTCTAACATTTAGTCCAGATAACTAGTCTTTAAATTCAAAAATTAATAGCTTATTAAGTTTCATTTCCAAGTATCTTCGATAGGCTGATTCTTTTCTATTTTTAGTTCTGGGGATTGAACCCAGATCTCCTACATGTCACACAAACACTGTACCAGTGAGCTACGTTCCTAGCTCCATTTGATTTTGTTTTTTGGTTTTTTTTTTGTTTGTTTTTGTTTTTTGAAGACAGGATCTCAACAAACTGCCTAAATGAGCCTCTGTATTCCAAGAGCATTCTCCTGCCTCAGCCTCCTGAGTAAGTCTGAGCACAGCCCTGCAACTTTTCTAACTTTTTGATTCACAAAAACATTTTCACACCACTTGTTATGTTAGTCAGTGTATGTTACACCTGACTGGGAAATGTTGTATCTGTCTTATAAACTTAGCCACACATTCCTTGATTCAATTGTATGCACAATGGAAGCTTTGGATGTTTTTGATTTGCATTAGTTTAGGTTAGGTATAGTCAATTAGACATGTGTATGTTAGTCCTCAAGTGCCTACATTTGATTAGCATAAATTAATTTGAAAAAGGAGGGAGAGAAAGAAACAGTTATGCAGGGAAGTAGTGGCTGTTGTGGGATTGGTGTTGGCTTTGCACTTTATCTTCGTCTTCCCTACTGCACAGCTGTCTTGTAGGTAGGTGACAGCTTGCACACCTGACGCAGAGGTCCCTTCTCTGCAGTCCCTCTCTTTTCACCCAGACTGTGCTCTTGTCTTCTTACTTGGCAGGATATTACTTTCCATGGTCTCTTGATTTTTCTGGCTTCTAATTCTTATCACCTATAACTTCAAGTGAACATTTGTAAACATTCTTGACTTCTCAGTTTAAAAAAAAAACCCACAACTTTCATTGCCTTTGTAATAAAACCCAGAGTTTTTTTCTGTGTTTACTGCCACCCATGACCGTTGACAGTTGTATCCCTTCCAGATGACCATAATGGCGTTGGGACCTTGCCCCGGCCAGACCTTCCAGTATTCACATTCTGTTAGAGTCACACGCTCTTCATCCCTCCTAAACCTTCAGCTCTCATCTGGAATGGCAGCATCTTGGCTCCTTATCTCTCCATCTGTCTCTGCCCACCCACTCATCCATCTATGGGTACCCAATGGTTTTATTTGTTGTGGTATTATATGTGTATTCATTGGCTGTCGCCATGATAGTCCAGTTCTCAGTACAGTTTGTGCTTAACATTTTTTTTTTCTTCAGTATTGATAGTGACTGTCAGTCTCATTTTTAAGGATATTTTCTACAGTTATCTAGTAAGGACACCAGTGTGATTGTAACATCATTCCCAACCACTGTTGGTGTCTGAGGTCTTCAGTCTTTACAGTCTAGCCAAGTATGCATGTATTTCATAACAAATAGAATAGCAGATTCTATTTGAACGTGTGCTAACAAGTTAATTGAATGCCTTGTGACAGATGCAGAACTTGTTGACTGTGTGACTGGGAGATCCTTAGCTATTTTACCTGTAGGGTTTCCCCCTAGGCCAGGATGGGCAAGGATAAGAGAGGCCAGTAGCTGCAAGCAGCATTCCACAAACTCTCACTGAATCTCCATGACTGTAATAACAACTTTCTGGGAGGTCAGAAGTGATAGCTCCTTTTGAATTTGGATCTTCATGTGATCAACTTTGCATTTGTGCTGAAATCTAGGGTAACAGTGCTGATGTGAGTATATGGGCCAAAGAGTAGGATCTGTGATCAGTGTTTTAAAAATCAGATTTTACAGCTCTGGAGAGATGGCTCAATGGTTAAGACCACTTGCTGTTCTCCTAGAGTGAGTCCCAGCCCACATAGAGGCTCACAACCTTTGACAACTCCTGTTTGAGGGGATCTGATGCCCTCTTCGGGACCCTGTGGGCACCAGGCACCTATGTAGGGCAAAGACACACATATAGGCAGAAATAGCCATACATGGGGGACATGAGACATCACACAGGTAGGTGCCTGTGTGAGTCGTGCTTCACCTCCGGCCGCAGCCTTCCTGGGGTCTGGTGCTTCTCTCTGCTTTTGCACGTGAAGCTGAGCAGCCGCCTCACAGCCTCACAGCTTTTGATTTTCCACCTTTGATGCCCTTTTCTTCTCCGTTTTCTTTGTCAGCCTTTCAGTCAGACTTTGGGAGAAAACCACACTAATACTAATTGTATGATCGATCAATCACTGTGCTGTATTTACTGTGAAGTTATACCTAGTGTCTTTTTCATTTTGATTATTTTAAAAAGTAACAGATACACAGGGTCTGAAAGTCTAGTGGACAAGTGTGGCGCACAGCACCCTGCCCTGTGCCATCCCTTCCACACCAGTCCTGCCAGAAGCATGTCTGCCACTGCATTTTGGACTGTCTGAGAGATGACAAGCTACACTAGATCTTCATTGGTGTAGCAGCATATTTCCAATTATTCAGCAATTTGCTTTTTATATCAGCTTTTTAATATAAATACTTCAATAAAAATCCTTTATTGCTGTAATAGTGTCTTATAGTATTTAGTGTTATTGTCTTATTGCCAAAGAGTACTTTAATTTCTTTGTGAATGTCCTTCATTTAATACAAAGAGTCTGAGGTAGGTATCATTGTGCTTTCTATATTATATACTAGGACACCGGGCACGAGTGCTTTACCAGAGTCCCAGGGGCCTGGCTCAGTGAATGAGTCTTACCATGGTGCTATGAGGCATGAGGAATCCAGCATCCACAGAAAAGCCAAGTGTGACTAAGCCCTCCTGACCAGCATAGGAAGGGATGTACCAACTGTATAATTCACTGAGAGACTCTGTCTCAAGAGAACAGGGCAGAGACCTCCTCAGGCTTGCACTTGGGTGCACACTAGATAATCAGACTTGTTCAGGATTATGACAAATAGTTGGTAGCGCCAGGACTTGATTTCTGCCCTGGGGGCCACTCCTTGAGGATGTAACTGTCAGGCTCCTTAGGCTTCTCTGCAAAAGCAAAATGCTTATATTTCCAGTTGATTTTATAAATCTTGGATAGGCATATTGGATCTCAAAAATAATGGTTTTTAACTATTTTGGCCAATTTAATGTATTAGGAAAATTATCATTTTGTATTTGGTGGATGAGACTTCCTCTTATTTTTGAAGGTACAGTGTTTTTATCATTTAGATACACACCCATCAGAAAGGGAAAGCTTTCCCTCAGTTTTCCCTTCCTTTACTCAGGGATCTTCTTGGTTTAACCTGTTAGATCATAATTTACATTTTAATCTTTTTCAGATTCTTTAGAAAGGAAGTTGTGAATACCGTGAATTTTTCTGTTCTGAGAGGCTGCTGAAATAGTCATGAACCTTGGAGTAGCTAGACTCACATTAATAGTAGCCTAGCCTCACTTTACAGATAGTTGCACAGGTAAGAGATTTCCCAGATACTGACAGAGAGACAGGACCTGAGTTTGGGCTGCTGGGTTCCACATTTTAATAGATTCAGCTTTCTGGGAATCTCCCTGTGCTCCTTGCTTCTGGTTATAGGCTCTTGCTTGAAGATACACTCTTGAAACACCACAAGAATGAAATTACATTTATTGTCCGATTGTACAAGTTTACTTGATTAAAATATAACTGGGTTTTCATTCTGAAGATGGATGCAGGAAATTTTATTGTTGAATGTTTAATTGATCTTTTGAAATTGTTTGAAATTTTATAGAAATAATTTGTCTTCAGCCAAAAGCTTGGCATTCTTGCCAGGAATGCATGGGTGTTCTCCCATAATCCCTGCCTTCCTTACAAGCCTAGGGCAGCAGGGGCTTCTGCTTAGCCCACGCTCCATGACTCCACCTCAGAAACTATCCCAACATCCAACAAATAGATAAAGACCAAGCAGACACACACGGTGACAGAAGCTTCTAGAGTCCATTCCTTGTTCATCACCCTCATTCTTCTTGTGCTGTCTTGTGCTGTCTGCCCTTAACTCAGTCTTAGACATGAGGTCTGTAATTGAGATGCCTTTACTTTTCATTAGAATACCCTTAAAGGTGCAGCTGCCTTGCCAAGGTGAATTTCTCGTCCTCCAGTGTCTCAGTATTTAACTCCGCTTCTCAGTGTACCACTGTGAAGGACAGGAAGGGCACCACAGACAGTTTATGTATGGAAAAGGTAAAGGTAGCTTCTTCATACGTACGCGTACGCTCTTTACGTATCTCATCTCCTGTAGATAATTGTTGATTTTATTTCATCACTATGAGAATATAAACTTGTTTTCACAATAATTTGTAATTAGGAATTTCATTAAAAGTGAATTAAGACATGAATATGTATGAAGAAATTAGATGTTCTAACCATGAATATATGGCATCCCAATGTCTTGAGTGAATTACAGACTTTACTCATTTCTGGGCCATTTGTTTTATATATAGATTAAATGCAGATAATTACTCATTTGACAGGTTATTTTATTACTTTGATATATCTCTAAGTACCATGTGCAGTTATGGGGTGATTATTGTTATAATTTGATTCATTAATAACCAATATTATCATTTTTACATGAATTCATATTTGAAAGTTGGAATTTGGTTTTGTTTAGAGTCAATTTTACTGACTTTTGGCTTAGTAACATACTTTTAAAATTGTGGGTTTTAATAATTTTTAAGTTCCATATTAAACATAAAAATTTAAGTATTTTTAAGCCAAATTATAAGTATTAGCTTCTATAAGGAAGCATGAATGTAATTTATTCCTATTTCACTTAAAAAGCAATGAATTAATTTTATGCATTACATTGATATATTAAGTTTAAGATTTATCTTTAGTGTTCATAGGATCCTTTGGTCACATCCACAGAGCATCTAAATAATGTGATAATTATTTGACTACGTAGTCGAACACTTCAGCAGTACTGCATGGCTTATGGATAATAAGTGGTTAAGTTGCTTAGAAAATATCTGCAAACTTATTAAGATTCATTAAGCGAAAGAATAAAATTAAAAGTTCTAATCTAATGTCATGTTTGAATGACGGTTTTTAAAGTTGTGTGTGGTTTTCCCCAAAGACTGCACGTTTCTGATTCAAAGTCCATTTTATCTGCTCTCCTCGGCTGTCCCAGGAAAGCACATCTCTCCTCTATGGAATGCATTTTATTTAATTTTATAGTTTTTATGATACCATATATTAGAGATTGCCAAAAATATAGAAAAATTTTAGAGAACATTTTTGGATTTGATGGATTACCACTGTTGAAAGGGAAACAAAACACTAACTATTTCTAATCCTGCATTATTTACCGCATGGGTGGTTAAAGCTACTTTCAGCCTCATAAAATTAAAAGGGAGAAATCTGCCAACTGTAGCAGGATTGGATTTAGGAAGAGTGGTACAGAGCCAAAATATTGCTACAGAATTAAATGTCAGAAACCTTCTTTAATAGTAGATATATAGGTCACAGTGCTTGGCTATGATTAATACATTTAATCTAAATCACAGAAAGGTGCACCTCTCTCTTTCCATAAAATACAATAGGACACAAATCAGTTTTACTGTAGATGGATAACAATTGGAAAATAATGCATCTTCCCGCCCAATAAATTGTCAGTTATACCTTTTAACTAAAATCAATTCATCATTCCAAAATTTATTACAATTTCTAATAATAAATCTCCTCAAATGTTTATTCATTTGGCTTCTGATACATTTGTGCCACTTCTGCTATGGTCTAATGTTTTCTCTCTTGATTCATTGTAAATTAGAAAATCTATTTTCAGTCAATTTTCTAGTGAGGAAGTTAAAATCTATAACCCCACACCTCCTTCACTCTCCTGTGTACATTTTAATACCCTTGAACTTGAACTTAAATGCAATCCAGGAAATTCTTTTCAGTAGGAGATTAAAGGACTTCTCAGCGTTACTTGCAGGAAGGCTGAGGTTTCATAAGACGAGTGCACAGAAAGTTGTTAGATGACAGTTCCCATTGATTCATTTTGAATTGAGGTCCATGGGTGTGCCGTCAGTTCATGTGAAGTGTTCACAAGGAGACAGGATCTGTTTGAATTAGGGTCAAATACTGATCATAATTGGAACCTACTTCTCCACAGCGTTAACTCAAAAGGGCTGTTCCCCGTGAGCAGAGCTAGCTGTGTCTGACCCATGTCTAGTTTGCTGCTAGTAAATCTGTGTTTTTAGATTGCTGCTTCATAGTCCAGCCTAAGCCTGAGAAATCATCTGCTTATTCTTATGGCGTACATCCCGAGAATGGAGGTGTTATCTTCAGAGGTCTCGTTATGTGGCGTATGAACATAATACATCTTTGCTATCTTAAACTGCACTTCAGCCCCTTTCCCGACAGCGCAGTGAGCACGAGCTGTGCACTCAGACTGGAGTCCTTTACTTCTCCCCAGCACTCCCACTGTGCCTTCATACAGAACTTGAGAAGGAAAGCAGGGATTAGCTTCTCTCACTCATTCAATGAAAATGCATCTATTCCCAGCACGTCCAGGGGCTGGGGGTCAAGTCTAAACTTTTAAACTTACAGACTTCTCCAGCACCTTTTCAGAATGGTTATTGTGAGGAATGGTGATGGTATTAACTAACTTGACTGAAACCCGTCAATTACTGGCGCATTGGTGTAGTTCCAGCCATCAGAGATGAATCATGACTGATATAGCCGCTAAGGAGCAGTAGTCCTGTGGTTAGAGCAGCCTTCTGAGGACTCAGTATTTTGACTAACTGCATATCAACATGAATATTGTACTGTAGAGATCAGACTTTACTTGCAAGTCTTTTTTCCTTTTCCTTTTTTACTTTTTGGTGTCTTCTGTTATTGGGGATTGAACCTATGGCTCACACATCGAGTCTCTTTATCTCAAAGTAGTACATTGAATAATATCTGTGAACTTAAAAATTAAATATTAAGAACTCAATTAAAAATTTAATATTTTGATAGATTCTTTAAAATATATTATTCATTTGGGTTAACCAAATTAATTTCTATATTAAAAACTACAAGTTTTGATAAATGCAGCTAGCCATACAAGCTTTAATCTCTGGCTTCTGTGTACTTCTTAATTTGTTTTTCTTATCACATTAAACATGAAAGTATATCAAATCATGTTCTTTCAAGTAAAAATACATAAATATCAAAAGCTTGTGCCTTTTAAAGACCAGTAGTAGTTTTTATTAGCATATATTAATATACTTAATATTTTCATTATGACATTCTCATTCTCTCTCTCTCTCTCTGACACACACACACACACAATGTACTTTGTTCAGTTCACTCTTATGACCCTCTGCTGTCCATTCCTCCCTGCTAGACGACATTCTGTTTTCCTGACTTTTGGTAAACAAATGAGTTTAATTAGTGTCATTTAGAAAAGCATGAGTGACTTTACCAGTGGCTACACCATAGAGTAAACCTACCTCTTCTTTGCAGCAGCCGTTAGTTAACTGTCTATATATCCTCAAGGAGAGGTAGGGTCTTGTGAGTCCCTCCTTCTTAGCAACCTTTTAGGCCATGTGACTCTGCCCCCCCCATAATGGAATGTTGACCACGCCCAGTCTTAGGCAGTTAGCTGTAATCACAGAGCTCAGAAGTGCCAGGGCTATGACATGCCTGGAACACAGTGCTCCCTGGCACTCCATCTCACCCATCAGTTCTCAACATACCTAATTTAGAGCCGAGCAGTCAGCAGTCACTCCTTCAGCACTTTGATGTGTTCTGAGTTGCTATAGTTACCTATTCTCTCCCCCCCCCCCGAAGAAAGAAGCTGCTTTGACCAGAGCCTACAGCAGCACCAATCTATGGATGTAATCATAGCACAGCAGCCCTTTGTTGATGCTGGAGTCCTTTACTTATCTAATTTATGTGTGTCCAATAGAATTCGTTCTCTCTGCAACTTTGGCTTTAGACCTCTCACTTCTCCTTCCACATTTGTATCCTATGTCTACTTAGTTACTGTGTCCTAAGTGTGCCTGGTCAGCCTCTACTGACTACCATTGTCACCATGTGAAACATTGCAGGATTGGGGTTCAGGTTTGGAAATGTCCCCCTCAAGATGTACCCTAGTTAAAACATTCTCTCAAATCTTTGTCCACCCTTGATGCATCACTCTTCTTTCAACCTGACCTCCTGCTTTCCTACTGACAGACTATTGTAGAATTTCTACAATAATGCAAACAGCATTGACCTGAGAAGGCAGAATAATTCCTTCCATCCCATGCTTTCCTGACCATATGTTGTTCACAGAGCTTCAATGCTCGCTCTCATCCTTAGAGGAGACCAGATGACATGAGCTATATTACTCATTTACTTCAGGCACCCAGAGCGCAGGTATCTAAGGGGACAAGGCAGAAGATCCACTTGTAAGGACTAGCTTTGGGAAGTCTCCACACACTGGAGCACACAATTCCTGGACAGGTATTCAGATATAAACCCTTTAAAGAACTGTTCTGTCTGGAAGAAGGGATACAAATACTTACTGACTGAATCCTTCAGTGCACCTGTGCCTCCATCAGCATAAACTACAAATCAGGGCTTGACTGACATACTTCTTGACCTTGGCAGGATGGGGAGATGAGTGCCTGCATGGTGGAAGTGAACATGTGTCCTGTGAGAATGGAAGACGGTACGTAGACCTGCACAGTAGACTTCTTTTGACCCTGTAGGCATAGCGTTCTCTGTACAGACTGCTGTACAGCTTTGTGTCATTTCCTGAAAGGTGATCATGGAAGCATTGTAGCAGCCAGTTGGGAGTTCAGGCACTTCCCGGACAAGTTATAACCTCTGCCTTCTTTGTCCTAATTTGAATCTGTGCACCACGGCATTCAATTGCTTTTTCTTTTCATCACTGAGAGTAGAATGAAATTTAAGGATTCTTTTCTGTGGGATTAGGAAGATGTGTTCTGTTTTTCTTCTTGTAGAAATGTAACTCTGTCTAATCTTTGTTAGAATCTGCTTTAAACAATTCATGGATCTTTATCAAGAAATAATAATAAAATTTAGTTTGGCCACATAAACATCAAAGACCAAAAAGACCTGTGTTTTTCTTATATTCAACAGTATAATGACTGCCTCTAGTTATTGTATGAAAAGTTGGTATCAGTTGACCTATATTTTAAATTATATATACATTTGTCATTCTGCAAACCTGTTCAGGTATAAACTTCACTATAGTACTAGCTGTTACAAACATAATTGTTTTGTGTTTATTAGAAACTAATAAACAAGAATAATTACATGTGTACTCATTGAGGGCTGCACTACCTTCTCATGAGAGAGAGCCTTGTTTGACTTCCTTTAACTTTCCTACAGTATCTGAAAAGGAAACTTGATTTAACCTGTACATTTCTCTCCTGATTGCTTGGATCGTCTTTTAGAACACTGGTTTACTTAGAAAGGAACTTAGCAGTGCTTCTGTGTTTGTTAGATGCACAAGTAGGGCGGCTTTCATTCTGACACTCTCCTACGCACTCATGCCAGGCCCAGCGCTCATGGCCACCTTGTTCTTCTGCCATCTCTTGCTCCATCCTTCCCACCTTAGGAGTCTTCCCAGGAGCTCCCCGTCTGGTTTCATGTCTTATTTATTTTTTAATCTGAATTTCACGTACACGGCCAGCACTCTACCCTGAGCTGCAGCTCACAACCTGGCTGTTTATCTCTAACAGGAGAAAAGCCATCCGCAGGACTTCTTGTAGAAAGAGGTAGGGCCTATGAGCAGCTTTACTAAACACATGGCCACTTTCCAGGTAAAACTAGGGCTGGCACCCTCAGCAGGAAAGCAATTGTGCAAGGTGGTGGGTGGCCTCGAGTAGACACAGGAATTGTGGCTTTGTAAATGGGGTGGTGACTTGAGACACAAGGTGGGAAGGGGCAGTACTGGCAAACCTAAAGATTCGGTAAGTTAACAAGGGCAGTTGGCCATTCTGGAAGGGTTGCAGTAACTCAATGTGTCAGTTCACATATGTCATACCAGAGAAACTGCAACTAGTATCACCCAGGAATACAAAACAACTTTTGTCTCCAGAATTGACCTCATGGAAAGCTCTCTTACTTCCTGGCAACCTGATTGTTACTGAAAGTATCTCAAAGGTGGGCTTGTCAGGGCTTTCAGTTGAATTCATGCAAACAAGTAAACCGCTGGTCACATCATTGAATTCATTTTCTTTGTGTTAAAATTACATACTGCTAGATTTATATACTTACAGTAAAATACTTAATTTATTCTTCCCATTAAATTGTTACCTTAAGCCAGGCGGTGGTGGCGCACGCCTTTAATCCTAGCACTTGGGAGGCAGAGGCAGGCGGATTTCTGAGTTCGAGGACAGCCTGGTCTACAGAGTGAGTTCCAGGACAGCCAGGACTATGCAGAGAAACCCTGTCTCGGGGAAAAAAAAAAATTGTTACCTTAGTCAGGGAGGATGGTGCGGATTTTTCCATTGAAGTCAGTTGACTTTCCACTTTAGAGTTCACCTGTGAAGAATGTTCTTTTAGGGAGTTTTAATACATTCCACCTGTTCTGTACAAGGACCTGGATGTATGACGACCCTGAGTATGTGAAAGCAGCTGTAAAGAAGGGATTCCTGCGTCCGAGTTGCATTTTGAAGGGTATTAATAATGTGATTTGGAATCTTTCAAGGACTGTCAACAAATTGGATTAGTTCAGTTAAATTTGATTTGAATAAATAAATAAATAAAGGAACTCTTTCTCTGAAAATGGCTTCCATCACTGTGTTACAACAAAAAGCTAGGACAAGTTCTGTAATGTGTAAAGTACGGTTAGACACTAAGAAGAGAGGTAGATAAGTCGGAAAGGAGTCCCTTACCCCTCTAAGAAGGTTAAATGTGCTTCATAAATAAAAAAGAAAGGAAATAACCTTAATTCTTTTCAGTGGTGATATCCCTTTACTAGTCACAATAATTCAAAAACACGAAGCTGTATGTGAAAAGGTTGGCATGGAACAGAAGCAGGTTCCTGATGGGTTCTGCGCTGTCATCTTTGGACACAGCTTGGTCCAGCTGTCGGTACAACTGCTGCGCGTTCTGTGCTGTTAAGGCTGGCTTTGATGCCAAGTTTGTTTGTAAATTCTCTCACTGCTTTCTGCCTTGGTTGATGGTTTGTCTTTCCTGTCCATGTCCTGGGCTGCTCAGCATGTGCTACCATAATAACATCCAGTCAGGGCCTCACCTTGGTCCTCTGGAGAGTATGACTTGGGTTTTTCTCTCTTCTGCAGCTTCTTCTTGGCCTCTGTTCCGGTTTCTCTTTTTCCTACCTTCTAGATGACTAACGTTCTCTTGCCTTCCTTCCTTCCTTCCTTCCTTCCTTCCTTCCTTCCTTCCTTTCTTTCTTTCTTTCTTTCTTTCTTTCTTTCTTTCTTTCTTTCTCTCTCTCTCCCTCCCTCCCTCCCTCCCTCCCTCCCTCCCTCTCTCTCTCCCTCCCTCCCTCCCTCCCTCCCTCCCTCCCTCCCTTCCTTCCTTTTAGAATTTTTCTAGATCTAGTCTTTTGTCACCACACTTGGAACTCCAGTCTCTCTAGAGGCAGCAGCCCTCCTGCCTTTCTAGGAGCAGTGGACACAGGAATCCCCCCTTTACAGCTACTTTCACATGCTCAGGGTCATCGTACATACAGGTCATGGTATGGGACCTTCTGGTTTCTGAAAACCCACTGGTTGTCAGCATATTTCCAATCTCACTGAGAGATGATAACATCTCCATTATATGGGTTTTTAAACCCTGGGTGGGGAGCATAGCTCAGCCCTCCACCACTGCTTTGGGGAAGAACGAATATAGTTGGAAAGTACCATCAAGGTAGTTCCGGTAAGAGATCTCTGCTGATCCTTTATCAAACCAAGAGCCACTATTTTACCATCCTCAAATCTCTACTTTTTTCTGGTTATTTCCACAAGATTATCATGCAGATATGACTTGATTAAAAAAAAAAGTATTTCTACCGCCACCTCCTCTCTCCTCTCTCAGTGAGGATCTCATGTAGCCTGAACTGTAGCTGCAGGTGTCTCTGAATTCCTGAGTGCTAGGATTACAGGTACACACTGCTACTATCAGACATGCAGATCTTTTCTTGAAAGATGATAGATACACTTTACGTAACTTTTTGTTGTTTCTTACCATATTTAAAATGAAAGTCGTCATTGAGCTCAAGAATGAACACAAACTTATTACATAGCCATGCGGGATGTAGACTTGACAACTCACACAGGTTGTGTTCTGGCAGACACATTAAATGTATTATGCTTTTGGGAACTATCACCGAGGTCATTTCTGCTGTGCTTTTGGCCGACTGCCTTTCTAAACAGTACTTTATGAAACATAATACTGTTGAGGAGAATGAGCAGGATTGTGGAATCCAGGAACTACCTTTGAGTTGCAGCTTGCAGCCTGAGGCAGAGGGACTTTGTTCCATCTCTCTCCCTTGCTGTATGTCCTTCCTATGACCTCTTTCTTCTTTATACACTTACTGTTATATGCAGTTACCCTATCTCTTATCTGCACTGGTTAAGTGCTGGGATTTAACCTTCTTAGAGGGGTAAGGGGCTCCTTTCTGATTTGTCCACCTCTCTTCTTGATGTCTAAAAGTATACTGTACACATTAGAGAGCTTGTCCTAGCTTTTGTTGTAAAAAAACACAGTGATGGAAGCTACTTCATGGAGAAAGGTCATCTTAGCTCAGAGTGCCAAGGTATGCTCAATCATTACAGAGAAGTTGCAGAGGCTAGAGCATGAGACAATATATGTGTCCTTGTACAGAAGCATAGAGGGACAGTTGATGTATGCATTGCTGCACCCAGCTTGTTTCCACCACTCTTAAGCAGCCCAAGGCCCTAAAGCCCAGGGAATGGTGCTGCCCACAGTGGGCAGCTCTTCTCACCTCAGTTAAGGCTGTCCTGACAGTACTCTGTTAGACATACCCACAGTCCCCGCCAATCTAGACAATTCCTCTTAGAGATTTTGAGGTGATGCAAAGTTGACAATTATAATTAACCGTGATAGAACTCAACATATTGTCACAGAATCAACATGGGGCTCTTAGGAACATTGATCTAGACTTGTTTGTAGATAATTCTTTGTAGAAAAACCTGGACTATCCATTTGTAATTCTTTTTTTTTTTTTTTTTTTTTTTTTGAGACAGGGTTTCTCTGTATAGCCCTGGCTGTCCTGGAACTCACTGTGTAGACCAGGCTGGCCTCGAACTCAGAAATCCTCCTGCCTCTGCCTCCCAAGTGCTGGGATTAAAGGCGTGCACCACCACCGCCCGGCCCATTTGTAATTCTAATGCTTAAACACAACTGAAAATAAAAGGTTTTAAGTTCTGGCTAGATTATGAAATGGTGAATACCTGTGTATGTGTTATGTTTGAGGTTCATGGATAATTGTGTCAGGAAAGAAACCTGTAACAGACTTGGGCTGAGGTGAAGGCATTTGAGTAGATTTCAGTGTAGGTGGGTAGTAGAGAAGTGCTGAGGAGTTTCAATTGAGGAAATACCTGGTCACGTGACTTAACTTATAGTCTGGTCTACCTGGACAAGTATTAGTGATGAATTGTCACAGAAAAAGAATCAAAGGAACATATGTTCATCTCGGCTGCCCTCCTCTGATTCTGTATTAAATATGTCACCATGCTGTCTTATTTCTGCTGTAAAGAGCAAACATAGGGAGGACTATGGATCCAAAAACAAACTAAATCTATTCTTTGTCCTGAATTGTTATAGTCAGTGCATACTTTGAAAAAGTTTTAGTTCCAGGTCTTTCATTCTAATTTTTTTCATTCTAATTTTTGATAAGCTATGTAGGAAGATAAAGTCATGTGTATTTAGCCCTAGCACTTGGGAGGCAGAGCCAAGTCTAGCATGGTCTAAATAGTAAGTTCCAGTACAGCCAAGGCTATTAATGAGGCTCTGTCTCAAAAAAACAAAAAACCCAGCTTCCTCTGATCAGTCCACATGTCCTGGCAAACCCTCTTACACTGCTGGTGAAGGCCCACCTTCCTGTCCCAGCGCTGCCTGTCCTCACCTAGGTACTGTTTGCTCCCATACTCCACCTACAGCCTACTGCTAGTGTCTGCCTACTGTTCCCCATGCTGCTCTGCCCGCAGCTTTCTGAGTGATGGCTCAGCTAGCAAGGCCCACACACCTGTGACATTGCCATTTGCATGGGTTTCCCTTTGTCCACTGGCTTTCAAAGGGCTCTAAACTTGTTTAGTGTATTTCTTTGCACTTTGGTCTCTATAGTTTAAGATTTAGTTTCGCATTTCTAAAAATCTTATTTTATATGAGAGAATGGAAGTAGTGTTCTGCCACCAAATTAATATAGGGAATGCCACATGAAGCAATTTATGCGTATCTGCAGTTCTCTGGTGCATTAAAACAAGATTTATTGAGAAGAATAATGATTTTTAATATTTCCTGGAAGAAAAAATTCTTCCCTCTTTGCTTGCTTTGAAATAGTTTTTGGAACTCATATTTTAGGAAATGCTGTTGAGATCATGTTTGTAGTCAAGGAATTTAGGTCTTTATCGTAGTTCTGCTCTTACCTATATCTGAGATAAATTGATTGTGGGTCCAAAGTATTTCAACACTCCATCCATTCCTTTGTTAAAGTACCTCTGATGCAGGTGAAAATGAGTTTCTTCTAAACATGTTTTTATGTTTAAAAGAAAAAAGTAAAATATAGTGTCTATGAGAAGTGTGTGTTTGTATATGTGTGTGTATGGATATGTGCATATAGCCTATAGGATTTAAGAATGTGTGCACATTTATCAGACATTCGTGGCTATTCATTTTAAGAAAGAACTGGTCTGTAGGCTTCTTGTTCAGCTTACAGGAAAAGCTCAACCCCTTTTATTGAGGTCCTGGAGATAACTCCCAAGAGGCTGTTACTGTGGGCAATGCCATGTTAACCATAGCTTTGCCTCTGCCTGTGGTTTAGGATATATGTGCACTTTCCGTTAAAGAATTGAATAATTGGACTTGCCCACCTTTTGACAGCTCCAAACGTTCTGGTCCCAGGACTTCATTCCCCCTTCACCAGTCCGTGTACTACAGCCATGCATCTGTTCTTCCAGTTCATGGCTGAGATGAACTGTAGCTACCAACTCCGCACAGGTGGCCACGTGAAATAAAGCGGAGTAGAGGAGAGGACTTAGTGTAAGGCTCTTCACCTGAGAGCGCCCCGGGTCAGTGAGGTCGAAGAGTGTGTCAAAGCATCTCGAGTTTCTTGACAAAGTCAGTTTGTTTGTCTTAACGTTCCATTTATTTGTTTGTTGTGTTTATTGGTGTGGGTGCACACATGCCCTGGCAAGAGTGGAGGGGGTGCAAATTGTGGAATTTCCTTACTTCCACCACGAGGGCAGGAATCAAACTGGAATCTCCAGGCTTGGCAGCAAAACACCTACCTGATAAGCCATAGCATACTAACAGTTTCATAATTTTAAACATTTATTTTTAATACTTTTAATTGTATGTCCTAAGTGTACGTATATATGTCTGTCTGTACGTCCATCTGAGTATGTGCATGTGAGTGCAGCTGCCCTCAGAGGCCAGAGGCATCGCATCCCCTGGAGCTGACATCATAGGAGCTGATGAGCTGCCTGATACGGGTGCTGGGAACTGCACCCAGGTTCTTTGCAAGAGCAGCTCTTAACCACTGCGAGCCGGACTTGTTCTTTTTAATCTTTATTCCATCTGTACCATCACGTTCATATGACTATTACCTACGTCCCTTGGATTCCGAGTTCTCGCATGTGGTTGATTCTGTCACTTTGCTTCTTCTCTGTGGTGCACCATGTGTTGAATTTGAAGATCTCTACCATGAACTCTCCGACCACACGCCTGTCTCAGGCTTTCACGTGTTTATTACGCTGCTTATGGGCTTCTTTATAATAACCGTTGAGTTTCATGGTTTCCATCTCCCCTTACAAAAGCATTCTTTATCATTTGTTACCACCATCATTTTCATTCCTCCTTTTAATGCTAATTTGCTTTTCCATTTATCATTTGAAAACCAGGTAACCAAATCAGTTGTTTGAGACCTATGAAGACCCTGACATTTTGCTCTGCATTTAAAAAATAATTTTTAAAAATTATTTTTAGTTATTTGTATTTCTGTGTCTCTGTGTAGATATTTGCATGCAGATATAGGTGCCCTTGGAGGCCAGAAGAGGGTGTTGGATCCCTTAGAACTGCAGTTAGAGATTGTGGTGAACAGCCCAAGGTGGGTGCTTAGGAACTGACCTCTGGTGCTCTTCAAGAGCCAGTCATGGGCTTAACCCAGAGCCAGCCCCCAGCCTTCCGTCCCCAGCCCCCAGACTTCCATCCCCAGTCTCCAGACCTCCGTCCCCAGCCCCCGGCTCTCAGCCACCTCCTTTCTCCTGTTTTTATTTCATTGATTTTTTCCATGTTGCATTGTAGGTCATTTCTTCAGCTCAGTATTATAATAAATTGATTTTTCTTTTTCTTTTTTCTTCCTTTCTTCTTCTTCTTCTTCTTCTTTTTTTTTTTTTTGGTCCAAAATGTTATTCTATTCTGGCAATAGCACGAGTCCTACAGTAGCACCTACTGAAGTGCCTTTCTGTTCAGTAGTTAGCTGCATTGAGGCACAGGTATCTAACACTGGCTCAGTCACTGTACCCCTCACGCTTTGGTGACTGGCCACTTGTATCTGGGGCTCTTTGTATACAAGCCACCTTGTGTTCTCTCACAAGCTCAGTGTAATCCATGGTCTTTTGCACCACAGTCTTTTGGTGTTAGGCATATGTGGACTTGTACACATGCCACCTTGTATTCTCTCACAAGCTCAGTGTAATCCATGGTCTTTTGCAGCACAGTCTTTTGGTGTTAGGCATATGTGGGCATCAGCACAGCCTCTTCACAGATACTTGCAATGAACATTTTTTCTTTTTCAAGATCAAGGGTGTATTCTCACCTTGTATGCCAACATTTGGGGTTACTTTCTGGTCACATTTATCTTTCTATACATTCTGATGTTGTTTTAAAAATCCAAACACATTTTCCATGTGCAAAACATGCCGTTACAGAGAGCTCATCTTCATAATCACTGTTATTATCAAAAACATTTGATGCTATGGGATTATGTTGACTTGAGCTACTAATGAAAATAGTTCATAAAATATTTGGTAGAATACAGAAAAATACTAGAGAACTGTGAGTTATTTATAACAGTTGTATGGTTTTGGGAATACAATTCTCTTAAAGAATAACAAGCATTATTCAAATAACACTGCAATTTTCTCTTTTTTCTGTGACAGAAAAAGGCAGTGGGGGAGTGAAACAGGACCAGGGTGACAAAGAGAAGAGGCATGGAGGAACAGAGACAGTAGGCAGTGACAGGCTCAAGTCATAATGTCAGCCTAGGTCAGGACCCTCTTTCTGGATGTTGCTGTTGTTGGTAAAGCTGAGCACTGCCCCAGGCTGCCCTTAACTTTTTGTGCAGCTGAGGATGACCTTGAACTTCTCATTCTCCTGTCTCTATATCCCGATGCCAGGACAGCGGGTGCGTGGCTTCAGTACACCTGATCTGAGCAGTGCTGGGATCACTGTGCCAAGCACGCACACTACCACCCCAGCTTCTTCCCGCACGGTCTCTCTGTTAGAGTTCGCCCAGAGAACGTTTTCTGTTTACTTGCTGGACCTTACTTCTTAGGGGCACAGGTGTTTGAACACAAAGGAAGAGGGGTGAAGGTGTGTGCTACCATGTCTGGCTTAGTCCTTAGTCTCTTTAAACTTGCATTTTCTTCCTGACTTTCCCTGTGGAGGCCTTCTTCTATAGGGGCTTCACTGCATGTTAATGTTTATATACTTTGCTTACCTGTCCAATGAAAGCTTTGTGATCTTTGGTTTCCATAGCACTTTCTAACTTTGTTAATCTAGGACTAATATGTAAGCAGTGAAGTCAGAGGAAAGGGGCTGTGAGGGAAGAGATGTCCAGTGTAAAGTAGTGCCTCTTACACTCAGTCTCTGCGAATTATAGGGTTATTAGTGATAGATCCCGAGAAATCTCAGTTCTGACTTGTTAATCCTTGGGAGGAGTAGAAAGCCCACCCTTGTCCTGAGGTTCTAGAGGATGCTGATGATGTGGAATTGCCCTCTACCCTACCCCTTTGCAAGTAGCCAGGCATGAGGGCAGTTGAGGGAGGAACAGAATAAATGCTCAAAGTGAGAGGAGGCGATTCCCAAAGAAGCTGCCTGCCTGTGGCGAGAAATAACTGGGGCCGACCTTGCTCGACCTTGCTGTCAACTTGAGGGAATTGCTTCTCACTTAGGTTTCTTAACCAATTTTTGAAACAAAACATCTCCCTATTCTATAAACGTGAAACTTGAAAGGTGTGTTTGCTAATGATGAGGATGGGGAAGCTGTTGATGTTAGTGTTCTAGCCATTGTGTAATGTCCTTTGAAAGGAAGTGTGTGGAGCTGGTTGAGTAAGAAGACTACTGATTAGTTTAATTCAGGATAGTTTATATTAATGATACGATTTAGCAAGTCAAACTTGGGTATCAGTAAGCCACTTATTACAGAAAATAGAAAAAATTTAATTCTCAGGCTTACCCTTGGAAACCTCATTTCTCACATGATCAAATGCAGAGTGAAATAAATGGTTACAGATTTTGTATCCTGGAAATGTATGTCTTTATGTTTATAATAATATATATCAATAGTACTAAAGTTATTATAGCAGAAAAATGAGTTATGATTTTTTTGTAATAATCCTTCAAAGTCTATTTGCTTAAGAACATCTTAATTTAATTGTCAAATAAGGCTGGTGCTGCCTTTGCCTGTACTTACGTCATGTAGAATAAGGGGTGCTTTATTTCTTCTCTATTTTTCATTTTATCTGGAAAGATCACCATAGTTGTAGCTGTCTATAAAAGGACATTTTATCAGCAGCAGATAGGTGGTGCCCTGGTTGCAGGGTTTGACAGTCTCTCAGTGACATTCAGTCTCTCTGCTGTTTGTAAGTATATTTCAGTAAATTTTATAAAGATTGTCTTAGAAATGACTTTAACAGTAAGAGTTTGAATGGTCAGATTTTTGTGCCTGGGGCCCACCTTTTGGTGTTGTTCAGCCCCAATGTTATGTTGTAGCATTTAGACTCTTGATGATTTGTGTGTGCTAAGTGCATAGATTTACTGCTGCAGTTTGAACATTTTTAAATTAAAATATATCTTTCATTCTGAATGTATTGATTTGCACATCTCTGTGTCAATATTAAGTCAAGCGAATTTTCCAATAAGTTCAAAACGACGTGGCAGGGTGAGCTGAATGTATTAGATTTGCTAGAGGTTTCTTCTTGTCTGGGCTTGGGCATCTCTGCTTTCTTAGTTTTGATTAGAATTTATCTTAAAGATAGTGCTCTAATTTAATAACCTTTCCCCATGCCTCTTAGAAGTTTTGTGAATAAATTCTGGAAACCTGATGCACTCTGGGCATTCTCTTTAATACTATTTTTTTAAAGAATGTACGTAAAAAAAATTATATCGTTATAAGGTATACTATTATTTGGATTTTAATTTTATAAGAGTATTTTTTTTCTTTATTTGTGTATTTTTTAATTTAGGAGAAATTGTACTTACAAGTAATAGCAAAGTAGACCCCATCAGTTCATTGGAAATATTAAATTCTTTCATGGAAGTTAAAACACTATACATAATACATCATAATTCCAAAGTGTTCATATGAATAAAGAGTTTATGTTGGATTTTATAGGTGAGGCAATGTAGTTTCACTATTTACTAGTCTGTTGTTACCAGGTGCTTGTGTATGAGAGGACCACCCACTCTGCAGTGCAGTGACAGAAACTGCCATTCCTGGCTCACCAGGTGATGCTTCTCAGGTCCTTTACATATTCATTAGATTATCATCTTAAACACATGCTTGTTTGAATATGCTCATATTCATGACGTGCCATTCATCTACCATTGGCTTCAGAAGACAAAAGTCTGGTAAACATTTAATGCATGTGTGTGATGTGTGTGGTAAAGAAATGGCAGGGATGTCCTTCCACCAGTGAGATACTTTGTAAAATGCTGATAGAAGAGACTGGCATAAATGGAGAAACAGAACTGTGGACTAGAGATTTGTAATGTGATCCTGAGGGGAGGGAGTGGCTCCCCTTAAAAAGGTATTTGCACTGTAGTCTGATAATCTCTCCACTCTAAACCAGTTCTTCCCAGTGCTTTCCATTCTTGGCACAGTGAGAACTGCACTGTGATAGAAAACCTTTTACTGTAAATAGTACTTGGGCACCAGTAACCAGAATATCCTGGGTTGCTTGATTCTGATCAAGTAGCTTTTTAGAATTTAGTCCCCGTGCAACAAAACTCAACTTTGTTTTTGAACAAAGTAACTCATTTCAGCAGAAGCACAGAACAGTTTATAACCTAAGGTTAATAAACAGTTTATAATCTGCTGCTGGGATATTATGCCAAGATTTTACCCAAGCATGCTCATTTAGCCTTATAACACCTGCCTACAACAGGGTATTATACCCTAGTTTTGTAAACTGGCAGTGAAAACATACGTTCATTATCTCCCCCTTGGCTCTGAAGCATAGTGAATGGTATCTAGATTGGGGGCTGTGACTCCACAATACAGAAATGAAGCCTGTAGCAGGCCATGTGTACTACTCGAACACACGGGGAATCTTGGGACTCTTAATTTTTGGAGTTGTATTGTCCTTGCTTTATAAGGAAAGGTCCTGTTTTGAAAATGCAGTTGATGACTTTTCTACCTTGAAGTATGACTGGAAATTTAAAAAAACAAAAATAAAAAAAACCCAAACTTTAGCTTAAGTAATATTTCTCATTGTCCTGTATTTATAGATGGGTGCAGATTTCTAGTAACTCTTTGTTAAGCTATTAAATATGCACCTACATAAAATAATGTTCTTAAATGAATTTATATGTACATTATCCAGTGAGCAGATAAAATTTTTATTTCCCTAGGCATGCTATTGGCAGTTAATCTGCTTTTCAGGTTCCTGTGTCAGAATTTTTACAAAACTTTGTGCAGAAAAACGAAAACAGTGTTAAAAACGCAAGGTGTGCTCGCCCGGCGCGCATGCTGTGTATTCAGTCATCTGCTTAATCCTGCTCCTCTTCACATTGTCAATACCCATCTAATTCCACTCTAACAGCAGTAATTGGCTGATGGAGTAGAAGATATAGATTTGTTTTCTTGATGACTCCCTGACTTTCTTCCTCCTGTAATACTAATAGAATTCCAAATCCGTCCTGGTGCGATCCTGTCATGAGCAGGTCAGCAGTCATGTCAAGGTCCTATTGGAAAGCTCATAGCCAACATCTTAATTCAGACTTAGCCATCTCTCTCACTTGTATGTGCAATTGTAAGCAATTTTTTTCAAGTCACAACTCTCTATTAGAACGGAATTCATTTAGTTCAAAGGGGATAGTTCTGCATGTGAATTATGCGATTGGCT
The DNA here is from genome assembly GCA_036184795.1 of Tokudaia tokunoshimensis. NCBI lineage: Eukaryota > Metazoa > Chordata > Mammalia > Rodentia > Muridae > Tokudaia > Tokudaia tokunoshimensis. The sequence goes on along the minus strand of BTHU01000013.1, from coordinate 8,220,263 downwards.
ACCCTGGAGTAAATGGAATATATAGAAACCTCATTTGTGTGATTGTATATATGTTTCTGTTGTCAGGTTATAGAGATTGAACAAAACTTGGAAATCCTTTACCCTTTTCTTCTTGCACTTAGATTTCATGTTATGTAATGTGCAGTAATGAAACACAATTTAATGGTATGAAGTTCTAGGAACGTGTCCTCTGACTTTAAACTGGAGCTTTGCTACCAGAGTATTGCCCACCAGTTTGTCATTAGCGCTCCAGTTCTCATGCTGTGGTATAAGTCTGCATAATAAAAACTGAGTTCATGATGGCAGATGAACTTTCAAATGATTAAGCGGCTGTGCTTGGGAGAATATAAAATGTAAGCAAAAGCAGACCAAGTATTAATACCTGAATATAGCAGTGACTGTGTCTACATATGCATGTTGACATGTGCACACATGCCTCCCATATAGTCCCTTTGTCTCTCCTCATAACTGATGGCAGATACAAATAGATAGTAACAACTTTAGTCTGTTAGATTTAGACTTTTTTCTTTTAAATTGAGGTTTCGAAATGATTAGGAACAGAGGGCAGAACAAGGGATCAGAAGACTGAAGAAGCCTTGAGCCCTTGGGGCTTCCTCAGGGATGGAAAGGAGAGGCATTCTAATTGTCCTGTAAAGTTTTACACTTTGTAATTTGTCCCAATACTTTCTTAGGATATTGAAGTCTAGGGCAGGCCTGCGCACTGCAGTTTTGCTTGTTTGCTCGTACTTGTTACCCCGCGAGTGTAGAGATTGTACACATCCAGGCCGGGCTGTATTACCATACTAATAGGTTTCTGGTACCTCCGGTTACCTGCTTGGAAGGCCAAAGCAATCAAATTGAAAGCACATAAAGAGTCAGTAACAGTGTTCTCCAGCTATGATGCACTGATCTTTTACATCGCTTGTGTTTTAAATCTGAGCCACCTGGAATTTTGACCAATAAATCTAAATTTTTATTTTGGGTAAATAAAATCACCTATTTCTGCATTTCTCGTAGTGAAACAGTATTTTTTTTAATAGTATAAATCCAGATGATTTTCTCTCAAGGTAATGACTGAGTGTGCTCACAGCAATAGCATATTTGATGTCATTTCATGCTTTTATTATGTAGTTGTGAGAAGTAAGAATTACGACCTTTTTCAGGGCCAAGTACAAAACACAATAAACTAGCTCTGTGCCTGACAGTTGTCTGAACAGCAGACCATGCGCCCCGTCACAGTTTGGACCTCAGCTTTACAAAAGGATGGACATTTGACTTTGGCAGGACATTTGCACATCTGCTGTCTCTTCCTCATCTGTGAGAATGGGGGCCCTTAGGTATATTGCTCTTAAACCTGCGGGTGAGGCCAGTGCCAGAGCAACCGTAGCGTCAGGCTGCTGCCTTCCTGCTCTCTGAACTCCAGCTCTGGATGTCGGAGGTGTGTTTTAACATTTCTTAAATAGATGCAAAAGCTACCTTTGACATTTATTTGTATAAAAATACGTTAATTCTCGATTTGCTAAGGCCTCTTCTTAAGCTTTTGTTCACTAACACTTGCTGTCCTCAGAATTGTCATGCCCACTAAAATATGTGGCCATGTGTATACCTAGTTGTTCAGGCACCAGACGGTGGTGCCTTGTATCTAGGAAGAAACCAGCTGGCACTTTCCAAACTCATGAATGAGTTTCTTAGGGATCAAAGAGTTAAAATAATCTCTTACCTTATCGGAGGCAGTAGTGTGGATGTGAGATTGATTTTTATATTTCTCTAGCCCCTGAATTTGACTGTGAGCTTTGCCCACCTTTGTTGTTTCCTAGGCAAGCATAATCGGGAGGAAAAAGACCCAGACCACAGAGGCTTTGGACTCTTGCCGTGACATTTGCCAGGAAAATAGTAATGTTTCTTGAAAAGTTTATGGAGGACCCAAGTGATTGTAACACATGGAAGTATGCCATGGGATGCTCAGAAATGTTGGTTCCCTCCTCTCTTTGCTTAGGTCTGTGGTTGTTTCTTCTCACATTGGTAAAAGGGCTGCTCTGCTATGCACTTAGATAAACCATTCAGTACTGAGCAGAGTCTCTGTGTGTTATCGTGGGGGCAGAAGAAGGGCACCTCTAGACATAGCCTAGTCCTGCAGCTCCAGGGATTCCAGTCATCTCTGTCAGCTTCAGGCAGTCCCTGGAACAGTTATGGCCTTGTTGGTTTCCATCTGAATGTCCATGACAACTTCTGGGTCATAGGCTAGGGTGGGATCTGGGGAAATGAAGACCATTGAGAAAATCCTACACTGCATCCGAATACTGGAAAATGCGAGAAAGACACATTTTAGGTGGCAAAGAACTCTGAAGTGCCCTGCATTCATCTTTGGCCATTTGATCAGCATTGAATTCCTGCAAGGAAATGGTATCCAGTGATGGGCGTGTCTGAGAATAATCTATATTTCTCATAGTAGCCTGACACTGATTCCTGCTGTGTATATGTGTTTAGATTATGCATTTACTTGCTTTTGAAAAATCATCTTTTCTGGTCCTATTTGTGCAAAGTAAATAGTTCTTGTGTTCTGTTCAAAATAATTCAGTAAATATATTTACCTAAGCCATTAATTGAGCTTTCTCTACATTTTGTTATGTGAGTATTAACATTTGAATGCATTTTGTGGCATAATTAATAGCCAGGTTATGTTAGATATGAAAAAAACATCTAGCAGTTTTGACACTAGGAGTTAATTATAAGAGAAAAGACAGATTTATGCTATGGCCATAAGTTCATAAGCAGTTCAAAACATAAAAACAGTCACCTTGGGCTCTGGTAACATAAATGACACATTCCTTTTTCTCAGTGTTTTTACTTCAAAGTTTATGTAAGCAACTCATCAGCTTTCTCTTTTTCTGCTTAATTAAATTTAGAAAATAGCTCTTTTCTTTTTTTATTGGATCACTCCAGAGTTCATGTTTGTTGAATTTTTAAAAATAACATTTTTGTGTCTATGTTTAATGGTTCAGATACTTATCAGAGATCATTCATTCTAGGAGAAAGGAGATGACATTCAACTTAACATTTCTTCCCAGCTTTACAGACTGTCTCTCTAATTAAAGAGTTAGAAATTGTACTAGCCCTTTGCGCTGAATAGCTGACATAAAATGCTGGCACTGTGTTTTGCTGATTTTTTTTTTCTTCCAAGTGACCACAATTATTTTAATGCTTTTAATGCAACTTTCCCCATTTTTTCAACAACAAAGACCTCTTCAAATGTCTCACATTGCTTAATCCAGAGAAGCAGCATGATAGTGGGGTGGCTTCTGAGTGCACAAAGAGCTTCTGGAGGGGACAGAGAGGGCATCTTTTGGATAAGCTTCCAATACGATGAGACCGATAACAGATCTGCCACTTGTGCAGAAGACAAGCAGGCGTTTACAGCATTTGACTTTACAAAGTGTCATTTTATTTGTTTGGAAAGCATATTTTAGATAAATGAGCTGGGAACTGTAGTGTCAAAACTGCCTTCTTCTATTTTGAACATTTTGTTTCTCAAGATATTGTCCTGTGTTAACATTTCTTAAATAGATACAAAAGTTATCTTTGAAATTTTTTTGTAGGAAGATGTGTTAATTCTCAATGTGTTAAGGTTTTTTTCTTAAATTTTTATTATTAATACTTGCTTCGCTCAAAATTCTCATCCCCTCTAAAATATGTGGCCATTGACGTGACTAGTTGTTCACAGTGATATATGTATTAGTCTCAGTATCTGGCCTTCCAGGCTTCATAGATGAGAACTTCACAAGGATGTAACCTAGACAGTGGGTGTGTAGTTTACCAAGATTTGTTGGGCCGGAGAGATGGCTCAGGTTAAGAGTATATTCTGTTCTTGGAAAGACCTACCCACATTTAGTTCCTGATAGCTGGAGTGGACAATTCAGAACTGCCCATAACTTAGCTACAGGATAGCCCAACCCCTCTGCCTCTGAGGCTGCCTGCGCTCAGCACATGGAGAGACATGTATAATCTATAATGTTATACACGTTATGAAACCAACACTTTAAAACCTGGTATATAGTCAGATTGGGAGACATATACAAGTAAACAGCGAGAATTAGAATGCTGGTTCCTAACAGTCATTTTGGGGCTTTGTGCAAATAATGTTAGTCCTCACTCAGCCTGTTTCATCAGTGAGGCTGTATAGATGAGGGTGTTGTCTGATGCTGTGTGTGCCATAAAGCTGAAGGTTCAGGCGTTCCCTAGTGGCAGATAGGAGCCTGCACTTATACACTTGGGGTTGTTGTGTACTTACTTCTTTGTTTGTTTGCTTGTTTGGTTTTAGACAAAGTCTGGTACTTGTCTTACCTTGCCCAGTTTATTAGAATCACAAATGAGGGCCACTCTGCCCAGTTTAAAGTGGCTTTTGACTCCATACTTGTGACGAGACTTAGTGGAGATGTGCAGTCATGTCTCAAGCTTTGCTTTTGTTTCTTCACTTGGGAGACCTGGAATCTAGCTTCACAGTAAAGGTAGTCTAGTTATAGCCTCCTGGGGCAACACAATATGTTAATGGACCCAAGGTAAGCTTGGATTCTTCTAGCTGTTTGGAAGCTGCTCTAGCTAAGCCTCTGTTCACCCATCATATGATGACCGTTATTGTAGAGAGCCTCATTTCTTTCCAGTTATTTTACAAACATTTCCAAGTTCCACACCTCTCTGGATATCTTTTTAAATATTTGTTTGTTAATGCTTCAAATGGAGTGCCCAGCAGTAAAGTATGTTGGGATATTTTCATTTCATTAACTACTATAAAACAGCCTACTGTCAAGTCATTTTGGGGGCAAGTGAAAAGACTTAGCATTTTGTAGTTAGTTGAGCATTTTTGAATTTACAACTAAAGTCAGTAATTTATTAAGCTTGTGTCAAATAGAAGTTTTTCATTTCTCTAGAGATGTGTGTGTATGTGGTAAATTCATAAACTGAGATGTTACTTTTTAATGAACACTGAATTTCCTCCTAAGTTTTCTGTCTTCTTGGTTCGGTTAGCCAGCGTGGTTCTATGTAATCAGAGAAGTTCAAAGGTATAGTTGCTTATTATGATGGCTTAAAAAACAAATGTCTGGGCCTGAAGAGACCTGGGGATCATGCTGACAAGAGACTCCTTTACAGATTCCTGCCTGCGTTTGCTTAGTTCTGTCTAGTTCCTGACTCAGGCTGTGGCCCAGCACAGATGCTTGGCTACTCCAGACAGCCATCTTGGTGGTTGGAAGCACCGTGCCTACACCCTCCTCCAGGTAAGCAGCCTCCCAGCTGAGAATGGATGTCACTTCCTTTGAGAACTTACTCTTTATGAACCCATTTTGGCCCCTCTAAGGACCTGCTCCTCATCTAAGGTCCCGAAACTCTTCTTTAAAAGAAGACTTCTTTACAGTCTTGACTTTGTGGGCAGTCCCTTTGCAGGCCTGTTAACATGTAAAACGAACACACTTCCTGAATGATATTTGAACTGTTGGAGTATTTTCGTCAGGGATTTGAGCAGATTTGAATAATATGGATGCACTCTTCTTCATTGTCTTGTAGAGAGAATTTAGATTAGAAATCGTTCACAGCAGAAACATCAACGGCACTGATATCCTGTTGAAGTGTGAGTGCATTATATCTGTTGTCTTACTGAACAAAATACCTTCTCCAGGCAAATGTGCTCAAACATTTACTGATGAAATTGAAGCTGAAGGACTAAATAATTTACCCCAATAACAAATCTTTTTTCTGTTCATCTTCTTACTTTAAACATTGTCCAAAATAACTTAGATTACTTTCTGTTTTGCTGTTGGGAGCTTTTCAGCAGTCCTGGTCTGAGTTACAGTCTCCTGCTGTCTTTATGGAGAGCTGATGAGTCTGTCCTGGTGTTTGCTGTTCATCCTTGGTCTCCTCCTAGAGATCATGTGTACTCACATACTCTTCCAAGTGTGGGCTTATTTGATCCATTATCAAAATATCAGCCACACACACACAAAAAAGGATGGTTATTATCTTCCTTGCTTACCAAATAAAACCACCCATTGCTTTATTCAGCTTTGAATACAGTAACATGTCTTCTTCTTTTCTACAGCTGCTCCTGACATGTTTAGCTGAATCGAGCGTGTTAACTGGTTAGGCACATGTGCTCTGAGATGAGGCTCTGCTCCTGTTTGTCATTTGGAGCAGTTGTATGTTAACTCTTGACCACTGCCCCTCTTGCACGTTTTCCTACTTCCAGTAATTAGCAGTACTTTTTGTGTGCGAGACTGAGTGACTCTTGTGTGTGGTATAAACTTTAGCATCCTCCTCATTCCCATCTTTCATAGTAATTTCATGCATTATTAAATCACATTGTCACATCTATTGAGACAGATCCGTCCAGTTACCTTCAGCTTTGCCTCCTGTTCTAACAGCATTTTGTCTCTTTGTATTTTTATTGGACCTTTGCCTTTGCTGTGTTACAGTGTGTTTTGAAGTGACAACTAGAGTGGCCAGGTTAAAATGTTGGTCACATCCCTCCAGCTCAGCAATGCAGGACAGAGGGAGCCTCTACCAGCTCCCACGACAAGGCCCAAGGCCAATGCTCCTCCATCCAGGACTCTGCTACTCTGGCTCTCCTCTCCCAGGAGGAGTGGCCTGTGGCCATAGCTCTTCCCTTCACCTGTAATTCTCCTTCACTGAGGACTCCAGAACTCTCTGTCTTACTTCTCTGCCTTGTTCTCCTCTGTCCCTCCCTCCCTGCCCTCCATGTGTATTTGTGTGTTATCATGTACCTTCTCTTCCAAGAAAATAGGTGTCACAGATGTCACAGAGGCAGAAAGTCTTAGTGTTTTGTTCCCAGCTGTGTTCCCATAATGCAAAGCGCTGTTGATGCTCAGCCATGCAGCCGTGTTCGCTGACTGGAGTGAGTGTGCTCCATGGCCGCAGTGTGTTCTGCATCCTGGGATAACATCACATGTGTTCATCGTGTATTTTAATGGTTGCATAACACTATCACATCGCTATAAAATATTGCTTGTGTTTAGGACTCATTTTTATGCTGCTGTAAATAACAGTTTGGTGAACATACTTGTGTCCTGAAGGTCTTTCCTCCCAACAAACATGACACATGCATGTAATTATTTCCTTAAATATGTTACCTCAGTATCAATCACTTTATTGAAGACTATAGATATTAGATATTTAAAGCCAATGGGATGTTATAAATTTATCATCAGTGTCTGCATACATGTAGCATTAAACAAGTGCAGCATTGTTTATAGGCATTGCTCCTGCCTTAATTGGGCATGTTCACAGATTACATGTAAGGGAAAATAGCTTACGGTGAGATCCAGCTCGGGTGTGGTTCTCGCACCTCTCTCATCGCAGCCTCACAGTTTCAGTGACTTCCAGCTTTATAGTAGATAAACAGAGCATCACAGTAAAGCTAATGCTGACCACGGATTGTAGAAGAAAGACCGATATTCTTAAACAAATGCCGGGTGTAATTAACACCTGTATTTGCTGAGTGATGCTTCAGTTTTATAGCTGCACATTCATAGCAATAAAAATCCTTTTAGTATTTAACGTTTCCCTGAAAATAACTGTATTATTGTGAATCTAAAAGCCTAATCTTCCAGCCACATGTTTCCAATAGAAACAATTGTTTTAATGGCATTTGAGGAAATCGTGTGTTTTATTAGGAGTAAAAAAATCTCCTAATAAAACTCTCTCACTATCAATAGTCTATAGTATCTTGTGTACTATGATTTTATGTACAAAGGTGGAATCCCAGTGTTTTAATTAATCTTTTTTTTTAAAGATTTATTTATTATATGTAAGTGCACTGCAGCCGTCTTCAGACATTCCAGAAGGGGGCATCAGATCTCATTACAGATGGTTGTGAGCCACCATGTGGTTGCTGGGATTTGAACTCAGGACCTTTGGAAGAGCAGTCAGTGCTCTTAACCACTGAGCTATTTTTCCAGCCCAATTAATCTTATTTATAATAACTTTTATAATCATTCTTTAAGCAACAATTTAATGTTGCTTTTGGATGCATGTTTTTCTTGGTCATTTTCAAAATGTTTAAGACAAGGTAAAATAGTAAAAAAGGAATGTAAGTTGAAGAGTGAATATTTTCTTACTATTTGGATGGATGAATTAAATTTCCCTGTAGTAAACAGCTACATCCATGGAGTGCATGCATACGTTTCTGTGGACTATGTGTGAGCAATATGAAAATGCCACAGCTGCCATTCATGTGTAACTATAGCCAAGAGCAGCTGGGATAGTAGTAAGGGAAGCTCCAGCTCGTTAGGAAATGGTAGAGCACCTTAGGAAGGCGCAGAGCCTCCCTGTGGTGTTGGGATGACCATGCTTGGGACCAGGCCGTGGAATTAGCTTTACTATTTTGTTCCTGTTCTTCAGTTAGTTGAACTGAGAGTGAACGAAGTAAATCACTGTTTTAAGAAAGATTTTACTCATGGTGTTTTGGGAAGTGCTAGCCAGGTACTATTTGGTTGATTTTCTTTAATTCCGAATCACACAGGTCAGAGCACACAGAAAGGCATAGCACATTGTTTTGTTTATTGCTTTTCGAGCCTTAAATATATTCACTAGAACTTTTCTCCGCCTGCAAATGTGGGGATGTGGCTGTGTTATCTTACTGTTTAGTAAGAAGAAGAGAGAAAGCTAATGTGCTGTGAGCACGGCCTGCTGGTTATGGTGTTGGAGCGACAGTGTGGCCGTGGGTTGTGAAGTGTGCACGTGTGCACTCATTCTCCTCAGTCCGAGTGCCACAGGCGTGCACTCTCTATAACTCCCACTCCTGGAAAAGGTAAATGTTTTACTTTGTCTTTGAAAATGTCCATAAGTTTCTTGCAGATTAGTCACTTCTGTTTTCAAGCATGTCCCACCTGCACTCAGAAACACCTCTCCATCCATTTGTTGTAGTACATTTCCGTCTTCTGACCCCTTCCCAGGCTTACCTCGTGTTGAGGGAGGAGAGCAGCTTGTAAATCTGAGCCAAGAGAAAGTTCTGAATGTAAAACCTATCAAAGATAATAAGGTCACAGACACATCTTTTTAGGCTAATTTCTAAAAGGTCCTCGCAGCAGCCTTTCTCTTTGCAGTGGGCTTTTGGCACAATCCAGTTACAGCACTGCATAAGCTGTAACTTCCTGCATGTACTTTCTTGATTTTTCTCTCTGCAAGGACTCTCCCAGAATGATGGAAGAGATGGGAATTTCATGACTTTGGTTGTTGCATTAGGATACTTTAGCTTATTCTAATTTGGCCATACACTAGAGAAAACATGTGGCTGAAATAAGAAACAGTGACACGGGCCATTGTGGCAGACTTTGATCTTGCTTTTTCTCTTGCTTGGAGTTAAGATTGACTCCGTGATGTAATGTGTGGAGTCACACTGACTGTTTGCTGTGCTGCAGAAAACTAATGGAAACATTCACTTGGGGAAAGACAAATGGTGTTAAATGAGAAAACACACCATGAATTGCAAATGGAGCTGAGTTAATTTGTTGCTACAGTAGTGTTGCCCTACTGTTAAATGAAGGCTGTGTAATTATCTTGCTGGCAGAGATAATGTCAAAACCTCATTTCTCCTTACATGCCTCGTTTTTACATGAGGGCTAATTGAGCTGCAAGGTGACAGCCGATTAGATGTGGCCATCATCCGGGCCTTTTGCTCAGTTTGCAAATAATGCTACTTCTTTTTAAAGTGAGGGCTTTCATCAGACATGAAGGAAGATATTAAAGAAACTTCTAAAAATCCTGTGTAGTTCACTGTACCCTTATTGTTTGTAAATTATCTTGGATAATTGCACATACCTTCTTTAGTCTTCTGACATCTGTATACCATATAGGTAAAAAAAACCATATTTTTGTAAGAAAATCATATTACTTGTTTTCTGCTTCGTCTCTGAAAGTTTACAACTTTTCAGAGGTTGGAAATAAGATGTCTTCAGTTAAAGTAATGGGAAAATAATACTCTATTGATGTCAGTCCTATTGATATTTAGATTTCTTCTTGGGGATCTCCAAGACTACTGCACGGCAGATCTTTCCTTTCTCACAGTGCAGTGTCTTGTAGCGTTGGATGTCAGTCTCTAGTACCTCTTGTTAGCTTTGGTGCCTTCTGGGAGAAGGTAGGCAGTACACTTTTCTACTAAGTGTCCCAAGAGGGGAGTGATGAGCGGTGAGGTTATTTCTGTGGCTCCTGGTGTTTTGAAGAGAAGCTGGACACAACCCCTTACCCCAAGGAGAAGGTTCATGGTGGCTCTGTGCCTGCAAAGAAGTGAGCCTTCTGTGGGAGAAGCTCTAATGCAGTTCTACAGAGGAGCCAATACCAGATTTCCTAACAAGCTTGGCAGGAAGGGGGTTGCCGAGGATCTGAGGTTGAAGACTACAGACCAAAGCGTGTGGCACAGGTTAGCATGCCGTACAAACCCTGTGACCAGGTAGCTCTCCCAGAGCCAGGAACCTTCACTGCAGGAGCAAAAGGCCAACCCAGTAAATGAAGCAGAATGCCATGTGTTTATGTACTGTTCTCGGTTTTGGTTTGTTTTGCAGACTAAGGATGGGACCCAAGGCTTTGTACTTCCCAAGCACATGTGCTGTCCCTGAGCGTCATGTCTCACCCCACCTCTGCCCAGTACCTTTACAGTTGTCTAAGTTTACTCATGGGATGAAGTAGCATTCATGCCTGGCCTTTGCCCAAGTGTACTAGTTCCCTGTACAAGTGTCCTAGGTGCCAGGCATCTCTTGCCAACAGGAGGGGCTTCAAGTGCAGAGGGCTCAGACCTGCTCAGGACTGCTCTGCTCATCAGTGATGCTGGTCAGAGTATGCATCAGGGCAGATGTCTCCATCTGCAGTGTGCTCGTGCGGAAAGCGGAGCAGCCTGACTGTTAGAGAGCAGTGAGCGCACAGCCGTGTTTCCTGAGTGTGTCTCGGTTCCCCGAGGTTGGCTCTGTGCTTACTTACTCCTTAAAAGCAGGGACATTTCCTTCGTCCCAGACAGTAATTTTCCAGCTGTGTTCCGTGAAGGCTTTGTGTCCTTGAGATGCCTCAGGCCCAGCAGAATGTGCAAGGCTCTGGTTGAGTGAGTAGGTTTCTAACCTGGCGCAGTGACTTACGTAGCTCAGGTTCTGAGCAAGATGTGTCTAAGAAAATTCCCACGGTCTCAAAAGTTGCAGGCTCCTGGGCTCTGCCCTGTGAGTTGCTGTTACCTGCTCAGTTTGCATGTGCTCATGAACTTAGCATGCTCGTTCTACATGTGGGTTCAGAATAGGCTGTGTTCCGTCAGTACTGTCTGCTACTAAGCTGTGCATTTGTTTCCCAAGCTCTGGACACAATTGGTCAGCTGGAATTGCTAGAGTTAAGCGAGACTCCTCGAGCACAAAGGCAGTTACATATTTCCTGTACCCTGCAGCTTCACATAGAGAACAATTTTTTGTCTAGTTGTGTTAGACACCAATGTTACTGATTAAAGAAGTATCAAAATTCTAACATACCTGATAAATAAACTTGAACTGGAACCATTCCCAGAGATGCATTTCCCATACTTCAGAGCATGGCGTTGCCCAGCAGAGAGCCTGTGGTTCCATTGCAGAAGGAAGGCCACCACTGAGCCGCACCCTCCTGCACAGGTGTGTCTAGGCTCCATGTTCGCCCTGGCACCTCCTGTCCCTCTTACGGGATGAGGATGACGGCGACAATTCATTTGATGCTTTAATTCTCAAAGCCTAGTTTTTATCATATTTCCTGTCTTGGCTCAAGTGAAGCTTAGACTTACTGAGCTTTTTTTCCTAGGTGCTATGAAAATGTCCTTACCGTAGGCAATGCCAGTTTTAAAGATCTTAAAAATAGAGCTGTCTTAGGAAAAAGTGGAAATGAGAATGTTTACTGATCACTACTCGAGTAAAATTGCACTCAGGGTAAATCAATGGGTCTTATCCCTGGAGATTTCTCCAGCACAGGAGACAGTCATTGCTAGCTGTTCAGATGGGCAACACGGCTGCTAAGCATGCGGGGGTTGTCCACACTGTGTTCCTATAGGACACAGTTCTCTGCCTCAGATGTCAGTATTGCAGCGCTCTAACGAAGGACGTGTAAGACTGGGTGACAGGAGAAGACGAGGAAGACAAGAAGACATTGCAGCCCACGCAGGCCTGATGGGGACAGATGACTCAGGCTAGAGCTCTTCTTCAGGACTTCTGTGTGTCTTCTCATCTCTCAGACTCTGGCTCTCACGTGCTGTCAGTCCTGAGCAAGTACAGTCTGGTTTCCCCCAACTCCACTGAGGCTGATGCCCCTCCCCCTCCACTTCCTTGTCCTTCTCCCTCTCTCTTTCTCTCAGTCCAGCCTGAGGTCCCTTGAGATTGTTTTCTGCTTCATGCTTTCACCCAACCAGCTGTCAGACTTTCTACCCTGGCAGTCCCTTGACCAGCATATATGTTTGTTAGACTATATTGTAGGTAATGAGAGAGTCCTTTGCTATTGAGTAAAAAAAATTCATACAGATTGGATAATAGAAGTGACTCTCCCAGCACGTGGGAAGCAGAGACAGGGCATCTCTGTGAGTTCCACAGCCACCTTGGTCTACAAAGTAATTTCAGGACCAACCATAGCTACATAGTGAGATCCTGTCTTTAAACACAAAAACAAAGAAAAACAGTTTCAGGGGATGCTGGCCAATTCTCAGAATATTAGAAGAAGAGTTTGACTTCTTATGTCATAGATACAAAGGTGCCATTGAATGATGAGTATGCCGAACATATCCTCATTTCTGTTGAAGAATTCTAACTGAGGTGAGACATTTGTCCCTTAGAATGAATTGTGGCATAGTGGGAGGTTTTTGTTTGGGTTTGGTTTTGATTTGGTTTTATATCTGCTGGTGTGGTTTGAAGTTGTGATCTCATACCTAAAGGTGTATGATCCAGACATCTCATTTACTTTTCATATAACCACTTTTCCAGTAATAAAATAACTCTTTCTTATTGTGAAGTTTTTCTGTAATATGGAAGGCCAGGTATGATTGTAAACTGCTTGTTTATCAAGAGTATGCTGGAACATGCTTGAACTCCTAGAACTCTGAAGGCTAAGGCAGGAGGACTTCAGGTCAGCCTGGGCAATATAGCCAAATCCTGCTTCACATACAAAACAAAAACTAAACCAAAGTTACCACGAAAATATCTAATTACCTGTTTAAATCAATACAATTATATCCTTTACTGAGGCAAAGTGATTACAAAGCAGTGTCGTCATGGTGGCTGACGCACCCATGACCTGAAGAAAGAAGATGGCTCGAGTCTGAAGGGAGAGACTGAGTAGGGAGTGAACAGGATTTGAGTCTTTCCATCCATGAGTGAAGAGAAGAGAAGAGGACTCCAGATGACTTCTCAGACTTTGCGTAGGCTTTCAGCTGACTGGGGACCTCTGATTTGCCTTTTTAGTGAGTGACCATGGCTTCTCTAGTTTTAACGGTATGAAATATGGAAAACGTAAGCAAGGGGGCTCTCAGTTTAGTCTTTTAAAGAACACATGAGAAAAGATGATAGAATGGACATACTTGTAAGGTCAACCCTGACGTGTGCAGGGTGAGTCTGATGTGTAGGGTATTTGGTGATAATGACGACTAATTTGATATTTATTCCATTGTCTCTTGATGTGATTGTAAAATTCCTATTACTTCAGTTAATATATTGTTTAGTCCACACTGTATGTTAAGTAAGGTGCTAAATATTAAAATGTATTGTCTTTATTATACACAGACATCCTCCAAGACAGTAGTTATCATTAACTGAGCAGTTGAAGTAATTTCATCTTAAGAAAGATAATGATTTGTTCAATGCTGAGCAACCAGTCTTTCATGAACTGTGTTTTTACCATTTTCTGTATGGGCATGCGACTCACATCTGTACTCTTCTTCAATTATATAAAACATTACAAATAGTGTCGTGATAAGTAGGAAGTTGATGCTTGGGTGGGGGATCAGTGGTTAGGAAATGTGAGATGTGTATTACAACTGAGAAACATCTTAGGGCTTCAGCTTATTAATTTGTTAAATGGTAATAAAGCTTGCTTCTTATTTTATCATAAGAATATCATACAGTGAAAGTTTTTAGGATTTCAAAATATATTAAAAGATATATTAATGGATGACTCGGTTCAGGGATAGAACGATAAACAAAAAGCATAAGAGAATAAGAAATCCAAATCAGGTAGTACATCTGACATATGATGAAGGTAATATTACCGATCAGAATGGAAAGGATGTACTTTTTAATAAAAGATGAAGGAACAATCAGTTATCCATATGAGGGAAATGAAATTGGAATCCCTACCTCAGAGCACATGAGAAGGTTGATGCAGAATGCCTTGAGCACATTAAGGGAAAAGCAAAGCCGCAGCATTTGAGAGTGAGTGTCTTTTAGGTAGAGTAACTACAAATGCAAATGCACATTCGTAGCCAAGACAAAAAGAAACTTAATCACAAAGGAAGAGCCTGATAGACTGAATTGCACTAGGATTACAAACTTGGAACTTGTGCATACTGAAGGGATAACACAGGCGTGCACACTAAGGTAACAGTCCAGGAGAAGCATTTTGTAAGAGTAAACACTGCTTAGAAGGATGGGAAGTCAGTTTCAGACCTTTCACAAACGAGTGAATAGTGGCCTCTTCAGATGACATATGCTTGTCTCAGTTGGAAGTGGGGAACTGGAGTTGAAATCACAGTGAAACACCGATGTCTTGCTCACAAGAATGCCAAAAACTAAAAGAGAGTGGATACATTGTTATGGGGGCGGGGGGGGGCAGGACCTTGAAATGTCTCCGGAAGTGTGCGCTATGTCCACGGTAGAACCAGTAAAGCAGCCGCTGAACAGACCTCACACATGCACCGTGGCCCACAAGGGACATCCCCAGAGCAACTTGGACTAGGAAATATGTACAGAAATGTCCTTAGATGAGTCTAATATCTAATCATGTAGTGTCAGATGCCACATATGTGAATTAGCAGGAGAATTCATTCATTGAAATATTGTAAAATGTAAGGGGAAAAAGCCAGAACAAAAGCAAAGCAAGACCCTGCAGTGACGTGCATCACACTGATGACATTGAGAACAGAAGACGTAGAATTACACATGCCGGAATTCCATTCATTAACACTTAAAGATTGGCACAGGTCTAATTTGGTTGATTAACAATTTTTTTTTATGCACAACTATGCAAGAAAAACAAAAACAAAGACTGAATAAACTCTGATTCATGGTAGTAGTTGGCCTCAGAAAGGAAGGAGAAAGCTATACATTAGACGGGGTGGAGAGGGACTCTGGGTGTGTAAATTCTAGACATTAGCTCAGCCTCTAGTTCTTAAACTGGATTTTCTTACAGCCTCAAACATGTAAACTCTAACTACACAGCTGAAAAATTGAAAACAGTACACTGTGATTTTGATAGGTGTTTAGACAGTGCAGAGTTAAACTTGCTTGGAAAAAGCATAAAAGGAATAAATCAACGTATTATGTATCACCAGAATCTAGTCAGCATCCTCAAAGAGTCAGTTATATGATTTTGAAGATGCCTGTTTGTACTCCACTGTGGTATGGCTCAGAAGAAAGGACTTGAACTATGTTTAAGACGGAGCTGTGCTCCTTAGCCCGTGTGACTATAGAGAAACCTCTCCCCTCTCTGAGCCCTGTTCCCTCTCCATGGAGTAGATGCACTCGTCACTTTATACCTACCTCACCAGCTCAGGAGCCTGAGCCTGAGAAAGAAATTGGAACTTTCGTGTGGCACACAGGTGCTGGTTACAGATGCGTAGGAGCTGAGACCTGCAGCACCGCTCGCCGGGCGTGGCAACTTTCCTTTGCTAGAGCTGGTCTGAGAACTGTAGGTGATTTTTAAATTCTATTGTCCTATTAGTCTGCTAGGCCTGCAGGCTTTGCCGTACCAGATGTTACCACGGACAGGAGGGTGAGCGAGAAGAAGTGCAAGCATTAAGTCTCCCTGTTGTTTTCCATGGTGACACCCGGAGTGGCGTTACTTGATGCCAGTTACATGGTATCATGTGGATAGAAGCATTGCATTGTGGGCCTTTGTTTTCTCCCCCCTTTTTGCTTCATTATTCCCCTGAAGTTAAGCAAGGTGCTATTAAAATAGGGCCAGATATCTAGGTGAAGTGGTGTACAGCTTTCAAGTCTGGTGTTCCTAGGAGAAGCAGACTGCCCACTGGAACTGGCTTTGTAGCCAAGGTTACCACAGGACACACAAATACTTATGCTAGAATTTGCTAGAATTAGGCAGAGACGTCCCACCCAGAGCTTTGATTGTGCTATAGCTTTATAAAAAGAAAATATTGAGTATCATTATTGTCTGGGGAATAAGATAACATACGGATGATCTTTCCAAATAGTTGGGATTTTATATTAAATTATGAAGCTGGCTTACCATTTTCTGCATTACTTGCCGCGCTAACTTTTCAAAGAACCCGGAACAAAAAATACTATCTCAGTAAATCTTGGTTTTAGAAAGCCTTTAGCAGCAAGGATGTAGCAACTAAGTAATGGCATAATATCAAGCAGGGAAAGATTCTGGTGCTGTAAATCCTGAAGCCATCTGTACACTGAGCAAACTGGCACATGAGCCTTGTACTTCAGGAGAGTGGAAGTCATAGAAGCTCCTTCCGTCTGTAGCCTGGCTGTAAAACCTGAGAGGCTCTGCTGCTGTGTCATAGTCAAATGAAGATACAACTGTAAACATAGAGCAAAAGGCATTTAAAAATAATGAATGATCGTGTTCATTACTGGTTTTTCCCTTCATTTATCATAATAATATCCAAATTCAAAATAGACAAGGATTTCCTTATATTAAAGTAAAATCAAATCTTCACATTTGCTTTTAGCTGCCTCGTATTGTCAAAGCATAGTTTCAATGTATTAAAATCTACCTAGTTCATTACCGACCTCCTTTGAAAACATTTGACAGACTGGCTTAAGTTCTGCGACTTGGAAGACTGTAGAATGGGGTTTTGCTCACGACTCAATGCTTGGTGCCTGTAGCCCTCTCAGTAGTCCTTCACCTTCGGTGGGCTCTGGAAGGTTCAGTGCCTGTTCTCCATGACTGTAACCTCGTAGTGTTTGCTTTAGTTCAGGCTGTCCCAGACAGGGAAGTAGCAGTGTGAACAAGATGGCCAGAGACGAGAGTACAGAGGAGGCTTTCCTGCTGTGTCCCAGACGCTGTGCAGAACTGCCCTAGCTGGTGACCTCATCATTTCCTGAAGCAGGTGGACACAGCAATTATAGCTTCGGCCACTATCTTGAACTTTCTGTAGTAGGTGATGAATTGCAAATGGCTAGACCCTGTGCACAACAATAAACTCAAATAAATCTTCAATGTGTAATAATGACAAGACAGAAAGACTGGCAGCTATAACAAGGCTCCAGTTGTCACCTACTTTACTGTAGCCTTGATATCCATCATTATCAGCTGAGGCTAGCTCAGGAACTGGACAAGAAGGTCCGAAGAAGGATGAGTTGTTTGCGCTGCAGCGTCCAGTTGGTCCCATCTGGACGGGAGTAAATGGGATTTTTTTTTTCCTGTGCCTGTTCACTAGGTCCTCACTGTCCATCATTTTAGGCGGGTATCTGATCACTCCACACTGGGGACAATCTGGCTTTATACTGCTGGGTTCGCTTTTCTCACCTCAGCCTTGCATTTTTACTGCTTGGAAGGTTTTGGTTACATTTAAGCTATGTGCAAATGCCATTGTGTTTATGAAAACTGAGCTAATGATATTTTCCACTAATGACAAGCAATTTCTCAAAAGAGAACATGATTTTAATCCAGTATGAATCATCGCTGAAATCTATGTTCTGAATCATTTGCATTTCCTTTGTCAAACATGAATATTATTTATTGTTTCTTCAGTGAAATGCAAATTATCATTTTTAATTTTCAGAATAATAAGGTAGACAGCACATAAATTATGGCGGAACACTAAGTTCAGCTTTAGACTCTCCCTGATATCCCTAAATACCATGTGATTATTGATACATGCAGTGTATATATTCTTCCTGCCTAGGGCCATTCTGGCAAAAACTGAAAACAGAACTGTATAATTTAAAATAAAGCTGTATTATCTTGATCCTTAAGCATTTTATCTTTGTGATAAGAATAATCAATATATGAACCTCAGATTTATTGGTCTTAGGATCACAGCAATATAAAAGAGCCTGGACTATATTCTCTGGAGTGTTCATTTAAAGAACCTTCTAATTATTCACTGGTTTGGGTGGTTATTACTTTATAGTGCATGCTTGCAGGCTGATGAGCTCATAAGTGATTGCGTTTCCTAACTATTAGCCAAAGCCGTCTTTATAAACCTTATAAGGCATCTTCCTAGGTGTTTTTATTGCCCACTTCCGTTTTCTACTCTGTAAGACAGTTATATAGGCATTTCTTAACATTTTTAGATTTAATGTTTGTCTTTTAAGAAAAATGAACTTATTTATTGATAGTAGAAGCCTTTGGGCACTTTGGTTGTTGATTTATAATGTTGTTGTTATTATCATTAAATATATATTTTTAGATAAAGCAATCATTGCATAAGTCAGACTTGGCTCTGAGATGATGGAAAGGTGAGGCTCCCGAGGTCTCTGTTTCCTGGGACTGCGGTTCTCCCGGAGTTCAGGCCGACTGACACGCCATCCTTCATTTTGTCTTTCCCTCGTAATAAATCTCTAGGCCTTGAGGCACCAGAGGCATGCATGCAGATTTTTCTGCATTTTAGTGTCTAGATGGAATAACAACTTCCAGTTCTGATGCCAGAGCATGCTGTGGTTCATCTCTGTAGAGGCGACTTCACCCAGTAGTGACCACGTGAAAATACATGTCAAGAACACTGCGTGTTCCTATTGAAACTCAAGCAATTTGTTTTCAGACCGTGAGCAGTTTCAGCCTATTTTTGGAACCCCTTTGTGGCCTGACCATTCTTCGCAGTGTAATTTATGGTGGCACTGTAACATATGGACTTTTCATCACTGTCCACCCCAATTCTCAGCTGAACCCAGCTCTTCTCTCTCTGTGCCCCCAGTGGCTCCAGCCACCACCTCCACTGACTCTGGAGCAGGTACACCAGCCTGGAATTGCATTAGGCCATGTAGGCGTTCAGCTAGGAGAGTTACTAAATTAAATATGATGGGACTGCAGCTTGAATAGCAGAATGCATATGTATGGCTGTCCCAGGAACCTGTTTCAAGAGCCCGCTGAACAGTAGCTAGAGTGTCCTTGTGTGCGCCTCAGCTTCAGTGGCATGTGTGAAGTTGGACCACACACACAGCAGATTGGCTTGGTGGGGATTCACCCGAGCATCCTCAGGGTATCTCACAATGACAATCACTGCTTGTGGTAGGTTCTGGTCAAATAAGACATTACTAGGACTTCTCTTGATCTTTAATGGTAACAGTTGTTTTCTGAAGCATCTGAGATAGATTTTTAGAAATTAAGTGACTCACAGGTGATAGTATATGACCCCAGATGTTTTGCTTTGCAAGCATGCTATTCTAATAGCTGTTTGACAGAAGAAACCAACTCTCCAAACCTTTATCTCCCCATTGTGAAGTCGCACCTTCCCAGTGCTTCTTTGTCTACTGCATTTTACTGGGGTAGTGGATGTAAACTGCCTGCTCTGGAACATTACGATTGTAAGCTTTTAAGTCATGTTATCATCAAATATAAACCGCCCCCCACCCCAAGTGTGTGTGCGTGCGGGTGCGTGCATTCGAGTGTGTGTGTCTGTACGTGCAAGGCATGCGCCTGTGTTTCTATCACTTTTGGACCATTTGATGAAGGGGGTTTTGTTCCTATTCGCAGGGTTGGACCAGAGGTCTGGGTGCTTCGTATTCGTACCTAGGTGGCTGGACTTCCCTCTGGAAAGAATCTCCTGAGACTGTGTTAGGAGAGAAACGGCAGAGGGCCACCCCAGGCTAGCCACCTGGGTGTGGGTTAGGGAGTGGAGTTTACATTTCTAGCAAGATTCCAAGTGCTGCTGTATATGGCTTTCACCCGCCTGCTCTAGAGCATCTGTCCATTCCTGACCCTGAAAATGAGGTGAAGGTCTCAGGAGATGGATGCCGTGCCGTCAGGGCGCAGCCACGGGGACAGGCTGCAGGCTCTCTCACCTCATGATTTCACTGTGCTTGTCTCCGGGGTGCTGCTGCATTTCTCTCTCTTAGATGACTTCTGAAAATGGCTTATGTCCTTAACCTAAAGTTTCTAGAATGATTTTGATTTCAAGTTATGGATCTTTGTACAGGTATATAATCTAATTTGTGTATCCATGCAAGCAGAAATTTTCTGTGAAGTGTATCATTTTGTGATGTAGTTATACATACTAATAATGCAATTACATATCTTAATTATCATAATCACAAAAAATATATACATACAATATCATTTTTGCTCTTATTGAATATGTATGCAATAAGATAAAGCAGACAATTTTGACTTGGTAGTGGAAATTAAAAATTACTTCAAAAATTGTTTCAAATATGAAGCTCTCTTTCATGTTTCAGAACAATTTACTATGTGCTCCCATTACTGGAACAACCATTAAGTGTTTTTATTGAGTTTCATTTATAAATTCTTTTTTTTAAAGAATTATTTATTTATTTCATGTATATGAGTGCACTGTAGCTGTCTTCAGACACACTGAAAGATGGTGGCATCAGATTCCATTGCAGATGGTTGTGAGCCACCATGTGGTTGCTGGGAATTGAACTGAGGACCTCTGGAAGCAGTCAGTGCTCTTAACTGCTGAGGCATCTCTCCAGCACTCATTTATAGATTCTTGCAAAGTAGTTAGGTAAACCCTTAAAAAAAATTATGTGTGCATCAGCATTCACTGAAAGCCCCAGTTGATGGGACCTAACAGTACCCGGGTTTTACGTTTATAGTCATTGTCTCTCCTGTGTCCCCAGTGTCTGTCATATCCCTGTGCACACTCCTCATTTGGGTCTATAAAAGAAGAAATTAACCACCGAGGCCCCAAAGCTATGTCACAGAGAGAACTAACTGCCAGTGTATGCCATCCTCTCGTATATGACGTGATGTTTAGATGAAATTCTTACGAAACACAAACTTAGGGTGACCACTGTGGGCTTATGCTGCAGGGCACACTTCTGTTAACGAGCGCCTCAGAGAAAATGGGGTTTGAGGATTGTTTGTCTGTGACTTAATGCATTTGGTGTTAGTCTTGTGCACAGATTTTGCAGGGCAGAATTCTATCTAGGTTTTGAATCTAGATGCAGTACCTTTAAACTCTTCTCTTTTGTTTCTCCGTCCTAAGCATTCCTACACTGGGGCAACCCCAGATCCTGTTGCTGGTTGTGAAGTCCTTCTGCCTAGTGGGTTTTATGGTTGGAGTTGCTGCTTTTGTGTTGATATGGGGGATCAAATCCAGGCCTCAGCCATGCACGCTAGGCAAGCCTCTCACCAGCCACAGAGCTGTGGAGTGAGTGGACAGTCAGATTAGGTCAGGGATGAGGAAAGATGCTAACATTAATCATCTCTCGTAGATGCTCTTCTGTGAGCTGGGACTCGGGTAGATGGAACTGTTCATCTGTTCTTAGGGTCAGGGATTGAGAAGGAAGAAGCTATGAGTTCAACATTTTTCCTAAATATTCGTCTTTCCATACACAGAAGTGGGATTTTTCTTAAAAACAATATGTAAAAGCAGTGCTTACATTTTAATTGGTCAGGTGTTAGATATTACTCCTAAGATACGTGTTCTGCTATGTGAATGGCTTAATATGGTAGGAGATCCTGTAATTGAAGGGCTATTTGAGTTTACAGTTAAATTGAAAAATCTTGCTTTATCTTGTCAGTTACTGTTACCCACTAGCAGCGATTAATTAAATTAATCTCAGTATGGTGCCTAGCCCATAGTAGGTGTTCAGCACAATGATTGTGTAACTGAGCCAGAACATTGTGATTGTGGCCTTAGATCAGAGTTTCATGGATGGGATTTGGGGCCTAGTAGAAGCTCAGTATTTGGAAAAGAAGAAGCCTTTTACTTTTGTTAGAGAAGTTTGTGTAGGAGGGGACGGGCCAGCAACTAGTACAAAGAGAGCTGTAGCACCTGGATGTTGCTAACCAGGTGTTAACTCTTGTGATGATTTTCTTTGTTTTTTTAAGAGAAAAGGAGCACCTCCATCAAACTAAGATGTCTTCCAATCTGGGCAAAAAGTTGCACAGACTTGTATTAGATGTAAGTGGTTGAATCCCTCTGTAATCTCCGTAAATATTCAGATTATTCTTTTAACCATTGATGTCTCTGATTTTGTATAGACTGAGCAGAGCAGGTGCCTTAGTGTTTATAGCATATGCAATCATTCTGTTCTTTGTGATGTAAAAACACACTAGTGAGAGACTCTTCCTCTCACAGGTGAGAGCACAGAGCTAGTAACATGTATTCATCTGGCAGAGCATAGCTCCCATTGTCTAGCCCACAGCCTGGGAAAAGTCACTGAATGGGAGGATTGGAATTATAAAATTTGCAAGCGTCTGCTTAACTCTGTCCACAGTGTTCACTTAACACTGTGCTCAGCATATGCATGGTGTGTGACAGTTCTGTGTGAAACAACATCTCCTTCCCTGGTGCTTCATAGTCTGTAAAACTACTTACTTTATGCCGTTCTGGTTTTCCATGTATAGGAGTCATGAAGAAAGCCCCTCTTTGGCACCATGCTCCCTTGTCTTGTTCTTGTAACTGAAATGGCTCCATGCCGTATTTAACGGGAAAACTGCATAGCCTGCTGCCAAGAGACCATGCTTCGGAGAGAGCCCGACAGCCATTGCATCAGACAGAGCCTTAAGACCTTTAGTAAAGGGCCACCATAGTCTCCCTCCCCTCTTCCTGTGGCAGACATGGCGGCCGTGGGGAGGCCAGGCCTTGCTCTTGTCCAGAGCCTCACAAATGCTCATGGCTGGCTGTCCGCTGCTGGAGCCCTTGCTAGGAGGGCAAGCCCCTCATTGTGCTCTCTGTCCACATCTCAGCCAAATTCAGTATGTATGTTTCTTTTTAAACCGAAATAGAAGTAACACCTTCAAGAAAAAGTAGATACAATTAAGATTCCAAGATTGTTGTTGACCATCTATACCTCAGCCACACTTAATGACCCCCAGACACCCAACTGGGATGAGAGAGAAGTGTACTTAGGACACTGGTCTTCTGAGTGTGACTCCTTTGTCCTCTGCCTTTGACTGGTCATCTTGTCTTCTGATAGTTGCCACTTGGTTTCTGGAAGGTCAGTCCAGTCTTCCAGATGTCCACTTGTCGGCCTCTCTCACCTACATGTCAAATTCAGGAGAACTGGCCTATCTCGAGCTTGAGGAAATGATCTCAGAGAAAGATCAGTGTCATTAGCCACTCCCTACTTGAGAAAATTTTCTTTCTGGTGACAGTTCACAGTAGAAGATCCTGCCGAGAAAATGTACTCTGAGGTTTCTTCTGAGAGTTTATCCTCAAGAGAGCACATTCGGCCACTGGCTTTGTGTTGCTTTTGTAGGAGCTGCGCATGCCCTCCAGGGCTGTGGTACAGTCAATAGCTTGTGCTGTTCAGGACTTGGCACCTTTCTTCTGTGTTTATAGTCACCTTCTATGTGCAAAACCTCTTCCATCTTTTTGGCTGCTTTGTTTCAAAGCTTTGGCTTACCTCGTGAAGGCTCTAACAGCAACATGGCGTTCATGTGACCTACAGTGAATACTTCCTGTGATCTCTGGTCCTATACTCATCACTGGCCAGAACCCCACTCTCTAGAAATTGCCTAACCTGTGCTTTGTTTTCGACTTCCACACCTGTCTCACCTCTCAGATCAGGTCCCAGAGAGCCTGGATTTCTGTCATTGTTGGTATAACAGCTTGATGACACTCTCTAAGCGGAGACTTTTATCCAGGGTTCTTGTTTTGGATTTTTGCTTGCTTGTGTAGCTCTCTTGACACTCCCTCTGTCAGCAGCATGTAGGTTTTATCTTCCCTCTGTCTCACTTAGGTGATCTCTCTACTATTCTCCGAGGCTTCGAAGTGAAAATAGGCAGGAACATGAGCTGTTCGGCACTTGAGGATAACAGTCTGGAAATGCCCTGAGCCCTTGTAGCTGCTCTCATCCCTCTTCTAGCAAGCCTCAGGCTGCCACTGCCCTAGCCACACTCTCCATCTACTGGGGCGGCACAGTTGGGAGGTTCTGCAGAGCCCGGGTTGACCAGATCCTGTCCACATCCTAGAGCTCAGCACCATCTGAATCTGTGGTGGACTGGAGTACTAGAAATGGCAGGAGTTGGTCAGAGACATGGATGCAGCATCTCAGCTCTCAAGCCTTAACAATAGGAAGGAGCTTTCACATGCCAAGATCCAGGGTCCCCGCTTCTAAGAGGAAGAGAGTTGCCATTGTCCAACCATCATCCACTCATGCTCACGGCCATATTCTTACCTTGTATGGTACACTCTTGACTCTTTTCAGTTTCTGTAGCCCATGTACTCCACTTACAGACTTTTACCCAAAAGAAGTTTCTTTCATCATTTTAAACATTTTCTCTCTCTCTCTCTCTCTGATTATAAATACATAATTGCCCCCCCTTCCCTCTCCTCCCTGAAAACCTTCCAATATACCTGTCCTTGTTCTCTTTCAAATTCATGGCATATTTTTTAATTTATTCTTGTTTTACACACTCACTCTCTCTCACATGCACACAGACGCACACATATTTACAAAGTACATGAATACAACTTGTTCAATGTGTAATGTTACTTGTATGTATATACTTGCTAGGATGATGACTTAGTTGAACTACAAAACAAGGAAAAAGTTGGTGGGTATGAAAGTCATATGTACTGTATAAATGAGATAAAATAAAACACACTTTATTTGAATTAAGCTTATATGGTTTACTATGTCCTTTACCTGTGAGCTTTGTGTTTCAAACTTGTAGCTGAGATTATTATGTGATGTAGCACATATTATCTGCTACATTATTTATAGATAGTAGATGATAGATATATCAATCTGCATGAACTAAAGAATAAAATTGCCAATTTTCAGCACTCCTAAAGTTGAAAAAACTATGTCTGCTAAACTTTGATTCTCCATGCACACTAAGTTGCAGAAACTTGCTTTAAAAAAGAAAGAAAGAAAGGAAGAAAGAAAGAAAGAAAGAAAGAAAGAAAGAAAGAAAGAAAGAAAGAAAGAAAGAAATGTTCTTTCCTAAAATCAAGGTCTTTTTGTAATTATTGTGCTTTGAGAGACTCCACTTGTCAGACCCCTAGTGACTCATAAGACTGTACTTCTTAAATGCTCTGACAGGACATCTGCACACACTAAATCTGAAACTGCAGGGGGAAAAACCCTCCCAAACAATGCAGATTTGTCTTAGTGAGAACAGAACTCGGTACTCATGGACATTCGAATAGAGCATTTGGTTAGAGCATTGTCTTCCAAGGAAAGATCTTAATAGAAAGACCACAGACCAGTGAGAAATAAGTCCGACGCTGACTGACACACACAGCTTCCCTCCAGTTGGCAGCGTGTCACCGCTGACACTCAAAGGATGCTGGGCGCTCTCAAGCACAGGTGCCCTTGTCTTATCTCTCACAGCTGAGTCAAAGTAATTCTTTTTTTTTTTAATTTTTTTTATTGGATATTTTCTTTATTTACATTTCAAATGTTTTCCCCTTTCCAGGCCTCCCCTTCGGAAACCCCCTATCCCATCCCCACTTCCCCTACCCCTATGTGGGGGCTCCCCCACCCACCTACCCACCCACTCCGGCCCTCCAGCCTTTGCATTCCCCTACACTGGGGCATCGAACACCCTCAGGTCCAAGGGCCTCTCCTCCCACTCATGTCCAACAAGGCCATCCTCTGCCACATATGTGACCAGTGCCATGGGTCCTTCCATGTGTACTCTTTGGTTGGTGGTCCAGTCCCCGGAAGCTCTGAGGAGTGTGACCGGTTGACACTGTTGCTCTCCCCCCCCCGCCCCCCCATGGGGCTGAGGTACTGTCTGTCTTTGTCACTGAAGTGCATTTCTTGTGTGCAGCAAAATGCTGGGTCCTGTTTATGGATCCAGTCTGTTTGTCTATGTCTTTTTATTAGGGAATTGAGTCCATTGATGTTAAGAGATATTAAGGAATTGTGATTGTTGCTTCCTGTTATTTTTGTAGAATTCAGTTTTTGTGACTATCTTCTTTTGGGTTTGTTGAAAGAAAATTACTTTCTTGCTTTTTCTAGGGTGTAATTTCCTTCCTTGTGTTGGAGTTTTCCATCTATTTATTATCCATTGTAGGACTGAATTTGTGGACAGATATTGTGTAAATTTGTTTTTTTCTTGGAATATCTTGTTTTCTCCATCTATGATAATTGAGAGTTTTGCTGGGTATATTAGCCTGGGCTGGCATTTGTGTTCTTTTAGGGTTTGTATGAAATCTACCCAGGATCTTCTCGCTCTCATCGTCTCTGGTGAGAAGTCTGGTATAATTCTGATAGGTCTGCTTTTTTATGTTACTTGACCTTTTCCTTTTACTGCTTTTAATATTCTTTCTTTGTTTTGTGCATTTGGTGTTTTGACTATTATGTGATGGGAGGAATTTCTTTTCTGGTCCAATCTATTTAGAGTTCTGTAGACTTTTTGTATGTTTATGGGCATCTCTTTCCTTAGGTTAGAGAAGTTTTCTTCTATAATTTTGTTGAAGATATTTATTTACTGGCCCTTTAAGTTGGGAATCTTCACTTTCTTCTATACCTATTATCCTTAGGTTGGGTTTTCTCATTGTGTCCTGGATTTCCTGGATGTTTTGGCTTAGGAGCTTTTTGCATTTTGCATTTTCTTTGACTGTTGTGTCAATGTTTTCTATGGTATCTTCTGCACCTGAGATTCTCTTCTATCTCTTGTATTCTGTTGATGGTGACTCCTGATCTCTTTCCTAGGTTTTC
Source organism: Tokudaia tokunoshimensis (assembly GCA_036184795.1). Lineage (NCBI taxonomy): Eukaryota > Metazoa > Chordata > Mammalia > Rodentia > Muridae > Tokudaia > Tokudaia tokunoshimensis. Next base: position 8,193,282 of record BTHU01000013.1, on the reverse strand, counting down.
TATCTCCAGGGTTGTCCCCCTTTGTGATTTCTTTATTGTTTCTATTTCCATTTTTAGATCCTGGATGGTTTTGTTCAATTCCTTCACCTGTTTGTTTTCCTTTAATTCTTTAAGGGAATTTTGTGTTTCCTCTTTAAGGGCTTCTACCTGCTTAGCTATGTTCTCCTGTGTTTCTTTAAGGGAGTTATTTATGTCCTTCTTAAAGTCCAGTAATTCTTTATGGGGCCTTGGTATTACAATGAAGAACATAGGTAGATGTGGAATTTGTCTGAAGAGGTTATGAAAGACCCATATATGATGTGATACTTTTAAATTCCTCTTTCCTTCATGTACACCATCCTAGGAAAAATGTTCTTCAACTCTGTAAATATCCAGTTCTTGCCTTATAGAAATTTCTAGATTACCAATTTTAACCCAACAATATACCTTGAATGGTGAAGTACTTCCCACATAGTCTATTTCAGAATGGTCTATTTCTCATGGAGCAGAGAGTGGGTCTTGCTAGAAGCAAGTTGTTTTGTAGACCTTGTGTGCTTTGTGTAGTGAACTCAGTAACAGTCGTCATTTCCTGTGTTGCTAAAAGCAAATGCTTTGCGATATTCTTGAAAGGGAAGGAGGGAGGGAGGAAGCAAGGAAGCAAGAGAGAGAGAGACTGCTCTTACCACCACTCAGTCTAACACCCCACTCAGTCTAACACCCCACTCAGTCTAACACCCTTCTCCTGGTTTCTGTCGCTGCTGCTGCTGCCACCAGCTTGATGATGGCACCCACAGCCACTGCACAGGTGGTGCCAGCCCGGGCCTGCCTCTTCGACTTCTGTTCCTCTGTGTCCCCTTCCCTCCTTTCTTCCTTCCCTGAAATTGCCATGTGAAGGCATTAGAGGTCCTGTAATTCTATCCTTAGCAGGCTTCCTTCATCTATTGTAAGATTCTTTGGGATGAGTATTTCATCTTAAAGTCACTTAAACTCCCAAAGCTTTAATGTAAAAATACAAAACAAAAGCAAACTCTAAAAACAGTAATTCTGATGGAGATTTTGAAACATCTTTGGTTAAAGCTGATATGCTAATTTTATTCTCAGCAATTTTTACCCAACATATATACCCAAAACCAAATGGTTATACTACAAATACTGAGTAGTTCAAAGAAACAGTAGGCAGAGATGTGTATTCACTAAGCTTTTATAGAAACACATATATAAATAAATTGTAAAGCAATCATGAAATCAAGCCTTTGGGCTTTATCTACTGCCATTGTTCTGCAGGCCTTGAAGCCCTCACTATGGCTGCACCAATAAAGCGTTCCCTAAGTACATAAAGGCTCTGATCGTTAAGATTTTTATTGCCAACCACACATACAGAGCTGCAAATTGCCTTGTTTCAGATTTATTATGTATTACTCCAGAAATTCTATAAAGATCAAAAGAACTGATTACAATGTTGACCTTTGCATTAACTCATCTGAATTTAAATTCAAGTGTTTGATTTGGGAAAATAAGTCCATTTATCATAGGTCTGCTACTGAGGGGATTGTGCTGTGCTGATTGGGAGTGCCGAGACCAAATTTATTTATTGAGCGTGGGCTCGAAAATTGTTTGTAGGACAAGAGGAACAAAAGTTTGACCTGCCATTGTGTAGTCCAGGGGAGCACTGTGAACATTGCCCTTTTCAAACGCAAAGTACTTGCTCCATTTCAGTTTTGTTGATAGAATCTCCAGATATTAAGTTGAGCAAATATATACTGTTTTAATCACATAACCACTCCGTGGTTAACATTAACAACCCTTCTCTTACTGAGAAAGGAAACCAGTTCTTCCAGGGAAACCCTGTCCTTAGAAGATACTCCCCATCCTGAAGTTAACTTAATATGTTAACCCTAACTCACACTTTTCCATGTTTTTGCTCTTTGATTTACTAAGAAACTATTAGTAGGCCATACCTTTCTGTGCAGAATTATGAGTTCAGGTAAGTTTCACCTATTGAACTGTTAGCTATGGACACAAAATTTGAAATTTAACCTCCCCGCAGTATACCCCAACCCTAAATGGCAAATCTTGTCCGTATTAATATACCTTTCCACTTTCCTCCATGCCGGTGCCAGAGAGTGAACTGGTAAAGAAAGCAATGATGGCAGTCAGCTCCACTGTGTGCAGATCGATTCCTAAATACCTGTGCTCTCTGACAGTGTAAAGCATCCATAACCATGCAGTTAGGACTCAGCCCTGTTGACTGTGGCAGTGATGGACAGAAGTTGGCCCAGAGCAGCCTCCAGGACCCATAGTAGGGACGGAGGGGAAGCACATTCTGGATAAAGATTTATATGCATCTCAGTAGTAGGGTTCAGCTTCATGCTCTTCTTGGTGATTAACCTTCCAACTCCAGCCATGGAGAGGCCAGGAGTAGTTCCCATCTGCCAACATTCACTGAGCAGAAGGGAAACAGTGGCCATAGGCCTTTAACGTTTACGGGATGTCTGTCCTGCATCGTAAAGTGGAAAAATGCAGCAAAGCATATCATTTTCCTCCCTCAGATTCTGTAAAGTACGACTGAAGACATTTGGCCCTTTGTACTCTATGTGGTGAGAGTGTGCATGTGTGTGTGCTTGTGTGCATACATATGTGTGTCAGCGTCGGGTGTCTTCTCTTGTTCTGCGCCTGGTTCTTGTTTTTATTTTGTTTTCGTTGTTGGTGGTGGGTTTTGTTTGTTTGTCTCTTTGTTTTTAAGAATTTGCTTCTCACTGTAGCTGAAGTTCACTCATTGGCTAAGGCTACTCAGGGAGCTCCAGGGCCCTCCTGTGTTAACTCTCCAGCACTGGGACTGCAGGTGTGCCCCTCCGCCCTGGCTTCTTATGTGTGAGTGTTGGGTTCTAGCCTCAGATTTGATGATTGCACATTAAGCCATTCACCTGGTGTGCCATTTCCCCATCCCCCTTTCAGACTATTAAGGATTCTACAAACATGGGACAATGTTATAGAGCTGGCAAAATTAAATCCCGCCACTAAAATCAACTCCATACCACATGATATCACTGTAGTAACATTTACTCATGGTGTGAGAATTTGCAAAGCCTACAGGACACTGATGGAGCTGCATGTGGGTGTCACCAAGTGTTGGGACATCTTCAGCTTGCTTGGCATGAGCTTGCTCTTGGTTCCAGTCTGGCTTTAGAACCACTATAAAGCAAGGGTAATATTAGCCTCTGTCTTCCAGGTTGCTTAAATAAATGTTCTTGTAGGACATCTGCATTTCAAAGAAAAATTTTAAAACAAAAGGAAGAGAAACAAAAAGATTTGATATCTACATGAACTCATCTGAGACAAAAATCTATGTGTTTTAAGACAGGATAATAGAGGTCTTGTGCTACATCATTGTCGCGAGATCTAGAAAGACATGATCTTGGTCAAAGTCTATAAAGATCCCCGTTCATGGTTGAAAAATAAAAGTCTGTGAACCCAAGTACTGTAGCCCTCATGTCAGTAAAGTCTACTTAGAAATCTGTGAAAAGAAGCGTCTTAATTTCTTTGAAACTGACAAAAATTGATCACAGCGAGAAATCCTTGAAGGAAGGGATCTGCAGTATTGTCGATGTGAGTTTCCCAATGTTATCTGACTTACTAGATTCCTGGAGGACACAGTTAGGAGCAGGGGCATTTCACCATTTCCTAGTTAGCTTAACTAGCTAACTAGTATCTCTCCACACCTTGCTGTGCTCTGATGAATTAGGTTCTTTCATTCCACCTTTCTTATTAATTTTTTGTTTTAATGCAGAGATGATTCATTCATTCGCTTGTTATGGAGGAGAGAATACCAACTGGCAGTCAGGGTGAGGGAGTGCCTTTTATATACTCTGTCCATCTCAACTTCCTCAATATAATTAACTTCAACTCAACAAAGATTTTGAATGCCTACTTTGTACAGACATTATCTTAAATAAACCAGGTAGAAAAATTAATTGAAGCAGACCCCATGGCAGAGTACAGTAGACATGTTCATAGGCTACTATGTGTATTTGTCAGTGCTGGGGTGGTAGAGGGTTCAGGAGAGGGAGGGGAAAGGAATAACACAATGGGACCCTCCCATTCCTAGTCTGTATGACTATTTTCAAACCCAGCACATAGCAATATAATGGTTTGGTAACATATTTGAGAGAAAATACTGAGTTCTTTATTTCTTTAATTTACATTTAAAAATTGAGGTCTAATGATAATTTAATGTGACATGCAGTTTTTACCCTTGATTTTTATGAACCATAGTTATTGATTAAGAATTTAGTGTACTCATAGTGGTTATCACCTGGGCAAAACTTTCCTAATGAGTAGAAAGTCAACTGGTAGCGTCAAAGTCATACAGGCTCCCCCTAATCACAACCAGGTTCCAAAGAGGTCAGAGCAAAGAGTGGGCTGATGCAAACGGAGACTTCCCCAGGAAAGAAATCAGAAATTGTGATTCATGTTTGGAGAGATGGAAAGTCCCACGCTCTGTGAGCCCAGGAGGAAGCGTGAGAGGGCAGTGAACGTGAGCGTGGAAGAGGGCGTGACAGCTCCAGCACAGGCCTTTGCGTCTTGGTTTCCTCTGTCTTTTTACGCCTTCCAGAGAAGCTGTGCGGTCAGCATTAAGCTCTGTTTAAGGGTGACACTATGAGGTGACACTTGAAGTGGGGTTGCATAGTTGCTCTTGGAGAGCCACAGTGGTGTCACCCCAAGCTGTGTGGGTACCTTCCTTTAGTCCCAGCTGCTTAGGACTGAAGCTGGAAAATTACTTGAGCTCAGGAGTTGGGGCAAGGCAGAGGAGTAAGCAAGGCTCCCATCACAGCAGGACAAAAAGACTAAAGCGTGAAAAAGTAACTGAGTTGTCTCCTGTAGTAACTTAGTGGACTAAGTTCGTGTGATGACTTAGTGCTGTGACATCACTTAGTGCTGTGACTTAGTGCAGTGACTCAGATGATTCACAGATTTTCTTCCATGTGAGGCTAGAAAAAAGCTAAGACTGAAAATGAAGTAAATAAGTAAAAATAACATTTTAACTTACTTAGACTTAAAGCAAAGAAGCCGACCTGAGGACTGTCCTAGCCTGTCTGGGTGGGAGAGATGGAGTGTGTGGAAGAAGGATGCACTCGCCCTCTGAGTGTTATGTCTGGGGGATAACTGAAGCTGAGGCCTTAGTGTAGTCTGCAGTGGTTGGAGATTGAAGAATAGAAGGCCAAGTTGCCAGTGGAAGAGATACATCAGTTTTTGGCATCTAGTCTCACTGCCTCATAGACTATTTCATTTTGTTTTTAATCCATGTTGTGAAGGTCTGAGGACATAGCTCAGTCAATAAAGTGCTACCGATGTGAGGATGAAGTCCCAGGCTCAATCTCCAGCTCCATGTGGAAGCTGGACTTGTAATCCTAACTGTAGGACAGAGCCCTAGAAGGTCCCCGACTAGCCAGCCAGTCTGGCTTAATAGGGAAGTCACAGGTTCCAGTGAGAGCCTGCCTCAAAAACACAAGTAGATGACTCCTGAGTAACTTCTGGGTTCCACAGGCACATTCGTAAGCGTAAACCCATACACCTGGGCAGACACGCACTCGTACACGAGCATTCGTACACACACACAGTACAAGAATTTAATTTCCACTGTAAACAGGAGAGCTTTCTCTACTCACAGTGATAAATTTGTAGCTTTGAAGTTTTGCTAATATTTTAAGGAATCAAATTATTAGCTGAACAAAGTTCTTTACTTGTTGCATTAAAACACTCAAAGAAAGAAGGAAAGTGTAAGCCCCAGAGGGGAACGAAGTGACAGAGAGATAGGCTGGGTAAGTGAAGACCAACAAAACTCCACCAGAAGTGTTGGGTGTTGGAATCCGTAGGCAGTGGGTGGGGCCGCTGGTGAGCTTTTGGTCCAGTGGTTGCTGCCTGCGCATTGGCATTTGGTTCCAGTTCCGAGTCTGCTGAGTTCCTGCCCACAACTCAAGTCAGGTGTCTGATGCCCATTCAACAAAGACTGTAGGTGTGATTTTTGCTCATGGAAGCTTTTTGAACAGTCTTGACTTTGACTTTAACTTAAACTACAAAAACTAAAAGTCATAACTCACTCCTTGATAGTCTTACTTCCAGTCAGCTCACTGGCCTCACTAGAGCTGAGCAAGTAGTACTTGACATTGAGATAACATCTGGTGTAAAAGTGTTTAAATCAAGTGATTGGAACGAAAATCTAACAAGGAGTCATCCTAGCAATTAGGTCGGAAGTGAACTGTCAAGCGAGTTGATGAAACTGATTTGGGCTATAAAAGCTAGGCATGCTGCTTCTGATAATAGCCATCGGTGGCAGTGTGAATGAGATGTCCCCCAGTCTCAGTCATTTGAATACTGGCTCCAGTTTTGGCAGCCAAATAGGTGTGGCCTCATTCTGTGTGCTCTGAGATTTTAAAGACTTTGTATTTCCAGTTGCTCTTTCTGCTTTGTGCTTGTGGCTCAAGATATGAGTTCTCAGCTTTGTTCCTGCTGCCTTGCCTGCCACTTGCTGCCATCATGCACATTAACCCTTTGGAACCATAAGCTCACGTACACTGTTCTATAAGGTGCCTGGGTCACAGTGTCTTATCACAGCAATGGAAGAGTAACACTACACCAGTGTCCGCTGGGACTGGACTGTTGGTATTTTCCTAAGAACTTTGTGGTAACAGTTAACTCACATGACCCCCTCTTCCGCATTAGGAGGCAGTCTCTGCTGTCAGTTACCTTCCTTTGTAGGGTGGGATTGGAGTAACAAGAGCTAAAGGGTGGCAAAGCACTAACTGGGGCAGCTTGGCTTAAAAGTTCACACCAACTCAAGTCACTTAATGTCAAGACTATCCATGGGTTCATAGATCACAGGGGTTGGGGCTTAAAACAGAATTCAGTCCTTGTAGTCAGGCAATCCTAGCACTTGACAAGTTGAGACAGAGAGTTCCAAGTTTAAGACCAGCCTAGAGAAGGTAACAGCAAGACCTGCCTCAATAAAGTAAACACAATGGGAAACAAGCATGCTGATACATGTATGTACTTCAAGCACTCAGGAGACTGAAGCAAGAGGATTACCATGAATTGAAGGCCATTTGAGCCTCATAACACATGACTTCATCTCAAAAAAAAAAAAAAACCCTCAAAATAAATACAATAGAGAGTTTCATTTTGAATATGTCTTTGTTTCAAATTTAAAGTATAAGATGGGCAATTTTTACTTATGAAATTAGTACTTGATAATATCTTCAAATTGTGGCCTTGGATTGTGAGTTGAGAATTGAATACTGCTTGCTAGAATGTCACTAAAGCTCCAGGGAACCTTCTGTCCCCATCTTGTACCCAACTCTGGCATTACAGATGTCCACAACACTTCACTCAGGCTTACATGGATGTTGGGGATCCAAACTCAGCCACAGTATTGCAGGGCACACCCTAACCTGCTGACACATCTCCCCATCTGCCATTTCTGAGATGCGCTTCCAAAGCCCAGCGTCTGTCCAGCACCCAGACCACAGTGTTTTCAAGGTTTATGAATTACTTTTTACAGCCACCACACTCTTGCTGCCGACTTTCGTAGGAGACGTCCTTACAGACACTTCTGGAGATAATGATTCTATAATTATCTAGGTTTCCTCCAGTCTGTTCCATCCACAGATACCTGTCACAGTACTCTCCAGGCTCTTCTGCTTGCTGGGCAGGAGAGACTTAGGGCAAGTCATTGTAACCTGTCTAGACTTCATTGGTGAAAAATGTATGATCGTTTCTGGAATCTCACAGAGCAAGAAGAGTAGATACTTTACATTCAGCTTCCTAAAGTACTTGGCCATCTAGAAAGTATGCAGTCCGTATTTGTACAAAGCAGTAATAGTGGTGGTGTTACTGAGTACATGCCAGATTAGTCAGAGATGTCAAAAACCAGTTGACCATGGAGTTACCCATAACTCATTGGAGAAGAAAGCGCACTCCTGCTATTCCAGATGCTCAGCTGGTCTGTAGGCTTCTTTCAGGCCCTAATAATTGGCCAAGAATAGCAAGCCAGCTGTAACACATGCAACTCAAGAGACCACTGAGCTAGATATGGTTCTCTGTTTAATTTAATATGGTGACCTTTCCGCTAATTGGAAAGCATTGGAGTCATCACCCAGTGTTGTCAATCAGAGTGTGTGCATGGAAATTGGTGTAAAATGGCTAAGTTATAAAGTAACTGTTCTTTACAATTAGTGTGCTTTGTGAAATAAATATATATCTCCATTTCTGGTTCCAAGACTGCTCATGTCCAGCACTTGTAGGAGTAGAGATTCCTGGGTTGATGTGGCCAACACAGTCCAGCCTTCTGGAACCAGCTGTATGTCCCAGTATGTGTCGTAGCTTCTACAAGTGTGCTGTTTTTCATTTGTTCCAGAACAGGCAAGGGGATATCTCAGTGTAGCCTCTTCTAGAGTCACCTTACTGCAGTTGTGCCTTCATAAGGAACCTTCCCTCTGCTCCCTGCACTGTTTGATGTTTCTGCCTCACTTGACTGGACAGGAGCCATTCAGAATGGTGGCCCTACCTTGCTCCTGTTCCAACCTAGTTCTCCATGCTTCATAGCAGCTAGTGTAGACAGAGGCCAAGGAACTTCCTTCTAATGTTGTGTGCAGAGGAGCCTGGACCTCACATCTCCAGGTCCTGAATGAAAGAGTCAGAAAGCTGCTATAAGTGAGGATTTGTAGTAACCCAAAATATGAAAATTTGATATATGAAGACCTATGTTCCTTTTTGGCTTGGCTCACTTTGATGGGGTATGGCAGTATCAGCTGGGTGGCGTGTATTCAGGCTTAGCTTTGACAGACGTGCACATAACTCATATGTAGGTTGAACAATATTCTTAGACTCCCGAGCCTCTGGTACTTATGCTCCCATAGCTTTCACTAAAGGTTTGTGTCCTCGTTCCTAGTCACTGTCCCTTGTCCCTGTGTTCTGTGTCTCCCTTCTTTCATCACTTAAATCCAGCTCAGCTCCCTCAGGTTCTTTAGTGGATCAGAAACGAACAAAGTCCTAAAGCCAGCATTTGCCAACATGGGCCTAATCAGGAAGCCTCCTGCGTGTGGCTGGCTGGGCAGTCCCCCAGTCTCTGTGGATTTCATATATTTTGAGTTTGCAGAAGCTGAGCCAGCGGTTCCTGTGGTACGGTTCCTTAGACTTCCAGAGCACCCGGCACACCTCTGGATGCAGAGAGAGGCTCCTCTCCCCTTTCATTGGTGGGAACTGAGCAGTTGAATGACTGGCTCTCTAAATGGAAGAAAGAACAGGATAGGGATAGCTGGCTTTCTCATTGTCAGTAAGCATTGAACTTGGTGCGAGCAACAAGATCCCAACTCACAGTTGCCTGAACCAAAGGCTTTGGCTTTTGTGCCTTGAATTCTTGAAAGACATAATTAGATGGTGTGGTTTACTCAAGTGAAGAAACCAGGCTTAGAGAGAGAGCCTGGTTCTTTCGGCCTTTCACTCTAGTTAGAAATGGACATGAGTATGGGACACACCAGATGACCAAATGCCACGTGGGTCCTTCTGCAGGCACTTCCATGCAACTCCACACACTGCTGTGACTCGGGCTTACACAGGACCAGCCCCAGCTGCCTGAGTGGGGCTCACGGTGAAACCGATAATTAGCCTGTGTCAATGTTAAAGCACAGTCTACCATAGAGGGTTCTAGAAACATGAGCTTGTCACCATGTGATTCCTTTCTTGAAGTAGACATAGGCCAAAAGATGTTAAAAGTTACATCTTATATTGGAGAATTTTTTGTAATTCGTTGGGTATGTAATATACTGAGACTGTGAATTCACTGTCTTGTCACTAAAGTCCACCTCTTTGATAATTTATCCTTTCCTCATTTATATTTTGAAGAGTACATAGCATGTGTTTGTGCTTGTAACCTTTCCTGTTCTGTCTCCAGATCAAACGTGCATGTTTTTTCCCCATTAACTTATTTATTTATTTACTTTACATCCCACTTGCTGCCCCCATTCCCCCTCACTCAGTCCCTCACTCAGTCCCTTCTCCCCTTCTCTGAGAAGGTGGGTGTCCCTTAGCCCCCACTTGCCTCCCCATCCTGGCACATCAAAGTCTCTGTAGGGCACATCCTCTCCCACTGCAGTCAGGCAAGGCACACAGTTAGGGGAAGGAATTCCACAGACAGGCAGCAGCTTTGGGCACAGCCCCTGCTGCAGTTGTTGGGGTTCTCACATGAAAACCAAGCTGCATATGTGCTACATATATATGTGCCAGGGACTTAGGTCCAGCCCGTGCGTTCTTTTAGGGGCTCTCAGAACAATCTCTGATAGCCCCCAAGGGTCCAGGTTACTCGACTCCGCTGGTTTTCCTGTGGAGTTCCTACCCCCTTCGGGGGCCCTCAGTCCTTCCCCCAGCTCTTCCATGAGAGTCACAAGCTCAGTTCAAGGTTTGGCTGTGGATCTCTGCATCTATTTCAGTCAGCTGCTGGGTGGAGCCTCTTACGGGACAGTTACGCTAGGCTCCTGTCTGCAAGTATAACAGAGCATCATTAATAGTGTCGGATTGGTGCCTGCCCCATGGGATGGGTCTCAAGTTGGGCAGTCATTGGTTGGCCGTTCCCTCAGTCTCTGCTCCATCTTTGTCCCTGCATTTCTTGTAGACAGGACAAATTTTGGGTGTAAAGATTTGTGGGTGGGTGGGGTCCTGCCCAGCTACAAGAGGTGGCCTCTTCAGGTTCCACATCCCTACTGCTATGGACCTCAGATAAGGTCCTCCCATAGACTCCTGGGGGCCTCCACCATCCCGGGTCTCTGGCACATCCTAGAAATGCGCCCCACCCTTCACCCCTGCCAGTTGCAGATTTCTGTTCATTCTCCTGGGCCCGCCTGCTGTCTCTCCCCACACCTGATCCTGACACCACCACCCCCCATTTCCCTCCTTATTCCCTCTCCCACCCCGTTTCCTCCCTCCATCTGCCTCCTGGGACAATTCACCCTTCCAACTTGTGTTCTTTACTTGTGGTCACTGGCAGTCCAGGTTATCCAGATGGGCCTGGACTGGGGCAGGACTGGGTAGCTGCCTGATGCCTGCTTCAGCAGGGCAGAGTGTGCTATTTTTTAATTGTTTTCTTTGCTAAATGTATACTGGCTTAAAAATGTGCAACCATCTGTATTTTCCTTATGAAATACTGTGAAAGTATCTGTGAGATTCTTAGAAACCATATTTGAAGTATCCAGAGAAACTGTAACCTTTTCCCCTTGATTTAATTCAAAATTCCACAGAACACCATTGGATTTGTTGGGAAGTGACAAGTTGGATCTGTTACCAAAACAGTTTGAAAAACACAGTGGGAACCATGCATATATCTAGACAGGTGACTGAGGAGCATGTGCCAATGCCGTGAACCACCTGACGTGCATAGAATTACAGTGGCCGTGAAGTGTTATTGGTCATGTGATTCTTGAGTATAAAAATAATTTTTACCTAAGCACATGAAAATCTTTCTTGTTACCACACATCCTTGGATTAAAGAGTATTTATTGTACACTTAGAATTTTGGTCTGAAAAGCTGTCTTAATAATTTGTTAGGTTCCAAGACATGTGCTGAATCAATTGTAGTCCTCTGACCTCTTTTAAAACCATATATATGTATGTGTATGTATGTGTATATATATATTTTTCATATATATATGTATATATATGAAAAAATGTTTCTCATGTACCAAGCTCTGCAGCATAATTAATTATCCCTAGATAAGAAAGCTCTGACTATCTATTTTTTCTAAATCCTACCATTTATATAATTTATGTAATAAACTGTACAAATGAATGCATAAGGGCAAGATATGCTTTATTCTGTATTATAAGTATGTGCATGCATGCACATGGGTGCATGGCCACACACACACACACACACACACACACACACACACACACACACACAGTTTTCAGTACAATTTTTGCAGGAAGAAAATGAAACATTTTAATTTTTATTATTTAAATATTTTGTGGCAGTTGAATATTATTTTAAGGAAGGTTGTGAGTATCTATAAAGATAATAGAATTTCAATATACAAATACTTACTGTGAGCTACGGTATGTGGTGTGTATTTCAAGTTAATAACCAGGGCTTACAGTGGGTCAGTGTGTCATATCCCAGTGGTGTCTGGTGAGATGGAAGGTTATCTTATGTGTCAGACAAATAACCCTGTGAACGCTTTCAGCAGGTAAGATAATGGGACTGAATTCTGAAGTAAGGGTTGAAATATATTGGAATGTTATGACATATGAAAACCATATCTTTAAAAATGCGGTTATTCTTTGACATTATTATGCATTTTTGACAGTGTATGCATTTGAACAAAGATGAAAGAAATAAGCCAAACGTAGTTTATGTTTAAATTGATATATTTAAAAAAATAGTTCCCATTATGTATGAGAGGATTATAGAGAACTGATGAGCTCTGTTAAAGCTCAGGCGTGTGTGTGTGTGTGTGTGTGTGTGTGTGTGTGTGTGTGTGTGTGTGTGTGTTTCTGTCTGCATATATATATATATGTATATACACCTATATACATACATATATATGTATGTGTCTCTGTGTGTGTGTGTCTATGTATGTGTGTATGTGTATATCTGTCTCTGTGTGTGTGTATGTGTGTGTTTCTGTCTTTCTATATATATATGTATATACATCTATATACATCTATATGTATGTGTCTCTGTGTGTATGTGTGTGTTTCTGTCTTTCTGTGTATATATATATGTATATACATCTATATACATATATATGTATGTGTCTCTGTGTGTGTGTGTCTATGTATGTGTGTATGTGTATATCTGTCTCTGTGTGTGTGTGTGTGTGTGTGTGTGTGTGTGTGTATCTGTCTCTGTCTGGGTGGTGGGGTAGCAGTAGGTAGACGGACAGATATAAAAACTGTTAAACAAATCCTGCAGCATGTTTTCTTTTCTCTGATTCTGAAGTGACATTTCCTCCTCCTAGTAGTAGAGGAGGAGGAGGAGTGTAGTAGTAGTAGTAGTAGTAATAGTAGTAGTAGTAGTAGTAGTAGTAATTTAACCCTCTCAATGCTAGAGAGACAGCTCGGTAGTTAAGAGCAGTAGCTGCTCTTCCAGATGACCTGGATTCACTTCTTAGCGCCCACATGGCAGCTCACAGCTGTCTGTAACTCCAGTCCTAGGGGATCTGACACCCTCTTCTGGGTTCCTGGCACTAGGCACACATGTGGTGCACAGACATGCATGCAGGTAAAACACCTATACACATAAAAATAATTTTAAAATAATATAGCCCTTTCTCAATTGCTATTAAGTTTTTTAAACAAAAATACTTTAGACCAAACATAAGCATGCTAATAATGTTTTTAAATTTTCCTCTGTATTACCGTGTTTCTAGCTCTGTGTATTTAAAGATTTGTTTTTACTTTTATTTTATATATGTATATGTATGAGTATTTGCCCACATGATTGTCTGTACCTCAGAAGCCCAAGAGAGTATTAGATTCCCTGGGACTGGTATTACCAGCAGTCGTCGTAAGCCGTATGAATGGTGGGAATTGAACCCAGGTCCTTCTGCAAGAGCAGCAAATGTTCTTAGCTGCTGAGCTATCTATCACTCCCGCCCTTTAGAACAGCATTTTTCAGAAACATTGCACATTAAGTCAAGCCATTTTTTTTTTAGATTGAGAATGGTGTTGAAGAATTTTAGTTCTGTCTCTTTTTTTGTATGCACTTTCAAGATAATTTTGTCAGGCTTCACTATGCACAGTGTTCTGAGCAGAGATTTGTTTCTTCTGTATGTGTATGTTTTAAAAAATGAGTCTTAGAAAACATTTATTTTTAAAAGTACATGTGAATTGCTTTGATTTGGGTTGAATGAGAAAGTGCGTATTTATGGCATATAAGTTGCAGTTTGGGAAGAACGTGTAAGTTTTCAGTATAATTCATGCAGATTTCATGAAATCTTCAAGCGCTGTGTCGTCCTGTGGCCTGTCTCGGATCCATCTGCATCTGCTCTTGAGCACAGCGTCATTACAGAGTTTACATCAATGCATGTTGTCTCCTTGAGAGCCAGAATGTGGCAAGATATACATGAGGGATTTTGGAAGCCCCTGGTCAGCCAGTAGAGGCCACTCATAGCCTGCTGTAACTAGCTGGGGAGTGAGCCTCTGTCTGTATAGCCCTGCTGAGCCTCGTTTGGAGCTGTGGGAAGTTTAAACTGTAACTCTGAAAAAGATTGCTGTAAACTAGTATGAATGCGGTGGCCACTGTGCATCTTAGTTATGCACGTGGGCAGCCTTTCCGTTGGCGCCCTGAGAGTACTCAGAGGTGCGTAATTGCTATTATAATATAGAGATGCTGTTATTAATCACACCAAACACGTGAATTGATGCATTTGTTATGATGATTAATATTCTAATGGGCTAGTAATTTTAAATTCCCAGTTCATATGACTTTTAACTGGGAGAAACTATGTACAATGGGGATTTGCAATCATTACATCATATATTTTACTCATATATTGGTGTATTTTATATATATATATATATATACACACACATACACACACATATATATACATACACATATATATGTAGTATGTGTGTGTATATACTATATATACATATATGCATATACATCATACACATATGTGTATATGTGTGTGTGTGTATATATATATGGATAATTTTTTTGTCTTGACAGCTCAGAAAATGTGTGTGTGTTTCTTGAGAATGTGCTCCGATAACTTCGTTTCGAAGGGGTTACACTGCATCCAGCACCTTCCTGGAGACTCTGCCCCTGCCGTGCTCTCTCCAGTCAGGCGCCCCTCACTCTGGTCTCGTCAATCCTATGCACGGTTATGTGGATTTTGCAAGTTATCCCACAGAAATGTTTACTTTTTTCACATGTTGCTTTAAATGTAAGTGTACCTGTGTGCTGTACCTTTTGTGATTGTGAGTCGGGGGTGGCACAGTGAAGTATTGTACTCACCCCTGCCTGTCCTGGGCAGAGCTTTGAGAGAAGCCATGTTGGGTGCTCGTGAGTGGGGAGTGTCTGAAGGTGTAAATGTAACAACCATTTGCCAGACTGCCTTATAGAATATTAGTCCTTCAGCCATTTTTTTTTAATAAGGACAACATTTAATTGGGGCTGATTTACAGGTTCAGAGGTTCAGTCCATTATCATCAAGGCTGGGGAGCATGGCAGCATCCAGGCAGGCATGGTGCAGGAGGAGCTGAGAGTTCTACATCTTCATCTGAAGGCTGCTAGTGGATGACTAACTTCCAGGCGGCTAGGGTGAGGGTCTTATAGCCCACACCCACAGTGACACACCTATTCTAACAGGGCCACACTTCCTAATAGTTCGACTCTCTGGGTCAAACATATACAAACCATCACATTCCACTCCCTGGCCACCATAGGCCTGTTCAAACATGAGTCTGTTGGGGCCATACCTAAATATAGCATAATGAAAAATATGTTTAGTCCAACTTCTAATGTCCCCGTAGTCTATAGCAGTCTCAACAATATTAAAAGTCCAAAGTTTTAGGTCTCTTCTGAAATTCTTTCAATCACATAACTGCAATCCCCAATGCCAGACAGGAAACCAGCTGGGCAGTCTCCAAACTCTGCATCTCCATAACTGATGTCAAATCTGTCTTCAGATCTCCAACTCCATTTTCATCTTTGTTGACTGCAACAAACTTCTTTCTCCTGGACCACTCACTCCCTGTTAGCAGCTTTCCTCAGCAGATAGCCCACGGCTCTGGCATCTCGAACATCTTGGGGTCTCCAAGGCAACTTCAGTGTGACAGCTTCTTGTTTCAATGTCTGGGATCCTTCAAATGGCCTCCTCCAGCTCTGTAGCACTCTAAGCTCAGGTTGATCCACTTCATTGCTGCTGCTGTTCTTGGTGATCATCCCATGGTACTGGCAACTCCAATATGCTGGGGTCTTCTGCTACAAGTAGGCTTCACCAATAGCCTCTCATAGGCTCTCTTCATGGTGCCAAGCTCCTACTTTTTTTCATGACCCCTTCAGTCAACTGCAACTGAGGCTGCACTTTCACCAATGGCCTTCCATGGCCTCTCACAGTCCCAAGCCTCAGCTGATCTTCATGAACCCTTTATGCCCCCAAAACCAGTACCACCTAGGTAGCTCTTACACATTACCAAGTACAGCTGCAACATGAGGTACAACCTTGGCTATCTCTGGAACACAACCTCTGTGCGCTCTCAGAAAACACTTCCCAGAAGATTTCATCTCAGTGATGCTGGTCTCTTCTTAATCACTTAAATTTCCTAGCTCCAGCTACCCAGCATCAGGTGTCTCAGAAGTCCCCTTCTCCTCCTGACTCTAAAGCCTCAAGGCTGAAGCTGCCGAGTTCTGCTGCTTGCAGGAGCTGGAACATAGCACCCCTTGTCCTATTACATCATCACTAGCTGTTCTCCAACTCTTTCACTCTCCTTCAGCCTTTTTAAAAAACTGAAGATAACTCCGGAGGCTGGCAGCCAGAACCAGTTTACTTCTGTCTTTTTTCCCCTATTCCCCAACACCCAGCTCTTGCTTCCTGTGCCCAGAATTTAAAGACATATTTTTGAAACTTGCCTTTTTGGAGGGTTATTTCTTTAATATCTGTCACTTGGATTTGAGTGACACATTTGTTCAGGACAGCTTAGCTGTGAAGGCTTCTCTTCTTCGTATTGTCAAATTAATCATTATCCTGAAGAAAGGAAACGTTTGTATCTGGACAAACTGGCAGGCAGTTCAGGTCTTGCCTCCTCCAGCCTAGAGGCTACAGGGCTTTGCCGAGCCGGGCCTCGCCAAGTTGAAAAGCCTTTTGAATGGCAGCGTGCCATGTTAGTGTTTGTCAGTGCAGGCACTGGGGCAGAACAGTGTGCGGGGGCACTCGGCTGGGCCTGGTGGGAAGGGTTGCTGGAGGCAGAGCAGAGGTGCTGCTCCCTCAGACTGCTGGTGGGGCCCCTGCGCTCATCTGCAGTCTGAGCCTAGTGTCCCCTCCACGCCGGGCAGCCTTGTCCCAGCCTCACCGGTGTGTCTCAGCTCAGTTTCCTGTTCGGAGAGGGATATGTCAACTGAAACTTGCAGAAGGCTTTGCATTGGGAAAATGAAAAAACAGGTGCTCTGTTAGTCTCTGAAAATCACCAGTCATATTAAATGCCATGCTGAAGAAGAACAAGAACTGAGGGGCAGTTGTTCCTGACTCCATGCGTTCTGTTAAACTGAGGGGCTAGGTGCTCCCCACAGAGCCACTTGCTTGCCCCTCCATTCTGTCAACAGTTGTTCTTGAGTAGTGTGGTCAGGTGTTCATCTCTCCCTACCACAGTGTTTGCTGAGGTCGACTACTCAGCTGCAAACAGCAGCAAAAGATGAAATCACAACAGAAAATCTCTATCACATAGAAACCCTCTCTTTCTGGCTATGTAGTCTTGTTCTGATTGGTAGAAGCACAAATAATATAAGTAAGCAACAATACTTTACTGAGAACTACATTCACTGCCAATGTAATAGTATTTAGCAGCTGAACCCTAACAACTTAGGGCATGCCATATGATGTCTGAAATCAGCTAATCCTGTAACTAATCACTAGTACTGACTAAATGCATAAATGTTGATCTCTGAGTTCTACAACTCCCCATGAACTCAGTACCATGCAAATACTGTTTCTATATGAAATTCAAAGTTTCCCTTCTACTAATTGCATGAGCTAAAAATTTTGGTACTAATAAATTTGACTATCTTGCTGGACATGATGGTGCATACCTCTAATCCTAGGGAAGCAGAAGCAGGAGGATCTCCAAGTTCAAAGCCAGCCTGGTCTATGGAAGAATTTCACTCTAGCCAGGGCTACATAGTGAGACCGTGTTTCAAACAAAACCAAAAACCTCCTCGACTTTTGAATATTTGATATGCCTGTTTAAAGAAATGTGACTTACAATAGTTTGATTTCTTTCTAAAACTTCTCTGGAACTAATCACTGTATGATCTGATATTGGAAAGTTTTGGTTTTATGTTTTTTTGTTGTTTTGGGGAGGGCTGCACACTGACCGATACCTCCAGCTTTTTACTGTATTCTTTGAGGTTAGTTGTTGTATTATATGTGTGTATGTGTAGACATAAGTATATGTGTGTGTGTGTAGCCAATATGTGCAGAAGCCAGACCTCCGGAGCTGGAGATGGTTGTGAGCCACTGTGTAGTTGCTGGGGAACAAAGCCCAGGTCCTCCGCAAGGACAGCAGGTGCTTTTTACCACTCCACTGCCTCTCTAGCCTGATGTCATTTTATTTTTGTAAATTTGTTAGATGCTGAACTAATCATAGAACTGCTATGAATTTTTATAATTCTTTTACTGTTTTTGAAAGGTTAATTAAGGTTAGCATAATATGCGTGGTATATCATGCTAATAATCAGTCACATTAAACATTTTGAAAGTTTAAAATGCTCTCAGACTTTAGGATAGCCCTGCTTTCCACGCAGGAATGCTGCATTGTAGATGCCGTGCTCAGATTTTGGGTAAGGTTTCTCCTTGTATGACATTGAACTCTGAGGCATGACCCTTACAGCATCACAGCAGTGAGACTTCAGCTCATTTATGAAGTGCTAAAAGGTGTCCACTTTGTCTGTCTTTAGAAGCACAATATAAGTAACTTAAAGGACGGTTGCTTGTGTTTCTCTAAGGCCATGACCAGGTAAACACGTGTGAAGTCAGTTAAATATCTGCATTTGGTTCTTTAAATCTATGAATTATATGCTGCAATTGAAGAAGGGAGCTTGTAGATTTTTAGACATGTGTCCAATTCCTGAGAAATACCCAGTAATATTATTTTTGACTGGATTGAAAGCTTACATTTGTATTGTGGTATAAACTTGTTATAAGTTCTGTTTTATTATATTTCCCTGTATTGTTTTCATCAGGTAATTTATCACATGGGTATATGTGAAATTTCTTTATCTATTAAATTTCAGATTATGTATTTCAAGCCAGAGCAAGACTTAAACATTTTCCCATAAGTGTAGCTTCAGGTAAACAAGCAATTTTAGCCTTGAAAATAGCTCCTGCTTCTGTCAACATGCTGTTTATTTTTTCTCTGAGATAAAAAGTTCAGTTTTCTGATATTTGTACCAAGATAAAGTCAGTAAACAAGATTAATATAGTGTGGAAAAGGTTGTCAGCAGCCCTGGCAAAGGAAATAAGTTGCCTGTACATAGACCATACTGTAAACTGAATAAAAGTGTCAGGTCCGCCATGAGATAATGTGATCACGGACGTCTAACAAACCATGTCACAGGCCCAGGCAGCTTCCCACAGCCCCAGTGTAGAAAATGGATTACTGTGTTCCAGGGATACCTGCTGGAATAACATGAGACTCTACTCCAAGATGGATGTGGGATGTGGCCCTGGAGCCAGTCACCTGTGTGCTCCTGCCACTTGCCCTGCGTGTATAGGAATGCCGAGTGGATGCTTGTTACTCACAGGATAGAAGAAGGAGGTTTCCCCAAAGTGTTCCTTTGTTGGGCCATGCTGGTTTTACTCTGTGGTGGTTAAAATGGCTCTTGTGTAATTAAACAGGAATACCTTGTTGTAAGGGAGCATGACTCGGAGTCCTTTGCTAGACGTTCATAGCATGTCACTGGGAATGGCGGATTCATCCTTTAATAGCCGCCTTTTGCTCCATTTGAGAACCCTGAGTACAGCAGGAATTCTGTCTGTGGAGTTCATAGCAAACCTAAACAGTTGTCACCATAGATAGAACACCTGCTGTTTTCTTTAAAGAATTTCTAATTTATATAGACATTGAGGAGCAAATATTGTTCCTTTTGCTAAAATTATATTTCACTCAATGTAAATACCAAGATAATTCCTTCCTTTGTGGGAAATATATAAAAAGAGCCCTTTACTGCTCTTTTGACAGAAGTTCTTGTATACCCTTGGATTTGCACATTTTAATGCAAGCATCTGTGTTTAGGAACGTAGCACAAAGCTGGTTGCCCAGAAGTGACATCTGCTCAGGTGTGGTCTGGGTGACCTCTCACTCTAGTTTGACAGTGTCTGGATGGTGAAGTCACTGCTCTGTTCTTAAGCGCAATGTGTACACATGTCACGGTGCTCAGACAGCGCCTGAACCTAGTGTGGTAACTCGGTTAGACCAAAAGAATCTACCTCCCTGGGAGTTGGCGTTTCCAGGTGCTGGGCACCAGGCTCAGGTCAGAACCACTCTGGACCTCTGTGGCCCTCAGGGGGCCTCTTACCTCAGGGGGCCTTTTGCTCCTTGCTATTTTCCCTTGGATTTGAAAATAATGTTCTTTCTTCCATTTAGAAAGATGTCTTCAAACCGATGCAGCTTTGCATTGTCTTTAGCAAGCAAGTGTGACTTGCTTTTGTTGTTTGTTTTCAGATGTCTGCTCCTGGCCCGGTCAGTAACAAGAGGATGGTTCACGTCTCCCCAGATGCCCGTCACCATGAGTGAGTTCTCAGGTTCTGTAGCTCTCTCGGGTTGTCTGTCTGTCCCTCTAGGAAACCGATCGCCATTTGTGAGTTAGGACACTTTAGTTTGTGCCTACTTTAAGAGCATAATAAGGCACACGGGTAGTCGACCTACAGTGTAAGAACAACTGTAGTAGAACCCTTGACAGAGTAGAAGGACTTGTGACTACATTCTTTATTTCGATAGTTTGAAGTTCATGCCCTATTCAGTGAAATCTAAGCCCTGTCTAAAAGCATTTAAGTCTGTGTGACATTGGCCTGTATTAAGCCTGTGTGCCAGCCCTTCATGGTACCAGTGTGAACGCCACATGACCCGTCTTCATGATACTTCTCCACCCTGGCTTCCGCCTGCCTGGCCGGCCTTTGCTTATCACAGTGAAGACCTATAAGGAAACCAAAATATATTTTCTTTAGCAACAGACAAAATGGCACAATAGGTAGCTTTACATAGCTAACAGTTTATATGACTTTAGTATAAATTATAGATAAGGTTTCTTGGTGGTAATCTTAATTCTAAATAGTCCTATCGGAAAGCCCAATCTTATGTGTGGCAGTTTGATGTTTGGTGTCTTTTCTACCATCGGAAGTTGGTTGACACTGAGGCCTGTGAGATGCGGAAAGGCATGAATTAATTATCAAATTGGGTTTTTCTAAAACATAGTCTAATTAAGATCTGTTTTTAAAAACTGGTTTTCTTTTAAAACAAAAACAAAAATTGCACCCTAAATAAAAAACAAACTATTGTCCACACAGCGAATTGCTATCAGAATCTCCCTTGTTTTCTTTTCTGATATGATGAAGCCTTAAAAATAAATTAAATAAATAAATAAATAAATAAATAAATTTTAAAAACTCAGGACAGCAGCCAAATGTTGTATGCACTTTTTGCATTAATTTTCCTCTGACAAACTGCAGAAGCTGATGCAAGTCGATGCAGAACCATTTTAGATGACCCCTTTTGGTAAATCCAAGGGTATACAAGAACTTTGGTGTCAATGCTCTGCAGGTGTGCTTCTCCTTGTTGCTGCCACTGCAGTCCTGTGTCAGCCCTGCTCCTGATGGGGCAGGCAGGCCCTTAGATGGAGTCACTGAGTGTCTGGAGACCCCCAGTGTCAATTTAAACTAAGGCACACTGCCTGCCTGTGGGCCATGCCAGCACATGGAAAGTAGGGGCAGAAGGATCAGGAGTTAAAGGTCATGTTTAGCTCTAGAACAGGCTTGGGGCCAGCCTTGGCTTCATGAGACCCTGTCTCCAAAACTGTGATAAGTAGAGGAATGAGGAAGTAGGAAAGAGCAGGATGCTGCCCTCAGTGCTTATGCCCTTAAATGGACAGGGCTTATGCTCAGTGTCCCTCTGTCTCCTCCACCACAGGATGTGTGTGTCCCGGGCTCTCAGTCTGTAGGATGCTCCGGGAGTAGCGGGCATTAGGTTCCATTCCATGTGTGAAGCCTGCCACTGCTGCACCACAGGGAACTCCAGTCCCAGACACCGCCAATCCTGCCTTCCCATGGCTCTAGTCCCATTCCCAGTGTCCAGCTCTTCTGACCTCTTCTTCCCGTTTCCCACCCATTGTGCTTCTTTATTATCTTTTATGTCATTGTAGAGTCCCTGTGGGTCTTTCAGGCCCTAGCTTTCCATGGTTCCAGGGTAAATTACCTGGTCATCATCTTGATTTCTTACTTAACATCCCCACTGTCATCTGCCACCAGTGTGGACACCTTAGCTGTCATCAACAAACACCCTGCACCGCCACGCCTGACACCCGTCTGTCACCGAACTCTCCATTCTCAACACATAAGACCTGTTTGTCCCCTCTGTCCTGTGACCTGGGATTTGCAAAGACTTAAGTAGGCATGTGCTAAGTGCAGAGGTACACTGATGTCGTTTGCGGTTATTTTGTTTCAGTTTTGCCTTTCTTCAGATGTATTTCTCCTGTTTAGTTTCCTCACATGAGAAGAGAAAGAGAGCTTCTTTTGACAAGCCAGTTGGTGTCACCTAAGGCTGACAGCTTCTCTGTCTCCCTCTGTCATCCGTTTTCCATTCTAGGCTGCTGCATCAGAATACCAGAAAGTCGATGGCTGAAAAAAAAAAACTTACCATTTAGTCAGGAAACCCCAGGTCTGAAGCAAAGCTGTCAGTAGGGTTAGCTCCCTCCTGGGGCTGTGAGAGAGAAGGCACTTCCTGGTTGTTTCCTTGCTTCTCACAGTTCACAGTCTTTGCTGGTCCACCCCCAACCTGCCTCTGGTGACATTTTTCCCTGTGCTGATCTTTGTCCGAATTTCTCCATTTAAAGGCACCAAGGCAGGCCAATGAGACGTCCCAGAGTCACACTGGACTGAGGCCCTCCTCACTGACCTCATTTAACTTGTCTCTGTGAAGGTGCTGTTCTGGATTATGATATTAGGACCCATGCTGTCTTCTGCAGGGACCGAGTTCTGCCAGTCACACTGCCTTCGTTGTCCTTCTCTCTGATGTCCTCATGGTTATTGTCTCCATGTCTTTAAGATGGCTGCTTCTGGGCCTCCTCTCCTCTCTGCTCTGAAGAGGATTGTGCCAGCAGCTCTCCTGTTTCACCTTACAGCCACTGAGCAGAAGCAGAATGCCTGGTTGTCATGCCATAAAGGAGATTAGCAAAGAAGAAATGCTTCTGCTGAGTCCAGCTCATAGCCCTGTACGCGCTCCAGTCAGTAGCACTGACAGAGTTGCCTTGTGCAGCCCTCGCTTCCCCATCCACATGCTCTGCTCCTTCCAGGCTGACAGTGTGCAGGGCACCCTAGCCTTTCCCGGAGACCTCTTCCAGACCTCCTAGGGTCTGTCAGACTCCCATCCAGGGCCGCTGACTGGGAGGGCTTGTTAGCTCAGTCTGGCCATGGATCTTCTTGGTAAAGTGACTTATGCACTAAAGCTGCACATGTGCAGTAGAGTGCCGAAGGCAGGCATCTCAGCGGGAGATGAAGATTTCCATCTGGGAATGCCATTCCTCACCTCCAGCATGCCAGAACGTGAACCCGCAGTTTGACCACCATTCTGAAGAGAGGGCTCTGCCTTGCAGGAACAGCTGGCTTGTGAGACTGCGCAGAGTTGTCGCCGCCCACTTCTCAATGGTGGAGGCAGGAGTCGTCATCAAGTGTTGGTGGCCGTGTGGTTAATGTTGGTCTGGTCTGTCCCCTAGAGTTCCCTCTTGTGGCAGTGCAAGCCGACCCAGCAGGGGCATGTTGGAAACTCCTAGAGCTTTTGTCCACAGATGCTCATCATCTCGGTGGGAGTTGCTCTGCTGAGTGGTTTCACAGCTACAGGGCAGCCTTGGCTTGGGAAGCTCGGTACTCTCCATCCTCTGCCTCTTTCCAAACTTGATTCTCTAGTCTAAAGTTTAGCATGATGGTGGAATCTTGGATTTCTATTTCGTGATATTGAGAGTTAAAACACAACAGAATTTTACATCTGGAATGTCACCCAGCTAGAAGTTACTTTGTGGTCACTTATCTGACTTAGCCCTTCCTGATGCTGTGACAGGAACACAGGAAATGCATGCGCTAATCTTCCCTGTGTTTACCTTACAGCTTAAGGACCTGTAGGAAAACAGGAAGCATCATATCAGGAGCCTACTGTGTTAATTCCGTCAATGATTCCTCTCTGGGCCTGGTTCCACATGACTAACCTTTACACTCAGAAAAGCAAAAGCAGGAGGATTATAAGTTCAAGACTGGCCCACATAGTGAGACTTGGGTTTTGTTGTTGTTTAGTTTTGGTTTTTAACTTTCTTTATCAAGTCTACAAAACTGTCTTATAGAAAAATACATAAAACAGTTTCAGGTGTGGGCTGGGGAGGTGGCTCATTGGGCTTGCTATACAGGTGTGAGGACCTCCACAACTTGTGTCCACAGCCTTAAAAGTATGCATACACACATTCGGACACCACTCACACAAACATAGGAAAATGAAGAGTTCTACTGGTGAAATGTCATAGGTAAAGTAGACTTGAGTGAGTAGAGGAAGTCATTGTGCCAGCTCTAGAGTATGAAGGGACTTTGCGTTTTGAACGTGGGCACTGGAGGATCGCAGCTCCCAGAGCTCTGTCTCTGTGCCGGCTGTGTGTAAATAGCTGAGAAGGTGCTGGAGCCTCCAACTGGAGAAGGGAGGGGTGGTTTTAGGGTTCAGAGAACCATAGCAGTGGGCTCTTCCGTACTGAAGGTTCTCCACTGAGGAGGAGAGTGGAAGTCACTCAGGTAAAGTGCAGGCGGCTGCAGCTCCGTGGTAGAGTGCCCATGGCCCGTGCATGCCGCCCATTACTTCTGTAGCCAAATAACCAACTAAGTAAATGCCATGCAGTAACATTTCAAGACAAAAACAAATGCAGCTTATTATTTGCTAATGGCAGCGTTGCTACACACCTCACAACACGGATCCTGTAGACATCTGGACCACACACTGAAAAGTGTAAGAGTACCGTAGTGATGAAATGTGATCAGTTTAATGAGATGACATTTTGTTTTATGCTGTGCTAATTGGGAAAAAAACTATTTAGTAATTATTCCCTGGAAAAGTATTATCATGTTGAAAGTCCAGGCATTAATAGATAGTCATTCCCTTTTAGCAGGAAATATAGAGCACAGACAAATGGAAGTGTGCATTAATATAAGACCTGCACGGGATGTGCCAAGAGCCTTAATCTAGCTAACTCAGTGAAGTTAGCGTCTAAAAAGAAAGTTTGAGGAAACTAGAGACATGGCTTGGTGGTTAGGAGCACAAACTGCTCTTTCAGAAGCCCGATGCTCAACTCTCAGTACCAGAGTCAGGAAGCTCACGCCCTCTGTCGCTTCAGCACCAGGGGGGCCGGTGCTTCTGCTCTGTCAGAACCCATAGCCATGGGGCACACGGTCACACGTGAGCAAAACTAATAATAATAATAGTAATAATAATAATCATCATCTGAAAACAGTGTTTGAAATGGAAATGTCTCTGCCATCATCATGCTGCCTTTCTAAATATGTAAGTAGTAAAATGTAAAAACTAACATGACTCCCTCTTAGAACTTTGTGTAAGCATAAAATAAATCTTGTTTTCATTAAATGATGGCAGAGCCAGGCGTGCTAGCACACCCCCTACTGCCGGCATTTAGGAGGCTGAAGCAAGAAAATTAACTGCCAGAGATCACAAAACTAGTCTGAAGTTCATATTACTAAGCCAGCCAGGGCAACATAACATGATCCTGTCTTGAAAACCAAAAATGTTCCAGGATTTTATCTACCTTTCTCAACTACTTGTAAGATACTTAACCTTAAAGAGATATGATTTATTAATTGATTTTTAAATTGATATTCATATTCTGTTTCTATTTTTATATAAAATATATCCACCTTAAAAGCTGTTTATAGAATGAACTTTTTAAAAATCCACACAGATAACTCATTACAATCCTATGATGAATTCCTTCATAAAGCAAATATTCACTCATTTTATCTTTTGTGTAAATATCAAGCTTGCTTTAAGCAAGATTTGACTGGATTAAAGGTTATGTTCACTGGAAATACTTTTTCACTTTTAAGTTTAGCATTTATTACATTATGGGGAAAGAGGCCTAAACTCTAGGTTGAGTTATATACAATATGCTGGATCAGCTCCATCTCTTATTAATCTTGGTTACCATGGTGTGAATCCTAAGCTGACCCATCTCCATGTTTATTATGGAGTAAGTGAGGTCACCTCCCTACATAAGGTGTTTGCAGAGCACTGTGGCGTCTCTACATGCTAGGAAGCATGTCGGCAGTTTGCACCTTACAGGTTTCCTTCCTCAGAACACTTTCCAATGTGTCATTTTAATGTCTTTGTTCTCTGAATTACCAAACCAGGTGTTCTTTCTTCATTTTATAGGTGATTTGACTTTTCTAGAGACACACACTATAACTCTGCTTGACCAAAAATCGATTAGGAAACAAATATCTTCGTCATCTCTGATATGTTTTGTGACATGCAAGTCCTGTGAGAATTCTATAGGGAGCCTCAGTCATATTAATTCTTCTGTGGACATTGAGGGTCCCAAAGCTTGAGAATGAAACTACACATGTTACTGAAGCCCACAGTGTTCTGGAGGGAAAAGGACATTAATATTGATTTTCAAATGCTTTCTGTATGGGAGATTAGAATTTATGTTTAAACCTCTAAGTCCTTTCTTCTTCCTTTTCTTATATTTTATTGATGTGTGTGTGTGTGTGTGTGTGTGTATGTGTGTGTGGTGTGCACACACACAACATTGCCCACACATGCAGGTCAGAGGACAACTTCATAGAATCATTTCTCTTTTTCTACCCCTATGTTGGTTCCAGAGGTTGAACTTAAAGAGTTAAACTTTCCTACCAAAGACTTGACTTGCTAAGCCATCGTGCCAGCCTCCAGGGTTATTTGTGTTGATAAGGAAGGAACCTAGACTCCAGATGTATAACATTTGCCAGAAGCTACCTGAGCGGTGCCAGAGCCTGTACCAAAATTTGGGTTTTTCTGTTTATCAATCCCATCAAGCTCAACTTTCTGAATTTTCTCTAGGATTTTAATAAGGCAAATGAAACATTTAAAGAGCCTTCTGCTTATGATTTTATAGTTGGTGTTTTGTATCATAGAAAAAGCTAATGAAGGAGGCATATCTTCATAAAGAACAAACGTGGCAGCCGCGGTTGACCAAGTCTTGCCCGCCCGCCATGTTAAGTCATGTTCTTGTGCACTCCTCCCAGGATACCTGTGAGGGCTGCCCTCGGCCGGGAGCAGAGAACAAGACATACATGATCACTATGCTCATGCTACTCACAGACTTTACCTATCAGTAGTGGGTAACAGACAGTGGTCAGCAGACAGGCACATGCATGTACGATTACATGATAGTACATGTTGTATCATATACTGAGCTAAGGGCTCTAATTCTTACATTTTATCTGGACATTGAACTATAACAACTGATAAATCTCCATGACATACATGAATTGAGAGTGGGAAGAACATTTCTAGAAAATAAAATAACATGTTCTGCATTCAAGAATCTGGAACAATTCTAAGACATATGAAAGACCGTGAAGGCAGATTGTCACATGGTGAAACTGGAGAAGGTGGCAGGCCAGGCCTGGGACACAGTTAAGGAGTCTTTCTTTGTGTTAGTGGAAAGCCACGTGGAAGTTTAGTCTGCTTCTGTTTGATTTGTTCATTTGGTATGACTGAACTCTCTCAGTTTCCATCCTGACAGGTTAGCCTTCATTCTTAGGTTTTTTGTGGTTCGTTTTGTTTTGTTTTGTTTTTGTTTTTTACTGCTGTTCGAGGTAGCTACAAAGACTTAAGTTCCTAACCAAATGTATTCTTGATGCTAGACTATCTTGCTTCTAGGAGTTTGCCATGTTTCTGCTTTCTCTCTCCTTTTTATCCTTTTTATAATTCTTGCATCAACTAGGTTGATGCTCAGGACTCTCTCATCTTGGTCTCTTAGGGTTTTACTGCTGTGAACAGACACCATGACCGAGGCAACTCTTGTAAGGACAACATTTAATTGGGGCTGGATTACAGGTTCAGAGGTTCAGTCCATTATCATCAAGGCAGGAGTGTGGTAGCATCCAGGCAGGCATGGTGCAGGAGGAAATGAGTTTTCCACATCTTCATTTGAAGGCTGCCAGTGGAAGACTGACTTCCAGGCAGCTAGGATGAGGGTCTTAAAGCCCACACCTAGTGCCAAGCCTACTCCAACAGGGCCACACCTTCTAATAGTGCCACTCCCTGAGCCAAACATATACTAATTAGCACAGTCTCCTAAGTGCTGTGGTTACAGCTCTCCCCTTCTTTTGTGTACTTCATAGTTACAAATCTCATCAAGAAAAGACCTGTGCTTCAGAAGGAACATGTTCATGGTGGAGGATTGTATAATGTTTTCAATACTAATTTAGATTTTCAGTGATAACTAAGACCAATGCTGTCCAGTAACTCGTTGGCAGTAGTGCACTTGTGAACTGAAGTGGACATGGCGGTGCTCCCTAAAACCATGTGTACCTCTGATGTAACTGTTGAATGGAGGAACTGAGTACGTAATATTCCTTTAAATTTAGATAGGTAGAACTGACTAATGACTACTGTTCAGATTACATTATACACACACACACACACACACACACACACACACACGCACACACGCACATGCACACGCACATGCACACACACACACAAATTTTTTTTAAAAAAAATGCTTTTCGTCAAAAAAAACCTTATTTCTAAAAATCTGTATGTAAACATACATTTTTGGAGTCTTCAGTCAAAACTCTAAGGATTGGCGTTGTCCTCTTGCCCAGGAGTAATGTGACTGCCTGCCTTTGAAATCCATACGTTGCTGCTACCTGCTGTTCAGCTCCTTAGAGAGGGGATCATGGAAGCAGGAGAAGGAATGTATGTGCGAAGTAGCATCTTCAGAGACCTGAAGCACAATCCCTTCCACTCTGTAGTACAAGACTGCTCTGCTTGAAAGATGGCTGCAGAAGGTGGCGGGGGAGGGGAGGTGCACACTTCCTCCCCCAGCAGAGCCATGCTGGCCTGATAGGCTCTGTTTCTAGATCTGCCCACCCTGTGTCTGTGTCCCACAGGGAGAACTGAGCTTAGAGGTCACATCCTGCTCTTCTGCCTTGAGAGGACTGCGGCCTGTGTCTCAGCCTTTCTGTTCTACTTCTTTCACCGTTAGTCATCTCTGAGCTTGCTCTGAAATCCTGACTAGAGCACAAATCAATCCATGTACATCTACATCATCATCCCTGCAACTGCAGTCTGCTTCAGGGCACTGCCGGCCATATAGGCTTCACTCACATCTGAAGGACACTGCTACCCATTTTATGTCTTATTTGCTCACTCTCTTCTCCTCTCTTCTCTCTCTCTCTCTCTCTCTCTCTCTCTCTCTCTCTCTCTCTCTCTCTCTCTCTCTCTCCCCCTCTCTCTCTGTGTGTGTGTGTGTGTGTGTGTGTGTGTGTGTGTGTGTGTGAACTGAATGTGAAGCTTGCCTATTCTGTTAGGTTGGATGGCCAGCGAGCACTAGAGAGCTTCCTCGTTGCTGAATCCAAGCCTCCTTGGCTTTACCAACTCAGTCATCTCCCCAGCTCTAGGTATTTTTATGACAGTGTTATTAAAATCATTCCCTCATTATTATCCTAAGTTCTGAGGTCAGAGAAAGATAAACAACCCAGAAACACAACCCCAGCCATTCCTCTACCAAACCTCATGATATTGAAGTGTAGGAGGTAAAGGAGAGGTTTCCTAAGAACATGGGGCCCAGAATCAGATGTTGTGGTTCAGTTGCTACCCCAGTGCACGCCAGCCTTGTGAGCCTGTGAGCAGTGGAGGTGTGATAGGGTGTAATGACAACTGGCCGGCTAGGGTGAGGCTCCCAGCAGTGAGCACTCTTCAGACACAGCAGTTCATGGCTACTGCTTCTGTAACATATTCTTGCACGTGTCCACTGTTGTCGTTGCTCTGACTGTTGCTCTTACATACTGTCCCTCGCTCAAGGAACTCCAGTTTGTTACTACAGTAAGTAAATACACTGGTGTCTGATCCTAATTTCTTAAAAGGAGATAGGTGTGAGCAAAGGTGCTGACGCTGCCGAAGAGGAAGCCTCTAAGTCTTCCAGGGTATGTGTGCAGCAGTGCACGAGGCCACCCTCTCCGACCACACCAGTACCCCAGTAAGGCGTCTTCCTAGCTAGAGAGCTACATGCTACCTACCCTTGTTCATGGACACTTGGATCCTTCATTCTCTTTCTTTCAGCTGCTGCATCTCTGTCAGGAGCCACAGGTGTGGTGGCTTTAAGAACATGCTGTAGGATCAGAACACTGACCTTTGTATTCCAACTATTACTCGCTTAGGATATCTGTGACAAATGACTTCATCTCTCTGAGCCTGTGTCTTTGTTTGCAAAGCGTCTACCTCTGAAAGTTTGGGGATTAAATGCTAACTGTCTCACTGATGGGGTGCTCCTGAGACCAAGGGCACTGCAGAGGGATTGGCATGGACTGTTGATGCCAGCTCTTGGACAGGCTTGCTCCCCACTTGACCACTGGTGTGCTACTCAGGTACCAAAGCGCTTCCTTGGCTACTCTGCAGCGAAAGCACCCAGAATTCCTGGCCGCTAGAATTTTGGTGTTCTGATGTTCTCCAGATCTCAGTCCTTACTCACAGCCTTTGCTCATTGACTCACTCAGATGTGCCTGGCCATTCCTTTACCCGCGTTCTCGCAGTGCTGCTTGTTAGAGGAGATGCACATCTTCTGTCCACTGTTGAAGCGGGCTCTGGTGCTTCCCTCGGTCCTTTCTTCAGTCCCGGGGTCCATCACTCTCCACCCCCACTGTTCCCTCCCCTCCTTCCTCCTCCCAGCCAGTGTACTCCTTCACACCCTCCTTCCACTCACCTGTGCATTTTAGTCTCAGCCCCTCCAACCCCAGCTCCGGGAACTTCTCAGAAGTTCCCCAGTGACCCCTCCAGAACCTGCCAAGTTACATCGCCCTATGCTCTAAATTTCACAGAAAGTTCTTAAAACTTATTTCAGGTAACTACTTCAGTGGTCAAATTGCCTCTCAGGATTTTTGCCTCTTGGAAAACTTAATTTGAATCTCCTTACCCAAATCCTGTGAAGGCAGAAAATAGAAAAATATTGAGAGAACAGGGCATAGAAGTCTCTTCAGCCAGTTTCCAGACCCACAGTGCAGTGACTGAGTCAGCAGAGACAGGGGTGTAGGTTCAGCAAATGCCACCGAAAACAGCCGCATGCCTCTCAAAATTCTGTAGAATAGCTGAATACTTAAAATAGGGTAGGTATTGGACAGCACCTCCCCACTTCCATCTTTATCACTGATGGTGACAAAGGTGTGGCTCTTTATTTAAAAGAGGCTGAAGGGAAA
The DNA here is from genome assembly GCA_036184795.1 of Tokudaia tokunoshimensis. Lineage (NCBI taxonomy): Eukaryota > Metazoa > Chordata > Mammalia > Rodentia > Muridae > Tokudaia > Tokudaia tokunoshimensis. The sequence goes on along the minus strand of BTHU01000013.1, from coordinate 8,161,876 downwards.
GCAGAAAAACACAGCAGAAAAAAGAAGCCAGGCCAATACCAGCTGGGGAAGACTGGAAGAGGCTTGGTGACAGGAAGCGCTTGGTCACTGAGTAGTGATAGGATATCTTCCTCTTACCTCACTGTCAGGCTAAAGTAGAGAGCACCAGAAGATAGGGAAGAGTAAAGTTGTACTGACAGGACTCAGCCATTAACCTAAACTCATTTACACACCACCCTTGTACCATGTTCTTGTAAAAGGCAGCATGTTTGTGAAGAGGAAAAGACCAAAAGCTGTTTTTGCAGCCTGAGCGTTGTAGCTGGGAGAGACAGCACAATGTAGCGGCCTGCTGCTTTAATCCTTTTATGAAATGATTCACTGGGTGTGCATTTGATCTTTAAATACTTTGCTTTAACACAATCCACAGCAGAAAAGCAATTTTGGCCAAGTCGTTTGGAGCTCTCATTGAAAGTTTGCCTCCAGCCGGTAGCTGGTCCAGTGTTAGCACACTTACACCGGTGAAGTGTCCCTTGTCATGGCAGTGTGGGATCTGGCCTACCAGGGAACATCACCAGCTGTGACCTGGAGAAATGCTAAAGGAGATGCAGACAACCCGGCTGTGGAGTCCGGTCACTCCCACCTGACTGCCCCAGACTCTGTAAAGAGGCTATAGTGTAGAAAGATGCTGTTCTTGGAACGCTAAAGGCACGTACAGTCACTAGCGTTCTTAGTTGTTGTGAGTGTTTTCAACATCTTCAGTTTCCACTCCCATATATTTGCTGTGCTACTGGAGCACTAGGTGTGTAGTTGGTAAGCACTCCCAGGGACAAATGTACTGAGAATCTGTGAAGGTCTGGGGGCGACAGAACTAGAAGATCTGACTGTGCTGCCACTGTGGCTTCACGGCTGTGGAACTTTTTCTGACCCGCTACTGTGATTGCTTAGCTGTAAAAGGAATGAGTCCAAAGTACAAAGTGGATAGTCGGGATTCATCACTGGGATTTTTTTTTTTTTTTGAGTGCAGAGGTGCAGAATAGGCTATTCTTGTATTTTCAACTCTTTTTTAAATAACTCCAATAATCAAAAGTCATAATTTGGCATAATGATGCTATAATTAAGTTGTGGCAAATGATAGCATTTGTAGATTTTATAACCAGAATTGATTTGTAAAATGAACACAGCCCCAGCAGTTTATGTTAACATAATTAAATGGAAATGTAATTCTAACTCCGTTTGCTTATTAAATTGAAAATTACTGGGTTATGAGCACTCTTACATTCCTGTCAAAATTGGTGTAAGTCTAGAATTACATGAAATATCCATTAAAATAAAGCATATTTAAGGTTCTGTTGCTGGTGTGAACAAATTCCTTAAAGCATATGCTTACGGTTCATGGAGGAGTGCCTGCTTCTGGGGAGGGGCCAGCTCACAACTCTTCTTCTCTCCACAGTCACTGGTTTAGTCCTGGGACTAGGACGGAGCACGGCCAGGTAAGGGACCTTCTCCTTCAGTGTCGGTCTCCTTTGGGATAGTAAGTCAGCATAGAGATAGCAGCTTAGTTTAAAAGGAGTCTGTTGTGCTGGGGCTTAATATTGACTTCAGCATGCATCTGAGATTCCTTCCACTGCCACTGTCCTGAGTCACACAGGTAGCCACTGTGGAATGGGTCACATGTAGGACTTTACTAGGAAACACTGGGGGTGATTGCCTATGCCTGTGTAATCTAGTGATTGGGACATTAAGATGGAAGGATCAGGAGTTCAGCGTCCTCATCCATGTAGTAGGCTAGCCCATGTGGCTAGCCTGGTTGGCAGGAAAAATTGTGAGGGCTTTTGCTCTTTTGAACGATAGAATTATGTTTTAGTCATGTGATCCATAAGAAAACCACTGTCTGAAAGTTCACGGAACCCTAAGGGGCTGGGGCTGGGAGAGAAGAACTTACCTGGCATGAGAGCTCTGAGAGACCCTAGGCTCAGCTCTGCACCAGGAGAGAGTGCATCTGTCACTCCTAGAGAGAAAGGTACTAATTCCTTCTCATGTTTTTAGTCATAATCTTTTTGACTAATTTTTAGTTTGGCCTTTTGCTTAAACTTCAGTATACATTACACATTTTTGTCTTGACTCGATAAGTTATTAATTAGTAAATGTAGGTAATAATTTCATTTGTGATACTTAGGTTCTATAAGTAGACTCAAACACTTAATTTGTTAATACTGACCAGTATTCTTAGAGAAAGTACAGAGCTAATTTCTTCCAGACTTTTGGTCCCAAGGTCTTTATCAGTCAGGTTGTGGTGTGTGTGTGTGTGTGTGTGTGTGTGTGTGTGTGTGTGTGTGTGTATGTGAGAGAGAGAGAGAGAGAGAGAGAGAGAGAGAGAGAGAGAGAGAGAGAGAGAGAGATTCTGTTTCAAACATCAAACTGTTGACTCCTTAAGCTCTGACAATGACACTGTAGCTCCTCCCTGAGCAGGGCTTGTCTTAACAGGCAGGCCTTTTCTTTGCTAGTCTATCACAGCTCTCTTGAGCGTAACAGCAGTAGCCACTAGTCCTGAGGTCACAGAAGTACAAAAGCATTGAACTCCAAAGGACACACACACTAAAACAACAGTTTGTTCACAGTACGAGTGCTATGGCAGGACAGCGTCATCTGAATAGGTCCATCACCTAGGTGACTTGGTTTTACCTCCCAGTGTATGTCTGCGAGTGACTGCTTAGGCATGGACAGCACAACTCTGGGTGTCAAAATAATTTTCAGCAGGTACTTGAAGAGACGGCTGTGGAACCTGCTCAGTGAGGACCGGGTAGCTTGGTAGCCATAGGCACACACACACAGCGTTTACATTGTGAAGCGTGATCATTCCTGAATTCAACAGAGACCTAACTGTAGCACAGTAAACAGAAGAATTATGATTCTTCTTCACTGTTGAATAAATGGCTTGCTGCGTACTCACCTTTTTTCTTATTCCAATGTAGCAGCATAGTGACAGTAGTGACGTAATTCCCTTAAAATCCTCACTTCGCTCCTTTATTCAGCTTCCCATTCTGTTCCTCACGCACTGCCTTATTTGCATTTGTGTGCTGTCTAGCATGCTTATGCTTCTGTCACTCTTAAGACATGCGCGAGCGCGCGCAGGTGCACACACACACACACGTCAATGTTTCTGCATGTGTGTGTATATTTCTGGTGTGCACAAGGGTTTAGATTCTGAGGCTTTCCCTCTGTGAACGTCTTACAACTTGACATTGAGTCGCTGATCATGGTTTAGAACTCCATTCTCTCTCTAATATTGAAGACACTGAAAGGCCAAGACTGCAGAGACTTGAAATGGCTTTTCAGATAGATATTCAGGGGTTCCGACACAGCTGTGTTAGCAGAGGTGCTTTGGACCAGGCGTACTTTGTCTATAGCAACAGTCCAAGAGGATGTGCCTCTTCCTTCTGATGAGACTCTAATAGTCATGTGGAAACATGAAGAGCTCAGAAATCCCGTCTTCCCCTTTTGTACACATGGAAGCCATGAGCTACAAGTAACCCTCTTGTCTTTCTGGTTGGCTCCATCAGCCCTCAGCTCCCGTGCCTCGGTCTTGCATGTTGACTTGATGCTGTCCTCATGTAGCCATTTTCTAATAGACACCTGCACATGGCTAAGTAGGGAGTTGTAGCTCCATTTGGCTTAAGCCCCCCCAGTCTAAGGCCTGAAGGTAAGCTCTCTTCTTAACCAGGATGACACTGAGTGCTAACCCCTGAGGGCCTTCTGTGTGACCCTGAGAGCAGCCCCACAGTGCAGGTGCAGCTGCTCTAACTGTGAGCTTGCAGCCTACTGCCTTTTTTCAGATGCATCACGTATCCAGGCCTTCTCAGTGTTCTCAAACATCTAGCTTCATGCATTAACTTGCTCATGGCTCAGGCATCTAAGTCATTGTTATCTGAACTTCATTAAAAATTTATTGTTGACCTTGATTTGTGATTTTTATTGGTAAACTGAGATAATTTAATGATGGAATCTATATGTATTAATTGCATTATTGCAATATTTGTTTTTTTTATACCATACCCATCAAAACTATGAATTTTAGGGTAAGAACACATTCTGATATGGATCTACTCAGAAGAAGTAGAGTCAATATCATCTCCTTTGTGTTCTTCCAGACAGTGGGCTCAAAGCCGCCCAGACCAGGTTGGTACAACCTGCCATCATGGTTGCAATTTCAAATCTAAGTTGTCACAGACTTTTTCTTACTGAACTTTTTAAGTTTTTGAATTGTTTTAATGCCATCCCCAGGAAAATAGTTCCAGTGACTTTGATCTTAAAATGAGAAGAGCCATGAATCTTAAGATAATGGAGGAGATTTTGTCATCTCACCTTGAGTTATCTGTGTCACAAATGTTGGTTTATATATAGACTTGAAGGCACTAGACTTAGAAATAACAAAGCAATTAATTTTTTTCGTATTTTCAGAACCAATTTAATGTTCATGGTATAAAGTGTTTCTAAATTGAAACGCTTTCAGATTAATGGACTTAAGATAAATGGTCACTATTTTCTATAAGTAGCAATAATGAGCTATGGTTTCAGTTGCATATCATATACCAGATCTCATGCTCTACTTCATTCTCATTCTCATTTATTCATTCATTCATTCATTCAACAAATATCTATTGAGCACTGAAAATGTTCCAGAACAGTTTAAGCCCTAGAGATACAGATAAACTGAAACACTGAAGTAAAAAGCCACTGTAGACAAAGGCATGGTCCATCTTCCAAAGGAAAGTTCAGTATGACTGGGATCTGGGGAAGTAAGGAGATTAGACCACAGCTAGGAGGGAGCACCCACCACAGGTTCCTCATGTAGAGAGGTAATCAAATTATGAAGAGCCGTGATAGCCTGACACAAGACTTTGAATTTTATTTTACGTGTAATAAAATGAGATTCATTTAGGAAAGCTCATATCGACTGCAGCTCAGAATGGCCTGGGTTAGAGCAAGGCCTCAGACAGGGAGACCATCTAGGAGGCTATGAAGTGAGAACACCTTGGTCTGGACTAGGATGGTGACAGTCTGGGTAGAAGAAGTAAGTAGATCCTTCAGAAGAACTTAAGTAGCTAAGACATCCTTGGATACTAGGGAATGGAACGAAACTCTGGGCTGTCTAGAAAGTGACCAGATTGGCAGTCAGTTCTCAGTGATGTGTGGAACTGTTGAGAATAGTTACCCTTCATCAGAAATTCCTGGCTCTCTCAGTCTGTACAAACTGACAGCTGAGTTCTTAACTGTGACCAGCTGCAGAGCTCAGGCCTCGTTCTCTCCATAGGTCGGTGTCCCAGCTTCCTATCTTCCAGGTGGAGACTAGACCTTAGAAAAGTGAAGGACAGGCTCTGTCTGAGGGTGCAGTTTGTATTCGATGACCCTGTCACTGAAACAAATGGCTGGAGGGTGTGCTGGAGCACACGTCTGTCATGTGTCAGTCCTATAAAACTTCCTTTGCTCAGGCTGATTTCTGATAGGCTGTGCATTTGAGCTTAGCCATGCATCTTCATAGTCATTATATATAAAAGTAAATTAAGCCTTGAGTGATGTAGTGAAAGTACTGGTTGAGTGTTTTCCACATCTATTTTATTTCCAGTTAATTAGAGTAAAGCAAATATGAAGGGACATGGATGTCTAGACATTTGGAGGATGTACATACACACACACACACACACACACACACACACACACACACATATACATACATATATACATACATATGTTCATACATACATACATACATGCATGCAGGCATACATACAAGCTAGTAGGTTTTAAACACAGCTTTTGGAGTATTCTCTGCTATGGCAGGCTTAGGTACATAAGAAACAGGATCAACTCTTTCATATTGGCCTCAAACCTGTGACAGCTGTGCCTAACGATCAAAGCCTTAGACGGCAGAGGGTGTCGGTACTGTGGCTATACAAGTAGGGAACACACCTAAGCTCCACGCTCCAAGAAGTCGGTCACTGCAGCTGTCAAGGCCTGCCACCCCTCCCTGGCATTTCTACACAGTGACACTGGCACCATTAGCAAAGAGAGTGGCCAGAACGTTATGTGCCTGGGCATGCCAGTGCCCCTTCGATCACATACTATTTTCCTCATTGCAAAATAATATAACGGAAATATTTTTGTTTTTACACTTTGTCTTGATACTGTATAGCATCAGCTTCTGAGAGATAACCGAGCGGAAAGAGGACACAAGAAAAGCTGCTCTGTGAAAACAGCCAGCAGGTAAGTGTCCAGGATGCTCTCTGTCTTCATGGGCTCGGCGCCATTCTGGAGAACCAGAAAACCTTGTGAACCATGCAGTGTTTATCAGAACCCACATCAGGGCTCCCAGGGATGAATAAAAAGATGCTATTTTGGTTAAACTGTTTTAAAGCTGGTGAAATGTAAGGAAATAGGGTTTTTTCCCCCAAAAATGCATTTAGGTTATTTTTCATCTTCCGTTCCCTAAGAAGCCCGTGGGCACCCATCCCCTTTCATATTTCTGCCCCGTGGCACTATTTCCCTTGAGCTCTCTGGGAAAGAAAGGGTTGTTAACGCTGGGAGGTTGTGTGTCTGCAGACACTTGTGCTTCTGTCCAGCTGCTCTGCTCTCCTGGAACTGGGCTACCTCAGGGTTCCATGTCCACCCCCCCCCCGCCTCCCCCACCCCAGCCACCATCTTCCCGCTTGGGGTGATTGCATTCCTTGCCTCCATCATTTACAAACTGGAGAACCCTTACTTCTCTGTGTTTTAGCCCCTCCTCTTCCCTCCCCCTCTCCCTTTGCCTTTCTCTCTCACATGCATACATGACATGTCTATGTTACAAGTACACAATTGTCTTATCTGCACAACTGTACAACAGGGATAAATGCAAATGTAAACTGACTTCTTGGAGCACTGGTGGGCAATTGTCTCAATATTGTAACCCAAATCTCCAAAAGAACTTTTTTTAACTTCTGCATTCGTCACTCGTGTCTCTAGACATCTTTTCATGAACATCGTCTCATATTTATTCTTTGTCTTGATTAGTGATTGCACTGGATCTTCTGATCACTAATGTGAAAGTGCAGTGCTACATGGAAAAGTGAACATAAATATGAGGAGAAATTGAAGCTTACATTTTGTTCTCAATCTTTGTTAAATGCAACGTGAAAATCCTTCACCTTCCAATTCATACACAGTATTCTACATTCCTCTCCTGAAGCCCATTTTCTTTCATAGTATTTTAATATTATCTTGACTTTTCTTAACCCTTTTGGATGAGTGACTGCACTTGCCTTTTTCAACTTAGGGAAAAACATAAAGGTTAGAGAACAGAACTGTAATGTATTGAGTAAGTCATTGCATTGCGGGACCATTTACTCCCAAAATATCCCAAGCAAGTACAGAAGCATAAACTCACAGGTGTGAGTCAAGGCTGAGGTGCTGAGGTGTTTGACTGCAGCACACTCTTAAAGTGGGCATTGTTCAGAGATGCTCTGAACACACACCCAAGTGCTGTGAAGTTGCAGTTTGGGCCCGGGCACCTTGGGGAAATGTTAGGAATCTTTGTGGAGAGTTTTGCTCACATACTTACCAGTGCTACCAAGGGCATTCGGTGTGAGGCTTCTGCATCTCAGCCTCAGGCTCCTGCAGCTCCCTCCCTCCCTCTGCTTCCTATTCTGTGCTCTCCACCTTGCTGAGGAAGACAGTAGTGTCCTCTCCCAGTGTGAGAAGGCGCTGTGCCTAACAAAGAACCGACAAATCCATATCTTAACAGTTTCAGTCACTAGCTGTCTGCCTTTGAGAGGGCCCCACAAAGTAGTGCAGGGTAGCCTCAAACTCACAATGTTCCCTCTACCTCGGCATCTTTAGTCTTGGGACTTGAGGCATGGAGCACCACCCTGGCTTCAGTCATTTCTGTAAGGAGATTTGTGCTCTGTTCTGTGAGCTGTCTGGGTCCCTGCTCCTCGAAGTGCTGGACTTGTAGGTTTCTTACCTTCCCCCAGAGCTTCAGACATCCCTGTCCTGCTTACTTACAGTAGCAGTGCTCATCATAATGTGTCATCCTGTCATATCCCAGTGGCCACTAATAAAATGACAACAGGCCGCATTAGTACCTACTGTAAATTAAATTATAGATTCACTGATCGTCAATATCGTTGATGGTGTTCCTCTAATGTGCCTGTCAGTTTGTTGCTTTCTGTTGTTTCTCAGAGTGCCCGACCACACCACAGATGTGTCTCAGTGGTGGGTGAGGAAGCATTCCTCGCAGTGTCCCCTCCGGTGCTCATATGACGACTGCCCTACTGTGGTTGTAGCTCACCTTCCTCCAGTGTTCCTCCTCTTTGTTTCTCTCTCCTTGAGTCTTCTCATTCATGGTGACAGAGAACCTGGCTTTTCCTTTGCAGCAGAGTGGTTACTTTGCACTCTGCTGGAGACAGCCCGGGCGGGCGGGCGGGCGGGCGGGCTCGAGCTAAGTCCCGGGCGCGGTCTCCAGCTGAGCCTGTGCTCAGATTCCCCGCGTGCTCTCCCGCACTAGAGCTTTGTGTTCCGTCCATTCTTCCCTTGGCTTGGTGTTCTCTGTCCGTTTAATGAGGATCAGAGTTTTTGTGCCCCTTGATTATTTTTACACATCTCAAAATCTTTCAAAATATAAGTAAAAACTCAAGAAAATGAAACGTTCAAAACAGTTGAATAAAAGCACATTTAAATGTCACTTTTAGAACTTCTTATCACTTTCAGATTTTAATAATTAACAGATGTGACGTTTGTTGAGTCAGGTGTCTGTTGAAGTGAAAACAAAACTAAATCCTTGAGCATTGTACAGAGGTTTTTGTTTTGATGTTTTGAGATATGATCTCTGCAAGTGGAGACTTAGAGCCATCTTGTTTCAGCCTCCAAAGTTTCAGTGCTCAGCCTATTTCAGAGTATGGAACTCTGGCCTGGGTACCTCCTCATCTGTGACCAGTGAGACAGAACACGTTCATAACGCTATATGAAGCAGTTTATTGCTTGTGAATGGACAACAAGACACAAAAGAAACAGCATTCATTTTGAGCTGATTCCCTGGGCTCAGGAAAGATATCTGAGACAAATGGAGTCCCTGCCGTTCCACACTTGAGGCACAGCTGAGGGATCCTAAGAGGCAGGCACCCAAGCTTACATCCCTCAAGGACATAGTTCAGTCGGGTCAAAGTCTCAAGACATACCCTGTTTCCAGAGGATCGTTCAGCCAGTCTTTCCTCATCTAAGGATGTTTCTGCTCCCAGTCCCTTCTGCAGTAATCTGCAAAAGGGAGGGGCCTGTATCAGTGACAGCCAGTGGAGAAATGCCCTCTATGTTACCATCTTATATCTCAGCACTTCCGTGATGAATTTGCTTCTTTAAAAATTACTTGTCTTTTCCCATGTCACTCCGTATTTAAAGTTGCAGTTAAGTTTGTCCCAAATTCTGTAAAAACTTGTGTGTAGCATCAGAGAAAACCTCCAGTCTCACTCTCCCAGATTGAAAGCCACGTTCACAGGCACACAGGAAGGCCTGAGACTCCGTCAGGGGCCATCCTGGGAAGGGCGCTGTCTGTCGGCTTTATGCGCTGCCTGGTGTCTTCTGCCGTGAGAGCCCACGTGTCCGCTTCAGGGCCTGTGGAGACTCAGCTCAGTTAGTCCCACTGCATCTAGATGCTTCCCTTGGTTCCTGGAGAGGCGGTTTTTTTCCCCCACTTTCTTAGAAAGTTTGGGTTTTGACATGCACTCATGAGAAGCGCTTAGAAAAAAGTATCTAATACATTAACATATTATTTGAAATCAAGTAAAAATATTTTATTGCTGATAATATTTAATCTGTTAATCTCCATAATGTCTTTTTACTTCATTCCTAACAGTACATGTTCATTTAGTTCTCGTAGCATGATTTGATAACCTTACATATTATGTGCTCTAATTTCTTACAAGGTCTATTCATAATAAAATAGAGTGATTCTCTTACCCAGTTAGTAGATTAAAATAAAAATATTAAAAAGAGGAGACAGTAGATTTCATTCGAGAAACAGTGGACCACGTCATCCTGCCCCCCATTTCCTGCACTTGCTCATGACTGCTGCCCTCATCAAAGTAAGAAGGGCCTCCTGTCTGCATCTGCACCACCTCGGCTGCACTCCTGCCACGCCATGGCGCCTGCCACCGTGTTGCCACAGATGGGACAGAATTGCAGCGATTCTTTATTTGATCTTCTAAAGCTCCAAAGATGCTCAGTCTCCCCACGCTGCCGTCTGTCCTTTGGAAAGGACACCTAATTTGCAACAGATACAAAACTATTTGTCATTTTGCAGCTTTGCCAAAAATAAATGAAAGTGTTAACGACTACAGCTCTAAGCAGCTGCTAATAAATGGGAGGAGGGCTGCTAGTGAGAGACTAGTGAGGATGTGGAACCAACCGCGTTCAAGGGGTGTGCTGTGTGTGTGTGTGTGTGTGTGTGTGTGTGTGTGTGTAATACATTGCCTTTCATAGAAACATCCACAAACATTCCATAGATCAGCAAAGCCAAATGGAACTCCCCCTATGTCCAAGGAGACACAGCCATCCTCTTAGAATATTAACATTTTAAACAGACCTGTCCTTGTCACACTGGAGCTGTAACTATTTAACGCTGTATTTTTAAAACAAGTTATGCTAGTTGGCTAGTTGGCATTTTATATGTCCAGAGAGGGACTTGGGACCACCTTTAAATGCTGACTTTAAAATGTTATCGTCCTGTATAACCTTTCTTCCCAAATTGAAAACTAGGGGAAGACCATTTTGTTGTAAACAGGTTTGTTCAGCCCTTCGGAGAGAAAACTCTCTCAAAGTGATTTCCATTCATTCTTATGTGTGCATGGCCAAACTGATAGAAAATAGTCACATGTTCACTTTAATTAGAATGTATGCATTCCATATTTGTTTAATTGGAATACATTTAATTATATATGTGTCCTAATTAAAAAGAGCATTTGAATAACTTCGAAAGCTAGAGATAGTTAGAGCAGAATAATTGGGAGCTTCCCACATACGCCACATAAAATGGCTTTTAAGGGGTTTAATTTTCCCATTCTACACTCTACGACCAAATTACTGTATTTTATAAAACCACACTGTGCGCAAATTGCCAGTGCTCGTGGCTCCTGTCCTTTGGCATCCTGAAATTCTAACCTTCCTTGCCAAGATTTTAAATGAATGACTGGAGAGGGTTATTTTAAGTTATGATTATACCAAATAAATTAGCCAATTTGAATGTTGAACTGTTGCGCTTTGGTTGGATCTGAGGGACCCACAGAGAATGAGCAAGCTTACCAACTGGAACTATGTTGTGTCCTTGTATAGTAAGTAAAACTCTGAAAATGCACTTCCTCTCAGTGTAGCTCTGATCACGTAGTAACTTCTTTCTCCCACAGATGAACTAGATGTTTTCAGATGCCTAGACATGTGCACAGGCTCTGTCCCCAAGGATGGCTTTTGGATGTGTCTGTGGTCACTAATGATGGAAAATTGTTAGCATGTGTGAGCTGTTCCTGTGACCCTTAACTGAAAGAAATTTATGGTGTGAAGTCCATCTCCTTAAGGACAGGTGTCTGTTTCACAGTTGGCACTCTCCAAATTGGCCCAGTGATTAAGTGGCCACCGGCACAGATGTAACCTTTAGCTCCGAGAGATGGGTCCCCGAGGAAACGATTACGGTGAACCTGCAGAGCCGCATCACGGGGCTGTGCCACTCCTGCAGCTGAGATGTCACTTCATTACGGCATTTGGGGACGCCGATGCAGCGTGCTCCCGGGCCAGGACACTTCCCCACACAAGCAGCAGCCCTGATTCTTTAATGGAGAATCGCTGGGACTGGGCCTGCTTGATAGTTTGTGTCTTTCCTACTCCAGAATAATCAGAAGTCAGCGTGGAGGCCCGTGTCCTCAGCTGTCTAGAGAGGCTGAGCATGGGACAAGTTCACTTCAGTATTCCCACCTACTAAACTCATCTGCCTTGCTGAAAATCCCTGCAGTTTGCAATACTGTCTGACATGTGTGTGTGGAATCTCAATCAGATCAACTGGATCACAATAGAACAGGAGTTATCCGTCAGTATAAATTCTACTGCCCATGTATCTGTAATTAAAATATTTTACTTAATAATATATGAAAATTCAAATGTTAAGCACTTAATTATCACTTTAACCATTTTTCAATTATTAGATAAATACAAAATAAATTTAAAAGTAATATGAAACTTGTTTACATAGTTGTTGGTTTGCTTTTTAATCAAAGTTTTTTATATCCAGTACTATCTTTTTTCCTCTTACCTTTTCTCTTTGGGAACAAACACTTTTGTCGTTCCATATTGATTTCCTTTGTGCACCAGGCTACAGATGGGAATTTACCTTTGTTTATTTCATATATTTCTGCTCAATTCCAACTTATGCCCAATTATATTACACTAAATTAACATAATTCAACAGATGTTGATATTTAAATGTTTTCTGGCATTCAAATCTTGGGCAGCTGTATTAGAGCCCGGGGAAAAGGCAAACATTTAGAGTTAAATGCTGAGCATATGCTTAAATTACTAATTAGAAAGATGGAATGAAAACTATTCATTCTCCTTCCTAAGGACAATGAACCTCAGATAAAGATTTTTGTAATTTTTTTATAGCAGGTTCTTGTATAGAACGCTCCTGCACTGGAGGACACGGGCAAGCCTCACAGAGAGCTTAGCTGGATTTCAGACTTAGACCTTAAAACTTATGAACGGTCTGTTTCACCGAGCCCGGAAGGGGCTATAGTGACTCCATATTTGCAAACTTGTAAACGTAAGGACCAGAAGATAAAATGGGGCTTTGGGGGGAAAGTGATTTTAGGGTGTTATGGAGCAATGCTAAGAAAAGCCGAAGCTCATGTCTGCAGTCAGCTAGCTCTGGCTCTTAGATCAGTGTCCTTGTGTGTGAGGACCAATGAGTCAAACAGGAAGTGACAGGGAACTACAAGTGGCCAACACACGAGAACACGGTCAACAGCTTTTGCCATCAAAACTTCACTGAAACTCCCTCGTCCTCCAGTCAGAATGGCCGTCAGGAAGAAGACAGGTGGCAGCAAATGCTGGCGAGGCTGGTGTGGGGGAGCCGCTAGTACATCGTCGCATGTACCTTAACAGTCACAGAGATTCCTTAGCAAGTGTGCGTGCACAGGCTCCTTCGCGTCTTCTCACCAGCTGCAGATCCTGTCTGCTAGACATAGACACTGTGAACACGCCAGCTCGCTTCTAAGACGCAGGCTTTCTTTTCATCAACATAGGCTCCATTTATAAAACCCCGGGGCTTCTTGGGGCATTTCCATACATGTGTTTCAGAGACATTATATTCACCCCGGTACCTTTTGCCACTATAAACCTTAAGCCTCTTGCTGGCTGCCCTACTCCTTCCAGATGACCTTGCTCCTGCTTTCCTGTTTTTTATATATAGCTGCCACATATGGGACTAGATTGTGCTGTTGGCACTTTCGATGCTCGTGCTCTGTGGAGCGCTCCTAGTTCTACTGTCCTGCATTTCTGTCCTTTTACTCGTTACTACAGCCCCGCTGCACTCACTCCTCCTCTGGTGGACAGAGAGGCTGCTGCCATCATCTAGGTTTTATGGATAACACTGCAATGCGTGTGCGTGTGTGTGTGTGTGTGTGTGTGTGTGTGTACATATAAACATATCTCTTGGGGTGTGATGACTTGGATTCCTTTGTGTATGTGCCCAGGAGTAGTATCATCTATGTTTAGTTTTTTTAAGGAATTTATGTGAATTTCTATCTCCACCAGTAATGTCCTCGGGTCCTCTCCGCCATCCTCACCAGCGTTTGCTGCCATGTGTTTCTTCCTGACAGGCATTCTGACTGGAGTAAGCTAGGAGAGGCAATGAAGATTCCATTTATATGTTTCTGATGGCTGAAGATGGTGACCATGTCTTCACGTGTTGGCCATTTGCACTTGTTTGGTGTTCAGATCATTAGTCCACTTACTGATCAAATTATTTGCAGCTTCTGACAAAGTCATAGCAACACCATCATGTTGACTTTTAACAGTAAAGTAATTCATTAGCATGTGTGAATATACATCCCAGTCACACATTTGTCTGCTGACTTTATTCTTTAATGTCTTTCATATCCTTACACTTCACGAATTCTCCTTCCATACATATCCTGTTTTCTTAAATTTGTTGTTGCTGCTGTTGCTTTTGTTGTTGTTGTTGTTGAAGACATCAGAATGGACCCAAAACTGACAAGGTTTTGGAAAGAGCTCAGTTATTACTGGTTCTTGCCTTTTGGCATGAGCCCGGTAAGTAAAATCCAAATGCACAAAACAAAAGGAGTCAAGATGGGGGTCATGTGAATAGTCCCGCCCCACCTGGGAGGAGCCTGCCTTGTTTTCCCACTGGCCCCATTAGGTGAGCTCCTCTGTCCTCTCTGCCCTTGTAACTGGCATTTAGATCTAGTAAGCCAGTCCTCAGGTTCCTCTGTTGTGGCGTTCTGTTTGACAAAGGGACCCATGTGTGATGGCATCCACTCAGCTCTTTGCGGGATGCATTGGCAGTGCTGTTCACTGCCACTCGTCCTTGAGCGGTGGCGAATGGGGACAGTTCTCCTGGTTTGTTCTGGTTTGCCCATCTGGGATTACTTCTTTGAAGAATTATTCTTCTCTGATATCTTGAATGCTATGTGGTGTAGATGATGTAGAGAAGGTCTGATGCAGGCTTGGTTCTGGCCTTTCTCTCAGTTTGCAGAGCAGAGTTTGTTGTTTTGGAGACAGCGAGCGGTGTGTCTGTCTGTCAGGTATTGTCCTAATGGAGCAGTGTGTCTGTCTGTCAGGTATTGTCCTAATGGAGCAGTGTGTCTGTCTGTCAGGTATTGTCCTAATGGAGCGGTATGTCTGTCTGTCAGGTATTGTCCTAATGGAGCAGTGTGTCTGTCTGTCAGGTATTGTCCTAATGGTTGCCGAGTTGACCCACTTGTGGCAGTGCCTCCATTGACTCCGGAGTGTTCCTTTAGCACAGGCTTTGCGGTTTCCACATGGAAACCATTTAGATTTCCAGGGCATAGTTTTTTGTCAGGATCTTTTCTGGAAACCAATTAGGATTTCTCTTTTCTTCTCTTTTCATTTTTTCCTGGTAGAAAGCATAGTTCATACTGATAGTTCTAGCTCAAATTCAGAACATCATTCCATGGGCTTTCCTTTGTCAGTTTCAGTATGTCTGGTTTTGAACAGCATTAAAGATATTCCATCTCAAGGACATGGAAGTATTTCTTTTATATGACATACCAACCAGCAGTCTCAAAACCACACCACCGTTGTGCCTGCCAGCTTTATGAGAGATTTGCTTTTTTATCCTCCCCATTTTCCAGAGAAGGAAAGCCAGGTGCTAGAGTGTTGAGCATTGCCTGAGACAACAAAGAAGCAAATTGAACTTGGCTCCTTGGCTCTTTGGGCTTGCAGTCCTAAACACCGGACAGACTGGGAAGGATGGATGAATGAATACAGAACTGACCAAATGTTTTCCTCGCTTAAGAAAGAAATCCTCCTTTTTTTTTTTAATCTTAGCTAGGGTCTTCTTGTATAGTGCAGACTGAGACCCTGTATCCTCAGTCCCCTGAATGCTAAGCGTCCAGACATGTGCCATCACATCTGACTGAGTGTTCATGGTGTATTGGAATTGTCCTTGCTTTAAACCTAGCCCTGGGCAGAAGATCTTCTGCTTATCCCTGTTACCTATGAAGAAAAAGGAAAAGGGTTGAACAGTGTTCCTAAGCCAGTAGTAGGTAATTTATCAAATCCTATTTCTAATCCCTGTGAAGTCAGTTATCTTGAGCTGGAGATGCAGGTCTGTTGTAGACACATGATTATAATGTGTGAGGCCCTGGGTGCAGTGGACAGTCCTTGGCAGTTAACCTGCCTCCTTCCTAAAACCTTACATCTTGTTTTTATGGAAACCTGCTTAGTCTTCTATATTAACATCTTAAAGACCATTGCTATGTGTGTCCAAAAACATAAACATTCCAAAATTACAACTCTTTGGATAGCTGATCATCTAGCATGTAATATCTGAGATTTAAAAAAAAAAAATGCAGCCATGTATGTCTGCCAGAAATAGTATAGACAGGAGAAAAGAAAAAAGGTTTGTATTTGAAAATATTTCTTGTAGCAAGGTGTTTTCCTTCATGAGAATTGAAAATAAGGCTTTTAAATACAGTGAGTAACTGACCTGGATTAGAGAATTATAAGGGAAATTGATTCAAATATTTCAGTGTCAAAACAAGTCCTGGGAGTAAACTGACGTGCTCTAGCCTTCTGTGTGTCTCCATTGCATTGAGTTTGAAGACTGAAAGCATTCTGTCCACAGACCTACACTCAATATGCAGGAGTATTCAGAAACGGCAACACTGTAGAATTAAGGTGCAAGTGTATACTCTTTGAGTGCTGAAGAAGTGAACACACAGCATTATACCCCATAGCCTATGACACTCACCAAAGAAACCTAGTATGTTTCTGTTTCTGCCAGGAAGGACTTAGAGTTAGTGAAATTAGAATCAATAAAAGTATAAATGGCTTATAAGAGAAAACTCTTGTAAGCTCTGGACATGCCTAGTTAAATCTCATTCAATTACTATTTTATAAGCATATGGTATTAGCAAGGATGCACTTGCTGAGGGAAATATTTTTCAGTAAGTCAGATGTGGTCCCCACTGCCTTCATGGCTTATAGTCTGCAGAACATTAGCCCATGCCTTGATAACCATAGCTTAAAGTAGAAGACACTTATTTTTTTCTAAATAGTGTCAATTTCTGCAGTAGGAACTCAAAAGGCCATGTAAGAGAGTGGCAGGTCAGTTGATTCCAGTAGATTCTCACTAGTAAGCACTAGTAAGTTAAGTTTGTTTTCACAAGGTAGTATGAACAGACTCAAAAGCAAAGATCTGGCTACGTTTCCACAAGTTTCCAACATTCTCTTGGTTATTCAAACAGTGTGTCAGTATGAAGATAAAAGGCTGCCCTGTTTAACTTTGCTCTTTTGCTTATTTGGCAAGTGCACTTTCGACAGCAACATGACTGTCACTCCTCTCAGTGGCCACAGTCACTGGACAGGGCATAAAACCAAAGCAGTGCTCAGTCTGGAGCCAGGGTGTCACACCCAGTCATGCAAGGAAATTACAGGGGCTTCAGAGAAGGTGGCCTGTCTCACTCTGCATTTTGGTTAGCATCTAACAAATGTTGAAGATTTGTTAATTATTAAATGCATTCCAGTGAATTGAAATAATAGTTGGAGAAATACTTCTTTAAAATTCCTGTTTCATTGCAATGTTGAGGGTACAAGCTCCCAGCGGTTTGATTTCACCCACGGCAGCTGGTTAGGTTCTGAGAGTTAGACATGGCCGTCAGCTTGGAGCTGTTTCCCACAGTCGGCTGACAGATCCTTCTGATCCGAAAACAACTGGAGGCTGCAGTCTCTGCTAAGTAGTGACAGACATGCCACACTGGTGGAGATATGGAGGGAAAGAATCTGGAGGGACATGGACTCAGAACACTTCAGAGAAGAGGAAAATGGCCCTCATGTCCCTGAGTGAATTCTGAGCAAGAAAGAACCAGCTCTCCAAGGAGGGCAATTCGGGGAGTAAATAGACTGTTTCTGCTCTGAAGTTATCACTCACACATAGCCCTGGTAACTAACTAGCAGAGGATCTGTAGGAACCAGACAGGTATGGAGCACATACTGCCATGGTAGTCCCTGTAGGTGCAATAGCTCTTCCCTCCAGATGTGAGGGTGTTCACCAGCGACCTCTCAGACCCTCCAGTACTCGCTCCCAGCGTTGCTCAGCATGATGATGCGACAAAGGTAAGAATGCTCTTACATAAGGTGTGGCGCCCAGGCTGTGGACGGACACATGAGGCGAGACGCCATGCAGATACCTCCCGTTGTCACAGGTGTTCATCACCCAGCCAGGTTCTTCATAATGTACAGAACTCATCCCAGCAGAAAGTATGACATGTCTGTGGTATGGAATCTTGACCAGGAGAAAACCAATGATAGTGAGCTCACCAGAGAATGCTAGCAGGCTTCAGGCCCAAGGACTTGTAAGCTGTTAAGTCTGACATAAAAATGGGTGTTTTGTCCTAATGTGCTATTATATAGGTAAAACAAACAGAACCAAATGCTAAAGAAGAAACAGTCTTTTCTGTTTACCAGGGAACAACAACAACAACAGTATAATTGTTATTTTAAATGACTTTCATTGTTTCCTTATCATGTATTGATACAATCGAGTGCGTGTGTGATAGTTGCCTGCGTTACATACTTGGGTGTCTTGTTTAGGAACAGCTCACAGGGCATGCCTCCAGGTGGACCGTGTGGCAGCATGCTTTATTTTCCCTTATTTGTGTGACCCTGGATAAATTATGCTTACCTTTTCTGTACTGGAGGCTTCTTACCTGCAAAGTTGGCACGGTAATATAGTAAAAGCAATAACTGTCACTGTGTAGATAATCTGTGCCACATATTTTACATAGGAACATCTAAATTCTTCCCCCCAAACTGTTTAAAGTCCATGGTAGTCGACACAATTTCTGAATGTATGGAAACCAAGCCAAAGAGAAGTGACGTGGCGTGCTGAAGAGTATTGAGCATCCTTCGCCAGCACTGACCAACATGGCCACTGGGGTCTTCTTCACAGATATAGCAGGCGGTCTGAAATAGGAGCTAAAGAGAGACAGGCCAATGGACCCATGGTAACTGAAGTTATTCTCAGCCTCTATAACAGGAAGTTTAAAAGCCTTTGACACAGATTCACCCTCTGCCCAAACAGCCTGCATTTATCAATACCATTGAAGTTTTTTGGTTGGTTGGTTGGTTATTGGTTAGTTGGTTGGTTGTTGGTTGGTTGGTTTTTCATTTATGTATCATATGTCTTCTTAGGGAGTTGTTGCAAAAAACATCCAGTAATAAGAAGAAGAAAAATCCCCCATGAAATGCTAGCACACAAAAACAGTCACTGGTATGTCCCTCCACAGCTGTCAGAACCTCTCACCCTGCACATGTGTGGGTTTCCTCGTTTGTGTGTCTTAGTCTTGGGTCTGTTGAAGAGAAGTTAAACCGGTGCTGCACTCAAGAGTAAATAAAGCAGTCCCTGTCGGACTACAGGATGTGTTGATAGTTGGAAGGCATTTTGTCCAAACTTTATATTTTATTTTTCACTGTAATCATACTATAAAAGGACCCTGTGTGTATGAGATATTTAAAAACTTATGTAGAAGTCATTTCTTGAGCCAGTCTTGCTGTAGCTCAGACTGACCTGGAAGTGACCGTGTAGCTGGCCTTTGACTTATGGCAGTCCTCTTGCCTCGGCCTCCTGAGTGCTGAGTAGATGTGAGCCACCATGCATAGCTAAGTGTGCTGTAGATGGCCAGTTTCAGTCCCCTGCTCCCAGTATTCAGGAAAGGTAGGATCTGCCCTGGGGTGAATAGGCAATGTTGCTGGGAGGCTGTTGTGTGGACATTTCACACTTGGTTCTGAAGGGAAGGAAGGCGCTTGGCCATGGTGAGCACAGTAAGCTGGCTCCCACAGATCGGACAGGCCTGTCAGTAGCAGCTGAGAGGAGCTGTGTGCTGGCAGGGAGAGCCCATACCCAGGGACAGTGCTCTGGACAACAGAACACAGGGTTAATAGACAGAGGTTGCTGCGTTTCCAGTGGGAGAAACTGCCACAGGCGTCTTAGAAAGAGCCCCTGTGGTAGCTCCTGGTTTTGGTCCCGAATGTGAACACCTGGGAAGAGGCCAGCAGTAGCCTGTTTCTGAAGGAACTAAGATGTGGGGAGAGTCTCAGTGAGATGATAATGCCAAGGACAGCTGAGGCCTGTCACTGTGGCCAGGTGTCTACTTCAGGGCACTGACCTAAAACGCAACACATTCAAGGAGGCTTGGTGTGGGGTGAGGCAGAATGTGAAGCCAAGTGATAAAGTTTGAGAGACAGAAGGCATCAGAGCCAAGACTAACAATTCCAAGTGGAGACTTGCTATTCGTGTCCTGGGAGAACCGACACAGAAGAGCTCAGTAGATCAAGGACTTATACACCGTCATGAGGACTCCTCGGCACCCACATTTAAACCAGGTCTATAATCCTAGCTCTTGGGAGGTGGAGACAGGAGATCCCTAAAGCAAGCCTTGACTTGGTGAGCCTCACTTGGTGGAGAAAGTTTGAGGGAGACACCAACCTCTGAACTATACATGTATGTGCATGCATGTGTGTGCACACATAAACAGCCATGCAAGTACACATGGGGAGGGGTGCTTTAAAAGAAAACACTGGAAAACAAGGATTTGAGTCCTTGTCCTATTAAATTATTGCTTGAAAGTTCCTCATACTTGTATGCATGGGGGCCAGAAGGAGCAGAGCTGAGCCCACCCGCCTGTCCAGTGTAATCTGTGGAGACATGCTGACAGTGGGTAAGGGGGAGGGGGCCGTGTGAGTCTAGAGAGGGATGGTCACACGGGTTGTGGTTCGCAGCGCTGTCTATCCCTCTGCCACCCGGGTGCTCCTCCAGTGACACCGCAGACCCGGCTCACTTCTGTGCAGCTGATGCCCTGTCCAGGCGTATATTATCCCAGCTGACAGTGAGTGTTCTTGCCAAATGCTAGGGCTGTGGTCACATCTGCTTGTCTTCTCTCTGTAACTTGTCCCAGGCCTTGGGAACACATTGTATCCAGGGGGCAGCTTTTACAAGGCCTAATGCTCTGAAAAGCCTCTCTTTGTAAATGCATGCATTGAAGAGACAAGTTCCTGTTGTCTTGCTTGTAGTATTATTGTGTTTGACGTGGCCTGCCTTGGTGCTATCAGCCCCTCTCAGGGCTACACTCTCCTCTCCGGCAAGGTGCTTCTCTGCGGGGTTGTCATCATAGTCTTGTTTGGGGTGGTTTTTGTTATTGTTGTTGATGACGATGATAATGGTGATTACTTTTTCTTCCCTCCAGATGATAAGACATTCAGTTTCCTACACTGAAACCACCTGAGAGGCTGGCTGACAGTAAACAGTAGGGAAAGTCAGACTCACTTTATTTAAACAGCAAAACGAAAGGCCCCAGGACTAGGGCTTTCTTGTGGTTAGGGGACTGCCTTGTCAGAAACCTCATCTCCAGTTGTTCTCAACAGAGAGATCCCAGCAGACTTGCTCCTTTGTCTGCTTAGATGGCCGAGGAGTCTAGACGGCAGCACCGACTCGTGCCTGGCTCGAGGCTGACGGGAGAATGCTGAGCAGAACCTCGAGCCCCCTGCGCTCCTCGTCCAGACAGTCTGCAGTTGGCACAGGGCCTTACCCAAGGATAATGTGATCTTTTAGCTTGAGATGTTTTCATAGGATATTGTATTGTATTGCCCCAGTGCCTTTCCCTCCTCCTCCAAAAGGAATTAGCTCTCAGCCTTGTGCTGTAGACAAACAGCTCAAGTAGACTAAAGACACAAGGCTGCCTTTGAGACATTCATTGATTTTTAAATTTAAATCATAGCTGCCTTGTTTCACATTAGCCATGACACTGGAATAACAGACCAAGCTGTTTGTAGCTGTTCCACCACCCATGTCTGAAATGAGGTAGAAGAGGGGCCAGCCTCAGATCAGCCTGTTTCCTGCTGATGTGCGGCCCAGATCTCCCCACGGCACTCACTTTCCGGTGACTTCTTCCTTCCCTCTCAGGCCTTAGGTTGCCCAGCCATTGCCGCTGACTGTAGTTTCTGTGTCCACTTCCGCCCCCCCCCCCCCCACGCTGTGTGCCTGTACTAGGTGGACAGGATTGTTGAGTAAAGACAGCACTGTGTTCTCTGTAAAGATTCTCAGAAGTTTTAGAAGAGAAGTCTGTCTCCCACAATCTTTAAAGTGGGCCTTGCTAATAAATTTTGAATAGTGTGAAAAATGAAGTTTTAAAGAAGAAATTGACCGATTTAAGTGCTTGGGTTATGAACAACTATTTTAAGAGCAGTGTTGGGTAGAAGCCAACAATGCTCTAGTCAGGGTGCGTGCTCAGGGGTAAAGTGTTTGCTGCACATGGTTGAGGAACTGGGTTCCTATACCTAACACCCAGGGAAGAGCTGGAGCATGATGGCTCAGGTCTAAGCCAGTGCCGGGAACAGAAGACAGCTTCCTTGCCCTCACTGGTCCTAGTCTAGCTGAAACAGTAAACTCCAGGCTCGTACAAACCTATGCATACAACACACACACACACACACGCACACATGCACACGTACACACACACACACACCAGGGGCACACACTAAAAAAAAATAAAAAAATAAAATAAAACCATTTTCTTGTTTTCAGAATGGTCTCTTCCCCTCTCTTTTAGGCATTCCTGTAATGTAGCTGAGGTTTTCTGGAATAGGCTCTAGAGAAGGTAAATCTGATTTTAAGCTGTGGCAAAGAGATACCAGTGAAATGAAATATGTGAAAGCAGAACCAGGGAAGTAGCTCAGTCAGTAAAGTGGTTTAATGTGTAAGGACGTGGCTTTAACCCTTCAGACAAAAGAGCAGGGCCTGGCAGCACGTGCCTGTGATCCTGGGGCTGCAGAGGCTGAGACACACTCGTGGGTCCCTGGCTGCATCAGTGGACGCCAGGCCAGCAACAAAAGACCTCATTTCAAAAAAAGATGACTACTTGCCTAAGGAACTTTACCTGAGGTGGATTTCTGGCCTCTACACATGGACACACACATACCTGTGCACATATTTATTTATTTATTTATTTATTTATTTACAAAAAGGTAAGCTCATGAGTGCCATGAGAATAAAAAATAGAAGTGTTGGAATTTATTGAATTCATTAACGGGAATAAGGCATCTGTTGTTGGGATTGTGGAGGAAAAGCCAGACAAGTGCAGCTGGAAGAGCTCTGGTTTGCAAGTGAGGTTGAAACTGGCCTCGCCGTGGTCAGCTGCTTGGCCTTCAAGACCTTCGCTTTGCCTTTCTGTAGACACGAGCTGCCGCTTGTCCCTCTGTTCTTTATACTAGACAGTCCTAGGATTGTCCCAGTGGAATGAGAACTCAGTGGCTTAAAGAGACTCCAAAGGTATACTTTTTTCATTGACGAAAGAAATCCTACAGTGTGTGTGTATGTGTGTGTCTGTGTCTGTGTCTGTGTGTCTGTGTGTGATCTCTACTAGTATTTAATAGAGCTGTCCTTGCCACCACCACTGCTAATTATTGTGATGATTTTCAACATCATCTTCCTGTTCAGACTGGTAATTATTCTCGTGGTGAGAACTGACTGGCCCTTTTCCTTCTGTCTCCATCTCTCCCTCTCTACTCTTGGCATGTTTGCCACCTGTATAAAAGCATATGCTGAGATCATAGTGCATACTCGTAAATGCTTACTGAAATAATTTTGTACAAAAAGTAAAGATCTCTGTGGTTTCCTTGCAATAATTAAAATGTTTATATGGTTTATAAACATGAACATAATCATTTATTTATCTTGAGATCATGAGGCAGTATTCCCCTCTCCAATCCAATAAATGTGTTATAGTTTTGTATGACGGTAACCATTTGGGAGCAAAGCAAAGCAAAATTATTTGTTAACTCACTAATTTTTAAATAGAAATTTGGTCTGTAAAAATGGGCTAAATAGGAAATGAAAACTAACAGATCCTATTGCTTATTAGGCCACACTGCAGGTTCCGTGCTGTCTGTCCCTGCCTGCTGTATTTTGTAACTCACTCATTGTAGCTGCATGTGTGTTTGGAGTAATTTGTTCAACTGCATACACTTAGCTCAGCAAAGTTTTTCATTATATTCAAACATAAATATATGTATGTAGTATAAATACATACCACTGTTTTTATATCACTTTACATTTCTGAAATGTCTAGCTATTTTCAACTTGGATTCTTTTAGCCTCATGATGCTGTGTAAGAGTAAACCAGAATGTGCTTTAAATAAATACTTTACATTATTTCTGCTCCTTGATCTTCAGTCCCTATTCCAATCTTGCATCCAGTGTTATGGTCCTGGGAATGAGCGCAGAAACTTTCTGTGGCTTGTAAAGTCTGAAGATTTTCTTTCTTTGCATTTACCCTTTTAAGTTCTAGTTGAGCCACTATTTTTATAACACTTTTTTGATCTAGAAGACTAAAGTTAGGCAGAATTCGGTAATTATAACAGGCTAAGTGGTTCCAGAATTATCAAGGCTCGCCTTGGGCTCTTGTGTAATTGTGTTCTATGTGTCTGTAACCCAGATCATGTGAAACTATTTAAGAGCAGCAGCCAGGCATCTATGCATTCAACGTGTTCTCTCCTGACGAGTAAATAATTAAACCATTCTAATTGTGTGAGTTATAAGACAGCATCACCATTTCCTTCCATCTATTTAAAATGTTTTCAAAGAATTCACTGCTGCATAATACCCTAAAAGAAATTGATCATACTTTTCCTGTAATAAATGTCGCCCTGACAGTAAAGCATTAGCAACCAATTGATAACCTAGCAACAATATTGTGATCTCTTTAGATAATTAATCTTCGCTATTTTCCTGTCAGAAGCAACAGTGCTTGATTTTATGTTGAGCCAGAAAGATTGCCAGTTTTGAAAATTAAAAAGCATTCCTTTTATATTATTCATCCCAGTAACAATTTATGATGGTGCATTTAGCTGCTGAACGCTTGTCAACAAACGTAATTATGTTTCGATATAAACAAGATTGGTGGTTTTACTGCGCAGCTCCATCTTTGGTGAGAATGTTTTGATTTAGGTTCAGATTACACAAGCTGTGCACTTACGTGTCATCCCCTCCTTTGTTAATAGTTTTTGTTCCTTCTCATAATTACTTGTAGGCAAACAAGCATGCATTTAGGATCCTTGTGCACAGGAGACATCAAAAGGAGAAGAAAAGCTGCCCCGTTACCTGGACCCGCTGCAGCAGGTAAAACAGAACGGGCTGGAGTGGGGCACCAATGGGAAGCACATAAATCACCACAGATAAAACACCAGCGATTCAGAATCACTCTCCTGCAAGGGAGGCATCGCTGCAAGAAACTGAAAGGCAGATCATTTGCCTTTACAGTAGGATGTATAGCCTGTTCATTGTGTGGCCCTGGCAAGTAGCTAATCAATGAGACACATGCCATAAAGCCACTCAAACGGGTGGGATGCTGTGTCTTTGGCAGGCTTGAAGAGATTTTCAGACTCGCAGGGGAAGCAGAGCATAAAGAGATGAGAGGACAGATAGCTCACTTCCTGAGTCTGTGTGATTCCTAGATCTGAGGGTGGGTAGAGGATAGTCACCATGTGACCGCTAAAGCCTGCCTTTCCGCGGTAAGGCCTTACCATCCTGCGTGTGTACATATTCTGAGGAAAGATGAAGACCTCCTTTGCCTCTTGTCCATACCTTCCCACCTCCTACCCACCATCTCTTTGTTTCTGAAATAACCTGCCTACCCTGGCAGTGAGAAGCTGGGGTCTGAATATGCTGCATGGTGTTGGTACAGTTCAGTACTATACATGTGGGCTCAGCAGTCATGTTCTGATTAGAGTTTTCGCACATACAATGTGAGGGAACTTACAGGATATTATGAGGATAATTGTCCTTTTTGTCATTAATCTATGATGCCTGGGTATCCCTGAAAAAGGTCAGAAACAAAGCTAAAGAGGCCATCTGTCACAAATGCCATCTAGTTATCAAAAGGTTCATGTCCCAAAAGAAGAAAGGACCACCAGGAAGAAGGGGGCAGTGTTAAGAGATACTAATAGGAGAGCAGGTCCCATCAAAATATACATTGTAGGCAATTATAAAAATGTCACAGCAAAACCCCTTATTTTATATAATTAACACACACTAAGATAAAATGAATGAAAAAAAGAGTCCTCTCTTGCATATACTGACTTCAACCCAAGTGTGTGTCTGAAATTTGTAGAAGATATATCCAGCTATTACTATGAAGAAATTTAGAATGTTCATGAAATCCTTGTAAAATATAGTATCTATCCATAAGGAGATGCAGCCACATTTTAGGTCTAATAAATATGATAAGTTCTTCTAGTCTCTCCTAAGGTCAGGACAGGATTCCTCAACATCCCTGTTCCCTGTGAGTGGTCTCCTGACCTCTGACCTCAGTGGGAAGCCAAGCAAGGAAAGGTCCTCGAGATATTGCTAATGGTCCTGTGTGGCCACAGTAATGTGACCAGAGTAACGAAGCAGAAGCACCCGGCCACACAGCACCTGTGTGGAGTGGGAAGCGCAGTGCGTGAGGAAGGGTTGCATAGTTCTACTGAGTACTGGAGGTACTTCAAGTCTCTTGAGAGCCTTTTAAGATTTGAGGTTTTCATTTTACTACTAGATTTTAGCTTATGAAATAAAGTTCGTGGTTATTTAATGTGTGTGGTTGGGTTAGGTTGGGTTGGGTTGGGTTGGGTTGGTTGGGTTGGTTGGGTTGGTTGGGTTGGGTTGGGTTGGGTTGGGTTGGTTTGGTTTTTTAGTTACTCAGAATGCTTTGCCACTCATTGTAAGTGTATTTTTCAAGCCTGTGTGCAGCAGTCCTATCAAGGGGGAACAAATGCAGGCAGCTGGGGGAAAGTCCTTGGTTTCAGCTGGCACCCTCCGGCACTGATGACACAGCCTGTGAAGGTGCCCATCTAGATAGTCAGAAAGGCCATGGCAGAAGGGCTCCTGGATTATGCCTTTAGGCGTGGGTCATCACCTTGTCCGTGAAAATTGCTGTTTTCAAATTCTAGAGTAGAGTTAGTCACAGAATGCAGTCTGTTGCATCTATAAATTTCCCAGGTGGTACTGGCCTATAGAATTCCTCTTGAAAGAATATTCTTGGGGCTAAAGACATAGCTCTTACTGTGGAGATACAAGGACCTGAGTTCAGATACCCAGCAGCCACCTGTGAAGCTAGACACTGCCCGGAGTGCCAGTTACTCCAGAGCTGTGGAGCTCAGGATCAGTCACTGGGCTTTCGTAGTGCCAGCCTCACTCCAGGTTCAGAGAGAGACGGGCTCTCGTGGGAATGAGGTAGAGCGTATTAGAGAGAGACGGGCTCTCGTGGGAATGAGGTAGAGCGTATTAGAGAGAGACGGGCTCTCGTGGGAATGAGGTAGAGCGTATTAGAGAGAGACGGGCTCTCGTGGGAATGAGGTAGAGCGTATCAAGCAGCGCACCTGCTGTGCTCCTCTGGGCTGTACACAGCCACACATAAATGTGGACAGCACGCATGACTCTGCTGTGTTTACAGGTCCGTGCAGACCTTCCAAAAGACACGCTTCCCTGAGACACACTCTCGTGTTTCTTTCTTTTAGTCAGCACTGAATGTAAATGAGGAAAATTTAAAAAAGAAAAAAGAAAAAAAATCTCATATGAAGTAGGGAAGAAGAATGAAGATATGGACAGGTGAATACTGCTTGTAATCCTCTCTGATTTCTCTGTAATTTATTATGAAAACAAATAGCAGATGTAGAAAGGACTTAACCACATCCTTGCTGGAAATGTACCGTCGGGAACTTTTAGTTTGCCATCCCACATTGGATCAGTGTAGGTGATGACTCTCAGCATGAGGAGTTGTGTGATGTATTCATGGTAAAGGGTAGTGTCTGTAAGACGCTCGGAGCCCATCAGAAATAAATCAGACCCCAGCTCTGATTGTGCTGCTGCCAAAGTGGGGCGACCAACCCTCCAGTCCTCGAAGCTAGAGTGCCTCGCAGAACTCGGTCTCTAGAAGGCTACAGCAGCCAGCGGTGCTGTTGGGTGTACATTTATTAATTGTGACAGGAACACCAAATTTATTTCAGTGCCTTAGCTTATTTACTGCTCCTTCCCCTTTGTGTTGAGTATTGACAATGTAAAATGAATATTGATATGGTTAGGTATTGACTTTTTTAATGTATGGCTTGTTCTGCCGCCTTCAAAGTCACATACCAAAGCCAGTGTGTGTCTCTAGCAAAGGCTGTAGATTCACTGTTTTAAATGGAGGAGTTCTAAAGCTAGGGCCTTATAGCAGGTGCATTTACAGTGAGAAGAGCCATCTGTAAAGACAAGGAGGGCGGCAAGCGGCAGAGCAAGAAGGTAAGGACTCTTCTGCAGGGCAGCACCGTAGCTCTGGGTGTCATCGCCATAGAAGTCCACGCTTATGAAGGGTTGATGGTAAACAAATGAAGTAGCTTTGGTGAGATGTGGTAGCAACACATGTCGGTATCCTCTACTCTATGGCACTGAGTTTAGTGCTGTTTGCAGTTACTGATGTCTGAGCTATTTAGTTTGTTATAACCTAAACCTCCAATCACTCCTCCAAACACAGTAAACACCTACTATGTCTTTCATTTATGGCTTTATCACTTAAGAAACTAGTTTTACATTATATCTTCATGTAAATTTAAATAATTTTCATTGTATGAAATAGTGCAGGGCTGAGTAGTGCATGCAGTGAGCGAGTGGGTGCTGAGAATTAGCAAGGCCCTGGGTTCCGTCCCCAGTGCCTCAAAATACAGTAAAACAAAAGAAAATGAGGGAAATATATATTTAAGCACTCAATTATATTGCCTTTATTTACATGAAAAATATGTGTGATATTACAGATCAAATAATAGAAGCATTTGACAAGCAGTAGTCATGCCTCTGGATTCTCACCTCTTGTCCCTAAAGTAGATGCCGAGGACACAATTACTACTCACAGTTATGTTGACATTGCTAATAATAATAGCCCTGTCCCAGGCTGGCCAGCAGAGGGATTGGGAGGAATAAGGGAGAACTAATAACCGCCTTCTGCATAGGGCAGACAGGGGAGCTTGCAGGTCCATGGAGCAGCTCTTCACCTCCCCTTCCACTGGCTGTTGATCGACATCAATACAACACTTTAGGAGCCAAATTACTCAACAAGCTGCCAATTAGGCTTGCAGTCAGCTGGATAGATTAGTGGCTAAGAGAGGCCGACGCAGGATTGTTGTCTCTTGAGCGAATTACGCAAGTGAATCCCTCCACCAAGCTCGCTGTGGAGGGTCTGAGGGGAGAGGATCTTCTCGCCTGCAGTGGACTCGGGGGACCCAGCAGTCAGGCTAGAACCTGGATCGGGAGAAAGAGCTAAATCAGGCTACATTTGCCACAACCCCAAGCAGAGAAAGCAGAATCAATCTATGACAGATGAAGTGACCCAGACTTCCTTTTTGTCCTTTCTACTGTTCCTTTAAGGGAATGCACTGCATTTAGAAAGCAGGGTCCTTTGTTGTTGCTGTTGTTGTTGTTGTTTTCCAAGAACAAGATGCTGCTTTATTTGACTATTTTTATGGAGTTAAAAAAAAAATTAACAGTGTCTTAGTCAGGGTTCCTATTCCTGCACAAACATCATGACCAAGAAGCAAGTTAGGGAGGAAAGGGTTTAGTCAGCTTACACTTCCACATTGCTGTTCATCACCAAAGGAGATCAGGACTGGAACTCAAGCAGGTCAGGAAGCAGGAGCTGATGCAGAGGCCATGGAGGGATGTTCCTTACTGGCTTGTTTCCTCTGACTTGCTCAGCCTGCTCTCTTATAGAACCCAGGACCACCAGCCCAGGGATGGCACCACCCACAAGGGGCCCTCCCCGCTTGATCACTAATTGAGAAAATGCCCCACAGCTGGATCTCATGGAGGCATTTCCCCAACTGAAGCGCCTTTCTCTGTGATAACTCCAGCCTGTGTCAAGTTGGCACACAAACCCAGCCGGTACAGACACCATTCTAAACACTGAGACAGAACACTTTGGAAGTAGAACAAGCCCTGCTGGCCTTCGGGCTTCAGGACCAGCGATCTAAAATCAGGCGGATGTCGTTTCCATGGTGCCACTTAGGACTAAATGTGACCATTATCTAGCAATTCCCAAAGATGCTTTAAATTGGCCTCATGTTTTTCTTTTCTTTTCTTTTTCTCCTTTTAATTAAAGCTGAATTTCTTTGAGCTTCCGTCCCACAAATCTATGTAGCCAGATGTGTCAGGCAAACACCAAACCTGTGACCTCAGTTCAGCTTACCCACAGTTAACTTGTTGTGCTCATTGAAAATCCAGAGCTGTGTGTGTGCCCTAACACGGTGTCACCAGCAGCCCCCACAGGCTCAGGGTGGCCAGCCCAGTCACTGTTGTGAAACAAAAACTTAGTTTTTTAAGACTTTGACCAGATGTTTTTCTTTATATTTTTTGTCTGCTTTTCATTTCATCCATCCTTTCTCACAACCTCATACATGATAAGTCTTTGTGTAGCAATTCAAGCAGGAAATCAGGTTAGCCAGGAAATCACGTGAGTCAGGAGACCATCTTGTGGGATCAGTTGTTGCCATTCAAGCTGCAGGTCATGGCACTTTCTTGCTGTCATGGGCATCGAACCCAGGGCCCTACATCCCTGAGGTGTGCCTCCAGTCCTTCGATCTCTAATTCAATTAGCCAATATTTCATACAATCACTGATTATTATAATAACCTAATCCCTGTGGAGTGGAGAGAATTTCATTTCACAAGTGGTGAGCACTGTTTCTCTTGTCCTGACCTGAAGCCCTGAAGATAGAGAATACAGAAGTGTTGGATAAATGACGTGGTGACCAGTTGATCGACGGCTCTGTAGTTAATAAGAGAGGAATAGCCGTTTTAAGGTGCACGTGCAGCACTTTACCTGGCAGTGCAAGGCAGGGAGATAAGATAAACCCACTCCCAGCTCCTCTGAATGCCAGGCGAGTCTGCCGTTGATCTACACTGAGGCTGCTCGTTCACTAAGAAATAAATGCATGCCATTGGGTGTGCACAGTTTAAAGAGCAGTAACAAGTGTCACCCATGCAACCCCACCCACCCCAGAGCGAGGAGAGGGCTTGTATCTGGACCCCTTGGGTACTTGTTTTTTTTCACTGACGATGCTTGGGGATTCTCCCATTGCCTTGAGGAAGCTCTCTGAGGCCTTGGACAGAGTCCTAGCTTTTTTGTGGTGGTAGAAGGGTACAAGCCAGAGAAGTTGCTATCATCCTCCTCAGTCAGGGAGGAAAAACCTCAGTGGATGTGGAAGAGTAGAGTCGGAGCTGGGGGAAGGAGGGCCATCTGATGAGTGAGCCATTGAGAGTGATAAGAGGCCCATTTCAGCCTCTGTCCACATTCCAGAACAGACACCCCAGACTCAGGGACTGAGCTAGGCCACCGCAGCCATCGTGTAGGTCTGTGAAGAGAGAGACATTTGTCCCTCAGGTCTCAGGAAGGACCGCCATGAACTCTTCAGTGTTCTTCTGTGTTGTTCCTGTGTTACCTGCTTCTATAGCCATGAAAACATGGACCTGTAAGGAGAAGGTGGCAAATTGTTAAGGGCCGTGGCAGACTGAATGCAACAGAGAAGGGAGTCAAGACTGTATTCTGGGCTTGGGGAGATAAGCCTGAGGGCCTGACTTCAGAACACTAGCACCCATGTTAAAGCCTGGTGCTACAGCATGGCTTGTAACTCCTGTGCTGGGCACAGATAGGAGTCCAGGGTCTCACTGACCTGGGGTCTGCACAGCCACTGAGCTCCAGGCTAAGTCAAAGATGCTGGCTTCCAAAGTCAAATGCAGACCGCTAGAGGAAGACCATCCTCATCAACCTCTGACCTCTGAGGCATGCACACCCCCATACATGTATAAATTATGCATGCATAACTATAAATTCATGGGAATTCAGGGTACAGCCAGTTATATGTTGGGTTTGTTTGATTCGGTTTTACCACATTCAGGATCTGGGGCAAATGTAAGATATTGCAGGATACGTTGTATTTTTACCACAGCCCATGCAGCAATGAACCCCCCCCCCCCCCGCCCAGATGTAGAGTGCTTCCTGGTTTGTCGAGCCTCCTTCATATCCATGAGCTTCTCTGAGCTTGTGGCTTGGTGTGAGGTAGTCAGTAGATTCTGTAGACTGCCTGTGTGATGGATGAGCAAACAGGGCTCAGGCTTCTCAGCCCTGGGTAGGTCTTCACTTGTGGGTTTTCGTGTTCTCATTTCAGGAATTGTGGGTGAAAACGCCCAGCCGATCCTAGAGAGCAACATCGGGAACCGCATGCTTCAGAGTATGGGATGGACACCCGGGTCAGGCCTTGGGCGAGATGGCAGAGGGATCTCGGAGCCAGTTCAAGCCGTTCAGAGGCCGAAAGGGTTAGGACTTGGATTTCCTCTACCAAAAAGCACCCCCACCAGCCCAGCCCCCACATCAGGAAAACCTGCCTGAGCAGAAAGGCAGAGAAGAGAACCACAGTTTCTGGTTTCTGTTGCTGTGCCCCATTGTTATAACATGATCAGAGAGCGTACTGGTCTGAAGCTGACCTCCAGCTAGCTCCCAGGCTGCTTAGTGTCCCGCCACAGTGATAGAAATGGGATTCCACCACAACTCACGGTGCTGACGTTCGAGCCTCGACCCTTCCATTTCCTCGACTTCCAGCAGTTTCTAGACATGAAGAACAGTTGGTCTCTTATTTATTTTGATCCTGGACGTCAGTTCTTTCTGCCGCCTTGCGCAATCCATGCGTGTATGCCATGCTCGGACCCAGTGGAGCACACCCAGTGGGTCGGAGAGGATCACATCCTCATGATGCCTACACTAAGTGGTTCTGGCCTTCCGCTCCCCACGTGCTCCCTCTCCGTGCTCCCTCTCCCACATGCAGTGAGTCCTAAGCACGTCGGGGAAGGCTTGGGAAGCTCACATTCCTTTGCGTTGGCTCTGATGTGGGTTTGTAACAACGATGCCCATTACTTTTTTCAACCGTGTAGCATAAATTCACAGTGGAAAGATAGCAACCAGTGTTTCCCTCTGACATTTGGCAAGAGCTGTCATCATCACCAGAGCGCTGTCAGCATCGCTCCAGTGCAGAGCTTATATACTTTACCTCATTTAGGACATAAAGTCATTACTAAAAGAAAATGTATTTTTAAATTCATCCTGACTGAACTGTAAACCCTGCCCTCCAGATGTCTACCTCTTCCCAAAGGCTGGGGTTTAAGGATCAACTCCAAGATGAAGAAGAGTGGCCAGCTCAAGGGTTAGCCACTGAAGTAAATTATTAAACTCTTGAGTCAGTTTATTTGGAGATTTAAATAGCTTTTCCCAAAACTGAGATGTCTGGCAGTGGCCTAACGTACTTACCAAGAACAGGAGAAACTGAGGGGACCAGTCATTCTCAGACTAAAACGGTTTAAAATTAAGTGAAACACAATGTTCCATCCATTCCATTTCTAAGTCATTCTCTTCAAAATGTCAGAAATTATAAGTTGTTCTTTGTTCAGAAAATACTGATTTATTATAATGTTCATTAAAAACCCTGATAATTATTATTACTTACAGTGGCCTCCTTTGCTTCAGAGAAGGTTAGTATAGCCCATACTATTGTACCCTTGTACAAAGCAGTATGAACTTCAATTTTGTAAACTGAAAAAAAATTTTAAAATATTTAAGGCAATAGAAAAGGTTTCAGCAGGTTAACAGACCTTTCCTATGTGGTCCTCTATGAAAAATGCAGCCTCTACAGTCTGGCAAACATGTGCATTTCTTCTAGGAACTGTCTTCCCTGAGAAGTGGCCGTGGTAAGAAGTGGGCTAGCCAGGACACAGGTGAAGAGCTGTTTGTGCCTCGTGGAAAGCACGAGGCACACGAGGAACGCTGCTTTCCCCGAGGAAAGCAGCGTTGCTGCTGGTACAAGCTCATCACTAGCAAACTGCCATTCTTAATAGCTGTCTTTCTAAATGCTTACAGTATTCCTGTAGGCAGGAAGATAGAAGAGACTGATCGTGTACGGGACTCCAGGGTCTATTCCAAACTTGTTTGCTCTTCTTTGAATTTTATTTCTTGATGGTCTTGTAAAGCCCTAGGAGAGGACTTTTAAATAAAGGCTCAATTTGGAGCCAGTGAGAAACAGTGAGGCCACTGCACGCTTGGCTGCAGGCTCCAAAGGAAGTGGCTACTGTGTCCTCACCATATCCTAGAGGATGCACAGGAGCAGCCCATGTGCTGAGACAGTGTGAACCCTCTGCTGCGGCTTCTGCAGCAAGGTCCTCACGAGCTGCTCTGACACCAGAGTTCTGCTTTCACACAAGACAACTCTTGACTCACAGTTCATATTCTGCTAGTGTTTATCCTACTTACCAAGGATGACCGCCAGCCCCCCAGCCCACCGCCAGCTACCCACAACAAGATGTGACGCTCTGGTATACCTGACCATAACTGAGAAGGAACCACAATTAAAATAGGAAACATTCATGTAAATCAGATGTCTGCTCGGGACATGAGTCCCACTGGTTTACATTTAACAAAGATTAATAAATCATTGTCAGTTCAAATCAGTTCATGGTGGAGTTCATGATTTTAAATGTATCATTCATATCACCTTTAGTCTTAAGAGGTTTCCTCTGCTTCCTCCTGAATCCACCCTGCTGTTCTGCAAGCCAGTCAGTCAGTTAGGGTCTCCTCCCTTCTCATCCACTCCCTATGGTGGCCAAAGAATCTTAGCATAGCTGTGTTTGCAGCGTGACTCCACAGTGTGTCCTTGATGTCAGACAGATGCGGGCTGCTGTCATTTCCTCCGTTCTTCCTTCCCCAAATGAAATGAATAAGGCTGAATTCCCCTCAAATTCATTTCTTTTTGTTTTTATATGATCTAGTGACTTTAAACGTGCCCAGCTATGTGAACGCCCACCTATATTCCCAGAAGTTGGGAGATTGAGGCAGGATCTCCATGAGCCCAAGCCCAACCTAGACTATATAGTAGTTCCAGGACAGAAGGCTATATAGTGATACCCTGTCTCAAAAATTAATATCAGTGGAAACCCATTGCTAAGTGCAACTTACCCGTAAATTGGGCACCATGTTGGAACACAGTGGTTTGGAACTCCTGGCTATAGTGATTAAGCAGACGACGGCAGGGTTAAATGTGTGTGTTTGAATATGTTTACACATGGGTGCGTTTGCAGTGTGCAGTCAGGATTGAGAAGTTCTGCCCTTCATTCATGTTCAGCTTTTTAGATTGGTATTCAGTGCATTTCATTTTGAGCAGATGTTTTGCAAGCAAGTAATCGGTGAAATACTTTTAAAACAATTTTAACTTGTATTTTGCCTTTCAGAAAGAGAAATAATCTACATTGGTACTATAAAATAAAGTTGTTAGCAAGGAATACTTTGTTTTGTTTTTTTATAGAAAACTTATTGGGTTCAGCAAAGAAGCAGAAGAATAAAGCAGAGTGAGAACATTATTTCTGATGCCGCTGTCAGTGTGTTTCCATCCTAACCTTCACTTAGTTCCTCTTCCTGTTTGGCGGTGGTGGGGATTGAATCTAAGGCCTTGTCCAGACAAGCGCTCTCCCCAAGACCATGTCTCCACGCCTTCTCTCCCAACATCAGAGTCTTGAAAACTTAGGATGGAAACACTGTTAAGTAGTCTCTGAATGTTCTCTTCAGTGGTACAGTGGCTACATAGCCTGGGTGAGGCTCTGAGTTTGACACAGTGTAATGACATCCAGTTAGCATTTAGTAGTACAGTTCATTGTCATTAAACTCTGGGAATTTCCAGTGTCTCAAAAAAGAATTTAAAGAAAAATTTGGCAGTGTATCTGACTCACAAATCTATTCATAACTGTGTTCGACCTCACATCCCTGTTTTTGTTTTCTCTGAAATTGGAATGGACTGACCGTCCCTTCTCTCTCCAGCTGTATCTTGTGACCAATGACTGCAGCAAGGCTCATGTCTCCCGACCTGCTCAGACACTTGAAATATTTTGTAATATCCATCACTTTGCCAGAAAAGACACTTTACTTTTGTGGTAACAGGGTTTTCCTCCACAAAAGTGAGCAGAGTTGTTACAGTAAGTAGGTTTTTTCAATCCAGCAGGTACTAGAACACTCATCAGTGTAGTCTTGCAGTAATATAAACTCAGCCAACAGGTAGACCATGAAGGCTTCTTCTGCAAGGATTCATTTCTTTACACATCTGACAACTTGAGGAGTCTTAGCTTAGCTGCCAGGATCGTGATCCACTGTCGGAACCAAGAGTCCTCTCTGTACATTAGTGTCATCACGTGGTTTAAATCATCCTTGGATTAAATCATCCTAGGGTCCTCAGTCCTCTCTCCTGCCTCACCACCATTACCTCAGCCATTTACTCTTTCAAGTTAGAGGTCTGAGGTGGCCAACAATAGAAAGGTGCCTTGTGTTTCTGTAATTGCTGGCACCCTCACCTTGGTTTGGCCTTTCCAAATAAATCACACACTTTAGCACTGAGCTGGAAGTTTGGCCTTTCAGCCTAAAGGTTATTAGAATGTGATCCCAAATAGAAACACCCTGGTTATCTTCAGTCTGTTTACATGATACTACGAAATTTCTAATGGCCAGATGTGATGTAAAGCTGTATTCTTAGCACGTGTGAAATCTAGGCAGAAAAATCAGGAGTTCAAGACCAGCCTCAGCTACAGGAAATTCTGTCTCAATAAAAACCAGATAAAAAAAATTCCAAGAAATGTTAATTTCTTCTTCAAGCAACACTCTTTTTAGTAAATTTGGAATGAAAACTAGAACTATCGGAAGATATGCTTTTCAGAAATAAATAGTTCTAAAGTCCCTAATTGATGTGAACTGCACAGTTGGAAAGGACAAATGAACCCAGAAAAAAGGGAGAAGGAGAAGCGGGTTCTACTGACTGAGTCGCCAACTGGGTTTCTGACGTTCCACACTGGTGTCTCCAGTGCGTTGCAGAACCGTTGTGGACGGCCTATGGTGCGTGGATGGGGTGTGTTATTCCTAAGAGTGTTGAGGCGTTGGGAGCACTGGGAGCACATGTTAAAGGTGGGAAGTCTAAAGCAGGAGCACAGCTGTAGTGTGCACAGCTCTGGGTTACCGTGCTTGCCTTGATGCCTACCTCACGCCTTCTGACACCTATCGGATCCAGTGCCTTCCGTACTCTGAAAGCACATCTTGGCCTATTCCACATGATATAAATCACAGGACGGTCCCCAGACTGAAGGACGCATTGCCAAGCACACTGGAAGCCAGTGCGTTCTGACGCTCCAGCCATTGTTTCTCCATGCGGCCCCCTTAACAACCCAGCTAGAAGCAAGCAGCGGATTTCCCTCCCCGACTCAGTGAGTGATTGTCTGCGCCGCAGTGACAGATGTGCAATATAGCAGCTTCTTCAGGAAAAAATTAACAGTTTGTCCAGCATGTCAGCTCGCTCTTTTTAGTGCTTGGGAGGTCTTGGCCCCATTACGGATGATTTAGAAATTGAGGCAACCAAAGCCCAGCTGCCCGCGCTGAACGCCTTCGTTAGCCTGCCTCATCTGCATTCCAGGCCTTGCTCACATCCAGAAATTGGCGGAGCCCCTCTGGCCACAAGATGAGTGTGGGCTGACAATGCCTTGATTTGTTGAGAGAGAATAAATGGATTTTCCAGAAGATGAGGAAATATCAGCATTACTGGCCAATTTGCAGCATTTTATCTGGTCTTCAAACTTGTCACTTTTGTTATTGTTGCATGGTAATTACATAGTGAAACGGAAAGAAAACAAATCCTGGTTACATATTCAGATGGATTGCAAAATCATATAATCCCAATAAATGCCCATTTATGATACACATGGATGAAAGGTTCATTTTAATTTTGAATAGCTAGCTCAGCCATGAAGAGGATATAGGATTAAATTCCAGAGAATCTGACTACATCAAACAAATAGTCTTTCTCTTCACTTGTTCCTCTATTCAGGGAGGTGGCATAAGGCATTTTTACGGACCAGACGGTCTTGACAACACAGGAGTGCCCTGAGTTTTGCATCCTCAGAAGAATGAGAATTCTTGGAGTGGATCTTGCTCTGGGGACCAGTGTCCTGAGGGCTTCTTGGGAAGCCAGAGACTTGAGTGACGAACCATCTTGAGGAACGACTCATTGTTTTCTATCACCTCTGCAGGCATCATCCACTCAGAAACTAGAAATCCCATGCTGTTCCTTATGTTCCTCCTCCTGAAGTAGCTCCTCACCCTGCCCAGGCCAGTCAGCACACAGGACTGTGAGGTTGAGTGAGCGTGCTGATGTGGGGGAACCAGGAGGCAGAGGGTGAAGGCAGGCAGCACCCCAGGGACACAGTGTCAGCTATGTAATGAGCCCTTGCTTAAGAGGGACACCCCAAAGGGAGCCTTCCCCCACTTGTCAGTTGAGCTTATGTAGATACCTATTGGGTCCCAGCACAGTACGGCGAAAAAAGGAAGGGTACTCCCTCACCTCCCATAGCCAAGGAGGGGCACAGGTCACTTCTGCTCCATCACTTGGGCCCACGTAATCACAGACTCTCCTCATAGTATGGGAGCACATGGGTTGAAAAGGTTCTGCCTCGTGTCCATACTGTGGGACGTGTCCAAATTGTTAAATATCAAAAGTAGCGTGGTCCACATTTCATTGAATTTCAGACACCATCAGGGTTAAGATGTATCTTAATTTTATAGAGAGGCAGGAAGAGAGAGGCAGGAATGTTTCTCTCTGCTGCCCAGCTCAAGTGATGAAAAGGTGTGAAAATTCTGAACCATGAAACAAACAAAACAAACAAACAAACAAAAAAAACCATGAGGGATGTTGGGAAAGACCGCATGCTTAGGTGGGGCTGGAGCCCCTCCTTAAGGAGTGACAGATGGGTTCACTCATGGCCTCTACTGTGTATTCTGACATGATGCAGAAGACACAGGCAATACAATTCCTCCCGGTGGCCTCAGTACATGTTCCTGGCACTGTGTGGATGGGGTCTAATCTTTAAGTCCTTTGCTGAGTTCCGGGATAACAGTAAATACCTTATAAGGTTACAGGGACTGATGGAAGCTGTACATCTAGCACATAGTAGGTCCTTGCACCTAGGTGCCTTTTGCTCTGTTAAAGAAGTAAGGAGTTCTTTTGTGTCTGTGTACTCTTACCTAAAGGGTTGAGTAAAGGAGGAGATTAGACACAAGTGTTAACTCACTTTTTTTTTTTTTTTTACTTTCCAGCCAACAGACACGTTTAGTAAGTTCTCTAATTTCATAGCAACAGGACTACATGCCTTTAGCAATAAGCGTCTGGGTCTCCAGATGAGATTAGGTTTTTAAAAATACATTCAGAGCTGGGGCTTACTGTTCTCCTAGGACACCCAGACTTGCTTCCCAGCACCCAGGTCAGGCAGCTCACAAAGGCCTGTAGCTCCAGGGCATCTGACATCCTCTCGTGGCCTCTGGTTAGCACCCCAACTTACATACACACAGACACACATGCATACACACAAATAAAAACAAATCTCTAAAAAATGCATTCAATTGAAAATATATGAACAGTAAAAACAGCAGTTATCAGTAGCCAAGGAAAAACTAGTTACTGAACATCTCCAGCTCTTATGGGGATGTCGGCCGTGTTTGCCTTGCTTCTGCTTCATCATGACTCCCTGACCTCAGCTGTACTCTCATAGATCCTGGAGCGTGAAGTACGGAGCCTGTGCCCGACCTGGAAGGGAATACAGTTAGCTCAGGACTCAGAAAACCTACTGTTTCTGTTATTTTCTCAGCCTGAAATTGTGTCTTTTCACAGTCTTTTAAAGAATATATTCTATAACAGTGCCTACCAGGATGCAGTGTGCAAGAATCACCAGGAGAGCACTTAAAACTTTGATATTTTCATACTCTCGTCTTAGTGAGGCACCTGAGAATAAGGGTGCAATTGAGCCTTCCCTGGAAGAATCAAAAGTAGTGTCAGCAAACTTCTGGCCATATCCAGGTGTGGGCGTCCCTAGCGGAACGTTCTGGATCTTCTGCCCTAATCTTTTTCCTGAAAACCATATCAGCTTTATCACCCTTCATCTTTTTCTGCTAAAGAATTAAGGCCAAGAGAGTTCATCCAGTTTTGACTGGCATTTTTAGCAACGGAGCCATTGTGAAGGAGAGAAGGAAAGGGTGTGGAAAGGGGTCAAAGGGATAAGTGAGCAGTGGAGAGAATTCTGGAAGAAGCAAATGCAGGCTCCATGTGGCTACAGAATCTTCAAAGCATGGAGGAAGAGCATCTCGCCATCGTCGGGAAAGCAAGACTTTTTTTTTTAATGGGAAGCGGGGCCTCTCTTCCCTAGGACCCACTTTGTACAAATTTAACAGGACACTTACCGTGTCCCCCAAGCATCCTGTGAGTAAACAGGTAAGCCAGGGGGCGGATCCTTCACATTACACCAAGACTTGCAATGGAAGAGCAGGGTCCCTTCAGAAAGCAATCTCTCAACTGCTTATTTACAGATCATTAAATGCGTAAAAGCTGATGTACCCAGGCCAGTATTTATTAAATATCCGTCGTAGAGTCAGACAAAACAAATCTGAAGTCATATAAGAGTCAGTTGTCCCATTTTTGGTTTTTATGTGAGCAGAGAAGAAGGTAATGTAGGCTGTCTGGGTTAGTGTGGGCTCCTGAGCACTCTACCATGGTTGCAATTCTTTCCTGAAGACTTAGTCTTGGTCCCATAAGGCATCCCTTTATCTCATAATTAATGTCCCTTTTTTTGCATAGGCTAAATTAAGAGAGGCTTCCTGTTACATTGATATAATACTAATTCTCTGCTGGATGCTGGATAGTGTTTAAATGCGTTATAAAGCACTGAAAAGTACCGCTGTACTTGACCTATTGGACTCCCTCTGATTGTTCAGTCAGCTAAGAATGTATAGTTTTAAAGGCACGGTTATACCTTCTAATGCTTTAATAAAGTTCTATCTTGTGGCAAAAGAGCATGCTAAAGGACTCAGGCTCATATTTCCTTTTTATTTTATTTTTTTTAATCAAGCCTAACTCTTTCAAATATTAACCCGACCATTCCTATCTACAGGGATAGGTCCATTATTTCTAAGTAAGACTCTAAAATTGGAAAATAATCAGAAAATATTGTACTTTTTAAATATGTTAATGGATGTATGATATGTGGCATTTTTCACCGAACCATTTTATGGTTTCTACAGTGTAAAATGGAGCATAGCAAAGTTCTTTAAAAAAAAAAATTGAACCCATGTCCTTCAGTCTTCCTGGCCTGTCTTGTGACTTCTCGTTGATCAAAGTCAAGCAAGTAGACTTACAGATAGCTGCTGGAGGAGGAGGGTGATAGCTGCAATCTGATTCCCTTATGAGCAGCTCCCAGTTCGTGCGCCTGTCTCTCCACCTGCTCCTTCCTTCAGAAGGGGGTAGCCGAAGAGCTGAGACCAGACAGCCAAAGAGTAGGTCAAGCTACCACGCTACGGAGAAGCAGTGGCCAGGGTTTGGAAGACCAGAGTTCAAATCTGGTTCATCCTGCACTAGTTCAGGAAACTCAGCTGACTCAGGGTGTCAGAGTCAAGATTTACAAATGAAGTGGCTCGACAGGACAAAGCGTTGGCATGCGCATGCGCTGTTTTCCAGTGAGCATCATAGACAGCGTCACCGCCTCTTATAAAGACTAGACGGTGCTTCTTTAATGCAATAAGAAAAAGTCTCATTCTTAAATGACCAGGAAGTCCAAATTATTTAATACTTAAAGATATAGAATGCTATATTGTTTACAGGTTGCATAGTAGCAATTCAAATTAAATTGAAGAAAAGTTTGTTATATAAAATAATATTTTAATTTTGTCTACATAGTGTATGATATCAAAGGTTTTTTAATTTTTTGTACTAGTCTATTATGTCTAACATTCCCTTTAAAATACAATATAGCGTACAAGCATTCTACCCCAGCAGTTAAAATAAATTCCGAAGTGATAGGGTCTAAAGAGCGAACAGCTAACATTCGCACCCCATGACATGCCAGTCGCTGGGTCACAGAAACAGAATAAATACTAACTGGGCAGTATGGCCTTGGCCAGGAGCCCAAGCAGATTTTTCAGAACAATGAAGAAAGGGTGACTCTGGACAGCACTGACACAAAGGAAATCTCAGTGTGCATTAGTCTATAATGAAGTGGTCAGAGACAACATCTCAGCCGAGATCTAGGCAGAAAGATCCCAGCCTACCTAGAATTCACCTGTCTTTCTCCATGTCCCAATCAACATTGCAATAGATAAGACCAGGATATGTTTATTGATGTGTCCCATCATAGGCATGGTTAAGACAGGGTGTGGCTGTGGCCCTTCTTGGGTACAAGGCGGGAGTGGAGTGGGCTGAGACAGTCTCAACTTTGCACCCAGGCTGCCCTGCAACGAGAGATTATCCTGCCTCAGTCCTCAGCTCTCGGAGTGCTGGAATTGCACCATACCTGGCTTTGGGTCCCTTCGTTAATAAGACTTTTGCATCTGTGAAAAT
Source organism: Tokudaia tokunoshimensis (assembly GCA_036184795.1). Lineage (NCBI taxonomy): Eukaryota > Metazoa > Chordata > Mammalia > Rodentia > Muridae > Tokudaia > Tokudaia tokunoshimensis. Next base: position 8,119,622 of record BTHU01000013.1, on the reverse strand, counting down.
AAAGCATCTCGCAGGTCGTTAGGCTAGGTAAACGGCTCATTGCAGAACAAACCGAGATCAATTACAGTCGTATTCTGTCAATGCGGAATGTGCCCTCTCCCTGTCCTCTAATTAAATGCCACTTGCTAGGTATTTATGGAGCATACGCCATATGGCTACTGTGAGTACTGTATGAATTTCATACAGTACTCACTGCCCGTAAGAGACTTAAAATCTTTTTTAGAACATAAATTCAGCAATGATATTCAAAACAGTCCATGAGCAAACTGGCCCCAGCATTGGCCAATGGGCACCAAAAAAAAGAAAAAAACCGAACAATCTTATCTAAACAGATGCATTGCAAGGAGTCATGCTGTGAATACAAGATCTGCTCACATTGGACTTACTTTCAAAGCATAAAAAGGAGTTGAAAAATGTGCAATTCCGTACAGGTCCTGGGTCACAATGAGAGCGTGTTATCAAGGTGCCCCACCACCCATTTCTGCCCAGTGATGCCTCGGCGTTTTCCAGGATCTCCTACTTCTCTCAATGACGCCTCCTCTGTGTTCTTTTTGTGTCACGTCCTTGTCACTGCCTGTATCCATCTTCTCATCGAGCTCAAGAAGATTGCCCAGCAGTTTGTGTCCTCTTGGAGTCTAGAAAACTATCTACTCTTTCTATCAGTCCCACTTTTTCCTTTCTCTCTTATGCATTCATGTATGAGCACACACATGTGCACATGCATGTGGAAGCCAGAGGTCTTTATCAGGGGTCTTCCTTTTCCACTCTCCACTTTACTTTTTGAGACGGAGTCTCTTCACTGAGCCCAGAGCCTGTCAGTGGGTTAGACTGACTGACCACTGGCCATAGGATGTCCAGTCCGCAGCACTGCCACAAACAGCTTTTTACATGGATGCTGGGAATCCAAACTCAGTTGCTCATGCTTATACACCAGGCATTTAACTGCCTGAGTCATCTCCCTAGCTCTAGTATAATTTTTATTTTTTTGATTTATACTTATCTTTATAAAATTACCTTTCTAAACAGTTACTAAAAGACTGAAAATAACATTTCATTTTCCTTGACAGGAGGATTAATTTTCAATTGCTTATCTCTCTGTGGTAGATGATAGATATACAGATAACAGATAGATACATAGGTAGATATATAGATAGGTGACAGATAGATAGATAGATAGATAGATAGATAGATAGATAGATAGATAGATAGTCTATTTTATCTCCTAATGTAGACTTTAGCTCCTCACCCCAAAGTATATATATTCATTTTTAATTATATAGTATTTATAGAACTAGTCTATAATTGAAATTTAACTCTCTGGCCAAATTAGTAAGTGAGGACAAAAAGAGATTCCATAGGCCCAAGCTCTGTACTGAGAGGGATACTTAAAACTCCTTCAAGTTTTAGGGTTAAACCAACAGAAGCATGGTCTCCACACCCCGTGTAAGAAGGGCCATTTGCTTTCATTTCAGGCAAACACACCAGTTATCTCGCACAGCCTACCCCTGGCTGCGTCTCTTAACTAAGAGAAAAGTTCACAGGGATCTGTAAACACAATATCTGGCAAAGGTGACAAGCCAATGTAACTCCCAGGTTCCTGGGCACACTGTCTCTCAGTGACGTTGTCTGGCACCTGCAGCTTACCAGTGCCAAACCTGCTTTTGATCGAGTTCTGATGCCGAAATAAAGGCTTGACTCCGAGGTGTCCATAAAATCATTCTACAAGGAGATAAATCCCAATTTCAACACGGCAGGAGGAGGAAGCCCATTAGCCCTGGCTGCTGGGTGGACCTCTCGGTTAACACAGCCTTCACCGGCTGTCAGCATGGCTGGGTAAGAAGGTCACAGGCAGCCGAATGGGCCCAGCAGAGACAAGCAGTCTCTGCTTGATGTTGCTTGCTGCCTGCAGAGGAATCCTTCATCCAGGGCCCTGTGTGAATGAATGGTCTCTAAGCACACAAAGTGGTTTTTGAAATCGGAATAAGAAGAGCTCAGCTATCATCTACAAAACTGCAGTTTGTGGAGTAGAAATTATGAAGGGATCCAGTTTTTCACTTTGTTTTATTGGCAAGTATCTTTAGAGAGACTGGCTCTTCCGTAATAAACAGTCATGGGACACAATTGTTTTTGGAATATGGTCTCTGCGTTTGATTGCAGGGTCTGCAGGCTTCAGACAGTAGGAATGCAAAGCTTCAGCGTCTGCACTTACTGCCTGCTGGTGCACAAATACAGGATTTGGCAATTTAGCCTAAAGCCTTAGTCTCTCCCGCTCTGGGAGGTACGGAGAACAAGTAACTTTCTACAGGCCCTAAGGCAAGAGGAAGCCCCCTAAAGCTGAAATCAGAGCCAAGGTGTGGGCCTGCCGCATGCATAATCCACTCACAAAACACAGTCTGGTGGACCCCTTACCAGAGCTGAACTCTGGACTCCCCACCACCGAAATAAAATAATAAAAAAAAGGTCAAATCCTCATAAATGCTGAAAAGGAGCAGCTGGTGGCCAGAAAACCCTCTATAATAATAGGACCAGAAATAAAACCAAAGCCGAGTACAAAAAGATTTATCTGTAAGGAGAGGGTTGATGTCAAGAAGGATGCACCACTACATTTGTCTGCAATGGAACCAGAGGGAGTCAAGGAATTCAAAACTCGGAACCCATCTAGAGACACATCAGATAATCACCCTCAATATCTTTAAAACACCGATGATAATCATATGATGGCAGGATCCACTGTCCCAAATTCATCCTCGAGTAGGACAATTCCCATGTAACAGCAATCACTGAGACTGTGATATTTGTTAAGAAACAGCTGCGTTAACCCCGCCTGACAACTGAGGCCTCACTAAATCCTCTTGGACAGAAACTTGCTATTGGCTGCGTGCTCTAGAAGTTCGCTACATATCTATCAGTTAAGGCTGAAGGGGCAAATTTATAGACTCCTGATCAGCTGTGTTCGCATGCAATCTAACTATTGATTAATCGATGTTATGGTTCTGGTACTGGGTAGGATGCATCCAGAAGTCAGGCTTCCTTATAATCCCTATCAGTATTAGAATATTTCAAGAGAAATCCTTTAACTTGGCCTATTTTCTGCCCTCAGGTATGTGCAACCTACCCAGGGAAGCTAAGAATTGGATTCTAAGGGGGCAACATGACTGGCCTAGTTCCAGTCCTGGAGGAAGGGCAGCTGTTTGAGTCCCGGGTTATAGTCCATCACTGAGGGAATGCAAGGCAAGAGTCCCAAACAGCTTGTCACATCCAGAGACACAGAAGCATGGATGCTCACTTGTGCCCAACTCACTCCACCCGTACACAAGCCAGGACCCAGCCCACAGCATGGGGCAGCATGCTTTCAGGGTGGGCCTTCCTACCTCAATGAAAAAGTCCATTACAGACACACCCATGGTCCAACCTGGAACAGTCAATATGTAAGACTCCATTGGTAATCCTACATGTGTCAAGTCGAAAAAATAATGAAATTACCACAGTGGCACAGGAAAACAGCAGATTCTAATACCTAGCCGTGGTCCACCAGACCTGCTTGTTTTGAATAGCCATGGTACTATTTAATTACCAGTGTTACAGTATGAGGAAGGTAGGACCTTCAAGAGATCGTTACCTTGTGGTGGCTCCATCCTCAGGAATGGAGTGATGATGGTATCTCAGGACTAGGTTGGTTATCACAAGACTAGATGGTTATAAAGTGGGACTGCCATTTTGTTGACACGCCCTGGCTCCTCTGGACGATGATGCCTTCCTCTGTGCTAACATAGCAAGACATCCCTTGCCAGATAAAGCATGGGCTTCATAGCTTCCAGAACTGCAAGAAATACTTTTTTTATTATAAGCTACTCAACCCCTAGAATTTAGTGACAACTGAAAGAAGGCAGGATATTTAGGCATCTTGAATCCTGCCCCTACACACACACACACACACACACACACACACACACACACACACACACAGTTTCCACCCTTACTTTCCCATGTGTTTATATAAAGATCAAATAAATTGACATTATACAAAGTCATGTTGAATATTGAACTGTTACATAAATCTGTACAAAAATGTTTGCCAAAAAAAACATTTATTGAAAGCTTTATTGAGCCAGATATGGGGTGAATGCCTGCAATACCAGTGCTCAAGAGGGTGAGGGAGGAGGAGCACATGTTCTACTAAGCCTGGGCCACATAGCCTAATCCTGCCAGAAAGGGAAGAGAAATATACGAATCTGCCGCTAAGCAAAACAAACTAAAGCCTATAGAGCCAGTTATAGAGCACCTCCTCCAGCGTGGGTGATGCCTGGAGTAATGCAAACAGAAGTAAGTGAAGGGGTAAACAAGCATGCCTCAAATTTTCAAAGATTTAAAATACCATAAAATCCAGTGTTCTGCTAGGACATAGACAGCCTTTGACACATAGACATGGCCATGAAGAGAGAAGAGACAAGAAACAAAGATGGGGGAAAAAAAGCATATATGCTGTCTCCGTTAGGGCGCCATTGCTGTGAAGGGACACCGTGACCAAGGTAACTCTTATAGAGGACAACATTTAACTGGGGCTGGCTTACAGTATCAGAGGTTCAGTGCATTACTAATGCAGAAGGAAGCATGGTAGCATGCAGGTAGACATGCCTCTAAAGAAGGAGCAGAGAGCTCTACCCCTTGATCCAAAGGCATTCGGTAGGAGACTGTCTTCTGAAGGCAGCCAGAAAGAGGGTCTCTTCCACAGTGGGCAGAGCATGAGCATAAGAAACCTCAAAGCCCATCCGCACAGTGACACACTTCCTCCAGCAAGGCCATGCTTCCTAATAGTGCCACTCCCTATGGGCCAAGTATTCAGACACTTATGTCTATGGGAGCCATGCCTATTCAGACCACTAAATACGGTGTCCCAGTTAGTCTTGTCTACTTGACAAAGCCTAGAGTCACCTTAGAGAAAAGCCTTGATAAAGTCCCTAGGTCAGGTTGGCCTTTGGCTCCGTATGTGGGGCGTGGTCTTCATTGTTACTGTGGGAAGGCCCGCCCACTGTGAGCAGCACCATTCTCTAGGCAAGTGATCCTGAGCTGTATAAGAGAACTAACTAAGCATCAGCCTATGTAGATCAGCAAGTGGTGCTCTTCCATGGTTTCTGCTTCAGGTTCCTTCCCTGATTCCTTCAATGGTGGACTTTGACCTGTAAGTGTGAGCCAAGCAAACCCTTTCCTTTCCCCCAGGTCACCTGTGGTCAGGGTATTTATTATGGCAGCAGAAAGGAAAGTGAAATGTGCAAGGCTTGTTTAAAAACTGGAAAGCAAATCTCACTTGCCTAGAGCTTGGGATAAATAGCATTTAAGTAAACTGTTGCTTTTGATGTTCATTTTTAAAAAATGTTTCTCATTACATTATTTCATCTGTGAACAACCTATTTCCCTGTCTCTCTGTGTCCTTGTCTCTTTCTGTGTGTCTGTGTCTATGTCTGTGTCTGTGTCTGTTTCTCTCTCTCTCTCTCTCTCTCTCTCTCTCTCTCTCTGTGTGTGTGTGTGTGTGTGTGTATGTGTATGTGTATCCTTGCTTACATGAGTATGCCACAGTGTATGAAGGTCAGAAGAAAGACAGCTTTCAGGATTTCTTTTTCTCCTGCTACCACATGAGTCCTGGGGATCAAACTCAAATTGTCATGCTTGGCAGAAAGCACCCTCATCTGTTGAGCCCTCTCGCTGGCCCCACATTCTTATTTTTAGAGGCAAACTTTCCCATCCTTTTATTTCAAATGTTAATTATAGCAATATAATATCAGCAATGTGTCTGCCGCATGACATCTAGATGGGTAAATATTTATAGCTCAGCCCACATGCTAGCATTATTACCCAGTAGTCTCTGCCACGGAGTATGTTAATATCGACCTCAAAAAAATCCAGTATACTTTTCTAATATTTTTTTCTATTCTTGGCTATAATGGCTGATTTTTAATGTTAATGTTTCCATTGTCTTAATATTCTTGCTTGTCTCATTTATATTCTGAGATTAATGATACTTCCAACACATTTGATTTATCATTTAGAGAAAGCACTTGCTCAGAAAGCCAGTGTTGGATATTAGATGGTGATTGCCTGCCTGCAATGAATTTCTTCTCAACATCTGCATCTGCAAAGATGATTTGGCTTTCTTCTCCCACTTAACTCTAAATGAGAGTTCTTAAAGGGACTTCAATAGAATTCATATTGGTTTTGAAAAGTTAGGGCATTTAAAACAAGTCACATTTCCAATGCCTGTTTTCCTATCAAAGATGGATATAAGCAATCTCTGTCAAATTCTAGCTGATGCTGCACAATTAAAATACTTAATTTTTCTATATTTCAAAAGAGAAGTACCCCAGGGTTCACCTGTGAATACCTGTCTCTAGCCTGTGACAATGTCTTAAGAGGTTTAGGAACCTGTAGGAGGTGGGATCCAGCTGAAGAGGCTGGTCTCTGGAGGCCAGCCCTGAAGATTATACCACAACTTCTTCTGACATGAGTTCTCCACTCCCTTATCCAACAACAGCGAGGAGGCATAGGTCTAAGCCCCACCCTTGTAAGTCCCTAGCCATGCCTTCTCTCTGTGGTGGACAGTAGCCTTTTAAGCAATCCATGTACCATGGAGCTTGGTGGAGGTCAGAAGACAACTTTCAGGATTTGGTTCTCTCCCTTATACCATGTGGTTCCACAGATCTAACTCCTACCACCAGAGATAGTGGCAGGAACCTTTTCCTACTGAGTCGTCTTTCCAGTTCTTAAAAGTCATTTTTAAATGAACATTTTGGTTTGTTAAATCTTCCCTTGACTGGAATTAAGTTACATAACCAGTGCTATGTAACAGCTCCAACTATATTTTGAGTGTGGCTACTGCAACTAAGTCCTAACATCAAGGTTATACAGAGGAAGATACTCTTAAGTCAGAATGACATCTCAAAAGAAAATGTGGTGTAAACAAAAATTTGTTATCCCACTTTGCCTTTAGAAGAGGTGCAGTTTTGGCCTGAAAGCTTTTATGATCAGTCTCTTATTTTATTTGAAGCTGGCAAGATACTCTTTAAAGTTCCTGACCATCACAATGCACCAGTCACACTAGAAGAAACCGTAGAAAAGGGAGAAAATGTAAAACAGGTTAAGTTATGCACTGCTTTAATTTCCTTTGTCAACTTGGTGGGATTTGGAACTGTCTTTGGAGGGAGTCTCAGTTGGAGACTGGGCAGATAGGGTGGATCTGTGGGTGTGGGTGTGTCTGTGTGGAATTACCATGATTGTGATTATGTTAAATGAAGTGGGAAGGCCTGCCCCCTGTAGGTGGCACCATTCCCTGAGGGAGACCCTCGACTGTATAAGAGAAGAAGGAGAAAGCAAGCTGAGTACCAGTGTTCATTGCTCTAGTCGGACTTTGGAGGTAATGTGACCAGCTGCTTCAAGCTCTTGCTCACCACAGATGACCTCACCCCACGGCATGAACAGGAACAGGAACAGGAGGTGTTATGGAGTTTGTGACCCTTCAGAAAAGACCTATAGTCTTTCTCAATCCAATCATAATTAAAAGATTTATTGATTAGCTGCTGGAAGGAATAACAGTCTTTGAGCCATATTTGAGATTGCCATAACAGAAGGGTATGGGGAAGGACTTTCAAAGGGAAAAACCACAGGAAGAGCTTCCATACCTATGCAAGCAAGTAAAAACTCTTCTGTTCTGCCAAGTTAAGTGATTAAGGCAACACAAAACAATCACTGCGTGTCCGAGCACAGGTTACAGTAGCCAGAAAGAAAGAAAAAGAAGCAGTTAGTCATATAACAAGTAGATAGTCGCTGGGCAGTGGTGGCGCACACCTTTAATCCTGGCACTTGGGAGAAGCAGGTGGATTTCTGAGTTCGAGAAACCCTGTCTCGAAACCCTCACCCCACCCCCAAAAAAACAACAACCAAGTAGATAGTCACAGCTATACATTTTGGGGGGGGGGGTGTCACTAGGTCAGGGTTACCAGGAACTTATACTCCAGGAACTGGAATCAGAGACAGATGCTTAGTGAGAGTACCAAGATGGATGCCTAGCATAAAACGGAGCTTCTTTAGCAGTAGCTGAGGTAAGTAATTATGGGATCAAAGAGATTCCTTTGTCAGCGTGGGCCAGACTTGAACTTCCCTGACAACACTCCCATGAAGTGTCACCAACACCCTGCCAGGTGCAGAAGGTCCTTCTGAGGACCCAGCCAACTCAAGGACCTTCCACCAGGCACATCTTTTTTTTTCTACAGTTCAAATACTGCCACCCCTGCAGAAAAAAACATCAACCAGTCAGACACCTGAGGAACAAACCATCACATACGTTAAAAAAAAAAAAATTCATTAAATTTGATTCAAACCATAAGTCAGCAAATGGAAGGAGCTGTCTATCTTCCTATGAAAGAGCATTGTGGCTGAATCTTAAAGAATGAATGGTGTGGTGACTTAAAAGTGATGTTTTGGGGTAAAGTGGTGGTGGTTAATATCATCAACTCCACTAGATTAGAGTAACCTAGGTGACAGTTCTGGAACTGAGGGAAGAAAAAAAAATCTACCGAGTGTGGGTAGTTCCATCTCATATGCTGACATTACAGACTGAATAAAAAGAGATGGTGGGGGGGGGGGTTGAGGGGGATGAAATCCGGCTTGGCATCGGCATTCCTTGTATTTTCTGATCTGCCCAGATGTGAACAGGCAGCCTCATACTCCTGCCGCCATGGCGAAGAACTGTCCCTGCTGCTGTACCTATCTGTGAACCAAGCCAATGCCAACCACACCCACTCCAGATTGCATGTTTTCCTAGGTTCTAGGATAAGCAAGGAGAAAGTAGCAGTGACCTCAGGTAGCAGAGTTGTGATTCAGATGTATGTCGCCTGATTCTGGATTCCCAACTCTGTTTACTTGGCCATGCCATAAAATCACATTTTGCTTTAGAATACAGTTTCATCATGGCCAGAGGATGAACCAAAGGGAGAAAAGCTCACTTCAGAGATGGTTCTGTCAGTCCCACTTCAAAGCTGGAGGCAGTGGTGGCAGATTAGTGTCCAATCTACTCTTCAAAATGGTCACCATTGCTAAGTTTCTGACCTAAGCTAGAGCTATGTTAAGTTAAGAATGGGGACCCAAGCCAGCTAGATGGCTCAGGGAGTAAAGGTATTTATTGGTTTGAATAAGTTGTCCCCTGTAGTCCCAGGCATGTTAATGCTTGGTCAGCGGTTGGGTGAAATGTTTGGATAGGTTTAGGAGCTGAGGGCTTGCTAGATGGAGTATGTGCCTGGTCTGGGAGGTTTTAAAAGTCATGCACAATTCTCTGTTTATTCTCTTCACTTCTAGCTTATGGATCAAGATGTGTAAGTACCAGCAATAATGCTTGCTTTCTGCACCACTTTCCAGCTGCGTCGGTGATGGAGTCCTTTCTCTCTGCAACTGTGGGCCCAAATAAGCTCTTTCTTCTATAGGTTGCCTTGGGAATGTCTTTTTGTTTGTTTGTTTGTTTGTATCACAGCAGTAGAAAAGTAATTAATGCAAGGTTTTTACCACCAAGTCTGATAATCTGACTTCCATTCTGGGGACTCATGTGGTAGAAAGAAAACTGACCCCTGCGGGTTGTCCTATGCCCTCTACCACCATACTGTCACATGCACACATGCGCGTGCACCTGTACACACACACACACACACACACACACAAATCATAATTTTAAAAATTTTAAAAGAACATGGAGCCAAATCAAGAAGGAATTATGGGGAATGGTGACAGAGGCCCTAGAGGTCTATGAAATGTGTAAAGGGACATAAAGGTGGAAAAAAAAGCCAATAGCTGGATTTTCAAAACTGGGCCTCTGGGTGACAGCAGTGCCAGCTGGGACAGGGTCAGTGTGAGAAGACAAGCCAATTCAGGCATGTTGAAATGAAAGTGCCTTTGGTGTATCCAAATGAGAACACAGGTTTAAATGGCATTTTCAAACCTTTGGACGTAAATATCTTTTAAAGTATTTCATGCCATCTTATGCCCTCCCTTGTCAGTGTAGGAGTTGTAAGACCTAAATTGGCATCACTCTCTGAACAACCCAGGGTGTGTGTATCACATATTTAAGGTCCAAAGAAATGGCCAGGCACTAGGATTCTATGGTGAGCAGTATACACATAGTTACTTGCCTCTAACACAAATGCTAGACTAAACACAAGTTCTGCCCGGGGGACCCATTAAAATGGACACGAGGGGATATTTATGAAAGTAAAATGTAGTCGTAACTGTGCAAAAAAAAAAAAAGAAGAAGAAGAAGAAGACCATGAGTGTCAATCATTATGCCTTCAAATGGGCTAGAAAGCTGCAGAGGATCCCACAGAGGATCCTAAACATCTGGGAGAAGATGGCTTCCTCAGAAACCACCAACAAATCCCATGTCGGGATACATGTATATGCACATGCCCACACACATTGTGTTGCTGATAGTTGGGTGTACTATTCCTTGACACAGGTTTCTTAAGTCAATTCTGAGATCAAGTAAGCCTTGTCATCAGTTTCGGAGATGTAGATCAGATGCAGAGGAGCCTTGACATGTGACAGTGGATGACACAATGCTTCCATAAAAGAGTCAAGAAAGAAAGAACTCACCGTGGTCAATGTTCATATGCATCTTGGGGAACGGGTCTTCTGTACACATTGACAGGTGCACAACCATAATCCTTTGGAGAGATAATATGGTATTATTCAGATGTTCAAGTAGGCGTGCTCATTGACTCAGATTTTAGACCTACGACATCAAAACAATTCAATATTCATATTAATATAAGCACAGAAATGTAGTGAAATAATACCATAAAAGCATGAACTGGGGAAAACAAATATGCATCACTTGGAGAAGATCATGTTTCAGATGCATCATTTACTAACAACTGCCTTTAAGGCATTAAGTGGATTAGGATGTTTGAGTTTCATAAATGTGCACCACATTTGTTGAGGGAATGTAGGAGTCACACGAGATCACTGTCCAATCAGAAGCTAACCCTTACTTGTTGAAGAGTCGCCGGAAAACTGTACCTATGTTTGAGCAAACGGAGGGGCAAGAGGAGGTTCTTGACCTCAGTCTCCTCTGCAGGGCATAGGTGGAGTAAAAGTGGTCTGTGAGATCATTATGTCATCGTTTCAGAAAAAAACTGAATTTTGTAACTTGAGATTCACTTTGACATTCATCCAGCATTCAGGAGGCAGAGGCAGGCAAATCTCTGTGAGTTCAAGGCCAGCCTGGCCTATAGAGTGAGTTCCAAGACCGCCAGGGCTACAAAGAGAAACCCCGTCTCGAAAAACCAAAAAATTCTTTGAAGTTATTTTCTTTCGTATTTTTTATTAATTATTTATTTACATTTCAAATGTTGTCCCCCTTCCTGGTCCCCCAACCCCATCAACCCTCCCCTTCACCTCTAAGATGGTGCTCCCCTATCTACCCATCCACTCCCACCCCACCACTCTAGCATCCCCCTTCTCTGGGGCATGAAGCCTCCACAGGGCCTAGCACATCCTCTTGAGGCCAGGCAGAGCAGTCCTCTGCTACATGTGTAACTGGGGGTGGGGGTGGGGGAGGAAGGACCAGCCCATGTATGTTCTTTGGTTGGTTGACTTAGTCTCTGGGAGCTCTGAGGGGTCAGTTGATACTGTTTTTCTACCTATGGGGTTGCAATCCTCTTCAGCTTCTTCAGTCCTTTCCCTAACTCTTCTATAAATTTCCTGTACAAATCACCAATGGCTCAGGCCCTAAGATCAACAATTAGCAAATGGGACCTCATGAAACTGAAAAGCTTCTGTAAAGCAAAGGATACTGTCAATAGGAAAAAACAGTAACCTACAGATTGGGAAAAGATCTTCACTAACCCTACCTCTGATAGAGGGTTAATATCCAAAATATATAAAGAACTTAAGAAATTAGACTCCAGAAAACCAAATGACCCAATTTAAAAATGGGCTACAGAGCTAAACAGAATTCTCAACTAAGGAACTTCGAATGGCAGAGAAGCACTTAAAGAAATGTTCAACACCCTTAGTCATCAGGGAAATGCAAATCAACCCTAAGATTGCACCTTATGCCAATCAAGTGCCAATGGCTAAGATTAAAAACTCAGGGGACAGCACATGTTGGCAAGGATGTAGAGAAAGAGGAACACTTCTCCATTGCTGGTGGGATTGCAAACTAATGCAACCACTCTAGAAATCAATCTGGTGGTTTCTCAGAAAATTGGAAATAGTTCTACCTGAAAACCCAGCTATACCACTTCTGGGTGTATACCCCAAAAAATGCTCCACTGTATCACAAGGACATGTGCTCTACTATGTTCATAGCGCCTTATTTGTGATAGCCAGAAGCTGGAAACAACCTAGATACCCCTCAACCAAGGAATTGATACAGAAAATGTGATTCATTTACACAATGGAATACGCTACTCAACTATTAAAACGAGGACATCATGAATGTTGCAGGCAAATGGATGGAACTAGAAAATGTCATCCTGAGTGAGGTAACCCAGACCCAAAATACATGGCATGTATTCACTGGTAAGTGGATATTAACCAAAAAGTTCAGAATACCTATGAAAGAATTCACAGACCATATGAAGCTTAACAAGAAGGAAGGCCCAAGTGTGGATGCTTCAATCCCACTTAGAAGGGGGTACAAAATAATCACAGGAAGAAGGAGGGAGGTACTTGGGTGAGAAAGGGGAGGGGGAGGGGAAAAGGAAGCAGGATCATGTATAGGGGGAGGCAGCAGAGAAGCCCAGAGGGCCAAGAGAATGAATAGAAATATGTAGCAGTGTGGAGTGGGGGACAGGACAACCTCTAGTAAGTCCCACACCCCAGGGAAGTGAGGGGCTCCCAGGAACCAATGGGGATGACCTTAGTCGAAATGCCCAACAATGGGGAGATGGAACCTGAAGAGACCACCTCCAGTAGGTAGACGTGGCCCCCAGTTGAGGGATGGGGCCACCCACCCATCTCAAAGTTTTTGACCCAGAATTTTTCCTGTCTAAAGGAAATACAGGAACGAAAATGGAGCAAAGACTGAAGGAAAGGCCATCCAGAGACTGGCCCACCATGATGCGCACACACACAGGAACAGATGTTAGAGGACCGCCTTTCAGGAGTCAGTACTGGCCCTTCCACTGCGTTCTCTGAAGCTCAGACTTAGGTCCAGGCAGGGTGCGTGGGGGGTTGGGGGTGGGGGTCACACAGCACGGATATTTACCTGCTGAGCCGTCTCACCAGCTCCAACTTCAGTTTTAATTGATGGTGTTTCCTATTCCACCATCTCAAGCACGACATCACACCCATAACAGACCACAGAAAACAGACTGAGTACCTGTGAACTAAACTAGGAGCTTCCTTCCTTCAGTTGACATCTCTTTGGCTGGCAGCATTGTATTCCAATAGTGTATTCCCTTAGTAAAATGACCATGTTGTCATAGAGAAAAATCTTCCCTTAGTAAAATGAGCATGTTGTCACAGAGAAACATCTCAAAGACACCGAAAAATCACCCACAAAGAACAAAAAGTTCCCTCTAGCACATCCTAGTTTGTACATATACATTTTCCAAGGATCTTGTCTGTCGGTCTAACTATATCATCTATCATCATTGATCATCTATCTATCATCTGTCATCTACCAGCCTATCTTCATTATCCTCACCTAGGTATCCCCATCAGTCATCACCTATCATTCAACTACCTACATGCCTATCTGTTATCTCTTCACATCATCTCTATCCATCCCTATCTATCTACCACCTATGTATCATCTATTATCTAGCATCTCTATCATCATCTATATATCAATCATCTGTCACCACTACTAACCCACCTGCTATCTGTCATCTCTGTTATCTATTTATCAGATGTGTGATATTCTAATTATTGGTACCCGTTCACCCAATACACAAATCCTCATAACTTTAATATACCCTTTAAGCTGTTTGTTTGTTTTTTGCTGAAGCATATGAAGAATATTTCAAATCTCCTACAGTAGCATTTTTTAGGAGCCTTCCCCCAATCATTCTGTTCCATGGAAATGTGGAAATGTGCTAACCAGCTATAAGCAGCTAGGTGTGTGATCATTCAGTCTGGTCATGACTAAACTCTGCAAGGGGGTGTGGGTAAAATCCACAGAGCGCTGTGTGCAGGCACCTGTGGCTGCTTTCTGGCAGCTCTGCTACTCCTTTTTTTCACCAGTTTTGAGTAAATAAATAAATTGTATTAGTCATCCAAACACTTGCATAAAGAAGCTTCAAATTTACAAGGCCACTATCACCTCCTGCGCCCTACCTCTGGCGAAACAGGGGTTCTGATATAGTTTTGTGTGTGATCCAGATCTTCAGGCCTTCTAGAGAGTAGAGCCATCAGATCCTACCAAGCCCTATGTCACTCTACTGTGAGTCAGGACAAGGAAGTTGGATGACTCCAGAGTCAGCTTTCCATGTCACAGCAGACATGAGTGAAATGATAATTATTGATCCAACAACCTGAAATGGTTTTTCCTAAGTCTGTAGGGAAATACTGTACAAATGTGTACTCGGTGACTCTTAAATAATACTTATTAATGACTTGGCAAGCCATAACTGCTTGAAAGGAGCCATTAAAGATAAAATGTAATTCCTTTTCAGTTCTTTCATCTGTGACCTTCCTGTTAGAGATTCCCACACCTGTGTGGAGTCAGGCAGCTCCCAGCTGCAAAGGATTCTGAGACAATATCTCCATCAGCTTGCAAATGGACTTTTCTTCTAAAATTCACCAAGTCCCTCACCTTCCTTCCTTTAACATAAGTCATTCCCTTGTGCTGGAGAGATAGGTCAGCAGTTAGAATTACTTGCTGCTCTTACAGAGAACACAGGTCCAGTTCCCAGTTTACAATGGCTTACAACCACCTGTAACTCCATTTCCCTGGGACCTGATGCTCTCTTCTGGCCTCCAGAGACTCCTGCATGCAAGTGGTGCACATGTATTCAGACAGGCATGTGTGTGTGTGTGTGTGTGTGTGTGTGTGTGTGTGTCACCCATACCCACCCACACAATAAAATAATAAATAATTTTTAATTCATTCTCTTAAACGTGTTAAAGATCCACAATTACTTTACTTTGGTCCAAGTTTCCAAATTTATTTCTATATATTTTAAACCGCAGTAGAAGTTTGGGATATTTATTAATACCTGTCACGATTCTACTAAATTTTGATCAACACATTTCTGAAAATTTTTTGTGTCATGAAATGTTTTCACAGTGACTATCAACCACCACCCAACTAGCAAAGACAATAAGCTTGGGTGGCCATCACGAAGCCTTCTGTGTCCTGCTAGATTTTCAGTGGCACTTTTTACCCTGTCCCCTGCTGCACTCAGGGGAGCATACCAAGCTCACACTCCAGCAAAGTCAAGTGTGACTTTTCCTTTCCTAAGCTGGTTCTGCCAAGACACCATAGTGAGATGACACTGTTTAGCTCCTGAAGGACTCACTCTGAGTTACCTTCTTTGTTTTGAAACCTAACCTGGAGAGCGGGACTTCTAAGGCCTACCATGTGTTGCTGGAAGAAAACAGAGAGGTTGAAGTCATCTCCTTTCAATGTGTTGTGACACTGAAGCCTGAAGCCAGAACTAGATTTTTCTTTTCTTTTCTTTTCTTTTCTTTAAAAACCCTTGCAACGTGCCTGCCATGAAGGAAGGAAGCAGACTGCCTCTTTGCTGAACACTCAGACAGGGTGCTGATATAACAACAGTGGACAAGCAGCTGGGAGCTGGGCTGTCAGCCTGTCACACACTGACAAATCTGTTGTTCATATTCAGGCAGGATGCGTGTGTCCACTCGCCACCAGCATCATCCATCTACCACAGGAGGGGGGCTGCGGGCAGCCTGCACCCTGCTGCCTACGGACCAAACACGCTTATTACAATCCTTCGGAAAGCTCGCGACTAAACAACTCATTTGCTTTGTGATGATGGACCAGGCAAATGAGACAAGTAAGATAGCCTGCTCAATTTTTGTTACTCTCCCTTCAAAGTGCCAAGACAGCCTGTATTACCATTTCATGTCACATACATAAAACCATAACTCTAAAGAGCTCCAAACGGCTCTTCTGAAATCTAGACAGGCAAAAAGAAAGAGGGTGAATGTAAGAACTATTCAACCAAAGTATTGTTCTTTGAGGGGAAACATAATTTGGACACAATGTACAGGACACCACAGCCCCCACCCCCTCTTTTTTTTTATTTTTCAGGCAGACAGGCTGAGTTCCAGAATGATCTCTGGCAAATTTCCCCCAGAGCTATCGTATCTATAACACTCTGACTCCCTGTCTCTCTGAAGATCCACTCTAGGCTGCAAAGTCTGCCTGAGATTGAATTTACAATTCCCCAATCACGACATATCTATATTTATATGGCTCTTTGTAAATCAATAAAAAAAATACTTTCTTGTGTGCATTTGGGAAGAATTGAGGGGGAATGTAGAGGCTACTCCGAGTTCCTGGCATAGAGTGGCTCACTGTTTGTTGAGTAAACCTGAGTTTACCCAAACTGTTGAGAAACAACTTGTGATAAAAAGGTTTGTACAGAGTACTACTACTCATTATATAAAAAATTCATCCTGGTTGTGGTTCATTTTCTACAGTAGTACAAGGTGAATGTATTCCTACCTAGAAAAAAAACATTTTGCTTTATTTTATTGGTTTTTGACAAAAGGCCTTTTGATGTAACCTGGGCTAGCCTCAGACTCTCCACTGTAGATTACCTTAGATGCCTAGGAGTGTTGGAAATCTTTGATTCACCTTAGTTATGATATTGCATAGCTTTAAGCAAATGTTTTGCTCTGCTACAACATGTCCCATCTTTTTGTAGGTCTGAATGAGAAGAAAACTGAAAACACTAATCTGTAGTGAGACAAAGACATTAGAAGGGTTGATTCATATTTTAAAAATAATTTACCCTAATAGAAAATAAACCATAAATATTCAGGAGAGCCAAATAATTCTGATCAACTTGCACAATTATCTCAATTAACTCTACACTCTCAAGTTTTAATCTTGTGCTTATTATCAATATAATAATGAGGTAAATTCTTATAAAATTCCTGGGTGCCCTTTATTCTGCCCTAAAACCCTGGTGATTTTTGATTGACAGAAAGATTACCTAATAAACCTCCAGTACAAACTAATTAATCACTTTGAATACAACACTAAATTGGCAGGCATAAAAAGTAAATGAGATGGGTGTTGAGGACCATTTTCAAATGACCTTAGTTGAAAGCCAAGTACAGACCGATTTCATCTTGAGCAGTGAGGGCCAGGTTCATGCTTTCATCCTCTTTGCTCCCACACCTGCCTGTCACTCCCCAATAAGCACTGTCTTGGGCCAGACAATGAAGCAACAAGTCCCTGAATAACTAGTGAAGGGCTGGAATGGAATGCCAGCTACACCTGGCTTGGCCTCTACTGCCCTTGTAGCCTACAGCTTCCTAACAGTGGTCAGTGTAGTGAGCACCGTGATGGGTGGGCTCCTTAGGGGAACACTTTGACTTCAGTTCTGTACCTGAGGCAGGACCCCTCCGGTGCTGCAGTATCAGTGAGTCAGTTACAACAAAGCCTGGCATGCTTGACCATCCGATTGGACTTTAAATGATCTTGTCCTTTAGGTTCTTTTACGAAATTTAAACGTTCAAAGGGAGCCAGCAAGGTGGTTCCATGGGTAAAATCACTTGCTGCTAAAACTGCGGGATCTGAATTCAAGCCTGGGACCCACATGATTAAGGAGAAAACTAACTCTGAAGGTTATCCTCTGACCTCTACATGTCTACACACGTACTCCACCACACATTCATTCATAAACAGGTAATAAAGCACAGAAAGGTACCACCATTTCTACCAGTACAGGGGTTACTTATTCCACTGCTGTCACAAAATATCTTGCAAAACACTCTATAAAGAAGAAAGGAAGGAAGGAAGGAAGGGAGAGAGGGAGGGAGGAAGGAAGGAAGGAAGGAAGGAAGGAAGGATGGAGGGAGGGAGGAGGGAGGGAGGAAGGAAGGAAGGAAGGAAGGAAGGAAGGAAGGAAGGAAGGGAGGGAGGAAGGAAGGAAGGATGGATGGAGGGAGGGAGGAAGGAAGGAAGAGAGGAAGGAAGGAAGGAGGGAGGGAGGGAGGGAGGAGGGAGGGAGGAAGGAAGGAAGGATGGAAGGAGGGAGGAAGGAAGGAAGGAACGAAGGAAGGAAGGAACAGATGGAGGGAGGGAGGGAGAAAGGAAGGAAGGAAGGAAGGAAGGAAGGAAGGAAGGAAGGAAGGAAGGAATGAATTATCTGGCTCACAGTGTGAGGCTAGAGTCCAACAAAGCCAGGAGGTCGTGGGTGGAGCATGAGCTAGGTGTCTGGTCATAATGGGCCCACAGACAGGAAACACAGAAATGCTGGTCCTCAGGTTGCTTTCTGCTTTTTGTGCAGTTGGGGATCCCAGCCCATCACCTACTGTTAGATCGGATATTCCCCTCTCCGCTAAACCTCTCTCAGAACACCCTCACAGACATTCCCAGAGGTGTGTTGACACACAGACTGGAAACCCACTCCAGTTCAGCCTGAAGATTAGCCACACCTAGAAAGCCAGAGATCTTAATAGCTCATGTGCTTTTTGCTCGTTGCTCTAAAAAAAAAAAACCAGAGAGTTGGTTCATCATCAGGTTTGATCATGAACATATAAAGTGAACACTACCCGCCCTCTTTCCCAGCACCTCCTCCGGGCTCACCCCAGCTGCTGTGCTCTGTGGGTTACCTGATCAAAGTGCCTTGGGGGAGATGTGCGGTCCTGCAAGAACAGGAGCGCATTTCCTAGCTTCCTTATGCTCCTCCTGCAGCAAATAACAACTCAAGGGTCACCCGCTATGCAGCTCAAACTGTAGAAATGATCTCTTAAAGTATAGGCTTTGAATATTCAACCTGAAAGAAAGAAAAAGGGATAGACAGACAGACAGACAGACAGACAGACAGATAAATATAAACACTGGCAGTCCTAAGAACCATGTAGTAAGGTATTGGGCTTCTTGCGCCCCACCCTATCTTGAGTCCACCCCAGTCTACTTCCAAGTGTTGGGATGCTGCTCATAGTGGCTTTTGTCCACTGACCTCCGTCACTCATGACTGGTTGTGTGTCCAGTCATGGGATCTCTCAGTTGATTTCCAAATGCACACATGCCTCCTACCAGGCAAGAGGTACATGGAGGAGACATTCATGAGCCCCTAGGATTATTGGATCTCCTTGCTGTATGTCCCCTTCTCTGCCAGGCTGTCTTCTTCCAAGCCACTCCCAGCCCAGCTCGGCTGCTCCTTCAAAGCCCTCTCTTTCCTGTTCCTAGCTGCTCTGAGACAGAAAGGGAGAGCGGAATTATTTATTGTGCGTCTGTTTGAAGTGAAAGGCTTTTACATTTTAATGAGCACTAAATAGGTGCAAGGAAATATTGTTCATTAGCTGTAATCTGCGGAATTGCTTGAGTGAACTTCCTTTGGAGGCTGCTTTAAGCGGCTCACTCAAGTAGAGCAGTTTGTATGGTAATTAAGGGAGCATTTTTCTGTCAACATCTGTGCTGCTATTTATAACAGGGGAGGTGGCTTGCGGCTCCACTGGAGGGCTGGAGGGTGTGGGTGCTGAGAGATGCAGGTGGGATGGCGTGGCAGTCAATGGCGACACAGCCCAGACTTGCAGCCATGACAGGCTCCTTTCTCTGCCTTTCCTCCCATTCAGCCTCGACTAATTCTCAAAGAAATCCACCCACATCCATCGTGGCTACAAGAGCTCTCGCTCTGACATCTCTCCATTAATCACAACCCCCACCTGGCAGCCCAGACAGGGAGAGTCGCGAGGCTGCGGAGAAGCAAGCGCTCTTCAGCTTGGTCCGGTTTTGGTTTTTGGTTTTTTTTTTTCTGTCTCATGTGCATTTTTCCTTATTTCACTCGGGTGTGGCAGCAAGAGGCCAGAATTAGAGCCGTGGCACTTAGGGGGCAGTCAGAGATGACCAGGAAAGAAACACTGAACTGGGCACCCCCCCACCCCCACCCCATCCCTGCTCAGGCGAGGTGAACAGACATCTTTTCTTATCACAATTTGATAGTCCTGGCATGGCCTGCAACAAGCGCGACTCCGTGTCCTTCTGAGATGGCCTGGAGGAGTCTTTATATTCTTTGCAATACCAGAACGACTTGGCCTGCATACCCTCCAACTAGAGCTGAAGGGCTTACCTGGAAAGACTCAGGGGACAGGCTTGTGAGGGCAGAGGACATTCAGCAGGAGGGAGGCCTGGCTGTGCTGAAGTCTGGAGCAGGCAGTGAGTGAGGAGAGGCCAGGACCCTGCAAAGGAGGCTGATGACAAGACCGTTGGGCTGAGATGGTGGCCCAGCGTTTGGAGGGACACAGAGGAGTAAGTCAGAGCATCCCCACGGGTGAGCTGGGAGCAAGGGGCAGAGAGAGAGATGAGGGCGGACAGTTCTGTAAGTGGGTCAGGGGAAGGCAAGTCCCCATCTTCTAGAGGCAAGGAGGAGTTGGGAAAGCAGTAGCTAAGCGCCGCCTCTACTCTTCCGAAAACAGTTGATCCTATCTTTTAAAGTTTTCTCCAGCTTAAGGTAGAACCAGGCAGGATTCTTGAAAAAAGCAGCCATTTTGCCTGACTGTGAAGGTGCAGTCATGGAGGGGCAGGAGCCAAGCATATCCGGCCACTGGAAATAGGTGGACAAATGGACGGACGGCCTCACACACCAGGCTGGGGATCTTACTGCGAGGGAGTTTCTCTGCGTATGCTTCATGCTCTCCTTCCTTTCTATCCTCATTTTCCTTCTTTCCTTTCCTCTATCATTCCTTCCTTCTTTTCTGGCTTTTGAGACAGGGTCTCCTGAAGTTCAGGCTGGCCTTGAACTCCCTATGTAGCAGAGGATGACTCTTACCCTCCAGGCTTCCTCTACCCCTGCCTGCTGCATTCATGGTTGCACACCACCACACCTGGTTGGTGCCGTGCTGGGAATCAAGCCCTGGGCTCCGTGTATCTTAGAGAAGCACACTACCCCCTGAGCTACACCCCCAGTCCCCAAACTCCATGCCTTTTAATTTTTAATACATGGGCATTATTGGGCACAAAATCAATATCTTTTGAGTGAATGAATAAATTATTGAGGATCTGTTGACATCCAGAATGGCTTACAATAAAAATGTGGAGAGTGGTAGTGGCCAGCTCCTCCTCACCTGGGGACCTTTTACTCAGGCGGTGAACTGGGAAAGAATTAACAGTCTTCAAGTAGAATATGCTCTTTCTCATCCCCCCCCAGCCCCCCAGGAACCTCCAATTTTGGAAAAATACATTAAGAAACATCAGGCCTACTGAGAAAATTATACGAGTGTGATGCTTTAAGTGAGAAATGCTCCCCATGGGCTCATGGATGGGAAATTTCGGTCCCCAGGTGATGATGTTGTTTGCAGAGGCCATGGAACTTTTAGGATGTGGCCCCTTGCTGGAGGAAGTGTGTCACTGGGATTGGCTTTGAGGGTTTCAAGCCTAGAAAAATGGCTTCCTGATTGTGATGAAAGATGTGATCTCTCAGCTTCCTGCTCCTGTCACCTGATGTCATCTCCACACCATAATGGCTCCCACTGCTGTGGAACCTTAAGACACAATAAACTCTTTTTTTTTCTTAAGTTGTCTTTGCTCAAGGTGTTTTATGATAGCAACAAAAGTAACTAATACCACAAGGGACTTATTAGATCCTTCTGCATCTCTGTGACCAAAATACTTTACAGAAGCAATGGAAAGTGAGGAAAGTATATTTTGGCTCATGATTTCAGAGAGGATTCAACCTGTCATGGAAGGAAAGGCATGTGCAGTGACTATTCCTGCTTGTCAACGTAACTACATCTGGAATTAACTAAGACCCAAATGGCTGGGCAATTTTTTCTTAGTTGAATGATTAAGGGATTTTTTTTTAAATGGAATAATTTGAAGTGGAAAGACCCACTTCTAATCCAGATCTTTGAGGTGGGAAGATCCACTTTTAATCTGGGCCATGCCTACTTCCAGCAGCCTTATCTAAAGGACATGGAAGAAGGAAGCTTTTGCTCTCTTTCCCTCCCTGCCCTCACTTTCACTGGCAAGTCCACTCCTTCACTTACATTAGAACCCACTTCTTTGGGATTCTGGCACATCCCGAAAAATCACCTAGACATCCAGCCTTGTGAACTGAAGAACTACTGGGTCTTTGGACCTTCAGTTCATAGGCAGCCATGTTGTTGGATTAGCTGGACCACAGCCTTAGCGTATTCTAATACCCCTCCTGCATTATATATAGACAGAGACGGAGACGGAGACGGAGACGGAGAGGGAGAGAGAGAGAGAGAGAGAGAGAGGGAGATGGAGACAGAGAGAGAGACACAGAGAGAGAGAGAGAGAGAGAGAGAGAGAGAGAGAGAGAGAGAGAGAGACGGAGATGGGGAGAGAGAGAGAGAGAGAGAGAGAGAGAGAGGGAGACGGAGACAGAGGGAGAGGGAGACAGAGACGGAGACGGGGGGGGAGAGAGAGAGAGACAGAGAGAGAGAGACGGAGATGGAGACGGAGACGGAGACGGGGGGGGGGAGAGAGAGAGAGAGACGGAGACGGGGGGGGAGAGAGAGAGAGAGACAGAGACAGGGGGGAGAGAGAGAGAGACGGAGACGGAGACAGGGGGGAGAGAGAGAGAGAGAGAGAGAGAGAGAGAGAGAGAGACGGAGACGGGGGAGAGAGAGAGAGAGAGAGAGAGGGAGACAGAGAGAGAGAGAGAGAGAGAGACGGAGACGGAGAGGGAGAGGGAGACGGAGACGGGGGGGGGAGAGAGAGAGAGAGAGAGAGAGAGAGACAGAGACAGAGATTGATTCATTCCATAGGTTCTGTTGCAGAGCCCTGACTAATACAGCATGACTGCAGGAGCATGCCTGTCTATACAGCAGACTAAGAGATAGAAAGAACAGATCATGCCCAATCATGAATATAAATTTTTAAGGCTCATCCACAGCTACCTACTTCTGCCAGTCTGGCCCCACCTCCTAAAGGCTCAATAGCATTTAAAGAATGATACAAGCTGGGGGCTAAGTGTTTTTAAGTAATCGAAACATTAGCCTGTGGGAGACATTCAAACCATCACAGTATATGCGAACTCAACTTCTATCGCACCAACTTCGTAACAACTGAATATCATTCGCCTTATTAAACTCCGTCTTCACTGACAGGAATTGTCATTAGGCGCAGTATTTTATCGCTGTGTTATTTTTGTCTTGATTTTACATGATTATTAAACCATGTTTGAATTCTGTATTTGTCCAAAGGCAATTTCACTTAATGACTCATTTTGAGAAGTCAAATAAAAACAAACAAATGTAATGAATCCCAAGTGACTGAAGATAATTTACACTTGGAGATGCTACAAATAACTCAGATTTTTCAAGTAGCTGCCACATTATTATCCGCTCAGAGTAGCTTCCTTATCATGATCCTTCAATATAAATAAGTTTGGGGAAAAAAAAAT
Source organism: Tokudaia tokunoshimensis (assembly GCA_036184795.1). NCBI lineage: Eukaryota > Metazoa > Chordata > Mammalia > Rodentia > Muridae > Tokudaia > Tokudaia tokunoshimensis. The sequence goes on along the minus strand of BTHU01000013.1, from coordinate 8,096,064 downwards.
CTGTCATCTACTGAATGTCCTTTTCCCCTCTCCATGCTAGTTTTCTGTAACTATAGCAAAGAACCAGAGATAGTCAATTCCGTTTAGACAGGAATGTTTATTTTGTCTCTTATTTTAAGGGTTTCAGTCCATTGCCCCTTAGGCCTGTTGCTCTGGTTCTAGGTTAAGGCAATAGTATAACAAGCTCAATGGTTACGTGCTCACGGTTTGGTGGCCAGCATGTTTAAAGAGAAAGCCAGGGGTTATGTCCCAGGATCCCACTACAACCCAGTGGCACAGTATTCCTCAGGAAATGGCTTATAAATGCTAAGAAGGATGCAACCAAAGAGAACAAGGAACTGACTCAGCCATGGTCCAAGTGTTTTTTAGGTGTTGTCTGGACACCAATCTTGACACAGGAACCTAGGAGGCCGCCTTGCAAGGGTGAAGCCTCTACAACTGTGGTGTCATCTATACGAACTTAAACATTTAATTTTTTGTTCTGTAGAACACATTTCTAACCTATTGATGTGATATGACCCTTATGCTTAAGTGTAACCCAAAGATAGATTACAAATAAACTGTTAGAAAGATATTTTGCAAATTTCCATCACAGTGGTGTCTGAGTTGGGTAGAACTGGGTAGAGAACCTCCTGGGAGAATGGGCATCAGGGACAAGGAAAGAGTATGACAGTGGGCAGGAGGATGGGAGCCATCAAGATCGTGGGTGGCACAGGTCACATGGACAACTTTTCAGAAGAGATTTAACTCTCAGTGAAATTCATAGGTGATGGCTAATCACTGACGGTTTCAAGCAAGAAACACACAAGATTCAGAGCCGTGGAGGAGCAGAGAAGGGGAGGAGGAGCAGAGGGGGGAGGAGGAGCAGAGGGGGGAGGAGGAGCAGAGGAGGAGAGGAGGGGAGGAGGGGAGGAAGAGCAGAAGAGCAGAGGAGCAGAGGAGGGGAGGAGGGCTCAAAGGAAAGGAAACCAGTGGAGAGGTTTCTTTTAAATGAATTATTCTTAGTTTTGTGAAGTTATTGAGGCAGGGAAAGCACACAGACATGATGGCAATCAACCCTTGAGAAGCAGGAAAGACCCTGAGGTAAGAGCACAGGAGTGATGGTTCCTGAGGAAGAGGCAGGCGTTCTGTGGGAGCAGATTCTGCAGGACTGGGTAACGGGTTACGCAGAGTGGAAAGTAGAAAGAATCCATTCCATTCAAAGACTTGCCGACTCAAGGAAGTAAGGCCAACAGCCTCTGTTATACTTCCTGTCACGTAGTCATCTGCTGTAGCTACCCTTGCCGTTTACCAATGAAGAACTGGGTTCCTGAGGAGTATGGAAAACACTAGGTTTACAGCCAGCCCAGAGATTGCTTGCCTATATATTTCACACACACACACACACACACACACACACACACACACACACACACACACTTACTTACATCTGATCTTCTCTGTTGTGTCATTGGGAGCTTTTAGAATACTCAAAAAGTGGGGCTGCATTTTTGACCCGGCAAAGCATTGGTACAAAGCCATGTGTCACAAACATCTTCATCCCCTCTAAAGGAAGCCTGTGCTCCTTAGAAGTCACCCCTCACACCCACATCCCTCCACTGAGTAAACGCAGTGCCTTAACTAAGCTCGCCTCAGGAATATCAATTTAGAGATGCCGGCGGGGTCTCCGAGGGCAACATCTGGATGTGGAGATTAAGGGAGATGCCTGTGCTGGAAATGAGACTTCCAGAATCCCCTATCAGTGGGAGATGCTTGTAAACACAGAATAGACTGAAGACGGGGAGATCTCTCGGCTCTGGAAGAGGCTGACATTCAAGTCTGAATATACACAGGGAAGTGTGGTTTGTGCTGTGTGTGTACCATTCCCCAAGCCATCTGATTACTGATAACCAGATGGACATTGCTGTCTGCAGAAGGCCAGATCTCTGCAACCTTCACTTCCCAGACTGACCAAAGGGAAGAGAGAAGTTATTTATAATCTCCTGCTATCATTTTCTGCAAGTTATCTGTTATATTCTATATTAGAGTATATATGTATATACTGTCTGTTTCTCTCTCTCTCTCTCTCTATATATATATATATATATATATATACATGCACATATATAATATATGTACAAATACATATATACATATATATGTGTATATATATACATATAACGTACACTAGAATGCATATGTCACAAGGGAGAACCATTTAATTGTCATGATGTGAGTTGGTCGACTATCTGTCTACTGTAGAGACTGAGAATCCAATGCCTGCTCCGCCCATGGGCCTGGGTGTTTCAACATCCCAGCTTGATGCTGGAGGCCTGGAGGATTCCCGGAGAGCCAATGCTCTTCAGCCCATGCTGGAAAACCAAGAACTCGGGGACCCAATGTTGGAAATAAAGGACAGAGTAGCCTGCAGGAGTGAAGGCAGGCAGCAGGGCTTTCAGAACTCTGTGTCTGGGCTACAGACTGTAGGTGCTGCCATGCTGAGGGAGCTTTTTCCCCCTTCAGTTAATCCTTCCTGGAAGCCATCTCCGACCCACCCCCAGGCAGACCTCTTAGTTCATCCCACGTCCAAACAAGTTGACAACCAAGTCACACCCGTTAAAGAAAATTTTAAAATATCAGATCTTCCCCCCTCCTCCTTTTTTTCTTACCAGTGAGTTCTAAGTCCCCAAGCCATGGTCAGATCTCATTTCTCTTCCTGGTCTCAGTTGGCCTCAGTACGTATGTGGCAGCAGGAGAAATTAATGTCTGCTCATGGGGAAGGAGAAGTCTCTACTGAGTCACTGATATAACATATAACCCTTATATTCATTCCTCATGTGTGGCAGGCTTTCCCTGGGGAGACACAACACATGTCTACTCACCCCAGAAAGGGAACCCCACCAGATCAAAGTAGGGTTGCCCCGAAGTCCAATTTGTCAAACTAAGGAGTTTTTATAGGGGTTCCTAACAGGCGTATGTGGGGGGTACATATGGGGTACAGGAGCAGGGGTGACTCGAAGCAGCAGCTGCATTACTGAAAAGGTCACCCAGCAGGGTGATGGCTCCTGATGCAGCCTTGGTGCTTTCTACACAACTTCCAGGCAACTGGACAGTTTGAGCATCTCCTCTGCTGCCTGGCTGGTTTGTCACATCCTCAGAACGAACTGCTCCCCTTCACAGGACTGGTGCAGGGCCCTGGAGAATCTCCCAAGTTCTTCCAGATGCCTTCCTTTCCATACCTCCTACTTCTCATGAGCCTCTCCCTCCCCTCTAGAGGGAATATTTCAGCTCAGAGGAATTCACTCCCGTTTATTCACCACTCAAAGTAATAACAATAACAATCTTAATAATCTCAGATATTTTCCTATTGTATACTTACAATATATACTCATATTATTGACAACTTATAAAGCAAAGTTTGATTGCTCGTAAAAATCAAAAGCAGCTACATAGAGGGCTGGAGAGGTAGCTCAATGGTCAATGTTCTTGTAACATTCCTAGTACCCACGTAGCAGCTCACAGCCATCTGTCACTCCAGTTCCAGTGGATCCAACCCCTTGTTCTGTCCTCCATGGGAACTGCATGCATGTGGTACACAGACACACATGCAAGTAAAGTGCACATAAAATAAAAATGAATAAATCTCTAAAAAAAATTCGAAGCGGTTATGTAGATTTCTAATAACACCACTATTTGTCAAAACCAATTCCTTTTATGCTTGCCTTAACCAGTTGCTTTTTATAATGTACGCTTTAGTTCATTTAGTGCAGAATCATACGTATCAAAGTACTCTCTTCAAATCTGCGAGAGGGAATTGCCTTCACTGGCTTTGTGATCAATTTGATCACGTAGATCTTATAAATAAGACACTGTGTAATAAATGCTTTGAGGATGTTTTGTTGTAGATTTATACTATTTATGTGCTGGTATGTGCATTTGTCTATGCGTGTGTGTGTGTGTGTGTGTGTGTGTGTGTGTGTGTGTGTGTGTGTGTGTGTGTATGAGTGCAATACACATGGAGGCCAGAAGAGGGCATCAAATCTACTCAAGTTGGAGTTACAGGCAGTTGTGAGTCACTGGGTGACTGGGAACCAAACTCTTCAAGAATAGAAAGTGCTCTGCTCCTAACTGCTGAGTCATCTCTCCAGTACTTTTATTTACTTATTTTTAGATTGTTTTACATTTTAGCCAGTTCGCACAACTATATGTGAAAAAGATAGGTTTGACAATGATACTTGACATTTATTATGCACAAATGCATTATCTGCCAAACTTCTGTAACCGTGAGCTAAGGTATCTAACCTAATCCAGGTGCCACTGAGCTGCCACACTCAATCTAACCTAATCCAGGTGCCACTGAGCTGCCACACTCAAAGGTAGCATTAGGGCTGGCGGGGCATATTTTGGTACTTGATGAACATTTGCCTTCGAATTAAAACGTAATGCATGCTGCCGGTATGCTGTGTGTATTAATCAGCTCCTAAAACACACCCCAGAGTGATTTTTAGCACATGTATGTAATAGCTTTGTAAGTTCCCAATCAGTTTTAATGCAGCTTCTCCAACTATTTTTTTTTTCTGAAAACTGCCCTTTCCAGCCCTCAACACACTCCTTAAGACATTCACAGCTGGAATATAAAAGACAATTAGAACAACTTCATCAGATGGCTCACCTCTGCTGTTGGTGAAACATTTACATGAATGTGTAGCTAGAGAAATTAAAGCCCTCACTGAGCAGCCAAGAAGCGCTGCAAACTGGCTGAGAGGTGGGGCGGAAGAGGCTACTTAGAAAGGCATTTTAAGAACTTTAGCCAAATGCTTGTCTGCAATAACGCCGAGCTGAAGAGGGGATGCGACAGAGGGCCTAAAAGAGTTCAAAAATATTTGCACGAGAAATGTTAAAAGTTGGAACTTAAAAGAGATGAGGCTCCGAGGACAGCCCAGCGTCAGAAGCGGCATGGCTAAGGACCCCACATTGCTTGAGCTGTAACCACTCCGATTCCTACAAACCTCTCCCTTTAGAATAGAGTTGCCCACAAATGCCTCTCATGGCGCAGGCATACACCAGGGACAATTTCTTTTATTCTTTATTCTCTCTCTCTCTCTCTCTCTCTCTCTCTCTCTCTCTCTCTCTCTCTCTCTCTCTCTCCCTCTCTCTCTCTCTCTCTCTCTCTCTCTCTCTCTCTCTCTCTCTCTCGGGGATTGATGTGCTGTAGGGGAGGGCAGCCCATTTGGAACCATTTCATGCAGCAAAGCTGGCCCTGGAAGTCAATGGAATCGGTGGGTAATAAAGCGCATCCCCGGAAGGAAAGGTCTGGATAGGAGCTCAGCCCTTCTAGCTGGCTGGAGCAACCCTCCTGAGACTGATGGGAAGATCAAATAAATTACTGTGTCTGTAGAGTACAAGAGAATCTGTAAAAAGTAAATGCTTTCTTTATGCTAACTTTTTTTTTTTTGAAACAGGGTTTCTCTCTATAGCCCTGTCTTGGAACTCACTCTGTAGACCAGGCTGGCCTCGAACTCAGAAATCCACATGCTTCTGCCTCCCAAGTGCTGGGATTAAAGGCGTGCACCACCACTGCCCGGCTACACTAACTTTTAAAAGTGTTTTAGGGCCAGTGAGACAGCTCAGCAGGAAAAGGTGTGTGCCCTTCAAACCTGAGGGCCTGAGTTCAAGGCTCGAATAGTTGAAGGGCAGGATTGATGTCAGCCAGTTGTCCTATGACCTCCACATGAGCCCTCTAGTAAGTAAATACATAAATAAATAAATAAACGCAATACAAGGTTCTAAGATCATATGTATTAATTCTTTGAGAATTTTACACATTGTATTTTTTGTTGGCAAATTCTATATTAAGAGCATACTGAGAGAAATTAGTGAGCAAAATTCCTATCATAGTTATGCTGAGAAAAGAACAAAGTGAAAATAATTATGCAGGGTGATTTGTTTTGGTAAAAAGGGTGCCTCAGAACCCACCAAAATGCCCCCGTCTCTTATCCCTGTCATAGGTGGTAGTCCTGTTTTGTCACATTGGTGGAAACTTGTCTTCGAAACCTGATGCAATTGTCTAATTGGTGCAGAAGGGAAGAGGAAAGTTCTAGAAACCTGGGCCCATGTCAGGCTGATTACCTTTGAGAGAACAAAAACATCTCTCCCAATTATTACACAGTCTGAAATTTCTGCCCCAAAATGATCCCATGTGGTCAGATCTTGACGTATCTTGTCACACCCCTATAGCAGGTCCCGGGGGGGACTCATCTCTCTCTTGCCTTATGTAAACTGTTTGTTTTGTGCATCACACTGGAAAAGTGTATTTTGTTCCAAGCTTTGGTCACCAATTTCATCACTGCTTATACTTTGAAGCCCTCAAAGGCAGAGACTAGATTTATTAGGCAGATAGGTCAGCTTCTGACCTCCAGACACTACTGTGTATAAGTAGACTAATTTCTGGCGTTTGCTAACGATGTACATTAAAAAAAGAACCCTAAGATAATTTGTCAGCCTGTAAGTAAATAAAAATATCTAAATACACTTCCTAACACCTTCAAAAGTCATCATGGTGACTTGCTTTTGTGGGAAAGAAGTAAATTTCAGGTGCTAGACACTGGGATTTTCTGAAGTTTTCCAGTAAATACTGACAAACAATGACCTCATGACTTTGTAATTCCCAACTCTCTCTTCACCAAGGTCAAACACTTATAGGAAGAATTGTATGATACTCATGTACATAGAAAGCAATTGGTAGCATTCAGGGCAGATAGGAAAAGCATGTGATTTATACTGGCAAAGAGCCTGCAATATACTTGATTTGATAAATAGATTATATATATACATATATATAAATAAATATATATATATATAATAGAATATGTATATATTGAGAAACTAAACTTTGGGTTCACACTCCATATGATAGAACCTGACCTATGTTTGAACTCAAGGCCGGTACCTAACATTAGTTTCCAAGTTACCCCCCAACAAAACCTGAGCCTAGCTTCAGTTCTTAGGCTAACCCCAACAAGACCTGCATTTCCAGATTAATCTCCCCCAACAAACCTGCATCTAGCACCCGTCTCCAGGTTATTTCCCCCAACAAATTTGCACCTCCCAGTTACAAGCCTGTCCTGCCTATCAACCACCAATTAGGAAGAAATCAGAAGTTAAGTTTACAGTTTGGCTCCCAGTACTAGCCAATTATGCTAAAGGCCACAGTAGCACACCAATTAGATGCTTGCCAGGCTGGAAACACTTACCCCTTGCTTGCCATTTTCTATAAAACCTTGAGTGTTCTATGCCCTTTTCCTGCAGATCGGCGGTGGTCAAAGGTCGAGCTGGCTCCAGTAAAGACCCTGGTGTGATTGCATCAGATTGGCTCCTGGCTGGTCTTTTGGGGATCACGAAATACTTCCTTGACACTGCAATATATTTATATTACTTATATTTATATTTATTTATATTTATGAGTGTGTATGTCTGTCTGTGTGTCTGTGTGTGTATCTGTGATAGATAGATAGATAGATAGATAGATAGATGGCAAATGATAATAGAAGATAGATGATAGCTGGATGATAGATAAATGATATATCAGAAAGATAAATAGATGGCATATGGAAAATTGAGAGATAGGTGATGACGAGATGCCCAATAAGCTGGTGATAGATTCCCAGAGTCTACAGCAGAAGACCACGTACCACGCATGCCTTCTTCCTCCCCACCAGTTCTAGTCAGTGCCTCTGGGCTCAGGAGCTCTCTTCTCGACACTTGCGTTCATAGAGACCTTATCAGGATTCTCAAGATAATACCTACTTAGAACCCATGGTTATATTCCAACCCTAACAAAAGGAGAAGAAACTCCCAAGTCTCAGCAGGATATGTAGCGCCTTTCTGGCGTGTTCTCCCATGTCACTTCCTCTGGCTTTTCTTTTCTTTTATCTGTTTTTATGTTTGATTTTGCTTTTTGAGACAGGGTCTTGCTGTTTACTCCTGACTGGTCAAACTTTGTTGCTCAGGCTGGCTCCAGACTCCTGACCCTGCCTGAGCGTCTCAAGTGCCAGGACAACAGTGCCTTAGGTGACAGCAGTACCCTTGTGCCCGGTCCATCCCTTCTGCAGCTCTTCCTCCCTCTCCCATGAGACACACCGGTGCTTCTCTGTGCAATGGATTTCCTTGAGCTGGGCTGTAATCAAGTGTTTGCCTTGTAGCAAGACTCGCAGTTCTTGGACACGGAAGCTGAGATTTTATCTCACGTTTTTACCTAAGAGTTCTCAGATCACTGAATATAAAGTCGTTGTCCCTTGACTATTGTTGAAGGGACCCAGAGCACAGGACAGCATTTTATAGAAGATTCAGTTGAGGTAGTTGTTTAATGAATGACTGTGGGCTAATTTTTGAAGTTTTTAGATCTTTTTGCTCTTAAGTATTGTTGGTTCTGGCTTGTGTCAAATATCTAGCTTTCTTCTATCTATTAAGTTGCTCAGCAGATGTTATGACCACTTTGATAATAAGAGTTGGGCTCTTTCTAGCTAGAAATGTGTCTCACATAAAGGAAACTTCCAAATCCAGATCATACATTTTGCTGTTATCCCAGCTATTGTGATAATAATTCAAGGTTTATGATTTATGAATCTCTTTTCACATTCAAATTTCTGATAATATCTTCCTACAGAACCCTTACAACAGCCATTTTTACTGCCTTGAAATAAGTAAGGAAAACTTTTTTTTTTTTTAACAAAGAGATACACTCTGGGTAATAAACACATGCCCCAGAGTGGTGACCTTGAGATCCCTTGGTTCAGTTCAGTTCTGATGCCACAGTGTTGCAGATTTGTATATTGTGATGCAAGTTCCCATGGCTATGATGTTTCATTATCATTTGTACTTCTGAAAAATTTCATACTTTGTTTCCAAGTGTGTGAATTGAAGTACCTGTGAGGTACCTCAGAGAAGTAACTGAAGACTCACTCTATCTCCTAGGAGTATCTCTGAGGAGAGAAAGGAAGCTGAGCACATACTGGATATGAAAACATCACCATCTGAAAAAAAATGCTTTAAAAAATTGCCCAGTCTTCTCTCTGAAGTCTGCTGAATATATATGCACTGAAGATCTCAGTTAGTTAGGGCTGAAGGCTACAGAGGGATCAGAAGTAGGAAGGGGCACCAGAAAGCAAGGATATCCTTTTCTACTTTTGAGATCACTTAATAGAGCCCGATCACACACAGTTAGCAACAAGTGTTGACAGGGATGAAAAGGAAGGAAATCCCCATCTCTCTTCCCCCTCCTCTCTCTCCCTCACACCCACATAAAACACCAAAATAACAATTGTAAACAGCCTCATCTCTCTTATATTTTCCTTTTCTTTAGATTCATCTAGCCTCAATAAATGTAATCCCAGGCACTTGTAGTTTTCTAGCAATAACGAGGAGTAGGAGGGGGATAGGAAACATGATTCTTCTTATTAGAAGAAGTTATTAGACTGGAACACTGGAAAGCTGGCTAGCATGTTAGCATTTGCTGCTGTTTGTTAATCAGGGGCTGCTGGGATCTCAAACCTAAGATTTACTACATGCACATCCTCAGAAGGTTGGACGATGAACAAAATAAGGGTAGGCATTGCCTGGGAGACAGCCTCATGAGAATGCTTTAAAACCTAAGCCACTTCGTCCTCTTCCTCTTCTTCCTCCTTCTCCTCCTCCTCCTTCTCCTCCTCCTCTTCTGTTCTCTGCCTAGAGCTTGTATTATAAATTTCTGTTAGTCACGAAAGATAACCAAATCTTGTAAAAAAAAATGTATTTGTGACGTCAACCTTGGAGCATCCATATCTAAAACGTAAGACATAGAATGATGAAGACAACCGTGGAGATGCTGTGGGACACAGGAAGGAAGATGGTGGCTGTAGCCAAGCTGGGGATAGGACACAGAGCACAGGTGCCACTCTCAGGTGACATACCAGAGGCAGGAGTGGACTGCACACTTGCTGAACATCTCTGATTTGGCACCCCTTTCCAGGACCCATTCTAGCCACAGTCTTAACTGCAGGCAGATATGTGCAGCCCAAGGGGCTGTAGAGATGCCCTAACTGTTAAGAGCTCTTCTAGGGGCTGGGAGTTCAGTTCCCAGTGTTCACATGGTAGCTAACAAGCCTCTGTAAGGCCATCCCCAGGGGATCTGGTGCCCTTTATTGGCCTCAGTGGGTACCTTCACAAATGTATACACACACACACACACACACACACACACACACACACACACAGAGAGAGAGAGAGAGAGAGAGAGAGAGAGAGAGAGAGAGAGAGAGAGAGAGACAGAGGCAGAGACAGAGAGACAGAGGCAGAGACAGAGAGACAGAGACAGACTGAATAAAGATCTATGAGAGGATCCAAGCAAGAGGGCAGGTGGGTAAGAGGAGGATAGTGGTAGACAGTGAGGAACTTCTGACCAGAGGGTGTCTGTGTACTTCGTGGAATTGCTCTTGGCCTGACAGAGAAGATGAGGCTTCCTTATGATGGAGAGGGAAAGTAGGTTGAGGCTAAATCCACCCCACATCATAAGGAAAGTTTTAATCTCCATCATATCTTCACACATCTCCTGCAAGGACAGTCAAGAATATAACCTCAGCAGACATTAAGTACCTGGATGGCTCAACTGTGGAGATCCTTGGGAGGCAGCACACAGAGTCAAAGGCAGAGAAGTGTTATTGTCTCTAACTACACCGTGCCTCACGACATCAGCTTGAGCAAGGATCTTGTACATTTGAGGAAGATCTATAAAACCCTACTAAATTCAACAGCAAGGAGACCCCACGTTTTTCCTCTTTCACAGATCCTGGTGTGTCACTACCTTGTTTAAAAACACCATTGCTTTTAACAAGCTCAGAAAACAATATAAGCCCTATGATTTGCTCAATATTTAAATTACTTTTATGTATTTATATTTGATACTAAAAACAACTTGAAATTTGATATAATAAAATATAGTATAAATTTAATATAATTAAATTAATATAACTACATTTAATGATTAAAATGTTTGATTTTAATTAAAGAGTATTTTCTAGAGCAGAGAAATTTTTGCCCTTTACCAAGCTATTTATCAAAGCATTCACTAGATCTGAAATATCTACATTTTAAGATACTTAAGAATCATTTTTCATTAAATAAAATATAAATGTATATGTTATAATAAAAGATGTTGACATGAGATATGTACACCATTATAAAGTACAATTAATATCACTTCAATGTACTTGCATTAACCACAAAGGTAGCTTTGTAGAGTGGCTTTTTAAAAAATTAATTGGCAAAGATCTTTTCCCAGTTTGTTGGTTGCCGCTTTGTCCTTTTGACAGTGTCCTTTGCCTTACAGAAACTTTGTGATTTTATGAGGTCCCATCTGTCAATTCTTGATCTTAGAGCATAAGCTATTGGTGTTCTGTTCAGGAAATTTTCCCCTGTGCCCATATGTTCAAGGTTCTTCCCTAGTTTCTTTTCTATTAGTTTCAGTGTGTCTGGTTTTATGTGGAGATCCTTGATCCACTTGGAATTGAGCTTAGTGCAAGGAGATAAGAATGGATCGATTTGCATTCTTCTGCATGTTGACCTCCAGTTGAACCAGCACCATATGTTGAAAAGGCTATCTTTTTTCCACTGGATGGTTTTGGCTCCTTTGTTAAAGATCAAGTGACCATAGGAGTGTGGATTCATTTTTGGGTCTTCAATTCTGTTCCATTGATCTACATGCCTGTCACTATACCAATACCATGCAGTTTTTAACACTATTGCTGTGTAGTACAGCTTGAGGTCTGGGATACTGATTCCCCCAGAAGTTCTTTTACTCTTGAGAATAGTTTTAGCTATTCTGGGTTGTCTGTTATTCCAGATGAATTTTTGAATTGCTCTTTCTAACTCTATGAAGAATTGAGTTGGGATTTTGATGGGGATTGCATTGAATCTGTATATTGCTTTTGGCAAGATGGTCATTTTTACTATATTAATCCTGCCAACCCATGAGCATGGAAGATTTTTCCATCTTCTGAGATCTTCTTCAATTTCTTTCTTCAGAAACTTGAAGTTCTTGTCATACAGATCTTTCACTTGTTTGGTCAGAGTCACACCAAGATACTTTATATTGTTTGTGGCTATTGTGAAGGGTATCATTTCTCTTATTTCTTTTTCAGCCTGCTTATCCTTTGAGTATAGGAAGGCTCCTGATTTGCTTGAGTTGATTTACCAACCCTACATCCAATATATACAAAGGGCTAATATCCAATATATACAAAGAACTCAAGAAGTTAGACTCCAGAGAGCCAAATAACCCTATTAAAAAATGGGGTACAGAGCTAAACAAAGAGTTCTCACCTGAAGAATATCTAATGGCTGAGGAGCACCTAAAGAAATGTTCAACATCCTTAGTCATTAGGGAAATGCAAATCAAAACAACCCTGAGATTCCATCTCACACCAGTCAGAATGGCTAAGATCAAAAACACAGGAGACAGCAGTTGTTGGTGAGGATGTGGAAAAAGAGGAACACTCCTCCACTGCTGGTGGGATTGCAAGCTGGTACAACCACTCTGGAAAGCAGTCTGGCAGTCAGAAAACTGGGCATGACACTCCCGGAGGATCCGGCTTGCAGTAAGGGCACATGCTCCACTATGTTCACAGCAGCCTTATTTATAATAGCCAGAAGCTGGAAAGAACCCAGACGTCCCTCAACAGAGGAATGGATTCAGAAGATGTGGTATATTCACACAATGGAATACTACTCTGCAATTAAAAACAATGAATTCACGAAATTCCTAGGCAAATGGTCAGAACTTGAAAATATCATCCTTAGTGAGGTAACCCAATCACAAAAGAACACACATGGTATGCAGTCACTGATAAGGGGCTATTAACCCAGAATCTCAGAATACCCAAGACACAATTCACATATCAATAGATTTCCAAGAAGATGGAAGGAGAGACCCCTGGTCCTGGAAAGACTGGATGTAGGGGAATGCCGAGACAGAGAAGCGAGAGGGGGTTGAATGGAGAAAAGAGGGAGGGAAGGGAGCTTATGGGACTTTCGGGGAGGGAGGAAACGGGAAAGGGGAAATCATTTGGAATGTAAATAAAAAAATATAGAAAATAAAAAAATAAATTAAAAAAAGTAATTGACTTCTGATTATAGAATAAATATACAGGTGTTAACAAAAACCACAGCAACTTGCTAATTTTTTTCTTATGTGAACAATTGTTATGGTTCAAAATAGTCCAATCACCTTAGAGAGGTAGTAAAATGCCTTCAATTCATAGAGATTTGCTTCATTTCCTAATTCCAGTTGCTAGACACCTCACAGTCAGATCTCATCATATTTCCTTTCGTTAAAAAAGCTCCAAGACTGGAGAGACAGCTCAGGAGTTTGAGCACTTGGTGCTCTTGCAGAGGACTTGGGTTCAGTTCCCAGGGCCTGTGTCGGATGGTTCGAGAACACCGGAACTCCTCCAGGGCATCTGATGCTGCAGACCTCTGAGGGCTCCTGCACCGCATTACCTATACATAATTTAAAATAATAAAACAATAAATCTTTTTAAAAGAAGAAATGTAAGTATTATAGGAAAAGAGAAAATTGGAAGTGTGAAATAGAAACTGCCAGTGTGTTAAATGGTGTTTGTTGAATAATACCAAACTATGTGTCTATAGTTATCTATGTATCTATGTATCTATCTATGTCTCTATGTCTCTAGGTCTCTATGTCTCTATGTCTCTATGTCTCTATCTATCTATCTATCTATCTATCTATCTATCTATCTATCTATCTAGTTACCTATCTATCATCTATCTATCCATCTCAGTAGCCCTTAAAGGACACGTCCTCAAGTCAATGAGCTCTTGATACAAGACATATATGAAGGAAAGGAAAAACCTACAGGAAACACAGTCACTGGGCAAGTGTACACTCCTTTCAGTCACGGTTGCTTCTAGAATTACACCCTGAGCATTAACTACTCCGCTAAATGTAATTTCTGAGCAGCTTGGCTATGCTGGGACCAATAATGTTCCAGCAGATGTTAACAGTGAGGGGATTTAAAGATTGCAGAGTTTCACGGGTGCAGTAAAGCTGCGGTGGGAACAGAAATATTACCAGAGCCGTTCCATTCCGAGTGCATTCCTGGTTACTGACAAGTGATACATGACTGATGGTGTGGTCCAGGGGACTGGGACTTTGTACTTACTGGTCAGCAGCATATTAATCCCATAAATTAAACAAAGTTTTATGGATTCCTCGTTCCTTTGCAGTCTGATCTTCCTCGGAGGGCCTTTGTTTCATGTTAATTTCGTCATCCAAGCTTTGTTCAGCCACACTGTTCTCTTTAAGCAGAGTGGAGCCTCACTCCGGGCTCCCTGCCTGCCACAAATCCATCCCTATTATTTTTTAATCTTGGTGTTATCTCCAAGTGGAACTTTGGGAATACCTCCGTGTGTTTTACGATGAACACCATCAGACTTAGCACTTTTTATGTAAGTCGCCATAATGGCCTAAAAGGAACAATTTTATAATCTCTAAAATGTAGATAAGTTAAAAACTTAGCCATACGGCATTGTCCCTCCTGGGGAAGAGTCTGAACAGGGTGTTCAGCCGTCCCTGAGAACACAGGAGAACGGACACAGCACCTTTTACATCCTGCAGTGTGAATGCCAGCTCTTTCAATAGGGCAGTCAGCCACAGGAAAATAATAACTCCCAACAGGCTGAACATCTTGTGTCCAGCTCACCATGAGGAACCACAACAGTCGGATTAGGAGGCCGTTGGAAGCAGGAGTGAAGTTGTGGGCAGTGGAGACAGCGCATCAGTTGGGAGCACAGTCATGCTGCAGAGAACTTCAGTTTGATTCTTCTTTTTTTTTAAGATTTGTTTACTTATTTTATGTATATGAGTACACTGTAGCTGTACAGACGGTTGCAAGCCATCCTGTGGTTGCTTGGAATTGAACTCAGGACATCTGCTTGCTCCAGCCCAAAGATTTACTTATTATTATATGCAAGTACACTGTAGCTGTGTTCAGACACTCCAGAAAAGGGTGTCAGATCTTATGACGGATGGTTGAGAGCCACCATGTAGTTGCTGGGATTTGAACTCAGGACCTTGGGAAGAGCAATCAGTGCTCTTAACCACTGAGCCATCTCACCAGCCCTTCAGCTTGATTCTTAACACCCACTGGGAGCGTCACAACTACTTGTAACTCCAATGTTTCTGACCACCAAGTGCACCGTGCCCTTCTAAGCACACACACACACACACACAAACACACACACACACAGATACACACACACAGACATGTATACACACAGAGGCATGAGCACATGCACGAGCACGTGTGAGTACACACACCACACTCATAGGCAGGGACTCATACACATTTACAAAATGAGTTTTGCTTTTATTGTATATCCAAACTAGCAACATTAACAGAAAGGTAAGCTGTATTAAAGCTAGACGTACTGATGAACCAATAAGTGTATGTCTATACTTATAACAGACATACAGTTATTCATATGTAAATACATCTTTCTTTAGTTTGGATATACAATAAAGAACACAAGAAAGAAGCTTTAAGTCTCTGGGTCCCCATTCCAACACACTACACCATTAAGACCATGCTGCTTCAGTTCCTAAGTGATATGCAACACAGAGACATTTCCACTTAAACATCTGGGGTGAGCCAAGATACCTTGCCCTCTTCCTTAGCCCAGACTTATGTGACTCATGGAGATGCTTCTCCTGTTACTAGGGGACTACTGGCTTGAGGGTGTGGAATATTTTGTATCTTGTTGGCTCCTGTCCACTTGGACTTTTAAGGGCTTTGGGACAGCCAAACTTCCTGTCTCTGCATCTCCACAGTTGGAGTCATAGATGCCCCTGACACTCAGCATTTGTGTGTGTTTACTAGGGATCCACTTGAACTCAAGTCCTCATGTCCTGCCTGAACCATTGTCCCAGACTCTGCAAAACAACCTTGTTGGCATCACTTTCAGACACATGCAGGCAGGGCTCCTGTGGGCCTGTGGGCGTGGCTGCAAATGCCTCTGGCATGGAGTCATTCATTTAAGGACCCTTAAGAAGATCTTACTTCCAATACATTCCCACACTACTGTAGAGCGTAGGAACAGCAGGCACCATGAGCTGATGACATGGAAGTGGAGAGAGCAGAGCGGTTTTAATTTTCTTGCTGGTGCTATTATCTTTTAAGTCCTAATAATATCACTCATGCTCAGGCCCTGAGCCTATAAATCTGTACATGTTCAGTGAGCAATCCAGAAGTTTCCCTCGGCCGTGTGAGGCCCTGATAAAAGCAAACAATACAGCTCCGGCCTCTGCTTATTAAGAAAGGAGACACCCACACGGCCCGACGCTGCAATCCTTTTTATTTTGATGGTACTATTTCACTGTCTATCGTAAACTTAGCGAAGCAGGCTTTCTCTATCCTGCCCTCCTTTTATTGGATATAAATCACCCCTGACAGGAAGTTTTATGCCTAAATCCGTTTACCCCTTGCTGGTAGTCTTTAAATTAATATTTATAAGCTGAAAGAGGCCTAAAAGGGTGCAGCAATATAATAGCTAAATGCTTCTGTTGGGCTTGCATTGATTCCCACCTCCTAGACCATTAACACCTTTTAATTACTTTCAATCTTAGCATCTATCACCAGTCCCATCCCGTGCCCACAGATCGTGGCCTTTGGTGGAGTGGAAGTGGGCAAAACGGGGTTCATAGCAGGGTTTATAATGGTATAGCTTCTGTCAATAGGTGGTTATTGTTGTCATTCTCTCTCTCTCTCTCTCTCTCTCTCTCTCTCTCTCTCTCTCTCTGTGTGTGTGTGTGTGTGTGTGTGTGTGTGAGAGAGAGAGAGAGAGAGAGAGAGAGAGAGAGGTCACAGCTTAGGTGTGGAGATCAGAGAACAACCGTGTGTATCAGTCCTTGCCTTCTACCTTGAGTGAGACAAGGTCTCTTTGTTGAGTAGAGTGTACATTCCTGGCTTTCTGCTTTTGGGGGGTCTTGTCTCCACGTTCTAAATCTCTCTGTCACAGACCTCTGTCATTACAGGTCCCTCCCCCTATCCTACCTGGAACTGTGTCTGGCCTTTATGTGGGTTCTAGATCCAGAACTCAGGCCCTCATACCCCAGCCCTTTACCCACTGAACAATCTTCCTATGTGCACAGGTAACTTGGAAAGGTTTTAGTAGGCAATTGGGGGAGGGGCACGGAAATGAGAGTTGATGGGTGCTTGAAACAACGGCTGAGAAATAATTCAAATCATGTCATGATGGACCTTTGTAATTTCCATATTGAAGGACATTTCTTAAAATTATCTCCAAATACAAGATTACATATTTCTTAAAATTAAATACAAGATTACATTGCTAATGGCTGGATTTTAACTTACAGCAGTAATCTTGGCCACAGAACAGGCCTTGCTGGTTCCACAACTCCATCCTGTGTGGCTGACTACTCTTAGCTGCCTCTGCTCTTCTGGCCTCTTCCTGCTTACAGATGTTTTTTTCAGGAGTATATACTACTCTTTCTAGCCTAGCCATAGGATTCAGCAGGGTGACCCCAGCCCCTGAGCCTGGATCTTGAATGGTCTCAGTCAGTCAAGGGTTAGGCATGGGGATGCAGTGTGATTCTGGACAGGAGACAAGAGGGACAGCAGAAGAAGTGGCTTCTGAGAAATGTTTCCTTGGGTTCAAGAGCACCATTAAAGATGGTCCTTGGCTCACTGTCCCATCGGGAATGGAAATCACCTTCTTGCTACTGTCAAAGGAGCCGAGCTGAGGTCAGATCCAATTCCTAGAAGAGGGCAGAGCCAGTGGAACTTAGGAAGGCAGAGTTGCCGCTCCAACTGTGACTTCTTGCTCTCAATAAGGAAGCAATTTATTTATTGGTCACACCAACTAGTCTGTGTTCTCTGATGTTTGTATCCAAAGCCCACAATCATCTTTAGAGGGACCTGTGACTTCTGACTCCTGAAGCAGGGTTCCAAGGGTTAAATCAGCCTGCCCCTTTGTTTACCTCTTGCTCAAGAGTCAGGCTTTTTTTGTCACCAAGCTCAGGGGCACCTCTCCACTCACTTCTGGGTTCCCTTACCAGTGACTCCTGCCACCTCCCTGAGACTTCTCCCTTGATTTCTTTGTCTGTGTAAATTGGTGCCCCTCCTCCAGCCTCGTGTTAGTATAGTTTCTGTAGGAAGCTGAAATAAACAGGTATGTTCATATAATAGATCTTCTTTTATTACTTATTTGACTTGGAAAATACAGGAACTAAATCTGCTAAGTAATATGCACCATCCTTCTGGATAATGCTGCCTTCTGTCAAATGCAAACTGTGATGTGGAATAATGAGATTGGATTTCGGATGTGGCTCCAAAGGCCATGAAAAAAAAATTAGTGTCAAAGTTTTGTGAGTGATAGTTGCTTGCTTAGGCTAGGATGCTAACCTCCAAGGGGACTATGTGGTAGAGAACAACACTGCTTAATATATTTTAATTTTGGTTGTGTGCTTTGTTGATAACAGTTCAAAATTGTCCTTTAGTTACTGACTTTCATTTGTTTGTCAATGACATTACCAGCTCCACTGGGAATTCCCTAAGATTAGACAGAGTTTGGACCACCTCTGTTAAAACCAGTCAGGAGAACCAGGTGTGGTGACTCATGTCTAAGATCCCAAGATGTGAAAGGCTGAAGTAAGCTCTGAGCAGAGGCACATTTATTTCAAGGCTATGTTGGGCTACACAGCAAGACACTATCAATCAATCATCAATCAATCAAACAAACACACAAACTAAACTAAAACCAAACAAAATTTAAAAATTAGTAAAAATTCATTTTTTTTTCAAGTCCCAACACAAGACAATGAAATCTGAATATCTGGAAGGTTTCAGCCGAGCTTTGTATATTTTATAAAAATCTCAGGTGACTTTTATAAACATGACATAAATCTTGAAACCTGTTGGTTTATCATATTTTTCTATGATTTTTAGAAGTACAGTTTAGTTCACGAGGCTCAGAAGGGTACAAATGGAAGCTTCCTTAGCATATGTCTAAATACTTAGAATTTTAAGAAGGCCAACCTAACATGTTTAAAACACTGTGTTCCACGCCTCTATCTTCACAGAATCCCTTCACAACAACATGTAAGAATGGCTTTAAACGTGGTATTGTCAACCTCTGGCTCCTTGAAATCCCTTCTACTCACTAAAACTTGCTGAACCCTATCTCTGGCCACCATCCTGACCTGCACCACTTCCTCAAGAAGCCCAGATAATCACGTCGAGGAAAGGACATGCGTTACTTTCCTGTTGCTGTGATAAAAATCCCATGACCAAAAACATCCTGGAGATAAAGGGCTTTATCTTAGCTATTCCACAGAAATAGAGTCTAACACAGAACGGCAGGGTGGCAGCCAGGGAAAGCATGGCTGTGAGGTCAGGAAGTCAGCCTATCACATTTTCATCCACGCACAGAAGCAGAGAGAACAGGAAGTGGGGTAAAGGGAATAGGAAGGGAGGGGGGGCGGTAAAGTTACGAAACCTCAAAGCCAGCCTTCAAAGACAGACAAACTTCCTCCTGCAAGGCTGTAATTCCTAAAGGTTCCATACCCTCCTCAAACAGCGACACCAACTAGAGAACAAGTGCTCACATTCACGAGCCTCTGGGGTCACGTCTTGTCCCAACTCTAAAGGGCACGTCCACCCTTGCCTATATAATTCTGCATCTCTAGGCACTCTCAGCACCCTGTGGACTCCAGGGGAACATGCATCTGTGTTCCAGGTCACCCTCGGGAAGTCAGAATTTAGGAAATGTCCTGCCCAGGTTCCAAAAATGGATTTGACCCCTGACCTCACTCCATCAGAGAACTGCACTTAGTCCATGGCTAAGCAGGAGAATGGACACGAGGTAAGGCCTCACCTAGAGTGAAGTAGCCAGATAAATACCAAAGGAGATATATATACACACACACACACACACACACTCTGGCTTATACCTAAGGAGGCTGGAGGCACTGGCTCCTCCATGGCTATGACTATATGTTATGGTGCTAGACTATTAATTATATGTAATAAAGCAAGATACAGGATTGGAGCTTGATAGAGTGCTTGCCTAGCATTCTTAAAGCCATGGATTTGATCACCAGGCTGAGTAACTAGATATGATGCTGTAGGCCTACAATCTCAGCACTGGGGAGGTGGAGGAGACAGATCAGGAGTTCAAGGTCATCCTTCATGACAAAGGGAATTTGAGTTAAACCTGAGCTACTGAATCCCTATCTCAAAAACAAAACGGATGCATTCTGACTTGTATCCTTCAAAAAAAAATTTCTAAGCATTGCCAATATGACCCTTACTCATCATAGATCAGCAACATGACTATTTTGAGAATTAAGTCCTGTTGGTTGCAAGTGATAAATTTAGTGTCAATGTTTTTGAGAACCCAACTGGGTTCTACTGCTGCACCATTTCTTTTGGACAATGATTCTTGAATTTGGTTGTCACAGCAGGCTGATGTCACCTTTCTCAGTCCTATAATATATTAAACTCTTAATGAGTTGATTGCTCACTAAGAACCCCCACACACTCCAAATAAAACTAGAAGAGCAACCTGAAACAATATATAAACACAAGAAACACAAAAAGGCAAAGCAATGTGAAATCTCCAAGAGATCATCACTTCTTAATTACCTAACCCAGAGATACAGAAATGGTTTGAAAAGCTGGAAAAAGATCTCAAAATCTACATAAAAGACAAAAACATCAATGACTTTAAAGGAGGAAAAACGCAGATAAGTGAAGTAAGGAAATCAATTCAGGACATAGATGAAAAGTCAGTAACTGAGAAGGGCCAGTCAGCAACGTGGAGGAGAAATTCATCAAGGAGGCTTCGATTGCCAAGACAAAGCACAGCAATGCTGAGAATGAAAGTCTCAGTAAGTCACATAAAAAGCACAATGAACAGCATAACCAAAGGACCAGAGGATGCAGAAACAGCATCAGCATCACCAAAGGACCAGAGGATGCAGAAACAGCATCAGCATCACCAAACGACCAGAGGATGCAGAAACAGCATCAGGATGACGGGCATCACTAAGGGAAGACTACATCAGATATCAGTAAGGAAAAAGGTGAATGTGCATGACCACAAAACCAAAGAATTTAGTACCACTAAGTGACTGAAACTAAGAATCCATGGAGTAGGTGAAACTGAGATAAAATGAAAGGCACACATTGAGTAGAATATTGTTCAGCTTCCACATGA
The DNA here is from genome assembly GCA_036184795.1 of Tokudaia tokunoshimensis. Classification (NCBI taxonomy): domain Eukaryota; kingdom Metazoa; phylum Chordata; class Mammalia; order Rodentia; family Muridae; genus Tokudaia; species Tokudaia tokunoshimensis. The sequence goes on along the minus strand of BTHU01000013.1, from coordinate 8,074,797 downwards.
ATGTGGACTTTCGGTTGTTTTTGTTGTTATTGAAGACCGGCCTTAGTTCATGATGATCTGATGGGATGCATGGGATTATTTCAATCTTCTTGTATCTGTTGAGGCCTGTTTTGTAACCGATTATATGCTCAATTTTGGAGAAGGTACCATGAGGTGCTGAGAAGGTATATTCTTTTGTTTTAGGATGAAAACTTCTATAGATATCTGTTAAATCCATTTGGTTCATAACTTCTGTTAGTTTCACTGTGTCTCTGTTTCCATGATCTGTCCATTGATGAGAGTGGGGTGTTAAATTCTCCCACTATTATTGTGTGAGGTGCAATGTGTGCTTTGAGCTTTAGTAAAGTTTCTTTTATTAATGTGGGTGCCCTTGCATTTGGAGCATAGATGTTCAGAATTGAGAGTTCATCTTGGTAGATTTTTCCTTTGATGAGTATGAAGTGTCCTTCCTTATCTTTTTTGATAACTTTTGGTTGAAAGTTGATTTTATTCTATATTAGAATGGCTACTCCAGCTTTGTTTCTTGGAACCATTTGCTTGTAAAATTGTTTTCCAGTCTTTTACTCTGAGGTAGTGTCTGTCTTTGCTACTGAAGTACATTTCCTGTATGCAGCAAAACCCATCTCCAAAATTTTAAACCAGAATTGCTCCTGTCTAAAGGAAATACAGAGACAAAGAGCAGAACAGAGACTGAAGGAAAGGCCATCCAGAGACTGCCCCACCTGGGGATCCATCCCACATGCAGACACCAAACCCAGACACTATTGCTGATACCAAGAAATGCTTGCTGACAGGAGTCTAATACGGCTGTCTCCTGAGAGGCTCTGCCAGGTCCTGACCAATACAGATGTGGATGCTGCAGTCAACCATTGGACTGAACACAGGGACCCCAATGGAGGAGTTAGGGGAAGGACTGAAGGAGCTGAATGGGCCTTATCTGGCATCAATGGGAGGAAAGGCCCTTGGTCCTGTGAAGGTTTGATGCCCCAGAGTAGAGGAATGCTAGGGTGGTGAGGCAGGAGTGGGTATGTGGGTGGAGGAGCACCCTCATAGAAGCAGGGTAAGGGATAAGGGGTTTGCAGAGAGAAAACTGGGGAAGGGGGATAACATTTGAAAAGTAAACAAATAAAATATCCAATTAAAAAATAAGAGAAAAATAAAAAATAAAAATAATACCAAAAAGAACTCATGGAAACTGAAAAAAAGTAAAGGCTCACAGTCTATTCGATGAAAAAATTCAAAATACAATCACTGCATTCTAGATAACACTCAGATATAAGCCTCACACTATTGGCTTAAGGAAACCATTGAAACATATGTCCAGTCCCAAACTTTATATACCTCAGTGACCTGAACTTTTGCAGTTAGAATGGCCATGCTGGAGCAATGGAGCTTTGCTTAGGGCTCTATATTTTATTGTCAATAATATTTTTAAATATCTGCCTCTGACAAAAAAAGATGATGGATTTGAAACTAGGAAAATAAATGAAGTTTTATATTCTCTTTCAGGACTCCCACGACTCTGTCTAGCATGGTATCCCTCTTTATTATCTAATATTATCTTAGTCTTGTTCTAAAATCTTATGCTATATCCATACTTACTGCCATTTACATGGATACCTTATAGGCTAAGGTCTAAATGTAAGGGATAAAAGAGACCGCAAGTATTTGTTTTTCTGAGTTTGAATTACCTCACTAAATATTATATTTTCAAGTCTATGCATTTACTGCAAATTCCAGGATTTCGTTTTTCTCTTGACAGCTGAATCATGTTCCATTTCAATTTATACCACATTTTTATTATCCATTTATCTGTCTGTGTAAATGTATATTGTTTACATTTCACTCCTGTAGGGAATAAAGCAGCAATAAACATCGATGTTCAAATACTTTTGTGGTAGCATATGGAGTTCTTTGAGTATATGCCCAGGAGTGGATTGGCTGGGCCATAGGACTCAATAAGATTATAGGATAAAGTCTCTCAAATATTGGGATACAGCTATTGGAGGACGAGAGGTACATAGAATCTGAAAAAGACACAAGTCAACAGAATCTCTCCATAATACACCATAGTCAAGATGATCAAAGCCACAAAGCAAAGAAGCAAGAACTAAACCTGCAAGTGCTAACTACCTGCACATAGACCATCATAGTGACAGCAGACCTCCTAGAGAGATACTAGAAGCAAGAATAATATGAATTTGCAAACCTTAAGCACGGAAAGTAGACACCTGTCAACCAAGATGATTATATTCATCAAAGCCATATTTTGAAACTGATAGGGGAATAAAGACATTTTAAGGCAAGCACAAACTATGATAATTCAAGACCATCAAACCAGCATTATGGCAAATGGCCCAGAGGAGAGTGTCTTAGTTAGGGTTTTACTGCTATAAACAGACACCATGACCAAGGCAATGCTTGTAAGGACAATATTTAATTGAGACTGGCTTACAGGTTCAGAGATTCAGTCCATTATCATCATGGTAAGAGCATGGCAGAGTTCAGACAGGCATGGTGCAGGTGGAGCTGAGAGTTCTACATCTTGTTCTGAAGGCAAACAGGAGAAGACTAGCTTCCAGGCAGCTAGAAGACCCTCCCAGATGAGGGTCTTAAAGCCCATGTCCACAGTGACACTCTTCTTCTAACAAGGCCTCACCTACTCCAACAAAGCCACACCCCCTAATAGTGCCATTCCCTAGGTCAAGCATATTCAATCCATCACAGAGAGAAAAAGACAGTGTCAATCACAAGAACATAGGAAACAATAAATTTCACAAGAGGAGTAGATGAGCAAAGGAACATTGGGAAAGGATCAATTAAATCCAAATATCAATTGGCCAGTCCCAAAGTTCCTAATACAAATAGGGAAGAAAGAAAGTAACAACAGAAATAGTATATGCAGGAAAACAACTAAGAGAATGATAAGAAATCAGCAAATCCCTCAATGTAAGTAGTCTTAATTCCTCAATGAAGAAACACAGACTAGAGGGTTGGATTTAAAACAAGATCCAACTCTCCATCTTTCATTAGGAACATACTTTATCAGTGGCTGAAGGGAAAAGACAGTAGTCAATTTACCAAGAAAACAGAGGCTCCGAACAAGCAAATAGCTATATTTATATCTGGTAAAGTAGACTTCAAGCCTAATTTAGCTGGAAGAGAAAAAAAATCACTTTCTCCTACTAAAGGGAACACTCTGTGATTTTTTCCTTTAATGAGTATGACGTGTCCTTCCTTATCTTTTTTGATAACTTTTGGTTGAAGATGATATAATGATTCTAAGTTTACGTGCACAGAAGTTAGTGTGTATATCATTTTAAAAAGCCTACTGGACAGAAAGGGATGGGTGGCAGCACATACAAGAGGAAAGGTGGCATCAGTACCCAGCTCTCATTAACAGATGTCATCCAGAGAAAAATATCAACAAAGAAACTTCAGAGTTCAACTCTATCATAGGCCAAGTGGACTAAACATACATCTACAGTATGTTCCCTCCAACAGTCACAGAACACAGTCTTCTCAGCCTAAAACAGGCTGTGTTTTAGGCCATAAAATAATAATGGATACAAAAGAAACAAAGTGGTTTGTTGCATCGTATCAAATCACAGTTGTATAAAATTGTAAATCAGCGGCATGAACAGAAAGTCCACAAATGCATAGGGATGGAGGCAACATACTAAGGCTGACCAGTGAACCATTCGAGAGGTCAGAGAGTGGATTTAAAAATTCCTAGAATCAAATGGAAGTCAGAATATAGCACTTGCCAAAACTTCGAGGGGTATGCCAAAGCCTATACAAGCTAAACAAAAGGCAAAGAATCCCCAATCAGCAGAACTAGAGATGAAAAAATCAGTGCAATAGAGATCAAGGGACCTCAGAGACTCATTAGGGAACAGTTTGAAAATCTACATTCCAGCAGAACTGAAAAGTCTAGAGGTAGCGAAATTCCTAGAGGATACAAGTGGCCCAGGCAGACCTACAGCAAAAGAACAGAAGCAATAGTAGTCTCCCAACAAAGGAAAGCAAACAAGGTATTCATGCCACATTCTACCAGAACATTTAAAAGAAAAAAAGGCACTAACCCAGTATCCTTCTCATTTTCCCATGGAAAGAGAACCAACACTACCAAACTTGTTCCCTGAGAGGAGTGTAATCCTCATTCCCAAACCAAATAGAACACACACAAGAAATGGAAAGTGGGTGAGTTCGGAGGAGGGAGGAAGAAAGGAAACAGGAAAGAAATTATAGTATTTCTGGTGAACATACACAAAAATATTCCCAAAAGAATATGAAAACCAAATTCAGAAGCACATTAGGAAGATGATAAACCATTATTAAGTTAGTTTCATTCTAGGAATGCCAGGATGCATGAACATATGTAAATCATTGACCCTAATACAGCACATAAATAGAATTAATGATAGAAATCACCTGATCATCTTGATAGATGTGGAAAAGGGATTTGACAAAGTTTAGCATCCCTTCATAATGAGAGCTGGAGGAACCAGAAATAGAAGGAACTGTAAGGGCAGATCTCTAGCCAATATAGCACTAAAAAGGGTCAAAGAATTTCTTCACAAACAGGTATGAGACTAGGGCATCCAACTCATTGAATCCAGAGTTTGAAGTCTTAGCTAGATCCATTAGGCCAGAGAAGAAGAAAGCCAGATGGATCATGCAAGAGATACAAACAAGAGAGGGAGAAAGCTGATTATCCCTGCCTACAGATGGTATGATCTTGTAGACCATGTGCAGTAAAGTAGCAGACTATAACAGAAAAAAATAGCTTTTTGATATTCCAATAATCAACTGGCTAAGAAAGAAACAAGGGTAAAATCTTTCGAATAATAGCTTCAAAAACAGCTTTAAAACCCTAGGAATAAACCTAAGTAAAGAGTTAAAAAATTCTCCATAGTGAAAACTTTGAAACTCTCAAGAAAAAGATTGAAGAAGACTCTAGAAGAGAGTCTCCCAAGTTCTTGCTTAAGAGAAATAATACAGTGGAAATGGCCACATCACTAAAAACAGTCCAGATTCCACTTCATCCTCTCAAAATTTCAGTAGTATTCTTCACGGAAGTAGTTAAAATTAATCCCCCAAATCCCCAAATTACATGTTATTGTTACAAAATGGATCAAAAACCTTATCGTATGATGTGACACTCTGAAACTGCTAAGGGACAATCCCATGGAGTCTAGCAATTGGCAAGAGCTTTAGGGAAAAGATCATCACAGCTATGTAAATAATTGCAAAGGTGACAAGTGGTGTCACATACAAACCAAGAGGTTCTTCTCAGAAGGAAAAAGCTCAGCTTGAAGACCAGGAGACAATCTTCCCCAAGCATTCATTTTGCATGGGGTTAATATCTACAGTCTACAAAGAACTCAAAAAATTAAATAAGCCACGCAATCAACAGAGGGCACAGACAGTTCTCAAAAGACAAAACGCCAGTGGACGCTCTCCAGATGCTGAGTTTAATTTGGATGCCACCACATCATGCTGCCTTTCTAACGAAAGCAGTAGCATATAAAAGGTGTCAGCACCACAGATTTAAGGGCAGGCCTCTTGAAGACCTCCTAGACTCCTTGTCCCTTACTCAAAGAGCAACAAGGTCCTGTCACTGGTGGGATTTTTCTGGATGTGTCTGCCACGTCTGCTAATTTGGTCACTCTCTTAGCCTCTCTCAGATTTCAGGCTCTAGTATGAATTTCTGACGGTCTTAACAGAGGCAGTTTCTCATTTCTTCCTGGTGGAGTATTTGGGGGGAAAGAAAGCAAGCATCCCTTTCTAGCCCTGTCCCCCTTTCATTTCAGATGATGTGAAACCTGTGTGGTTAGAGCATTTTCTCCCTTCTGCCGTGAGTTTGGTTATCATATTTCATTACCATCTAAACACTGTACTCTGCAGAGTCACCAATGCATTAAGACGGAAGCCGGACTTGTAATACCCTCTTAGCGTCGATACCAACACGGGGCAAATCAGAGTCAGTCCATGAATGTCAGGGGGCTGTAAAACACAGGATTGTGAAATGGTTCTCAGCCGCCTTTTATAGACAGAAGCTGCCCACCACAAGATGTATAGGCTTAATAAATCAATGGGAAGGAATTCCAAAATGGATAAATCAATACTCAAGCAGTCAGAGAATCCTACAGGTGTATGACAATGACCCATCGGGGCCTTTAAACCTCAGCTGGTAGGTTTAGCCAAAAGGGTCTATAATGATAGATGAGCCGAGATGATAAATACCCCTGTGGTGGAAGTTTGTATTGTCTGCACTTTCACCACCACCCTTCACACAATGGCAGTATAAACTGACTCCTTTACACCATAGAACGGATCTGCAAGAGAATCAGATTGTAAATCCATACACCTGGGGACAATCTCGGAGGAATTGGGTCATTTACATAAATGGTTTCAGGTGTGACTAGTCGGCATAATTAGAGTGCTTACTGTTTGCCTTCTGCAGATGTGCAATCATGCAGTGGCTGTTGGTGGTAGTGTATATTAATCTTTCCCTTCTAAGGTATATTACAGACACATAGATAAAATTACTAATAGCCTTCCATTGGCTACTTTATTTTTGAGAAGCTAACCTAAGGGACATTAGTGTGACATTAATATAGATTTTGATATTTAAAATATAGAAATAGAAACTATTCATTGCTAGGAGAGTGGTTTAAATTGCTTGTTCATAAAATAATACTAAATGCATATGGTAAAGAGATATTGCCAAGTAAACTTAATGGTTTAAGAAAACTCCTCTGGGACTGGAGAGACGGCTCAGTGGTTAAGAGCACTGGCTGCTTTTGCAAAGGACGCTGGGTCAGTTTCCAGCACACACACACACACACACACACACACACACACACAGACACACGCACACACACATTGTGTCTCAAACCATCTGTAACTCCAGTTCGAGGGGATCCAGTACCCTTTTATGGTCTGCCTAGGAAACTCACATAGGTGCATGCATGCACATACATGTGTATACACACACAACTTACATAACATACATACATACATAATCATTTTCTTAAAGAAAATAGAACCTAAAGTTCAATTTCAAGGCAGGCTACAAGAATGTGTCTGTAGTCACAATATTATCATAAACGATGAGACTAAAAGGTGTATCAATTAAAATATCTCCAGTTTGTCTTTACTCAGTTTAGCCAAGTTTTCTGCAGAAATTAGTTATTTTCTTAATTAATGTTTCCATTGTTGAGATGAGGCACCATGACCAAGGCAACTCTTATAAAAGGCAACATTTAATTGGGGCTGGTTCAGAGGTTCAGTCCATTCTCATCATGGCAGGAGGCATGGCAGCATCCAGGCAGACATAGTGCTGGAGAAGGAGCAGAGAGTTCTCCATCTGGATCCAAAGGAAACCAAGAGAAGGCTATCTCTTCCAGGCAGCTAGAAGGGTCAAAGCCCACCCTCGCCATGACATACTTCCTTCAACAAGGCCACAGCTTATAATTGTGCCACTCCCTAGGACAAGCATATTCAAACCACCACAGTTATTTCGTCAGACACCACTTAGTTTAGAAAAATCATTTCCATTAATCTTTATTTGGAAAAATATTTTTATGCAAGTGGGTGTTTTGCCTGTAAGTGTATCACATGTGTGCTGTGCCTGAAGAGACTAGAAGAGGGGGGATTCCCTCAGGGCAGGGGTTACTGACAGCTGTGAGCCACCATGTGAGGGATGGACATCAAACCTGGGTCCTCTGGAAGGGCAGCCAGTGGTCCTGACCACTTAGGCCCTAGTCCCTCTATTTCCTAAGTTAATTTCAGAGAACCTATCTTCAAAATAAACATCAATGTACTTTTTAAAGATTATAAAATTCCTTTTTCCATGTGTGAGTGTTTTGTTTGCATGTATGTAGTTGCACCAAACACATGGCTGGTGCCTGTGGAGGCCAGAAGATATCAAAGGACCAGGAACTGGAGTTGCTTATGGTTGTGCATATATAGTATGGGTGTTAGGAACCAAACTTTGATCCTCTTCGAGAACAGTCAGTGCTCTTAACCACTGAGCTAACTCTTCAGCCCTTCCAATATATTTTTGAAAGTCATATACAATTAGACTTAATAACAGTATTTTTTAATATGGAAAAAATAGAAACTCTTAAAATATCTGGGATTAAAATGATTAGGAAGCTAGATTGACTAAGAATATGGCACCTATATAATAAAGTAATTAGGAAGGCATTAAGATGACAATTTTGTGAAATTTTACAATATGAAAATTATAAATTAACCTTAAAGACTATTGTATATATTTTCAATATTCACATCTAAATGACAATTACTACAAAATGTGAGCTTTAATGTTCAGTAAAACTTCTTCCTTTCTCCCTCCCCCATCTCCTTAGCCATCCTCCCCCTTCCCCATCTCCTTTGTCATCCTCCCCCTCCCCCATCTCCTTTGTCATCCTCCCCCTCCCCCATCTCCTTAGCCATCTTCCCCCTCCCCCATCTCCTTAGCCATCCTCCCCCTCCTCCATGTCCTTAGCCATCCTCCCCCTCCCCCATCTCCTTAGCCATCCTCCCCTCCCCCATCTCCTTAGCCATCCTCCCCCTCCCTCATCTCCTTAGCCATTCTCCCCCTCCCCCATCTCCTTAGCCATCCCTCCTCCTCTTCTCCAGTGTTGATGTTAGAACCCAAGGCTTTGCCCACACAGGCAAGTGCTCTACTACTGAGAGACGTTTTCGGTCCCCATTTCTTTTGATGATTTACTTTTCAAATATTCTGTTGAAGGAATGCTTAAGCTAGTCGTTGATAAATGAAACCTATCTTACTGTTTCAAAGCCTTTCTCCACATCCAAAACTCACAGGCAAAGTCCTAAGTTCCATAGAAATTCACAAAAATGTAAACATGCTGTAATTGTTTAGGTGAGAAATGCCCTCAGGTCTTTATCACTTCACACGGTTGTTTTTGTGCTGTCTTTTCTCTTCTCGTTCAACATTTTTCCATCTTACTTTCTAGGAAATACATCGTGACTCTTACTGGCCTTGCTTAGCTGTTATAACAACTAACCTGTAGCTAGAATAGCTCCCTCACACGAAGCCCACAGGCTTGGGGACAGAAACAGTTGACTCCTCATAAGCATGCCGCCCAGGACTCATGAAGGGTCAGAAATTCTCAGGCATGGCAGGGAGTAGCCCACTGGGGTAAGATGACTGTGCACAGTCGGTTTACAACCAAATGAAGGAGCACTAAGTAATTCTGCCTCCAGGGTGCTTAGTGAAGGCTTAGTCCCTGTGCTGGATGCTCTGGACACAAAGGCGGGGAAATTCATGCACCGCGCAATTAGCTTGAACAGCTGGCAACCTTTGCAAGCTGAAGCACTTGTCTCCCGTGACCCAGACTTACAGGCTTGAGAACCACGGAGAATATTTTGAGTTTAAAAACGAATTTCCAAACACATGAGAAGTTGCTCAGTCTCATCAGACTTTTAGAAAATGGAAATTAAAACTCGATTAAACAAGACACCACCACATTCCTACTAACAGGGTTTTAGGACGGAAAAGATATGACTTGCCCCTCCGTTGGTGGCTTGTATCTTTTACTGGATTTGAAGAGGCGGCCTTTCCATTTTGAAGAGCAATAGTGTGAGATTCCAGGCAACCAGAAAAGAACAAAACAAAAAACAAGACAAAACAAACCATGATTTGGGGCTACCAAGCCCAGAAGTAAGCAGCTCATGTTAGGAGTCTCCCACATTACAGAAGCATTCTACTTAACTGTCAATTTGACCCAGCTTTGGGCACCAGAGAAGGAAGTTCTCAGTTGAGGGATGGGTTGCCTGCATCAGATAGACTTGGGGGCGTATCTCTGTGGGATTGACTTTATTGTTAGTCAATAGAGGAGAGGCCAGCCTACCATGAGTTGCAGCACTCCAGGGACCTCTGGTCCTGGGATGTAGAAGAAAGCTAGCTAAGCATAAGCCTTTAAGAGAGCTTAGTAAGTGGTGCTCCTCCTGCGTCGGGCTTCAAGTTTTTGTTTATCTGCCCTGACCTCCTTCAGTGATGGACTGTGACAAGGAAGTAAGACAAACAGACCTTTTCTTCCCTAAATTGTGTTTGGTCAGAGTGTTTTATGACAACAGGACATGGGGATAGTAACACAGGCTTCCCTAGAGACCCACTGACAAGACAACTACTTGCCTTACCAAAAAGTCTCTAAGCCCCTTTCCCTAACGCTGACAGCAGTTTTCAGCATATTGCAATTTGGGGAAAACATATTAAGACTGAAATACTGTACCTCAGCTGTGTGCTAACAGGGAAGATTGAGCAGGTGACAAGCTGTCCAAAAATTATGTGAACTCAACTTACCATAAGGAAACCCGGGTATTTCCGTCGATGTCTGATTCGTGGTGTTGCGGCGTAAAGAATGCGGAATGAGGCGGAAGCCTTCAGCACTGCCATTTGGATCCCAAAGATATTCCAGCCCACGTGATCCAAAATTGAGGGCATAGAAAATAATGTGTGATTCAGCAACAGCCGAACTCGGAGATGGAACTGAGCATGCTCTGTAGGGTGAGGCTGATGTTGAAGTCTTCGGCAATCTGAAAGGCAACAAGGTCTGAGCACTGCAGGATGGAGGTGAGCCAAGGTGCCTTGGGCAGCAAGTGCTCTTACCCACTGAGGCGTCTCCCCAGACCCAGCATTTCCACATCTAAGCCCTTTAGAAATATTCTGAACCATGGCAGCCTAAGCTAATGACATGATCCCCAAAGTATTCTACTTAAAATGTTTTTTAGGGAACTTTTTAAAAACGTCCTCCTTTCTGGTGAACTCTGTTGTTAAATTTCCAAATACGATTTTACAAATCCTATTGACCTACTCAATGAGGTTTCCTTAAATGTACGGAATTGTTTAGAGCGGCGTCAGTGTTTAACTAGCAAGCTATTCTATGCTGCTAATATTTTAAAGGAAAGCACACTATTTACACAGAGAGCAACATATGATCAGATTTATATTTAGGTTTTCTTAAGTTTTGTCCAATTCTCTATAAACTTTTCAACAGTTTTAAAATTTTTTTTTCATTTTTTGAGGTTCTAGTATGATTACATTTCTCTCTTCCCTTTTCTCCCTCAAATATTCCTGTGCCTTTTCAAATTCATGGCTTATTGTTTCCATTGTTTCTCTCTCTCTCTCTCTCTCTCTCTCTCACACACACACACACACACACACACTCCTAAATACACAGATTCAACCTGCTAGGTCTGTATAATGTTTCTGCATGCATGTTTCACAGGCTGACCAGGTTTCCCACTTACAGCAGTTGCCTGTATAGTTCTTTGTGTGGAGCGGAGGCCATGTTAGTATGTCTGTTCTTCAACACAGTTCTTACCGAGTCGCAGGGAGAATTAGCTTCAGTTAGAAATAGGTTTAGGAAGGTAGGAGGTGGCTTTGCAGACAAATCACTTGCTATGAAAGCATGAGAACAGGGGATTGGGCTCTAGAACCCACATAAAAGCCAGGTAGGCATGGAATCTAGTTGTAAATCCAGCACATGGAAAATGGACATGAGGCTATCCTGGGGTAGCTGGCTTGAGGAACTGGGTAGATCAGTGTGTTCCAGTTTCTGCCTCAATAATTAAAGTGGAAAGTGATCAATAAAGGTCCTGGCATCAATCTCTGTCCTTCATGTCGACATACATGCATACATATTTTCATGTACCTGCATGCATATATGCTCCCATACAAATATGGGCGTGTGCGCACACACATACACACACACACAAACACAAACACACACACATGTGCGTGTGCACACACACATACAAAAAGTAGTTATAGAGAAAATCACTTTTGACAAAGAAAATGCCAAGTCATGTTCAGAAATGAACTACTTTTTCATTATTACCCAATAATTAGCAAATACCGGTATTGTGGCTTGCTGGGAGCGAGCCTAATCAGCCTATTACCACTTTAACAAGGAAAAGCATCCTAATGGAGACTTCACTCAGTTTACGGTTTTGCCAGACTCCAACTTTAGCTGGACTCATGCTTCACTTCTGCCCTACTTAAAAAAGTGAGGTTTACTTAGCAAATTAATAGTATAAATAGGGCAGTGAGCATGCTTAAACCACTCTGAACACTATTTTAAAAGGCTTTAGCAAATTAATTTTATGCAAATGATATTGCTAATGCAAGTACCACTAATCTGTTCATTAAAGCCAGAGGGAGCAAACTTTATTTTGGCAATTAGTTGAAGTTACTATATGTATTAAAAAAGCACCGAAGTTGCATTTCTTTTAAAGTGTATGTGTAGACTTTTCTCTGGCTGGGACTTCCCCACATCACTTGGTGTGAGATCAGGAGCTCACACCTTTGCCTGAGGCCTCACAGGTCCCTTTACCTCAGGTTAAATAGATGCAGTCAGGTCTCCCAGTCACTGAGAGATAACAACAACTCCCTTGGCTGGAGCAATCCAGTTGTCCTCTTTTCAAGGAAGGCAGGGACACTGCCCTGGCTGGTCTTTCAGAGGTAGAGAAGAACTGTCATCATGTAATGGGACAGTGATGTGCCCAGATCCATTATTAAATGTCAGGCTTCTGTTGCAGCCTGCTCCTCTCTGTGCGTTCCAGAGACGCCATGTTGTCTGATAGAGTTTGGAAGGAGAGACGGAGCAGGTGGCGACTATCGACGTGACCTTTCAGATTATCTCCCTGCTCTGAGTGCATTTAAAGAGAGAGGGCTGACATTTGTGGTTATGATCATTCATGGCTTCGTCATCCGTCCATTGATCTAGGACGACGGTCACATCACTGTCTTGGAGCCCAGGGACAAATGTGGCATCTGACTGACAAGCAAAAGCTCGAGTGAATTTTGCCATTTATTATTATAATTATTGTTGAGTCAATTTCCTTTTTCCCAATTATGGGGCCATAGTGTCATGAGCTGTCAAGAATGACATGGTGCCTAACGCCATGGCGAGCTACAGGAAAAAATTTGATGTAAACAAAGGTGTCTCTTGGCTCCCATGGGCTTCCTACCCAATTTCCCTTCTGCCCCAAATCCCATTTTAAAGAAGTGAAAACTTAATCCGTGTTTTGGGGGAGATTTCCATTGTACCACATAGTCTTTGTACCAGTCTTCCTCTCATTCCCATGTGTATTTATTTCTCTCATTACTGTGGAATTAACAACCCTAAGCATAGCAGCTTTAAATGAAAATGCGTTTCCCTATTGACACAGAGTCTTCTGTATCCCATACCTGATCCTCCTGCCTCTGCCTTCCAATCTCTGGCATGACAGGCACACACCACCACACCCAGTTTGTGGTGTGCCAAGAGTAGAGCTGAGGGTTTCATGAATGTCAGACAAGCATTTTACCACCTGGGCTTTGTCTCCAACACAAAGAATCTTTCTTAGCAGCTGGTTTTACAGTCAGAAATCTTGGTGTAATTGACTAGGTGCTTCTGCAACCAGGATGTCAGGCCAGGGTCTCCTACAAGACTGGGCTTAAGGTGATAGTAGGGCTGTAGCACTTTCAACGTTCAAATGGAGTGTGACCTTTTTCCAAGTTCTTTCTCTTGGGTGTTAGCCGACCTCCAATTCTTGCTCATTATTGGGTGATACACAGACCATTCCATCGAGCTTCTTACAACATCGAATCTGCCTGCTTAGAACAGGAGCGTGAGAGAGAACATCCGAAGTGGACACCACAACCTCAAAGGTGACACCTCGCAGCCTTTGTTAGAAGTGAATCATTACATCCATCTTCCATTCCAAAGGGAGAAGATATCAAAACACTGACCACGGCTGATGGGAGGCAGGAGTCAGCCAGAACCATGTCGGGGATTGTTCAATACACTAAGAGTGAATGCAGTAGTGTTCCATGGATGCTTTAGTGAATCTGCAGCTAAGTTACAACATGTATCCTGTCATTCTGAGACTCTCTAGATCCTTGTGTTTCCATCTGTGGGCACACCACTAGGCCCTTAGGGTGGTAGAGACAATCTCTACCATCTCGGGACTGATGGGAGCACTTTCCAGCAGTGTGCCAAGTCTTTTCAGTGGCTCTTAACCCTTCCTAATGCTGTAACTCTTTTAATACTAGTCCTCATGTTTTAGTGACCCCAACCTTAAAATTATTTTACTGCAACTTCATAACTGTAATTTTGCTACTGTCATAAATTGTAATATAAAAATGTGATATGCAGAATATCTGATATGTGACCCCCAAAGGGGTTGGGACTCACAGGTCGAGAGTCAAGTCTTTCAAGATTCTTATTTGTTCTTCAGAGTCAGAAGGCTTCCTGTGGTTAGCATCTCACTTTGTTATTAACTATTTCTGCAGTTTTGTCCATTTTTATTAATGTCTAACATTCATTTTTGTTTTTACCTGGCACACTGAGATAAAGCTACCTGCTTCATGGAAATTGCTCAAAATAAAAATAGATACTTTGTGTGAAAACACATAATATACACCTATTGTGTTATAACCATAAACAACAATCCATCTATTACACAAAACACATGTGTCTATCTGTGCTTGTGTAATAATATATAACCTGTATTTTTCTATATGCTGCTCAAGGAAATACAACAGCAGAAATGTTAATATTTTCTTTAATCAGAGATCTTCTAAATTAAAGACAATTTCTTAGAGAGTTCTCATGATTTGTGATTAGGGTCAAAGTCTTTAAAGATACTCCACACCCTATTGGAATAGATTTTGAATCTCTTCTGTTAAGTCCTTCCCAGGAAATGAAGGACACAGCCTGAGTGTGGAAGACAGTGCTAAGAGTGGATTGGCTATGGAGTTAGGGGAGGAGTGCTGTGGAAGGGAAAGTGTTGTATAAACTTTCTTGTAGTTTGTTTTGTGCCCTCTGTTGCCATGTGCAACTCCGAGTGGAATAGCAGGCAGTGAATATTACTGCCCTTGAGACAGGGAGCAGATGGCCTGTCTCACCTTGTGCTCCTCCTCATGGCTCTTGCAGACTACTGCCATCCTGGATTCTGCTCTTTTGGGGTTCACTGAATCCATAACATTTCCTCTCTTCATCATGGAACTTTGCTCTCTGAGCGTCAAAAGCTACCCTAAAGGCTGGGCTCACGTAACATGGAAAGGCAGGATGAGGGGACTCAGGAGCACAACTCTCTTCTCTGCACACATCTCTTGTAAGCCTAGGAGTTTCTTAAAGATACTGTTACAGAAATATCCCAACGAACCTTTTGACAAAAATGGATCTCACATGACAGCTATTCTGAAAATGAGAATGTTGCTGGTGGTGGATGGCTCCACACCTCCAAGTGCGAAGAGATTAAGCTCCCACATATCTATCTGTGGGCAGTTTGCAATCTGATAATTTTTTTCTTTGTCTTAAGCTTTTTTGATTTTTTTAAAGAAGAATAGTATTTGACCTCCATGCTCCACAAACTTAGGGGACAGAAGCACACAGGTCTTATAAAATGAGGGTTGAACTTTGAGTGATGTCTTCTTCCAGTTGTTGTGGCTATGCTGCTATTGAGGTATGCTATGCTGGCATGTGTAAAGCAACTCCTCTATGAAACATATCACTTTACATACTTTTGTTTTACTGCTGCACACCCCTTCTTTTGATGGCTGCTGTACTTCTCTTTTTGTAGATTCAGTAGACATGAGTTTTAGGAGACTAAATGATTTGCCCAAGAGTATGAAGACTCTACCTCTCTGAACCAAGAATAGATCTTATCCTTCTGTTTTCAACTGTATCACACATTGATCAGTACACTTAGTCATATGTTTAATAAATTCATATGGAACAGGTACCTTTTGGTGACATTGATTCCTCATCTTCCAGGAGTCCTCTCAAGGGCTGTGATGTTCTGCAGGCGAGCAGTAAGAAGTTCTATTTTAAATTTTAAATACTCTGCCCATTTCCTACCCCAAATTACCTGCCATTAGGACCACAGAATTAACATTCAAGGATGAAGTGTTCTCTGGGATTGAAACTGGTCATGGCTAGGAAAGGGAATACCAACTGTGAACGGACTTCCCAAACTGGGGATCAGGGATTCCATGCATAACTGATGTGCACAGTGAATTCTGAGTTTGTATTTTAGCTAATCATCCAAGCTTCTTCACTAATTACCTTGTTTCTAAGTTTTACAGAGACACGTAATTAAATAGCGTTATGTTAGGATGACGCTCAGCTACAATAAATGATACTCCCCAAGTAGTGAGTTATACCGTTAATTTCTCTACCATGTGAAAAACATATGGAGACAGTCACTCCGCAAGGGAGATAGGAGCCTCCTGTTGCTAGATGTACTACCTCAGTGTCCCCACAGTATGACCCTTATGTTCTTGTCTAAGACGGCTGTGGACCAGCACATCTCCATCTCACAGTGTGGGATGGAAGAGGGGAGGAATTGAACCTTACTACATTTTGACTGCCTGGAAGTCTCACTTGCCCCATGGCTTTACCACGGTCTGCGGTATAAAATCCCGCCGCCCCCCCCCCCCCCCACCGCGTGACACTGGAAACTGTTGTTTTAAGTGAAGATACTGCCATGTCTGACTGAAGAACACACCTTCCTGTTAATGTAAGGTAGAAGTGGAAAGCATGAAGAGCAGATCCGGAGGAATAGCTGCCACACATAGGCAGATCCTTATCCTCTGCAGAGTACAGAGAAACCGGGTCTAGTTATGTGGTCCCAAAGGCCATGGATATTCCTGTTCCTGGGTGGACAGAGGGAGCATGCATGGTGTCCTGGTTTGTTTTCTGTTGCTGTGATAAATTCCATGACCAAAAGCAACTTGAGAAAGAAAGATTTTATTTCTGCATAAAGCTCACAGTCCATCATAGAGGGAAGTCAGGGCAGGAACTTGAGGCAGGAACTGGAGTAGAGGCCATACAGAAATGATTCCTACTGGCTTGCTCTTCCTGACTTCATCAGCTTGCTTTCCTATCTATACACCCAGGACCACTTGCCCAAATGGTTGCACCTCCTACATCAATCATGAATCTAGATGGCCCTACAGGCCAATCAGATGGAGGCAATTTTTTCTCAGTTGAAGTCCCCTTTCCCTAGCTTGTATCAAGTTGGCAAACACAAACAAGAATGAAAAACCAACCAGCACACATGTTTTATGTGTTTAGGAACTGTTACTATTGGGCAGTGGGGAGTTAACCCTTTTAGTGGTGTTTGGTGAGATCCAAGGTCATAGAGACTGACTATGGCAATGAAGGATGTTCATAAAAGACAGGGGTCATTTCCTTAGTAAATATCTAAAAATTCTGTTTTCCTAGATATTTTGGTAGGAGGTGCCAGTCTAGGGGGCCTGGTATCCACTAATTTGTTGGAACTAAATTTGAACTGTTACAGTTGAAACAGAAGGTCCCAGGTTAACTCTATTCTAGTGTCAACCAAAGACCTTGCTTCCTCTTACTAGGCCCAGTCTCTTAAGGGTTATGTTATCTCTAAACATAGACTGGGAACAAACCTCAAACACATGACTTTGGCGAGGCAGGGACCACAACTCTCCCTGCCAAGAGGAAAGTGTCCGTCCACGTCTATCGAGATCTCTCAGCTGCTGTCTGTGTTTTCTCAGAGTCTATGATAATAAACATTCACAATTATTTTTAACTTGATCTGGTCTTATTTTTGATAGAACCTATTCAATTTTCAGTCTATCTATTGGTATAATGGAAAATTTACCTCCCACTCTATAAATGAGAACTTGCTTCCTTTTTCTGAAATCGATCTCTAACAAGTTTCAAGGGACTGACTCTTCTCGAAGTGACCAGCATTCTGAACTGTAGTGAATGAGACTTAGCTTCTAGTTTCTGAGGGACAAGTCATGTCAGGTCCCACTCTGAAATCTCACTTATTCCTAGTTGCTAATGGCATTCTCCTTGCAAATGAGAATACTTGCTTTGTTTGTTGAAAATGTCCCCCACCACCTCCCTTTGATCCGTGGCTTCTGTTCTATCCTGACCATGTTTCTTTCACCTGACTATGTCCCAATGACCACAAAAGTCAGTGGTCACAGCATAACCAGGGGTGCACACACATTTATGACTTGGCATTAACTAATTTTTCTTGCCTTAGCTTAACAGTAGTTATGTGACTTTTCTTTTCTTCTTCTTCTTTTTTTTTGAAAGCTATATCTTTTTATTGGATATCTTCTTTATTTACATTTCAAATGCTATTCCCTTTCCTAGTTTCCCCCCTCCTGGAAACCCCCTACCCCACCCTCCCTTCCTCTGCTTCTGGGAGGGTGTTCCTCCACCTCCACCTACTTCCTCCTTGACTCTTCACCTCTCTGGGCTTCAGTTAACTCAACTGTAAAATAAATGAAAGTGAACTTAATTGTTTCTAAGGTCCTTTTCATCCCAGGAACAATCAATGATCCTGGGACTGTATTGACATCTGAGCTGAGGCTGTTCTAACCACACAGTGGTGAACAGACAAGAGTAGTCCTAAACAGGACACAAAGGTTCTATTTGTCTTTTGGAAACTGCTCCTGGCAGCCCAGTCATTGAACCACCTCCAGGCCCAAAAGGTTCTACATTGTCTGTGCTCATGACTAAGAGGGACTGATGGCTGGAGAGATAGCTCAGAGGTTAAGAGCATGGACTACTCTTCCAGAAGTCCTGAGTTCAATTCCCAACAAACACATGGTGGCTCACAACCATCTGTAATGGAATCTGATGCCTTCTTCTGGTGTGTCTGGAGACAGTGACAGTGTACTCACATACATGAAATAAATAAACCTTAAAAATAAGAGTGACTGAAGAGGTGACTCAGTGGTGGACAGCATGCCCTGTTCTTCCAGATGTCCTGAGTTCGGTTCCCAGTGCCATGTTGGGTGACTCATAGGCTCCTATAACTCCAGCTCTGAGAGAATCTGACACCCTCTTCTGTTCTCCTTAAACACCTCTGCACATGTCTCATGTGCCTGTCATCCCTGGGCATACACTCATGCAATCATACCCACATCTATACAAGAAAACAAAAATAAATTGATGGCTCAGAGGTTAAGAGCATGGACTGCTCTTTCAGAGATCCTGAGTTCAATTCCCAGCAATGACATGGTGGCTCACAACCATCTATAAGGGGATCCGATGCCCTCTTCTGGTATGTCTGAAGACAGCACCAGTGTACTCATATACATAAAATAAATAATTCTTAAAAAAAAAAAAGCAAGTCACTCATTTAAAGAAAAAAAAAGCATCATTGTGTGATTTAACGTATATATAGCCAGTTCTCAATCAGCGGGACCAGGTCTGTAAAGTGGCACAGATAACAATAGATGATAACAATTAATTAAAAGCCATACATATGTAACATTTCTGAGGCCGCACATACACTGGAGCACTGATTTTTTTTTCCATAATGATTTCTTTCTTCTATCTGAAAAATTTACACATTTACATTTTCCAGTGATCCACACCATATCATATCACCCCGTGGCTCATGCTGGAGGAAACTAACCAAAAAAATAGTGGAGAGTAACGTCAAAGCAGATAATTGAAGCATAATTCTATTTACCACTTTTTAATCAAGAAGGATCTGTAGTAGCTTATGAAAACTACATACCATATCAAATAATTGAGAATTTAGTATGTCCCGTTCAATCCAAATCTCACTCTGGGGCAATTTAAACATCCGGGTAAGTGTATATGTCTTTGGGAAGTTTGCAACTCAATGAAATAGACTGTTACTGTGCACAAAACTTTTGCTAATAAGAATAAAAGCTCCCCTGCTGATTCAATAAATCAGCCTGGATCCTGTGTGAGAGACCAACAACAGCTGACAGAATCCAGGGTCTTGGAAATGCTCTATAAGTTCCAGCTAAAGAGCCAGATTGTGCCTTAACAGCCTTGTTATCCTAATGAAATCACTCTGGTTCCTCATCTTTGCTCCAGACACCTCCAAGGTTGGGCAAAGGAAGCCCCATCTCCCCAAATGCCTCTAAACACCAAATTTGGATGACAGATTAATGATGAGATCTGCCTCCCCATTAATTTATTTGCAGGAGACACCTGTGCCAATAACCTCGTTAGGGTTTGGAGCGTGTCCCTAGAAAGGCATGCCTTCCCCCTTACTGACTCCGCTCCCCATAATTCTTAATTACTTTCTCTTGCCTGGTGGGGAAAAGGGCACATGACATGGAAAGTTTTATAGGGTCTAATCATTAACCAACTCCTTTCTTGAGTGGAGTTAGAGTATTGGAGAAAACGCTCTGTCTCAAATCCCCCTAGCTACTTTCAAAATCATTGGCCATAGGAATTTTCCACATGCGTCTTTTTCTGCTTGAGAGCCATTCCTTCTAAGATACGAGCAAAGGCTCTTAGAGCCCTTGCCGTGTGTTGGGTGCCATTCAAAGCCCTTTATTCAGGATCAGCTGCCTGGCACTGCCAAGAGCCAGGTTATTCGTGTAATTCTCCTTTTTTCAGACGACACTGAGACACACATTGTCACTCACCCACACCCAGGCATCAAAGCCAACTTGTCTTACTACAGGGTTCTTAGGACACATTTCTTCCTAGGGAAGAGAGAGTCTATGAGTTAGAAGGGGGAAGAAGTTCTACTTTGGGATTTCGCCTTCTTTGTCTTGGGTAATTTGTCAAGACAGGCATGGTCAGAAAGGGAAGGGGCAGTGAGACAGTCAGCTAAAACCACAAAACCAAAACTGTCAGTGGAACAGGAGAAGATTCTGGTTCCATTGCAGCAAAAGACAGTCTCCTTTCTGTGTTTAGTCCTTGCCTCCCCTCCCTAGTCCTGGGATTGGCTGTGTACTGGGATTATCTGATGAGCCTGGAGGTTTGTTTGGTTTCTCTGTCTGTCTCTGTTTCTTTGTCTCTGTTCCTCCCTCTCTCTTCCCACCCCTCTCTCCCCTCTCTCCCTGTGTGTGTGTCTTTGTCATGGTGTATCTATCTTCTGATGTGACACAAAGATAACAACAGTTTTCTGAATAAAATTAAAGATGGGAACAAGACTAGGGAATGCTGGAAAAAGGACATTGGGAGTTGGTTGCTTTGGTGTGTGTGTGTGTGTGTGTGTGTGTGTGTGTGTGTGTGTGTGTGTGTGTTGGGCATGTGCATTTATATTGTATGCATTTGTTCATGCTTGAGAGTTCCAGAAGATGTCAGATTTCCTCCTCTATCACTGCACCTGTAATTCTCCTGTCTCTACTCATCCTCAGCACAGGGGAAGCAGGTGCAGGTGACCACACCCAGTTTCATAGATGCTCAAGATCTGATCTCAGGTCCTTATGCTTGTAGCAAGGAACTATCTCTTGGTATGGAACTATCTCTTCAGTCCAAAAGAGTTGTTTCAAAGAGCAGGTCAACTATAAGAAAATGTCTAAGCAGAGATTTATAGCAGTGAAGCTCACCTCACTAGGATGTTCCAGATGAACATGCTGAAATAGGATCCCATTTGTTTAGTATGAAGATGAAGAAGAAGATATCAGTGATGAGAGAGTGTGGCAAGAGAGATGCTGGGAGTGGGGGAAGTTAAACAGGTGTCCTGTATCAGCTTGGGTAAAGACCTTTCAGATCGTGGCAAGAAGCCTGGATTCTGTTATATCTCGAGAAGCTCACTGTGCTTGTGGATACCAACAATATAGTGCATATATATTTTAAGGGGCTCGTATGGCCATTTGTGGAACATGGACTGGAAAAGTCAGGTGAAGAAGATGGAACTTGATGGGAAATTTCTCATGAGAAGATGCTGTAGAAAAAGCTGGAGGCAATCACTAGAGGAAGGAGAAGAGAGCCTTACTGGTAGATTAAAGTAAAACTGAGGATGAAGCCCACGTTTCATATCCAGACATGCATAATACCACGTGGAGAGGTCATGCACACACATCTATCAAAGAATGAGGAGTAAATTACGGAGCAGAAACAGAAATCAAAGTTGTTTGTTTGTTTGTTTGTTTGTTTGTTGTTTTTTTTTTAAGTTTCGCTTGCTGTTCAGACATACAAGGAGACTGTCAATTGGGGGCTTTGGTAATCAACTCTTGAGGTTACCCAAGAGGTCAGCCATGGAGATACAGGTTGGGAATTTATCTGTGTACAGATACATGGCTTACACATGCCTTTTACAAACGTATCCAGAGATCTCGTTTTATTGTCTTCAGGTGTGTGAGTGGCGAGTGTGGACACATTCCCACTCCATATATGCTAAATAAAGTCAGCAGTTGGGTTTTGTTTACAAAGTTACTGAAGTCCTTCTCTGTGCGTTGCTATGGATGTCTGGGGATCAGGGTGGTGGTGTGTACAAATGGTAGCCTCTTACCTCTGGGATCTACATTCCAAAATAGTGTGTAATTAAAAAAAATGTGCTTCTCAAACATCTGGGTCACCATTGTCCTTATTAAACAGTGAGACACACTCTAATTTGTGTTGAAATCCTGTAAGAAGTTTCTCTCACTTACACGATGGCCCTGGAAACTATCATTAGCTTGCTCCCTCATCTCAGTCACATTCGAGTGCACTTGTGCCAATGGTCTGACAAGAAATAAAGATTTGCAATCATTTCTTTCAACATAAGGATGGAAGATGGCAGTTTACCTGTTTCCAGAAATACCTAGGATTGTGCCTGGCCAGCTGGCTCAGCAGGTAGGGAGAGGGTCTGTTAAGTCTGATGACCTAAGTTTGATCCCTGGACCCCACATGGTAGAAGGAGGAAACTGACTCCTAGAGGGCCCTCCACACAAACCAACCAACCAACCAACCAACCAACCAACCACCATAACTACCAAGGACCTGTCTCTGTATTGCTACTCCCGGCTTCTCCACCTGCTCCGTTCCTCTCTTGATTTGCCTTTGACATGTTACTCTTCTGTGCTTTGTTGCACAGAAACTGACAGCTATCTGCAATCTATGCTCCAATTCTATTTGTTTTCAGATTTGCTTGTTGTCAAGGAAACACATCGACGGTAGTGATGAGATTCAAAAGACAACTAAAATTAATCAGGTTCTAAAGGTGTGATTCAAAGATCAATGGCATGATCCAGGCACCATGGTGCCAGTCAAAGAATTCTTGAGCCAGGAATGCGAGACCCACAAAACAAGAACCCATTGCCAACAAACTTCATCCCTCACAGCCAGTGCCTGGGTCACAAGCAGCAAGTGGGTTAGACCATACCTAGAAATTGTGTATTCATGTTGCCAACACCAACTCTTGACAAAAAAGTCATTCAAGTCAGTCTGGTGATGGGGTTGGGGCACAAATGGTCATGGTATACAAGGAAACAATGGGACATGGAGATCTCTAGCTTGTAGGAGGAAGCATGGGTGTCGATTTAACATGAGTGCCGTAGACAGCTTTCTTTTACTGTTGCAAATGCCAGAGCCAATCACTTTTAAGAGAAAAGGATTTTTTGGCTCAGTGTTTTGGTTCCAGTCAAATGATCAGGTACCTGCTGTTCCTTTGGGCCCATGGTAGAATGTCACGGCGGGAGCATGTTAGTCAGACAAAACTGTTCACAGTTGCAAGGAGGAGGAGGAAGAGGAAGAGATCAAGGCCAGGATCCTGTGTACTGGGCCTGTTCCCAGTAACAAGACTTCCCACTGGGCCCTAGTTCTTGAGGATTATGCTAGTTCCCAGTAGACATGCTTGGGACCAAGCCTTCAGCACTTAGGCCCTTGAGGTACATTCAGGATCCAAGAGACAGCATGGAGTTCAGGGAAGTTTGAACACAAAAGTTGTTACACATTGAAAGAATTATTGTCTGGAAGAAGGGGTTAGTCTCAGTTTACTAAAATCGTGGAGGACTGAGCTATGGGCAAGAAGACATGACTGTGGTTCTTAATCTAGGCTGTCCCTCATGATCATGCCTGAATGTGTGTGTGTGTGTGTGTGTGTGTGTGTGTGTGTGTGTGTGTGTGTGTGGTGTGTGTGTGTGTGTGTGTGTGTGAGAGAGAGAGAGAGAGAGAGAGAGAGAGAGAGAGAGAGAGAGAGACAGAGAGACAGAGAGAGAGAGACAGAAAGAGAGACAGAGAGAGAGAAGCTTGCTCATTGCAAGGGCCACCGTACAGGTGTGGGGGTCAGAGGACAACTTTGTAGAGTAGATTCTTTTCTTTGGGATTGAAGTCCGGTTTCCAGTTTTGTGTGGCAAGCATTTTACCTGTGGAGGCATCACCAGCCCATCTGTGGAGGTTTTCAGAGTTACATTTCTATTGTTCAGAGGCAGAGGATCTTAGGTGGAGCCCAGCAACCGTAGTTTTGAGAATGCTTCCAAGGGAACAGTACTACGCTTGAGAGAAATTCTCAGATGA
This sequence comes from Tokudaia tokunoshimensis, assembly GCA_036184795.1. Taxonomy (NCBI): domain Eukaryota; kingdom Metazoa; phylum Chordata; class Mammalia; order Rodentia; family Muridae; genus Tokudaia; species Tokudaia tokunoshimensis. The sequence continues at coordinate 8,050,555 of BTHU01000013.1, read as the reverse complement.
AGTTCACTTTCATGTGAGAATCCACTTTCTGCCAGCCACAACCATCCCAAATGGGAAACTGAGCTGGGAGCGGTGCCACATGCCTTTAATCCGAGCACTCTGTGAGTTCAAGGTCAACCTGGTCTACATAGTGAGTTTCAGAAAAATCAAATGGGGAACTGGCATTAGACTGCCCCATAGAGGGAGCAAGTCCTTCAGAACTAGAGATGTCTAATCAACAGCTAAACCCTGAAGCATGATCATCCTTTTAAAGCAAACTGTGCTTGTGACTAGAGCCTAAAAGACATTCTCAGGGCCTGTGGCTCTACAAGCCTAGGAGTACAATCTGGTTTCAGTTCTCTGCTGTGTCTCAAGACTGCAAGTCTCACTACCTGCTGGCATGGTACGCGTGAATGCGACACTCAGAGCATGGCAGGACACCACGGGCTGGTGTTTATCTTCAGAGACGCATTGCTACTCACAGCACTTTGCATTCAAGCCCTACTCCTTATCTACCCTATATTCCCCTCTTCCGTTCTTTTTACATTGGGTGTTACGGAAAGTTCTAGACTACAAACTCAGTATCAGAGAATGCCAACATCAGTTAAAATGTAATGTGAATGGTAACATATAATGTAAAAGTAGCTTTTAATAGCCACACTACCTCAGGGTAGCCAGACCTCACAAGCATAGTCCACGGCACAATCATCTACTCTCTACCAATCATCACTTCTGTGCTTCTCCATTGGCTGTGCCAGCTGAGGTCAGAGGGATGACGTCACTCATTGCGGTACTCTGCACCCCCCCACCCCCTTCACATTTCCACTACTATGATTTTGTGAATGGCTGTTTCGTTTCCACAAGGCCAAATGCCACCCATCATTTCACATGTGACTCGAGCTGCTTCCCTCCTGGGATTTTTGTGAATGATCCTGGAATCCAAGAGACAGCATGGAGTTCGGGGAAGTTTGAATGTCAATATTTACATTCTCACCCCATTACGTGTGACTTCCCCAGCTTCTCCTTTGAAGTGTTGCTCCGTAGGGAAAGCCCAGGAGACCAGAGTGTAGAACATGTTTACTGGCACTTGCCAGAGTGTTGACCTGGACTCCATATTTCTTCAGAAAAATGTCTGCTTTTTGAGGACAGTCTCCTTTGTTGGAAATATAATGCCTCTGACACTGATAAATCCATGTGGAGAGATCCCAGCTCCAGCTTTCTGAACTATTCCTAGCTTCAAAGAGCTCTGGGTGCTTTCATATTTACATATGTGCTATGATTATGCCCAGACTTCCCTGCCTTCCAGAAAATTCCATCTCCAATTCTGCCCTCTCTCCATTCTCACCACAGGCTGTAGAGACTGATGAAGTTTGAGTTGTCAGAGTTGGTTACTTGTTAGAAAGATATTCACACCTTTGACAGATCTGTCAGCTTGTTGTTCCCAAACCAAATGAGCACACGCACTGAATTTCCCTCCAACAAACTAAACTGGAAGGCAGTGCTTCAGATATATACTCAAATCTATACTTAGAACCACTTGACCAGTGGCTACGCACAATCAAAAACCCAGGAGAGAAAAACTCATCCATAGTTTAATAGGCCCCTAACAAATCATTTTAAAAAATAATTCAATCTTTGCTCCTCTAAGTGGAGCTGGAAAGGAAAGCTAATAACCAGAGCCTCATTAACGATATACAAGCATCAATGAATGAAAAAGGATATTCTAAATAAAAATAAATATTATACACTATTATCCCCAGAGGCTCACAAGGACCATCATGTGATAGGCCAAAAAGGGAACTTTTACCAGTAGTAAGTAATTTATAAAGACAAGACTAAAATAACTCATTGAAAATGGACAGTAAGACAAATGATAGATAAGAAATGACAATAAGATAAATACAGACAGACAAATGAAGGCAAAGAAGGGTGGGTTCCAGCTCTTCCAGGCTTGTATCTCAACTCTAACTTAAGTACCACGGAAAAAATTATGTGTAATGACTCTTTGTTGCTAATGGGCACAGGATAAGCAATAGGTGTGAAAATCTCACTTGAGAAAGATTTTATGTGGGTGATTCTGGCAAGAGACTCTTTCCTGATACTCTCTACCATCCCCCAGTCAGCACAGTCAAAGCATCGCCTCAGACCTCGGAGCTCTTTCTGTTTGCACGCTCGCTGGTGAGGCAGGGGGATGGTTGTGGAGGGTCGAGGGAATGACAGGAAGTTTCAGGTAAAGACAACAGGATTGACTGTGGAGATGTCAGGGTTTAATTCCTCAGATACCTAAGGTGTGAAGTGAGTGTGTAAACTGGGTGTGTAAACTGAGTGTGCAAAGTGGGTGGTTTCTAAGAGCCAGCGACTCAGGACCATTTTGATCAGGAAGATTTTATGGACAAGAGAAATAAGTCCACGGCAGGCATCACGTCATTGGCTGAAAACAATCAGATGACTTTTCCTCAACGTATCGATGTTGGGAATGCAGATGAGCTGGGGTGCCCAGGAACGGAAGGAACAAGTCAAGCTCTACCACGTATGTAGAGCTTTGTTTATAGAAAATTAAATTAAAAGAGTGGAAAATACTGGATCTTGAAAGTAACACAAAGATACTAGCCATAGTCATATGTACATATTGTTTGTTTTATATGTGTGCAGAATCATATGCATTTAAAAGATGGTTATTCAATATTAATAATAGTTATCAGATGGTAGGATTTCAGGTGATCTTTCATATTTTCTTAACCCAATGTTTCTGAACCTTCCCAACACTGTGACCCTTTAATATAGTCCCTCATGTTGGGTTACCTCACAACCATAAAATTATTTTTATTACTACTTCATAACTAATTTTGCTGCTGTTATGAATTGTAATGTAAATATCTGTATTTTATGATGGTTTTAGGTGATTCCTAGGAAAGGGTCATTTGACCTCCGGGACCCTAAAAAGGTCATGACTCAATTTGAGAACCTCTGTATTCAAGATGGAATTTGCATGTTTTCATCTTTTTTTGCTTCTTACTGAGAAATATGCCACACATGTTTAGCATTGTCCATATCAAATTGACAATTTATAACATCCAAATGTTCACCATGGTTGATTTCATTTTTTTTTTTCCTAAATCAGAATCTTATTTCTAATTTTTTGTGCTGTATTTCCTTGGTAGGAACTGGGGTCTGGGAGTCACCTGATGTGTGCTGTATCTCTAACAGTTGCTCAATAACTCATCAGAAGAATAATTTCTTCCATCTTCGACGTGTAAAAATGAATACAAAATGAAACAATTAATTAGTAGCAGGGTCAGTATTCAAACCCAAGCCTGACTAATCTCACTGTTCATAGAGCTAAGCTCTGTGACTAAGTTTATGAAATAGATTGCTTGTCCTGGTCCTTACAAGGTTGAGGCTTTTTGGCTTATGTACAAAGGAAACCCCTAAGTAGACATTAACTCCTTTAATCCCCTCTGCATCCCCGTGAGGCAGAAAAGTATTTTTAGAGATGAGGCGATTCAAGCTCAAAGGGAATTTAAGTTCTTTCCAACACTTCATATAGTGTTGATAAGGGTAAGGAGCTCCTAGACTCAACTGTGCTCTTTCATTTGGCCTAGAACTTTTAAATGAGTTTCAGTTTTGCATACATATCTACTGTACAATGGAACATTTCACTATATCTGAGCTGGATATAGTGGCTCATGTCTATAACCTCAGCACCTAGGAGACCTCAGGAGGAAGCTAATCATGAGTTCAAAGGTCAGCTTGGGCTAAGTCACAAGACCTTCTCTCAAAAGAAAAAAATATATGTTAGTGTATACATATATAATATATAACAAATTTCTACAATATGGGTTGACTGTGAAAGGACCTATAGGCTCATGGGTTGATGCCTAGTCCTTAACTAATGATGCCATTGGAGTCAATATTGACAACCTTAGGAGACAGTGCATAGCTGGAAGAAGTAGGTCACTCTGAAGATCTGGTTCTTTCTCTTCTTCCTGTCTGCTATGATGGAAGCATGGACTTCTGAAGTCATTATGATCTGTCTCACACTGGGCCCAGAATCAGCAAAGCCAAGCAAGGACTATGAAATAACACCTCAGAAACCGGTGAGCTTAAAAACAAATGTGTTCTCTTCTTAAGATGTTCACCTCGATGCTTGACTCTCACTCAGAAGGGGAAATAAAACAGTCATTGGAGGTGGACGGGTGGAGGGAACTGGGTGGGAGAAGGGTTGGGGAGGGATAGAGGGAGGGGGTACAGATCAGGTGTAGGGAGAGCCAGGAAGAGAGGGCCAAGAGAGTGAATAGGAATCAGTGGTGGAGAGGGCAAGGGGCATCTCTAGGATGTACCAGGGACCTGGGATCGGGGAGGCTCCAAGGAGCCTATGAGGATGACTCTAGCTGAGACTCCTAGCAGTGGGGGATATGGAGCCAGAAGTGGCCACCTCCTGTAGCCAGGCAAAACTCCCAGTGAGGGTTAAGGACAGCAACCCACCCACACAAAACCTTTGACACAAAATTTATCCTGCCTACAAAAAGTGCGGGGACAAAGATGGAGCAGAAGGAACAGCCAATCAATGACTGGCCAACTTCAGACCCGCCCCATGGGAGAGAGCCCACCCCTGACACTACTGATACTCTGCCATGCTTGCAGACAGGAGCCTAGCACAACTGTCCTCTGAGAAGCTCCACCCAGCAACTGACCAAAACAGATGCAGAAACCCAGAGCCAAACATTAGATGGAGCTCAGGAGCTCAGGAAATCTTGTGGAAGAGTTACAGGAAGGATTGAGCGATCTGGAGGGGATAGGGTCTCCACAAGAAGACCAACGGAGTCAACTAACCTGGACTATTGGGGGCTCCCAGATACTGAACCACCAATCAAAGAACACACATTGACTGGACCTAGGCTCCACTGTACATATGTAGCAAATGTGTAGCTTGGCCTTTGTGTGGGTCCCCCAACAACTGGAGCAGGGGCTGTCCCTGACTCCGTTGCCTGCCTGTGGATCCTGTTTTCCTAACTGGGCTGCCTTGTCTGGCCTCAGTGGGAGAGAACATGCCTTCTTCTGCAGTGACTTGAGGTGCCAGGGTGGGTTGGGACCCAGGAGAACCTCTCCCTTCTTGGAGGAAAAGGGAGTGAGGGATGGGAAGAGGCTGCGTGAGGGGTACTGGGATGAGATGGGAGGGAACTGCAATCAGGATACAAAGCAAATACATTAATTAATGGAGAAAAAATATGTTCACCTCAAATATTTGTTACTGCGATAGGAAGTCTGACTAATACTGTGCATGTGTTCTGTAGTAAGCCATCCAGGGTGATTATCTTTGTGAGACTTGATACACTGAGATGCCTTAGTGATCTCCAGGAGCTTCCTGCCTGGGGTCTGCATCTCCAAATAGGCTCTAGACTCAGCTCACACTAACAATGAACAGCTAAGCCGAGAGACATTATCAATGGCATCACAGTCTTTTCTCCAGGACTAGAAGGACTATTTCTTGTTATTAGTCTCAGTAGAAACATGAATTTTTGCCGTCCTGTGCAGACCAAATGAAGAGATTGAAGAGCACTGGGTCACAGGAAAGATAATGTCCTTTATTATTCAAGTGCAATTCAAATCTCTCTCTGCAGCCTCAAGCATGTGCTCAAAGATAATTGACTGCACAGGAGGCTCACATGCTGCCAACCAATGGTCCTCGGGTCACAGGCCTCCTGCCCATTTGTGGGGTGGCCCAGTTTTGTTTTCCTCTTCCAGGAAAATAAACACATCGCACATCTTGTGAGAAGTGAGAGGCTGGAGTTTGGCAGGTGATGTTCTTTCTTCTGAATGCAGGACACCAGGGTCCAAGTGGCTTTGCTTCTGTGAGGTGTTTCTCCAGCCAGCCCGACTCCCCAAATCTGGCCCCCCCTCCCCACTCTTTCCCCAAGGTCCAAGGCCCCTGCTCATCACCTGGAGTGAACGCTGACAGCAATGCGCAGAGGCAGGGAGCAGGGAGACATGCCGGCGTTGTCACGCATGACTGACCAACAGCCATCAAGGGCAATTAAACACGGAGAACTCAGGATCTTTCTGGACAGGTCCAAGCTCCCTGGCGCCGCTATGATTAGATGCTTTCCACGGTTCCCTGTGGTCACCATGTGACAAATTCCATCTCTCTTGCTCTTTTCTCATTTCCTTTGTGCGGTACTGGTGCGTAACCACCCAGCGCAGACTTCATTTCAGATGACTTTATTTCCACCAGAATTTTGGTTAAGTTGTAGGGACAACTGCATCTGAAGCACTTCCTTATTTGGAGAGTTCGTTCTCGAGTGTATGGACGTGGGCTTAGCACGTCCACCCTGTCGTGAGTCTCTTCCTGCGATTCCCTTTTCTTTGGGGTAATTCACATAATGAACTGTATCGTACAATTTGTCTTCTTAGAACCAGGCTGTGTACGAGAGACCTGAACAAATTAGTGTTAAGCTTTGCTTTGGAAGTGTTGTAGGTCACTTAATTCACACAAAGTTTAAGATAGTTCAGGTTGCTGGGCTTCTTAAAATGGTTGGAATGTCAAATGACAGTGTTATATTTATTAAATTTGGCCTTGCAGCAGAAAGGGCCGGCTTGTTTCAATAGGGCAAGATAGTGAGTTTAAAGCCTGGGTGGAAAAGATCCGAAGCAAAGGGCCTGCTCCTTGCTTGTTTGAGATGGGTTTTGTTCTGCCCCTGAGTCTGGTCGTGACCACACATTCCTCCAGCCTTGTTCTAACCATGATTGAAAACAGAGGGTGGGAATGGCCTTCATCTGCTGCCCCTGAGCTCTGCCTACAGTCAAACCAAGCTCTCCTTGTTCCCATTAGCCCAATTGCTCCTCCAACATCCATCGTCACAAAGGTTTAAGAACCCATTCTATGTGATGGGTAAAGTGAGGATGTCAGACGATCTGTGCCAGTGTGACAAATACTTCCCCCACTTCTGTGTATGTCAGGAACTGAGCAAGACACAGGCTAAAATGAAGGATGGGGTGAGGTGTCAAGTGACAAGGAGGGCTGCAAATAGGTCTAAACACAATAACTTTGGAAGGTGGGACCCAGATGTCAAGACTCTGAAATTTTAAGGTTAAGTAAATGAACAGTTCTTCAATTTACCAGTGTGGGAGGGAACCAAAGGTTTGTAGCTGAGATGCTAAAGTGTTACTATAAGGCAAGAGATGAGGAGCGAGGTTTAGGTGGGAAACAGGGTGGGAGGGATGACGAGGGTCTAGAGGAGGGGTAACTAATGTGGAAGATGTTTGGAGAAAACTCAGGGAACTTATAAGCCATGTGGCTTGATGGTAAGGTGTACTGCTGAAGAGCTGTTATATCCAGAAATCACATGACATGGAGAAGCCAAGGAAACTTCATCCCCACTACTGATTCTATAGTACTGGAAGGTGTGTGCTTGGCTGAGCTATGCGCTGTGTGACATCATCTCCCCTAGGTGTGAACCTTGTAATCTACAGTAAAGACTAGCGTGGCAAGACATGACCATGGATGTAACACTATGAAGGTACTCAACTGCATTCTGGTTGGATATAAGGCCTACTCCACAGGAGGAATCACATTCCTGGTACTGCAAATCTGGCCAAGACCCTATGACTGGGGGGCTCACAGGTTCCAGGGTTGAACCTACTGCTATACTTCTGCTAAAGGGACACATATCAAAATTTGTGTCTCTCTAAATTTGTATCTTTCTGAACTTGTATCTCTCTAAATGTGTACCTCTCTAAATTTGTATCTCTAAATGTGTATCTCTCTACCCATAGACTAGGACACTTCTCAGTCCTCCTCAGAGAAATTTTTGCCCAGTGAATGGTAGTTAATACAGAGACTCAACTCACAACTGGTCAAAATGTAGAGAATAAATGTCTGTCCAGAACTCAGAAACAATAAGAACAGCTTTATCAAAGCCCCTCAAAAGATTGGGGGCCCATCATGGAAGGGGGGCGGCAAAAACCTTAAGAACCAGAGGTAGAGTGATTTCCTGTGTTGCAAGATATTTCCTATCCATTCACATTGAGACAGTGAGAGGCCAGTGATGGGAGGGGAGAGAGGAGGAGGAGCTAAGGGAAGTGAGGGGCGGGGGGTGGAGAGAGAGAAAGAGAGAGAGAGAGAGAGAGAGAGAGAGAGAGAGAGAGGGAGAGGGAGAGGGAGAGGGAGAGAGAGAGAGGGAGAGAGAGAGGGAGAGGGAGAGAGGGAGAGAGGGAGGTTCTCACTAGCAGGGAGAGAGGAGAGACATGGATATCTAGATGGCTTCAGATGCATTTCTGGTGTTTTGGAGAGGTTAGAAAATTGGGATAAGACCTTTATCATTGTAAATTGGCATTATGTAATTGGGAGTTTTATACACATAAATATATTTGGTTAACTAAGTTTAAGAGTCATGCTTTACCGGGTATTTGTGTGTAGAGCGGGAATGCGGGATTCCCACCGTTTTACAGAGTTTATGGCTGAGAGGAAACACAGCTGGGATGATGTGAGAGCAAGCTGAAATAGAGTGGCTCAGCGGCAACAGTGAGAGTCGCCCAGAGCTGGACGCATCAGCACTTGGTGCAGAGGCCTGGCGGAGCGGTACTCCTTCTTAATCATTACCCAACTACATTCCTATATGGACACGGCCCTGCTTCACTGCCTAGCACTGAAGAAAGACAAAACAGAAAGTAGATGCTGTGGACACACAGGCTTTTCTACAGTGATGCCAACGATATACAAAGACTCAAGCTCTTTGAAAGGGAAATCACTTCTATCTAGCTACAAAGAAGGGTCCCACTGTCCTGCTAAGGAGAGGTCCCTGCCAGCATGCCCACTGTGAGGCTCATGATCGGTAGGTGAAAAGAAGCAGGCTGTGCTTAGTCACTCCAGAGGAGACAGGCAGAAGAGGGGACACAATCTGGCAAACAGTGATGGGGAAGTTAAGTGACCAAGTTGATTGCTAGTACCCTTGAGAAGAGGACCTTTAATAAATACTTATTTCGGTAGAAGTTAAAATGCATCAGTTCTACTCCCGGCATCATTACTAGCTAAAAAGAACTCTTGCACAAATGATTTCCACTTCCATCAACACTTATACAATAACAGTTCTGAGAATAAGGAAACCCTATTATTTCTATTTATGGAATATATTTTCACCTTTATAGCATGGTGTGAAGCATGGACATACCATTCATTCATCCGACACATATTTATTGGGTGACAGAGTTTATACCAGGAACTGGGAAGTGTCTGTGAATAAGGCAGGCAAAGCCCAATTCATGTCATAGTCAGTGTGTGGTTTGGAGTAGGGGTCCCCACACACAGAGGCAAATCAGATCACTTAACATGGTAGTCGCCGATCATATGTGAAGTGTATATGAAGTGTCACCAAACCAATACATGAGCAGACAGAGTGTTTGTGCTGTGTGTATGTGTGTGCATGTGCATGTACATGTGCATACAGGTATACATGTATATTGTGTGTGTCCCTCTGTGTACATGTTCATTTATATGTGCATGTATGCATGTATGAAATAGAGGCTATTTGAGTTATTAAAATCATGGAGATTCACTCTGAGGAGATGACATTTAAACTGAAACCTAAAATTGAGAAGGAACCTGCTATGTGCAGAATAAACAAGGAAAAATATTTTGAGGAAGAGAAAATAGAAAGTTTTAAAGCAGCAAACCAAGGTACCACTGTAGTGAAAATGCTGGGAACCATGAGACAAGCTTGTAAGATCCAAGGATCAGTCCCAGTCAAACACAAGGAATCTCCATAGGTCAAGCTTTTAATCACCCAACAGTGCTGTGAACAAAGGCTAAAATAAAATGGCGGCAGTTAGGAGATGGTAAAAAATGACACAACAGCTTAACAATAACAAGAAATGCTTCTCAGAAAAATTCCTTTTCTAAAGCAGTGTTGGGAGGTGCATCTACAGACCCTCGAAAACAGAACACAAAAAGAACTCCCATGAGCCCCAGTGGAAACAGACCCGAGGAGCCCGTCAATAGGTATGACCCAGAACACTGCAGAAAACCTCTACCCATGTGGACACAGGAAGGTAAAGATGAAAGAGGTATGTACGGACTTTAGAGATTTTTTTAGAATTGTTTATTGTGTCCAGTAAGCAGACCACAGAAAGGAACCCAGATTATTCAAGTCCTACTTAGTCCTGTTTTGTTTTTGCTTTTGTTTTCATTGGATAGCATGAGACTCAGAAATTCTGTAAAACAGGAAGGTCAGGGGACAACATTAAGGATTGGGCTCATATCTCAATAGGTGAAGTGCTTGCATTGCAAGCATGATGACCTAAGTTTGATCCCAGAACCCCTGTGAGACAAAGCAAAAAAACAAGAAGACGAAACATGGTGGCTGACCCTTGTAATCCCGGTGCTGGGGAGACAGAGACACATAGGTTCCTGGAGCCTGTTGACCAGCCAGTCCACCACACAGTGGGAGAGTCAGTCTCAAACACACCGGAGCAGAATATTGCCTGAGAAATTCCACCTACGACTGTTTTCTAATCTCCACGTGCACACGTGCATCTGCACGGCACACCCGCACACACAACAGTGAACTCCAGGGTAGGCAACGGGATCAAGGACTTGGTGTAGAGGAAGCTGAAATGTTGAAAGGAGCTACTGAGGTCCCACAGTGCAGGGAAAAAAATATGTTGGTAAAACGCCATTGTTGTATAATGGCCTGTATTGTTATTGCTTGAGCTATTCTACAAATCAAGTGCAAATAGATACTTTCCGATTACCAGTACTTAAGGGCATTATTGAAGTCATTTCTGTCATAATAGATGTGAACATTCTTATAAAACTTTCTTCTCAAAGAACGTTTGTCTTCATTTTTTTTCATCTTTTATCATAGTTTCATCATCTTCTTTAAGAATAGATATAGAAATTGCCCTGAACTAATAATATATCATCATCATCATCATCGTCGTCGTCGTCACACCCTCCTCCTCCTCCTGCTCACCACCCCCACTGTCACCAAGATCGTCACCATCGTTATTGTTCTTGTCATCTTCACCATCTCCACTGATCATACAGAGCTCTGGCACACCTTGTCTTCTACAATCTTTTATACACTTTATGCAAAAAACAACTACAACACCATTCTAGCTCCTTTTCCAGATGAGACTAGAGGAGGCACAGAAGTGAAAGTGGTATCTCATGAAAATAGGCAGCGTTGACATGTCCCCAACTTCAACTCCAGCTCCATGTACAATCAAATCCATGTCAAAATCAGATTCACATCCGGTATGACCCACACCCAATCAAATTACTGCTCATGACTCTTCTCACTTGGTACTTCTCTGTCTCCCCAGCACTGGGATTACAAGGGTGGGCCACCATGCTTGGTCTTGGTGTTGTTTTGTTTTGTTGCACAGGGGTTCTGGGATCAAACTCAGGTCACCTTGCCTATTGAGATATGATCCCAGCCCTTAATGTTGTCCCCCCACCCACCACTTTCTTGTTTTATAGAATTTCTGAGGTTAAGAGCATCACTTCTGGAGACCTCAACTAGAGGATTGCTGGGGACCAGTGAGGAACTATTCTGTGCTTTGATGATGTGTTCTTAAGAGGATTGTGGTGGGTGGTTCTCACAAGCGCCTCTTCCTAAGGTGTGAGGTCATTAAGACATTCGGAATGAACGTTAGCACCAGGATAGAGCACACATGTAAGACCCAACTTGCAGAAGTCAGTTTTTGAGTAATCCTCACTACTTGCCCCACCTCAGTGAATCTCCTTCCACAACACAGAATCATCCTAGTATGATGAGCTACTCTGCATGGAGTAGGGTGGGGGTGGGGTGTGCGTTACAATTCAAGAGAGGAAAGGAAAGGGAGTCTGGTATTTCTTGTTAATGTGATAGTTATTTCTTAAGCAAACAACTCAGAGGCATTTGAAATGAGTTATTTATTTTGCTTCCGATGGCCCCCATCCCTGAACAAAAGCAAATGTACTATTAATTCTCATTTGCAACACTACTTTGATTTCCAATTCCATCTCAATTTATTTTTATGCTTTGTGGTGGTGTGTTTACGGTGGAGAGATGTTATAATGAAGGCGATTGCATTGTATCAAAACAAACGCCTATGACATCATTTCTTTTCTTTTCAGACTTCACCTGTCTTTTGGTAAAGTTTCCCTCAATCGTTAATATCACTAATCTGAGGATACCTTTTTCTTTTGAAAAGTGACCCACCCCTTCTCTTTTTCAGAGGACTTCTGCGTATTCCATTAACTGCTAGATTGGTTCCACAATGTCTTCATAATGGCTTTCTGCCTCCTGGGAGATTTCTCTCTTTTTTATATCCTTAATTAATAAGTTCTTTACCAATTGCCACACAATAATAGAGTATTCTTTTAAGCTGAGAAAATGTGTTGGTGCTTGTGAACTCACACTAGGACCCTAGCCTAGAAAATCTCGGTTGGTGCTCCTGATGGAAATAACAGTGGGAGCTCTGGTCCTAAGAGAGGTGTAGAGCACAGTTGTGTCCACAGCCTTCAAATGAGAGTAGGCAGTAGGTGGAGATGACAGGTGTCAAAAAATAAATATAAGACGAAGATTAAGAGCATCTTTTCTGGAGTCCTCAAAGAATGAGAAAAATTCAAATATGAGATTACCCATCTCTACTCATAATGCAGCTGAAAATACAACTTCTCATTGGCCAGAAAGGTGTAGTCCAAAGCATCTTGGCCCATTCCCATGGCATAACTCATTCATTCACTCACTCTTCATTCATTCATTAATTCATTCATTCATTCTTCGTATGTTTTATGTATATGAGCTTTAAAACTGACAATGGGAAATAAGATACAATTCTTACTTACAGAAAAATGTTCTATGTCAACTTTATTTCAGAATGACCATGTGAATAAGAGAGTGTAAGATTAGGAAATTCCCAGTTGAATATTCTTCAGATGCTGTGTGGCTAGACTACACTGTACTGGGAAGACTTGAACACTATACTGTAATAGAATATCAACCTGGAGATTTTCAGAGAATGAGGGTTATCCGAAGTCATAAAATGAAATGTCACCACACATTAAGGTGGAGGAGGAAATGGAACGAGGGCTTGTTAATACATTAGAAGTGTTAAGTTTTAGAGAATTCTAAAGTATTAGGAATTAGAGGGGGTTGAAGAAATTATTTGGTCTGCAGGCAAAGAAACAGAATGAGGGTACTTTCTAAGGTCAAATACCAATTAGTGATAACAGGACTTGCTATGCCACGTAGTCCAGATGTGTCCTACTGATGACTGTCAAATCATCTGCTTCCTTTACATTTCCTCTGTGTTAGACCTTCCTTGACTGGCATCAACACAGTTGAAATGGCCAAATTCTTGACTGTCTTCTCCCAGAGCCCATTCACTTCTCCACATGCATCTCTGAATTATCTGCTTCTGTAGGAGCATGCTTGGCTCGTATTATGCTATTAAGGTCAATAGGGCACATCATTCTTAAGCCCCCTGGACTGGCCTTGAACTTGTCTATCTAGATCCCCATATTTTATTATGAATTCTGCGCAATAGTTCCTAGCTGTTATTTCACAGAGCAGCCCTCTCTATGAGCTGGCTTCCTTCCACTGTTGCCACCCACCTAACACGTGCCAAGGACTCTCCATGCCAAGGACGGTTGCTGGAACCATTTGTTATATAAATATTCTTTATTTACTAGAAGGAATGACCAAGAGACACAGTTCTATTAAACTGCACAATGCCTTTCGCTTTTTCATTGTCTATTAAAATTAGATCCATTTTTCAAGGCTCATCAAATGCACATTTGTGTTTTGGTGTAGCCCTCCATGATAGTTTCCCAAAAGTTCATTCTATCAACATGTGAATTTATTGGCCACAGCTACAAATATTTGGCTTAAGTGATCTCTACGGCAATGACGAACATAGAGCCAAGGCACGTTTGAGAGTTTGCACTGTCACTCTGTTATTTTGGTGTCGTCGTCCTCTTCCCCAGCTGATTTCCTGAATATCTTCCAGATTAATTATACAATGTGTGTGTCTTATGATATTTCCCATTAGCGATACAAACGACGTTTCATGAATTCCCATTTAACCAACACATCAATCTTACAGCTACTCACACCATCCCCAACTTAGAGATGACAGCAACTCCAACACGGAGCCACCGGCTAACTTCTCCAAAGCCGCGTACGCCGGAAGGTGGAACGTGTATTCAATAAACACTTCATGAACTGAAGCTTTCACACAACCGATGACACCTCGAGGATACGTGGTGTATTTCAGTGGTCTTAAAAAACACAAATAACAAGTTATACAATTCATTTATGCCAAAGTGAGACCTAGGACTTAACCCTGGGGGACAATCCAATACGGGAACTGGGGTTGGCTAAGCAACCCTCAAGCAAGAAGACCTTCATTTAGTGCTAGAGTTGCTTGCTAGAAGAGTTATAAAACTCCAGAGGGCGATGGAAGCTTCATACCAAGAAGTAAATAACAGCAGTCATTTAATTACGCACTTTCCTGAGCGTGAGTGGTGGGTCTCATGAGGTCTTTCATCCTCCAAGGTTCTGCTCTGGGCGACTTTGCTCCCTTGCTTCTGGGTTGGCCTATAATTCATCTGTGCATGATTTGCAACGCTGAGCGAGCTCACCCATCTCTGTGCTCTTACGGAAAGGCAAAATATCCCCAGGAAAATGCTGCCTAGCGAAGGAAGCACACAGATACTAAAGACCGTCAAAACACACAGAAAGGACTAAATCCGGATAAGGAAGGATGTAATTCCCCGAGCTGGAATTTAGAACGCAGACAAGGATTCTTGCAGGAACATAAAGTTTCCCGTCCTGTGGGAGGTCCGAAGCAAACCTGTGGGACCACACTGCCATCAAAGGCTGATCTCTGAGTTTCATTGAATACCTGCCATCTTTGGGAAGTGGCCCCTATTGCGGGAGTCTTAAGTTCTCTTGAAGAAAATCCTTGCTTACCAGAGCTTCAGCTCTATGGATGACTGAACAGTGGAGGTAGAGGAAAAGATTTAAGCACTGTCAGGGATAGGAAATGCCGGCGTGTGTGAGCGGGAGGGGGCGAGGGGGAGACAAAGAGGCTCTTTCAGAGCCAGGGACAACAGTCCCCAGCATGCCCAAGCAGCTCTTAGACTGTTTTCCTCTGCCTTTTCATTTACTAGGTACCCTGAGCCCCGAGCTTAGTGATTTCGCCCACATTGCTGCAATGGAGTCACTAGGCTGTAGGGGGCGCTCCAGCCTCCCTGGTGAATTCCGAAGGCCTGGAAGTTGCTCCCAAAAGCATTTAATAGGCGGCAGGGCCTCAGAGATGCACAGCTATCCCCTGTCAGAAAAGCCCCTTGGCACTGCTGCTCTGCTCTCTTGGAGAATTCCTTTTCTTTCATGTTGGGCTGAAGCAGCCTGAGACTTCTTAAGGTGACACTCAAAACATTTTAAAAGTTACTCATGAGGGTCAGGTCGATGGGGGTTGGGCAGAAAGGGGAACAGGGAGCCTATTGTTTTAATGGGGCTAAATTTCTCTTGTGGGGAGATGGGAAAGTTCCAGAGATGCATAGTGGAATGGAGGTCACACAACACAACTAGACGGGAATACTCAATCCGACTAAGAGTGTGTGTAAAAAAATTCAAGGCTATGCTATAATGCTTAAGAAAGAAGAGGGACATGTTTGGAGACATGCAAATGGGGTTGAACCTCTGTGGTCAAACATCCTGCAAATTCAACCTCTGTGGGAAACACTCTTGGAAAAAGGCAAAACTGCAAATGGGAAACTGGAGTCCTTCAAACTCCCCCATGCAGAGCTCTGCCTCATTGTGTGTGCATGCAATATAGATATGTATGTATGTATGTATGCATGTTTGAGTGTGTGCAGACACAGATACATGTCTGTGTTTACACCTGGAAGCTCACAATTGATGTCCAGAATCATCTTTAATCGATGTTCCACCTTATTCAATGAGACAGGATCTCTCAATCAAACCCGGAGCTGGCCAATATGGGCAGTCCCTCTAGGCAACTAGCTCTGGCACTGTTTCTGTATTCCAAAACTGAAATTACATGTGAGCCATCACGCCCACGAGTCACTTATGTGGGCTCTGAGGATCTGACTTTCCGTCCTTAGGCTTGTGTGACAAGAGCCTAACCACTGAGACATCTCCTTAGCTTGCTCTCCCTGTCCGTATCTCAGCTTCCTATACCACAATCTTCTTAAATATCTTTTCCCAAGCCCCACCAGGACACCACAATGACTAAGCTTCAGGTGTGAATGGAAGTCAACTATTGCAAAGAGAAGACAGTTTCCTTTATGAGGTGGTCAGTGAATAAATGGTAGGTAGAGAAACCAGGGAGCAAGGCTGAGGGAAACCAGAGTCCTGAGCAGAACTATGTACCCCAATTCTATGACTCTGTGAACCGGAAGCATGCTCACAGAAGATGACCCTCCACCACAGCTCCAGGTTAATGAGGCAGCTCCTCTCGCGCTTGTATCTACGTATATTACTCTCACTGTCGAGTAGAACCATGCGTGTCAAGGCCTTTGGTCACAGAATTCCTACATTAGTAAGCCTTGGGGCTGCACACTTGGCTCAGGCTTGGAAGGTGTTGGGGTTTTCTAAACACAGAAGATTCCCGTGATACAACCCTCCACCCTTGGCCCCCTCTGTGTTACCCTAAGAACAGGTTCCCTGGCTCTATTTCAAGTTCTTTGTCCTAAAGGCAGTCCGGCAAGACTGCTAACATGTGCTTGGCACTGAACCAGACCTGAAACGGGAATGCTAAGACCTGCCTGAGAATTGGGAGGAAGAAGAAATTCAAAGATATCCATCCCTGCTCCATCTATCAGGCTTTCCCTCTCTTGCTTTGAACTGTCCAGTTCACAAATTGACCAACTATACCCCACCCACTGTAGTCCACCATGTTCACCCAAACAGAAGCTCTCTGTACTTGGCAATTCTAGAGAACACAGGGTTAAGTAAGAAGCAGGCTGGAGTATGGTAAACACCAAACAGACAGAAATACTTGGTTCTACTTCCAGCCCCACCTCCATTGCTCCTGGACCTTTAGTGGATCGTTTAAACATCTTTTGTTCATTCCTTTGGTCATTTGTTTGTTTTGTTATACAGGCTCACAATGTAGCCCAGGCTAGCCTGGAATTCACTCTCTTCCTGCCTCAACTTCCCAAGTGAGATTAAAGACTCGTGCCACTATGCTCAGGGCAGTAGATCTTTCAAGTGTGTTGCCGATATTTGGTTTTGTTTTTCCTTTTTGAGACAAAGTATTACCCTGTAGGAGGCCAGGGTAGGCTTTTTTTTTATTCTCTTTCTTTATCCTTCTTCCTGAATGACAGAAATCCATGCTGAGCTTGAATTTTGTTTTATAGTCAGATAGCATATTCAGACAATTGTTTGGGATCACAGGGAGAAAATTTTGTCAGTTTTTCTAGAAAACTTCTGAGGAAAATGCCCACCACAGGGCCTGGAGATCATTCTCCTTTAACCCCCAGCAGTGTCAAAACTTTGGGAATTATCACTATAAATATTCAGGGGCTAGTCTCTAGGTACCGTGTCCTCTCTCCACCTTAGGCTGTGATGTTCCTATCAAAGTGTCACACCACGACTGGGGATGGAGTCCTTAGCTTCTCTAAGCTCAGATTTAAATCCATCTCTTCCTACTGAGCTCTCTGCCACCAAAGCCCCCCATCACCAAAGCCCATTGGCGGGGATGAAGCACACGGGGCATAGCTGGTGGTCTGCTGCCTGTTCTCAGAAGCCTTGATCGGCTAGCTACCGCTGTCCACTTGCTGCCCGAGGAGCAAATTCTTTCTGTCAGGTCAGTTATCTCTCAGGGCCACAGCCCTGATTGCATCTGACATTGCTACAGAGTTGAGGCTGCTTCCACAGTAGTATCTTGCACACTCACAAGGCTCTGGATATCATCGGAGGAGCAGACAGACGGTGCTCGGAAGCTCGGAGTACTTCGAGGGTCCGTGGAAGGTACACTCAAGTACCTTCTGCCACATTCTCAGTTAAGAAGATACTGATGAGAAGTTGACTTGGTGGTCCCTCCAATGACCTAAGTTTCATTTCCCAGACCCACAAGGTAGGAGGAGAGAACTGACTCTGGCAACTTGTCCTCTGACCTCCACGTGTGCAAAGTGCTGTGCCCAACACCTATGAATAGAATTTTAAAAAGAGACACACCTTTATTAGTCTAATGTCTAAACGATCTTCTCAGGTCAGACGGGTGGCTCCTACCTGTCCTATCACTGGAGAGGCTCAGCAGAAGGATTGTTGCTGGAGGCTAGCCTGTGCCACATAGTAAGTTTCCAGGCTAGGCTAGACTGCATAGTAAGATCCTGCCTCAAAACCTCAGAAGTAAATCACCTCAAATATACAAAAGCTGCAGATAAGTTCATGTTACACAAGAAATTTTAATGAGTTTTGAGAAGTTTTTGAACCCTTTACCACTGGGCAATACCCAGTTAACTATTTTGTGGGTTTTGAATTGTGTCTTACATTCCCAGGGAAGTCCACCAGAACAGCTACCATGGTGTATTTTGTAAGTGGTGAACCCTAGAGTTTAGGATGCCGGATGGATCATGACCACATTCTGCAATGCTAGGAGAGGGGAGAAAAAGCTCTTCTGAAGTGTGCATTCTATAGTCTTAAGGATTAGAGCTGCCCAAGGAATGCTCGTAATCTTTTCATCCAACTTTCCTCTCCTTTAGATTACAGTATTCAATGTGGAGGAGGGAAGGGGCATCCTAAGCTTTCACTGGGCATTATCGGCAAAGTGTACCTTGGTCTGACAGTTCTAGAAATTCGATTTCGTTCTTTTCCTGGGTCCCCAGGGCTCAGGCAGTTCCTTATACGATAGTGGCCTCGACATATAGCTCCAGGGAATGCATCTGAATACCTACTAAACTTTATTAACTGAAACTTGCAGTGTTTACTTGATCTGTTACATGCCAGAAGCAACTAGAGGGAGAGAGGGTTTATTCTTGATCAAAGTTTGAGAAGACAGTCCGTCATGGTGGGAAAGGCATGGAGGTGGGAGCTTGAGGCAGATGGTCACCTTAAGTCTGCAGTTGAAAAGCAGAGAGAGAAGGTTTGTGTCAGTCTGCACGGTCTCTTTCTTATGCAGATCAGGGCCCTAACCCATGTAATGTTACCATCCATAAGGCAGGGGGCGCGCTTTCTACCTACCTCAGCTATCCAATCTGCATGCTCCCTCACAGACATGCCCAGGGGATCGCAACCTAGGTAACTTTAAGTCCTGTCGAGTTGCCAATATGTATTAATTGTCATAGTCACCCATTATGAGTTTTCTTCTGGGTTAAAACACAGCCTGCGCATGTCCGACCGTAGAAAGGAATGCACAGAATGAAGTCATTTCTGCACACGTTGTCCCCCACAGCACAGCAAGACCCACTGAGGGATAGCTTCAAATTCTTGCTTATAACACTCTCAGGCTAACCCAGTGCCTGCCATGACAGGAGTCCTACACTTCTTTATGAGTGGGAAAAACTGCGGGGCATAGCGGGCACTCTGCAACTATTCTTCAAAGCCGAGCTGCAGCGTGTGGAACCTTCTAATCCTCTCATCTCCCAGGTTCTATCGGCACAAGAAGAGGTAAGGTTAATTAGAATCACGGGGCATGTTTGCAAGAGCATTGCGCCGCTATGCCCTAACCACACACGTAGGTTTAACAAGGGAAGGGAAGTGTGAGAAAGTGCCGGAGGAACACGAGGTGCAAACGGAGAAGAAGAAGATTAAGACGAAGGAGGCTGTTTTCTGGCATGAAGACCTGTGCTCTAAGTGTTGTTGTTTATTAGGAAGGTTGGATGTACCAACTGCATTATCCGTCCTTCAATATGAATAATTTACAGTGGGCTTTCTGCACAGGGTTTGAAGGCAGCAGTGTGATCCTGGGAAACAGACTTCAGAAAGGCTCTCGGGCGGAGTGGGGGTTGGGAGTGGATTTTCAATGTGAGTCTGCTGATGCAGATTCTGGGGGTGAATGTTCTAAATGTCAGGCAGCCCCCACAGGGCATCCCTTTGTTTGAATTGTGATGTCATACATTCCAGCCGCTGTATCGCTGTGTCTCTTAGCCAGGTACACAGGGTGATGCGACCTCCGGCTGAACCCTCTGATGTCGTGAGCCAAAATGAATCCTTTCTCCCTTCAATTGTCTCAATTAGGTATCTGTTCATATAATATAATAACATAACATTTTTTAATAAGAATCCCATAATACTTTATATGACCACAGGAAAAAATTAGTATATATTAAATGCATTTTCTTAATTAAAAAATGATTTAATTTTGTTAATTATTTTTGGTGGAGGGACACTTGTGCATGGTTTGTGTATGTGCGGCATGTGCAGAAGTCTAGGTGAAGAGGTCAGAGCACAATATTTGATGCTTGTCTCTATCACTCTTCTCCTTATTCTTCAGAGACGGTGCCTCTCACTGAACTTGGAGCTTGAATTCTCTGCCTAGACTGCTGGACCGCAAGCCCTGCCTATTCTCCTGTTTCCACCCTGACTAATGCTAGGGTTATAGAAGTGCGCAGCTTGGTCTGGGAGTGTTGAGACTCAGGTCCTTGTGCCGAAGCAGGACACATTTCTATATAATAAAGCATCTCCCAAGTCCATCTTAATACTTTAATTTACAAATTTTTAAGGAGATCAGGTGACCAAATGCACTTCAAGTTGAGCACCACAAACATGGCAGCATCAGTGTGGGTGGGAAGCCTGGAGAGTCTGCTTAAACTTTGTCAATTCGAGAAGAAAAACACTCATGCAAAATAACAGTTGAGGAGCTGGCGACGAAGCTTGGCTGGTAGAGCGCTTGCCTAGCATGAAATATGCCCAGTGAGACATAAACTGTGCATGGTGGCATATGTCTGTAATTCCAGCATGGAGAAGAAGGCAGGTGAATCATGAGCTTGAAGCCATGCCTGGCTATAATATGAGCAGCCTAACCCTATCTCAAGTGATAACAATGTTGAAGTAACTGAAAATTGTATTCTTAATATTCCCCCATTTAATAGCGGTCTAATGCATGGTGAGAATTCTCGTGAGAACTATACAACCAGGACTCCCATTTAATTTCCCCAAGGATTAAGCTATTATTTTCTTTAAAAAATTATTGTGTATGCGTATGAGTGTTTTGCCTGCATGTACGTCTGTGCACGAGGTGCATGCATGTAGTATTGCCAGAGGCCAGAAGAGGGCGTCAGATTTCCGGTACTGGAGTTACCCCAGTCCTGAGCCAGTTGGGTATCTAGACTGGGTCCTTTGTAGTGTGTGGCCAGGGCTTTTAATCACGGAGCCATCTCTCTAACCAGGAAGACAACCGTTATTAGGAGATAGATGTTTGAAGTGGAGAAACTGGTAGTGTTTTAGCCCCTCTTCTTCAGAGAAGCTAAGGTTTGGAAACAGGAAAGTTCAAGGTCAGCCTTTAGATGAACTCAAAAGGTTAAAAAAACAAAAAACAAACAAACAAACAAAAAACCCAACAGCTTAATTGAGCAGGGCCAGGTCAGCCTTGCACCCAGTCCAAAAATATGTTTAAAGAATTCTACCATCCTTGAGAAAACTATGAGCTCCTGGTGTTCCACAGCGTTGCTTATTTTACTGATCAGTTTTGGAAATATTTAATGAGGACGGGGTGATACGCAAAGGCGTACTGCAGTCGTGGTGGAGAATTTTAAGGGTGGGCATTTTAAAATGTCTTCAAAGCAATTGTCAAATGTGAAAAGGTATAAAAAAAAAACCAAACAAACTGGGAGCAGAGCGAGGTGTGGACACAGGGCAGAAGCGCTGAGTAAGACCTAGACAACTTCTCCTCGCTTCCAAATCGGGCCCCTTGGCTCAGGCATGGGCCACTTTTAACTACTGTCTGAGTGTACAACCCAAGACAACTTTTACCAAAAAGTCTGGGGCAGACAGGCTGGATGGGCTGCTGCTAAATCCACAAACCCCGTGTCTGGCCCATCAATCCAGGGTGTTGTTTCTTCCCAAGATAACGCAGACACAACTGTGCTGGCAGGCGGCTGCATATCTAAGTTGGCATCATGGGCTGGCTTGCCTGCTATCTCCAGGCGAGTGGTCTTCTCCCCTTTGCCCCTCTCTGCCTTTGCAAACTACCAGTTTCTCCTCTTAGCGGCTAAGGGAGCCAACATCCGGGGATTCTTCCTTCTCACTCTTTCCTGCTTACCTCCATGGGCTTTCTGAGCTCCCCGCCTCCTGAGCTGAGCGGGACAGAAACAAAGGTAGACTGAGATTGATCTGCAAAGTTCTGTAGGTGAGAGAGAGTGGAGAGAGAGAGAGGGAGGGGAGAGATAGGAGAGAGAGAGACAGAGAGGGAAGGAGAGGAGAGGAGAGAGAGAGGATATAGAGACACACTGAGAGAGAGAGAGAGAGAGAAGAGGGAGAGAGGAGAGACAGAGGACTCTCCTCTCTCTCCCTCTTCTCTCTCTCTCTCTCTCTCTCTCTCTCTCTCTCTCTGCGCTCTTTCTCACCTCTCTATCTCTCCCTCCCTCTCTCCTCTCTCTCTCTCCTCTATCTCTCTCTTCTCTCTGTCTCTGAGAGTTAGTCCATGCAATGCTGTCTCTCCAGGCCTGCTGAGTATGCAGGAAAGCAACGCAAGGCTTTTATGTCCTTCCCATCAGTCTTGTTTTCGAAAATTAGTGTATCATGGCCATTTTTCTTGTTTGTGTTTGTACCCAAAATTTCACCTCAGTGAAATGAATAAAAATCTTGTGTCCGATGATCTTGATGTAAACACACACAGTGTATCCTCTGCTCAGCAACAGTGGGCCTCGAACTTGGAGGACTATGAAATATAGGAAGTAAATTGATAAAGGGCTGAGGGGAAGGGCCAGTGATTAAATAATTTACTGTGCAGACTTGAGTTCAGAGCCCTAGAAACTTACCTAACGGCCAGTGGGCATGGCAGCCTGATTATAATTCCAGCCTGGGAAGATGGAGACAGGGAGCTCTCCGAGAGCAATCTGGCTAGCAAGACTAGCCATATCAGTGAGCTCTGGGTTTGATTGAGAGACCCTGCCTCAATGAGTGGGGACGGGAGAGTTGTAGAGGATGATTCCTAACATTGATTTCATGCCTGCACATTCACATGTAACCCCAACATGGAAACACGCACATGCCTTCACACATATGTACACACACCATGTATACACACACACAAACACACACACACACAGAAAGAGAAAACAAAAATAAAACAACAAAAATCTAGAGAGATGAGAAACATACAAAGTACATCCTGTTGCTCTTGAGGGATCTGCACAGAGTGGCCAGTGAAAAATGGGTCCCCGGAAGAAGAGAAATAGAGCCATGCGCGCACCCACCTGGTGAGAGCAATGTTCGGGAGACTAAACCTGCTTCGGATAGGCCCTGGAAGAGCAGAATAAGAACAATAAGCCTCACAACAGCAATCACTGAAGTGGGCATGGTTTATTGAGTGCTCTCTGGGAGGAGAATAGCGCTGGGCGTTCTCTAAGCCTCTACTCCACTGTGCATCGCCCGCTCTGCTCATCACCGCCATCATTTTTATCTCTTTCCCAAAGCCAAGGCTCCGAGTAGTTGACTCACCTGTCCACAGTTACCTTGTGAGCGTTTGTGCTCATGTCTTTGTGAGTTCACCGTGTTTGAGGATGTCTCACCTGGGCCTTATTCAACATGTTCCCTGGAGGCGACACTTGGAGAGCGGAGAGGCCCAGCAGTACCTACTGGACATTGGTGAGGCAGGTACTAGGTCCCTTCTAACCCTCAGTCCCATCAAACTGTTTGGCTGAAAAGAAGTTTAAAATCTCTTGTCATCGTGTCCATTCTCAGAGACCCAGAGAAGTAAAGGACTCCGGTTCTACACTGCGAGCCTCAGGGCTTTTCTACTTTCTAGAATGATCTTTGGCAGCAATAGCTGCAATTTATTGAGTATTTATTACCTGGGTTCTGCACAAAGTAAATTACATACTTTATTTCCTTGAGTAAGTGAATGTGCAACTATTATTATTAGCTACATTTTATTGATTGGGACAATTAGTCTTTGAGAAAACTTCCTCTTGGTTTGATGCTTAAAATAATCAAAATAAATAACTCAGTGAGTGCTTGTAAAATCTTTTGAATTTTCAAGACTTCTGCAAACTCAATACTTGTTTAAAATCCACTCAGGGCCCTAGCATATTGTGTTGCTTAGGACTCCTCATGGTCCTCTATAAATTTAACATTTGAATGCAATTTTATAAGAACACAAACCTAACTCACTATTTGATTATACACCCTTAGGATTCATCCTACATCATACCTTGCTTAGAATATGCATGTGGTCAGTGTTTGTGTAGAGATTAAATTAAGCACATTGTGTGTGCAGCCCATTGTGTGTGCAGCCCAATGTGTGTACAGCACTTTGGGTGTGCTTCCTTTCACAAAACACAAAGTTTGGAATTTCAAACGTGCTTCCTCAAATACTTCTCATAATAATTTCATGAGCAGGCAGTATATCGATGTCTTTAAAATGAGGGAAGCAGAAGGCTGGAGATTTGGCTGAGTGGTGAAGAGTACTTGCTGCTCTTGTAGAGGACCTGGGTTCGATTCCTATAACACTCCTGGCTGCTCACAAGAGCCTGTTGATTCTAGTTCGATGGAATCCAGTGCCCTCTTCTGACATCAGCAGACACCAGACACATGCATGGTATACAAACATACATGTAGTCAAAACCCTCATTCATACAAAATAAGATAAATCAATCTAAAAGTAAATTGTACATGAGTAAATCAAGGTTCAGCATGGATAAGTAGCCAGCCAAAGTTTGTTTGATTTCAATCAAACTTCAAAAGGATGGAAGAAGGTAGTTGGGGATGTAACTCAGCCAATATGATGGTTGCCTATTATCCCATGATGCCTTGGGCTTGATCCACACTCACCACACAAATGGTCCACAATGGAAGCCAGCTGTAATCACAGCACTGGTAAGGCAGCTGGAGTCTCAAGGACTGAAGATCATCCTTGGCTACACAGCAAGTTTGAAGCCAGCATGAGATATGTGAGTCTCTGTTTCAAGAAGAAATAAAAGAGCTTAGAAAAGAAACCTCTAGTAAACCAGAAGCGCCAACTAAGAAGTGTGCCCTTGAGTCACACAGGGCCCTCTGGCCTTCTGGAGTCTTCATGTTTGCTTTAAGTCAATCACAAGTTTTCACTGGGAAAACACATGTTCAGTTCTCAGTGTTACACAATAGCCTGGATGTCATTTAAAAAAAAAAAAGGTGATCAGGAGGTCACATCCCATCTAGAGATCGTGTTTCAGAATATGCTTACCTACTGTCTCAGGCTATGTGCTTAGGGATGGACATTATGGTTATTTTATTTTCAGACATGTGGTTACAGTTTTCTTTGCAACAATCAGACACAATGAAAGAGATATTTAAGTAGACCATGTAAATTGAAGACAGTAGGTATTCTGTTTAAAGCACACTGTCAGAAGAACACAGACTTTAAATCTTAGGGTGTCAACCAAACAAGGTTGTAGATTTCTCCAGTGTCGAGAGAAATTAAACTTCTGTTGAGGCATCTGATAGCAAACATCATTGAAAGAAATTTTCCTACAAAGAAAAGGTGTCAGTCTCAGGAGTGATAGTGGAATTAGGGTGTGTGTGTGTGTGCATGTGTGTGTATGTGTGTGTGTTGAGGAAGGAATCCTGATGATCTAACTAGAGCAACTCACCACTATTCTGAGAAACTACTTAGTAAACAATGTCCTCAGATTGAGTGTATAGAGATGACAGACAAACTTTTAATCCTCAAAGAGCTTGACTGGGGAGGGAACTCTGACTCCTGGTTAGAAACTAATCCAAGCCTGAATAGGCCAGTGGTTAACTCATGGTATTTGTAGTGAAGAACTCAAGGCAACTTCTCCTTGCAGGATGGATGAGCTGTAATGATGAGATGTTTATTCCAGTTGTTCTCCATGGGCCATAGCCATGAGGGTAATGCCACTGTGGTTGTCAATGGTGATTGCTAACTTGTTGGTGAGGGAGTTTCTAGCTTAGGTTAGTTGGGCTGGAAAGACAGGCTAACTCTGAGTGTCTCTGTCCCATGGGCTGGGGTCCTGGTCTGAAGAAAAGAAGTACGTGAGCTGATTAGGATTTTTTCTCTCTGTACCTCTTGATTGTAGATGATGTGTAGCCAGTCACCAGCCTGCTGCCATTTTTCTCCTTAATGGACTATATCCTTGAACTGTGAGCCAAGGTAGCTCCTTTCCTCCTCAAGTTGCATCAGTCAGGTTTTTTTTTTTTTTTATCATATAGAGTCACTAAAGGATTGTCTTTTCCTAGCTCTTGAGCATTTTCCTTAGACTCTTTTTGTGCAATATTACCAACAACTATAAAAGACTAAGATTAATAGCTAACTTTAGCTGAGTTCCTAAGGTTTGCAAAGTAATGAATAGAACTAACTTCCACCTACAGTAAGTTCCTTATTCTTTTCAAGTTATTGTATTGCTATACACTTGTGCCTATTAAGAATACATCATTCCATTCTTTTTTTTTTTTGGTTTTTCGAGACAGGCTTTCTCTGTGTAGCCTTGGCTGTCCTGGAACTCACTTGGTAGACCAGGCTGGCCTCGAACTCAGAAATCCGCCTGCCTCTGCCTCCCAAGTGCTGGGATTAAAGGCGTGCACCACCACTGCCCAGCCATCATTCTATTCTTTGTCATGAGAAGATACTCAGAGTTTCAGGTGATGGAACATAGCTAGTCATGGCAATCATGACGCTGGGTTTCCTAGACTCCCTTGCAGTTAGAAATGATCATGTGACACAATGAGAGTTGTGTTTGGAAAGATTATGTTCCCCTCACAAAAGATGTGGCTGGGTGGCTTGACTCTGTTCTCCTAATTGGTTTCATTCTATCTTAGATACTGGCATATACCTGAGTCTGAAAAATAATCCTGGAATAGTGAGAAACAGCAGTCAGTGGAAAGGGAAAGAGATAAGCTCTACTATTTTGTTGAGTTATTGAAACACCACCTGAAGCTGATTACTTCTTAAATAAGAAAGATATGCTGTAGTAAGTCAGGGCTTCCTTACTTTCAGCCAATCGCACCCTCATGTAATAACAGTTGTCATGCTACTAGGCTCTTCCCTCATGGCTTCTAGTTTTGCTTTCATGCACTCCAATATGATGTTGCCCCTTCTGACCCATAATATGGAGGAAAATTATAGGTAATGAGTTAATGTGACTCACAGATGTAGAGGAGATGAACACCTAGTCATTTTTTTCTCTAAATCTGGTTTCATAAATAGTTTAGCTGAGGAAAACTGGGTTTACCTTCTGTAAATATAAGAACAGCTGTCATGCACCTACCTGGCACTGCATTGCTGTTTTCTAGTCCATATTAAATGACTTTCTCTGCAATCAAGCAAGTTCACATTTTGTGTCTTCATCAAGGAAGACCTCTCCCTAGAAAACCCCTAGGTTCTCAGAATGGATTTTCTCTTTCTTAAAATTACAAAATGTGGGTTCAGAAATAGCCTTGGAAGTCATCTAGGTCAATCTCACACTTTACATAAATTAAAATTCAAATCAGGCTACCTGTTTTTTAAAAAATGCCTGGAAGGGAAATATCACAGTTGTTGTTGGCAGGATTTGATCAAACTTGTAGCCAGTAGTCTTCTACTTGGCCTAATTGAACCACCTTAATTCAATTAAAAACATAAAAATATAAAAAGAAAGGGGAAAAATCCAGAATACTATTTATTTTCAAAATAATATTTGGTGGACCTGCAGATAATGAGTAATTCTATCAGTTTGCTTCTCTTTCCATGATGAAACACATCCAAATAAGAACTTTACTAGAATCTTCATTTTCCATCTTTCCAGTTTCATCTTTTAGAGTTTGTTCACAGAGTGTGGTAAGGCTTGGCCTTACCCTCTGGGGTACTCATTTTAATGTCCTTCTTGTCTCATTTGTGGTCCTTTCTCTTCCTCACAGCCACATGTACATGTGCAGATGCCTTGCATAGTCTTTAGCATCACCCAGCTCATCCAACCCTCAAGGAGAGGGAACAGGTCCTTCTGAAAGTTCATATATTCCCCAGGGCTGCCACACTCTGCTTTTGTCTGGGTTGAGTTCCTTCCCTTTAAAGGCTTCCTTTGCTATTTGGCCTACTCTCTTAAAACACAGATATTTAAAAATTGTTACAATCCAAACTAGATATGGGGCTGAACTCCAAAGAAAGCTTAAGCACAATAATTTGTTTCCTTTTTTTCTGATTTTACAGTATTTCTTCCATCAGTCCTTGTACTCCCATTCTCTCTCTCTTTCTCTCTCTCTCTCTCTCTCTCTCTCTCTCTCTCTCTCTCTCTCTCTCTCTCTCTCTCTCCCTCTCTCTCTCTCTCTCTCTCTCTCTCTCTCTGGGTCTGTCTGTCTGTCCCTGCCCCCCAGCTCCCATGGTCTGCAGTATCCTCAGAGACTTTTATGACCTCAGGCTTTGAAGAGGAGATCTGCATCCAGGGCTAGCTGGCCACTGCTCTCTGAGCCACAGCATGATATTACCATGCTACCATCCTCTATCATTTCCAGACCAAGGTAAGACAAGAGTCTGTGAAAAGTATGAGCTCCATCTCAAGGCCCCATAGAAAATTCTTCCTTAGAATAGACTGAGCTGCCTTTGTATCTAACAGAACAAGAAGAATACTCTAGCCATTTGTTTCAGAATAATGCTATTTTAAATATTATATTCTCCATACCAGCCTATGCTCTAGGGCCATGTTATCCCTTCTCTTGATTTAGACCACCTCCCTCCCCCCAGTATAAAATCCCCAGTGCTTATGACAGAGAATGCAGCATGGCTCACTGCTGTTTATCGTTTCTGTTTTTCCTCCTTCTGAAACTACTTTATGATAGTATACACAAGGATTTCCACAACCTTATTAATATAACATTTATTGTTAGTCTCTTGAGCCACCACAGGGGCATAAATTATCTCCTTGCAGGGTTTATTCTTACCCTTCATGACTCAGATTCTCAATACCATGCCTAACATTTACAAAAGAAAAATTCCTTTTTTCCTCCAAATTAAATCCTGGGATGGAAGGAAGGAAGGAAGGAATGGTAGACAAGGAGGTTATTGGTAATCCAGTAAATGGGAAACCAAAGTTTTCCGTGAAAATTTCTGGCATATCCATCCTGTGTTCCACTTTAAATTTCTCTCTTAAAACACAGACTTTAAAGTGAAAAGTTCAGGAGACCAGCTGTCTAACTTCACATCATCTTTTGAGCAATGTTTGGGCTACAAATATATGTGGCACATAATGTTTTAAGATTGAGTTACTCATCTATGGGATAAAATAATTTTTAATATTAACACTGTCCATCCAAGGGGGACAATTGATATGTGGGTTAAAGGCCTTAGCTATGAGTGGCTCTGTCTCAAAAACAGCATCAAAAATAATTTTTTCCAGATGTATCCTGAAGATACTAATAGGATTTATGTATTACTTGAACCCTGTTATTCTTTTCAGATAAATATACCAGATAGAAGAAGAAGGAGGAGAAGAAGGAGAAGGAGGAGGAGGAGGAGGAAGAGGAGGAGGAGGAGGAGGAGGAGGAGGAGGAGGAGGAGAAGAAGAAGAAGAAGAAGAAGAAGAAGAAGAAGAAGAAGAAGAAGAAGAAGAAGAAGAAGAGAAAGAAAGAAAGAAAGAAAGAAAGAAAGAAAGAAAGAAAGAAAGAAAGAAAGAAAACATTTCTGATTCATTAAAAGACAAAATTGGCGGATCTCACTTAGAAATATTTTTTTGGCTTAAATTGGAAAAACTCAAACTCCAAAGACAGATGTTGAACTTATTCCAGTACCGATTCTGCACTATTTCAAATTAGTTATTCGCCTAACCAATGCTTTTGGCTCCAGCCCTATGATCAGAATTTGAATTTGCTCTAAATATGTGCAGTTCTACAAATCCAGGTATGGATGGCAGACAGGCCTCAGTCTAGTATCGGCTCTTTCCTTCTTGTGTCACGATAAAGCATTTAGTCTCTAGATGTTCAACTACTGGGCCAGGAGATGCCTCATGGGTAATGTGCGTGCTGCACAAATGTGAGAACCTGGGTCAGAGCCCATGTTGGTCAGGATGAGTCACTAGGCTTCTGCAATCCAGGCTTCGCTCTGTGGATATGAGAGGAGGAGGCAGGAGAATTCCAGGAAACTCAAGAGCCAACCAGTCTGTCATACACAGGGAAAAAACAACAGAGATACCCTGTCTCTCTGAAAGCAGGTGAAACTAAGAACAATCACAACATTTGCCTTCTGACCTCCACACATGTGCTGTGACACACACAAGCCTACACACATGTACACAGTAACCACTACAAAGCAACTGTATTTATTAGGTAGAACTATGCTTGGGTAGCCTGTGGTGTGGCAACTGTTAGTTGCTTCTGAAGGATGGGAACATTCCTGTATATGTCAGATAACCTTGGCCACACACCTCGGTCCTCTATACAGATCCACATTATGTCACACCAAAGTGTTGGCAGTAATTTCTCACACCTCACAGGGACCAGAATCAAACCTACATACATTTCATAAACCATGAGAGACACCCTAACTCATGCCCTGTTGCTTCAGGGGAGGAACTTACCATTTCTGCTTTGCAGAAGATGTTGTTTGTGGTGTCTGCAGACATTTTAGAGAATGAGTTTTATAACTTCGTTACCTGCTCTACAATCCTGAAGACGCCTCTCCACACTTACTTCCTTTTCCTTTTAATAATTCCATTTCTGCTTTAATCTGATTGGGCTGGTTGTTTCATTTTCTCCTTGCTATGAATGTTGAAGTGTCTCACACAGGGTCAGAGAGAGAAGGCTCAGCGGATAAAGGGACTTGCGTGGAGGCCTGATAACTCTTCAGTCTGGATCCCAGAAGGAGGCAGGAGAGAAGCCATTCCAGAGAGTTGTACTTTGATCTTTCCATGCAGCCTGCCCCCCTCCTGGTTATTAAATAAGTAAATAAAATCTACAAACTTGCACTATCCCAAAGACTCATGTACTTGTCCAGAGCTGGTGGTAGTTTGGGAAGCTATAGACCCTTTGAGAAGTGAAGTCTCACAAGAAGAAAACCATGGGAGGTGGAGGAGCTGAGTTTATAGGCCAGCCCAGATTCCTGTCTACTTTCTTCTTCCTCATTTCCCAGGAGGTGAGCAAGCAAGGCCAGGGACCTGCTGCCCCAGCGGAGAGCCACCTACTGCTGTGCCTTCCCCATCATGGTGGACCGCACCCTCAGACTGTGCGACAAAACAAAAGGCAAAAAGGAAACAAAAAACCAACAAACTCTTCTTCCTTTAAGTTTCAGCTTGCTAGGTATTAGGTCATGGCAACAAGAACAGAACCTGATACAGGCCTCCCTTTGAATACATTTAAGATAAACTGTCCACCCCAAGAATGACCTGACAGACCTGTATGAAGTTCAAACATGGTAAGAAGTATGAGAAAATGGCTGACTTCGTAATGACCGTTGACATGAATGACCATCAAAGTGCAATGACCGTTGGTCATTACATGCTTACAAATATCAAAGGCCCCGGATATTGCATGGGTTGGTGATGTTTACCCAGCTTACAAAGGACAGAATGAAGATCCACACCAAACAAATCAGCCCTTGAGTTTCACTTTGCTTATTGGCCTGCCTTATCACCTCTAATCAAACAACTTTTCAGAGTTCCTTAGTGTCCATTTCTACAGCTTCAAGGAGCCCACATGAGTGAAGTCACAGGGTCTTGCCAGAGTGTCTCCCACCTCCAGTAACCATTCACATGGGAAACCAAGGCTCCCTGAAAATTTTCTACACATCTCCACAAAGAAGTTACTGGGAAAGGGACTCTAACTAGCATACACTTCTCAATTTTCCTAGTTAACAAAAACTTGGGAATGAGCATGTAACCTAAGTGCTTTGCATACACAAAGCCTTAGATCTTCAGAATTGCATAAGCCTGGGTATGGTGGTGCATGCCTGTAATCCCAGCTTTTGGGAGGTGGAGACTGGAGGATAGAGAGGTCAGAGCCATCCTCAGCTACATAGTGAGTTCAAGGCCAACCTGGGTTGCATGAGATCCTGTCTCAAAAATAAAAAACACCCCCCCGGTCAAAAAAACTAAGTTAATTGGAATATGATTAATAACAATTATTATAATTATTTAATAAGTTATTTAATTCAACATATCATATTAATTTAATATAGTTACTTAATAAGTTAGTTAGCACACCCAGAAGCCATCATTGAGGAGAGCTACACTTCAGCATTCCTATCACACTTTTTAAGAGTTCTTTTTTGGTGGCTTCCTGTCTAGGCTATTACTTTTGGGAGAGGTAGGTGTTGCCACAGAAGCCTTCCATGATCCTCCCTCTCAACGGTACATCCGCAGTCATGTATCTCACAGCAAACATGGCCTCTTGTTCTGCACAGTTAGCTGGAGCATGCATCATGGACTTCCACATGGTTTCTGGCAGCAGCACAGACCACAGACATCCGCATGGCTTCTGGTGGTGACACAGGCTAGACATCAACACAGATCCCAGCTATAGTAGGACCCTAGACCTAGACATGGTCGCTGTTCAGGATCAGAGTGTATGTCTGCATAAGCTCTCGGCTTCTGCGCACCACCCCCGCGGACCACTATGGGCAAAGACACATTCCACAGATCACCTCAACCCTCTCCCACACCCGACACCATCATCACGTCTCCAGTTCTGCATCTCTCCACAGCGCATGCACAGCTCCATTCATCCATCCTTTCCACCTCTCCATCTTGGGTGGCTTCTGCCAGGCACATCCCCTGCATCTCCTACCCATGTGAGTGAAGGATGGGATCCCAGTCACCCTGGACAGCTTCCGAGTGATTTTAGATACTAGTCATTTATCAATCATAGGCTTTGACAATATTTTCTCTCTTTCTTAGTCTGGAGTTTATCTTTTAATTTTCTTAACTGATCTATCAGTAGAGCAGAAGTTTTACCTTTTAAGGGGTCAATTTAGGTTTATTTCTTCTGTTGTAGATGATGATTTTTGATTTAGATTTTCAAATTCAATGCGCAACTAATCTATATTTGTCCCTATGTTATCAGCTACTTCTATACCTTCATATTGTATTTATGTCTATCACACTGAGTTGATTTTTAAAAAGTACTGTATTAGTTTGTATTTAGAATCTAATAAGTTATTAATATTATCGCCATGATTATTGTTTTGCATGTGAATGCCCAGCTCTTCCTGCCCCACTTTTTATTTCTCCACTCTGCTGCCTTTTCTCCTCTGTCAAAGAAAAGGTGCAGATCTCAGTTATTCCCAGGGTCTCTCCGCACTGACCGCTCTGGCTGTTCTTTCATCCACACCACACCATCTTTATTAGTTTAATAGTAAGACCCGGGGCCAGATGTGTCAGTCTTCTAACGTTTCTTTCATCATTTAATATCACAGGGACCACTTTGAGTCTTACCCCCTTCTCTATACACTTTAAAAATCAATTTGTCAAAATCCACAAAATAACTCGCCATAGCTTCACTTGGGATCACACCGAACCCCTCAGTCAAACTGGAACATATCAGTATCCTGATGGTGCCCTCATTCACACACATGCACTGTCTCTCTCACTATTTAATTCTTTAGTTGTCTGCATTTTTTTGTTTGTACTTTTCTTCAGATAGATCTTACATATGTGTTGTTAGATTCAGCCATCTGTTTGTTTGCGCCCTTTGATGCAAGATATTTCCTCTCCATTCACATTGAGGCAGTGAGAGGCCAGTGATTGTAGGGGAGAGAGGAGGAGGAGCTAAGAGGAGGGGCAGAGAGAGAGAGAGAGAGAGAGAGAGAGAGAGAGAGAGAGAGAGAGAGAGAGAGAGATCCTGGAGCTGCACGAGGGAGAGGAAGAGGAGGAGACTTGCAGATCCAGTTGGCATCAGATGTGTTTCTGGTGTGCTGAGAGGTTAGAAATATTGGGATAAAACTTTATCATTGTAAATTGGCATTATGTAATTGGGAGTTTCATATACATAAATATATTTGGTTAACTATTCAAGTTTAAGAGTCATGCTTTGCCATATACTTGGAAGGAGTGGGTGCTGGGCAGGAGAGAGAGACCCGCCGGGACTTGGAGCAGAGGCCTGGTGGGGAGGTACTATATTTTAATCATTTCCCACTACACTCTTTGTGTGTTAATATGTATGGTATTTTTTCTCATTTAAATGTCTATTCTTTGTTGAGGCCAATTAAGAAAGCAATTGAATTCTCTATATCAGATACAGATTTTAATGTTTAGGTTCATTATTGAGTAAAGCTAAATCAAAGGATATGGGTAAAATCACAACCCTGATATTATGTAGTGGGTTGAAACACTTTTGCCTAATCGCTGTAGAGAGAGTGGAGCATTGATGTGCATTTTGTGGACTGTTTCCGCAATATTACTACTGGGAGGAAATCGGGATGTGTCCTGAGATGAGAAGGCAAGACTAGCTAGAGGAACAGAGCTGGTGTCATCATCAGATTAGCCACTCCTCTGGTGGGCCTGAATGTCTAGGAGCACTACCTAAGCAGGAGCTATTCAGGGAAACACAACACTAAGCAGAGGCTATCCCCCAACATTCTACACCAATGATTCCAGCTCAAAAATACTTCACATTTTTAAATGGGAAGGGCTTGAGACATGGCTCAGTGGTTGAGAGCACTGGTTGTTCTTTAGAGGATAGAGGACATGAGTTCAATTCCCATCACCCACACGGTGAGTAACTAACACATTAATTACCTATTAACACCCTCTTCTGGCTTCTACAGGCACCAAGCACACTTGGTACATAGACATACATGCAGGCAAAACATCCATACTACACGCACACATACACACACATACACACACAAGTTAAAAGTAGCCTCTATGAGTAATTTGTTATGTATGTATTTGTGTATCCTGTAGATCATGACTATTAAGCCTCTTTAAAGTCAGTCTTGCTCCTGGGATCTGGAGAGATGGCCTAACAGTGAAGAACATTAGCTAGTCTAGCAAGAGGACCCAGGTTGGTTTCCAGCATCGATGTCAGACTGCTCACAGCTACCTGCAAGTACAGGTCCAGTGGTCCAATAAGGGGCCTGAACCTACATGTATATGCACATGCATGTAACACACACACACACACACACCACAACATGTGCACATACACACACACTTTAAAACATAAACTCACTCCTATTAAAAATATTGCTTCCTCCTGTATGTTACACCACAAAGAGCCCCATTTTACGTAACTATTTAATAATACATTTTCAATTATAAAATGTGGAAGGTGCAAAACCATAAAAGGCATATTAAAACTTTTATATCATCACTCAGAACTCAACATTCTCCCCTGCATGTGTGTACCCGCTTTTCTGATTTTCTGATATGGTTTTGAAATCTTTACATCTTTCAATTGTTCCCTATTATATAAATAGACTTTATACAACGACTTTAACATCTGGCTGTTCATCACACGTAAATATGTGTGGTCTGTAATTTATAAATCAGTTCCTTGTTAGACTGTTTGGTTGTTTATGAGATTTTTCTCTGTTATAAGCAATACTAGAATGATCATTGGCACGTGTAAGTCTGTAAACAATTATCTCACCAACCCTTCAAGTTATAACAAACAAGCTGTCCCCATCACTGCCTTACTGTACCTATTTTTCTTTTTGACATTTAAATCACGTTGGCAAAAAAATGTCCTTACCTTTCCTTACTTTACTTACCTTACCACAAACCTTTTTGTGGTTACTCCCAGCTTCTCAGTTCACCACTTGTGGAAATTGTCTGTGTCTATGTGAGTCATATCAGTATCACAGGCAAGGGGATCTACTGAGACCACTGGCAGAGTTGTTGAATTAACACAGAGTCTCTGAGGCACAGGACTGGGTCTTGTGAGGATACGTGACTATGCTTTTCTCCAAACTTCTGAACTTCTCTGAGGAACTGAGCCCACTACTTTAAATGAAATACTTATATGGAGAGAGATTCCTTAAGCTCAGAAAAACCCTTTTACCTAGATCCTGACAGATAGCAGAATCTGTGGTGTGATAAACAGCATCTGACACCCAGGGAGGGGCATACTCTGAAAAAAAGAGGCTCCTGTCGCTCACAGATCTCTAATTTCAAGAAACAGGTGCCTGTGTCACAGAGATGTGACTCTGCCACTGCTTTCCACAAACGTTGCCTCTGAGAGGTCTGGCTTTATAATCCATGTGACTGAAGCACACCTCCCAACCAATTTGACTTAAACTTTGTTCCCATTAGAAAACCAAGACACGTTCCTTGTCTGCAATTGATTTCTGAGGGGAGAAAAAAAAAGGTAAATGAGTTATCCTTCAATATGTGGATATTTTAATGGTTAAAAATGTGTTTAAATGCCGGGCGGTGGTGGCGCACGCCTTTAATCCCAGCACTTGGGAGGCAGAGGCAGGAGGATTTCTGAGTTCGAGGCCAGCCTGGTCTACAAAGTGAGTTCCAGGACAGCCAGGGCTACACAGAGAAACCCTGTCTCGAAAAACCAAAAAAAAAATGTGTTTAAAGAATCCATATTTTTACATTTATATATACATATTCATCAATGTGTTGGGACTATTCAAGAAGAATATTTATAATATATAATAGCTATCTAGGACCTTCTGTTAAAGAGTTCAAAGAATAATATTGCTAAAAATCAAATATGCACTCATTCTATATCACTGCATCCCTACTGTGTGCTAGCTTACATTTAGAAACATGTAGACTATAAGATAGATAATGTTTGGAATACATTGAAGAGTCCCAAAAAATACATGTGAAAATACTTATTAGTAGTATATTGAGAAAGTTGGTCAGAGAAATCAAATCAAAATCACAAGACACAAGAATATACAAAATCTTGAGATCTCAGCATCAAAGAGGCAGAGCAGGAAGACCAGAGCTTGAGGCTAGCCTTGGCTACACAGCAAAATCCTGTCTGCATAATATAATAATAAGAAACAGTTTCATATTTACATCATGGTTATAATTTAAAAGATGAATAACTATTACCAAAGATATGGAGAAATTGGGACCTATACAAATCATTGGTAATGATGCAAAATTGCAAACGACTGGTTAGTTTAAATTGTCAACTTGCTATGACTTAAGGTTATCTAGGGAAGAGGTCTTATGTGGACTTGCCTCAGGGGAATTGTCTAAATTACATTAATTGATGTGTGAAAACCCAGTCCACTGTGGACAACTCCATTTCTTAGACAGGGGGCTTCACCTCTATGATTCAAGAAACAGAACTGAGCACAAGCAAGCCACATGCATGCGTTTCTTGTTCTCTGCTCTTGGTAGTGGGTACGGTATGATGAGCTGCCCCAGGTTCCTGCCACCTTGATTACCCCATGGCAATGGACTATAAACTAGAACAGTGGGATAAAATAAGCGTCTTCTCCCCCAAGTAACTTTTGTAGGGGTATTTTTATCATAGCAACAGAATTGAAACTAGTACAGTATGTAAAGTGGTTTGGACAAGTTGACAGTCCCTAAAAATGCCAGAGAGTCACCATAAGGCCCATTAGTTCCGCTTCTAAGTATACACACAAGAGAACTGCAAGCATATGTCCATATAGAACGCACATATGGACTGTTCATGGAAGATTATTCATAAGAACTAGAAAATGGAAACAATTCTAGTAATTATCAACTGGTGTGTGGAAAAGCCTAGTGCAGTGTACCAGTAAAATGGAGGAGTATTTGACATTAAATGCGATAAAATGGGCTACTGAGATGGCTCAGCAGGTGAAAGGGGCTGGCTTCAAACATTATTTGAGCTGAGTTCAATTTCTGGAACCAACATAGTAGAAGGAGACTTGTAGTGAGAACTTTGGTTTCTTTAAAAACACAGAAATGTTATGTGAATGTTATTGTTTTAATCCCAGGTGTGGAATATGGGGCTGCTTCAGATCATTCACACCAGCTGACTATGATTTGTCTTGTGCTCTGGCAGAGGTGTGATTTTGACAGCTGAAGATAGTTTATTTTGGAATTCCGGGGACTCTTCAGAGGATATAAAAATGTCAGAGCCCCAAGAAAGGAGCCTGCTGCTCCCCCTAAGCTGACTGCTGCTGCTGCTGTTGCTGCTTTCTGGTTGCTGCTTGAAGATATCTGGACAACAAAGATCAACATTGCCCCAAGGAACTCTATGCCTCTAATCAGCAGGAAGTAGTCTAATGAGATCAACACCCCCTTTCTCTATCCTTCTTTCTCTCCTACCTGGGAGAGAAAGGGAGGGATTAGGGTGGAGAAGGGGGGTAGGGAAAATAACCCAATAAAAAAGCCAAAATTCCAGTTACAAACACTGACCCCTACAAGTTTTCCTCTGATCTCCATGTGTGTCTTGGCTTGTGTGTGCATGCACACACACACACAAACACACACACATGCACACGCACGCACACACATACACGCACACGCACATACACACATGGTTGACAGAAGGTTTTAACTTTAAAACAAAAGGTCAATAATTTGTAAGTAATTTTTCCTAAAGACTTGTGTAATTCAGTTGTATTGTGTATTGCATTTTCTTTAATGAATGGAAGATTACTTCTGTTTCAAAGACTTTCATTTACTCCTTGTACATTTTTCATCTGGTATAGGGAAAATCAATTATTCTAACAGTTAAGTTCTTTTCCTCAGCTCATTTAAGTAAATCCTACTAAGTTAAATGACCATCAGCACCTTCTCGTTATTTATCAACTCCAGGAAAAGTGTTGTGTGTTAGAGGGGCAGGGTATAATTTGCTACTGAGGAAATGCCATTGAATTCCCACCTGTCAAGGGCTGCTAGTGTGTGTGCATGTGTGTGCACACGCGTGTGTGCATGCCTGTGTACATGTATGTGCATGTGTGTATGTGTGTGTGAACATGTGCATGTGTGAGCATGCCTGTGTGTGTGCATGTGTATGTGTGCATGAGTGTGGGTGTGTGTGCATGCATGTGTGTGCATGCATACACTACATGCCAAGCATAATACATTAACATCTACTTGACAAAAAACTTCTTGATATTATCTGTAACCTTCATATGTTAACTGCTAGGGTAGGGATAGAGGAAGGGTGCTTCATTTGGAATAATTGTAATCTAAACAAGAGCTTACAGTTTATATGTGCATAGTGCTTTGTGATACATAAAACATTTTTATATGAACAATATGATGTAATTACTAATATATGATTTCTTTCATAGTTCAGTCCTCCGGTGTTTAAAAGAAGACACTACTTTCATGATGTAAATTAAATTATTTTGCACATTTTATGTTGTGCCTGCATTTGATCAATATGTTTAATATGCCCTTATCTGTTAGAGTTCATGAAGCAATAACATTTGATTAGCTTTCCACCAAGATGTCAAAAATATGTTATCAAAATATAAAAACCAGCAAAATATATAAATTTATGTAGGATAAAATCATACCTGAGCCAGACATAGACTAGCATGCCTTTAATCTCACTTGGGAGTGAGAGGCAGGTGGGTGTTTATGAGTTCGAGGCCAGCCTGGCCTATACAATTAGTTTAGGTCAATCAGACTATATAGAAAGACTAAAAATGCTACTTTTAAATTTTTTGGTGTATTATGTTCTGATATTAAATTGGCAGAGTCATGTTGGATGTTAATTTCTACCAAAGGTATGAAATAAATGCATAGTAGTTTGATTTTAGGATTCCCCACCAAGGTTCCCCTAACCGAGACACAGTGTATGGTCAAAGGAGACTGTGGCTCAACTTTGCAACAGCAGTGGATTCCCATCATGCTTGTACATCTTCAGAGGCCTAAGGACCAGCCCCGCCCCCAAACTGAGAATTCAAGAGGAGCTAGGTTAGTCCCTAACATAACAAGAAGAAGGAAGGAAGGATGGAAGGAAAGAAGGAAGGATGGAAGGAAAGAAGGAAGGATGTGTAAAAGAAAGAAAGGGAGAGAGGAGGGGAAATCATTTGGAATGTAAATAAAAAACCCTAGAAAATAAAAAAAAAAAGAAAGGGAGAGAGGGAGGGAGGGAAGATGGTAGGGAGGGAGGAAGGGAAGGAGGGAGGAAGGGAGGGAGGGAGGGAGGGATGAAGGGTGTAAGGAGGTTCCTGCAAGTGTCCAGGCAGGGAAGTAAAATGTGAGCAGACAGGAATGAAAACTCAGTTCAGATTGACTTTATTAACTTAGTCTAGACTTAGAGAGTCTGATGTCCGTGGACTTGAAACATAGTTCAATCGGTTTCCAGGCAACAGTCATGCCCATTCTGGGTTTCTAGGCAAAAATCACTTCAATTCCAGGTGCACAATAAAGCTTAGGGCGTGACTACACAGAAACTCCTTTGCAAACTACATGTGAGCATGAAGGTAGGGTTTACATCTAAAAGGCATAGTTAGCATCTACTGTCTCTAACTGAGACAGCAAGTTGGTCAGCAGGACATAATGCACATGGGGCATCTCCCCTAAGGATGAGCAATGTTCTAGGGAGTGAAGAATCTAGGATAATCATTCTGGGGGTTTTGAGTGAGGTCTGCCTTCACAGATAGCAAAGGGGTCACCAGGTAGTTAACAAAATCACTCCCGGCTGTTTGGATTGAATGCCCGAATTTTATCTCCTCTATTGAGAGGAGGCCCTGAGGTTTTAAAGTTTCTTGGTTTTCCTGGGGCTCTGTGGTCACAAGAACCTTTGTGCCTCCAACTAGGATCTGCAAACAGAAGGAAGGAAGGAAAGAAAGAAGTGAGGGAGGGAAGGAGGGAGGGGGAAGAAAGGGAAGGAGGGAGAGAGGGAGGAAGATGGGGTAAGGATCTGCTTGACATCAATATTCGATAGGTGACCATGGAGATGTCTCCCCAGTCTGTGCTGCTGCTGAGAGCCACGTCTAGTTCCATGATCCTACTACAGCAAGGCTCTGGGCTGATGACCATGGCCTGCATTACCACTGAAGGCCATGTGAACATCTGTGGTTTATGGGACAGCCTGAAACCATGTTGGTACATGCTGGCTGTGCTGCAGCTGGGGACCATCTTGATTTGAGTGGTCTGTGCTGCTACCTGAGGTGACGTCCCTGGTTCAGGCTGCATCTGAGGGCCTTGTCTGGGGCTGTGATCCTACTGCACCCCGGGGCTATGCTCAAGGTCTGTGCTGTTGCCAGAAACCATGTGGAAGTCCATGATCCACGCCCCGGCTGACTGTGAAGAATGACCAGGCTGTTTTTGCTGTGATCTACACCGTGGCAGATGGACACTTGAGAGGACCTAGAAAGTGTCTGTGACAACTCACTCACCTGTCTCCCAACCCTTCTTCCCCAAAGCAACAGACTAGACAGGAAGCCACCAAAGAGAACTCTTAAAAAGTGTTTTAGGGCTGCTGAAATGTAGTTCTTCATGATAGATGACTTCTGGTGTGGTGTGGGAGGGAAAGTACTTGGTTCTTTTGAAGGAGCAGGCCGGGGAGGCCTCTGGGTATATGTTATACCACTCCTGGGCATATATCCAGAGGCCTCCCCAGCATGCAATAAGGACACATGCTCCACTATGTTCATAGCAGTCTTATTTATAATAGAAGCTGGAAAGAACCCAGATGTCCCTCAACGGAGGAATGGATACAGAAGATGCGGTATATCTACACAATGGAATACTACTCTGCAATTAAAAACAATGAATTCATGAAATTCTTAGGCAAATTGTCAGAACTGGAAAATATCATCCTTAGTGAGGTAACCCAATCACAAAAGAACACACATGGTATGCAGTCACTGATAAGGGGATATTAACCCAGAATCTCGGAATACCCAAGTCATAATTCACATATCAATTGATTTCCGAGAAGAAGGAAGGAGAGACCCCTGGTCCTGGAAAGACTGGATGTAGGGGAATACCAGGACAGAGAAGTGGGAGGGAGTTGACTGGGGAACAGGGGGAGGGAAGAGGGCTTATGGGACTTTTGGGGAGGGGGGAACTGGGAAATGGGAAATCATTGGGAATGTAAATAAAAAATATAGAAAAAAAAGAATAATTAGTTGATAAAAAGAAAAAAATAGGAGCAGGCCACTGAGTTTGACTGTGTTCTAATGAGTGCATAGATAACACAAATTGGAATTGTTTTTCTATTTTTTCTATTTTTATTTTTACCTTTTTTGGTGGGGGAGTCACAAGGATGAGAGGAGCAAATATAGAAGGATTGGGAAATGAGGGTAAGGGGTACATGATGGGAAACTCCCAGAGAATCAATAAAAATGTTATGCTGAAAAATTCAATACATAAATATTGGATTAGATTGCATTTTAATAACTCCATTGTTGCCTTGAATTGAAACAAGACAACAAAATGTGATATACTCTTTATAATAAAGTGAACGTTAGTTTTCTACACATTGGGTCTTAAATTTCTTTTTATCACTGGTATGAAAGCTACTGTATACTTACTGAGATGTAAACATTGGGTACTATAAATTATCAGTAAAGAGAAGTAATATATTCCTTTAGAGATTATCAGTAAAGACAGAGAGACGTGGAGCAATACAGGTTCCTGTCTTTCCCTTTCTTCTTAATTCCTTTCTTGTCTCTCCTCTTCCCCAAACCCCTGTCTTCCTCCTCTCCCCCAATCTCCAGCCAACAGTAAATATAGACTTTTCTATCTTTAGCAACACCCATGTTTCTCAGCTTTTCTCTCTTTCTCTCCTTTCTCCCTATGCATTATCTTTTACTCTGATTTCTTCAAACAACCTAATTGCTATGCTTGGAATCTGCATTGTCAAGTCGGAGAGTGTGTTTTGAGTTAGGGTGTTTGATAACCAACTTTACAACTATGAATAGATGCCTCAAATATACAGATGACCTAGAAATAAGTTAAGGGTATTGTTTCTGCAGAATGAATGTTTTTATTTAAGTTCTTCAACTCAACAACAATGAAAAAGATCTAGCATTCTTCTGTTTTGTTTGTTCCCAAAGATCAAGTCCAATCACATCTATGTCACTGACATATCCTAATTCCATTCGGCTCTCTCAGTCTCTGATGCATGACAGGGACTTAGGAGATACAGGGTGTGTATCTGCCCCCTGCTGCCTTTCCCTCTTCTCACTTCCTCCTTGCAGTACAACAAGAGGGAACACTTTACAGTGACTCCTCATCCCTTCCTGCTTCTGGCTCTACACATCCCTCCGATTGGGAGGCATAAATGCAAACTCAGCTTTCTTTACACAGATTGCCTGCTGTGTTCTCCACTTTAAAACCAGCCATCACTGCATTAGTAGCACCTGCCAAAGTTGAGAATGTTTTCATTTGGAGATCTTGAATGAGTTACATGTGCAAATATGTGCGTGCGTGCGTGCGTGCGTGCGTGCGTGCGTGTGTGTGTGTGTGTGTGTGTGTGTGTGTGTGTGTGTGTGTGTTAAAACTGCATTCTAAAGTTCTAGGTACACGGATTGGGGGAGGGACATTATCTTCCTCACTGTACACAGCAATGCTGCACCTCCTTATTCTTGCCTCCTGCCCCCTCACCAGCTGAAGTTCATTAGAAAAGCTGGCTTCGTCATTAACATTTATAGCAGAATCTTTCTCAGCTGCTCAATTACAGCTTAATTCCCAAGATCAAAATAACACCTTAGGGGGGAGAGTCCTCAGTGATTATTCTTATTGGTGAGACAGGGAATTTCTTTAGAAACTAGTTATACTCTGGAGAATAGAGAGAACTACTTAGCTTCCCAAAACTCAGAGGAGAACAGAGAGAACAGGTTAGCTTCCCAAGACTTGGAGAACAGAGAGAACTAGTTAGTTTCCCAAGACTCATGGAATAGAAAAAACTAGTTAGCTTCCCTAGACATGGAGAATAGAGAGAACTAGTTAGCTTCCCAAGACACTGTGCAGTGCCTTGCTTCCAAACTTGAATGTGATATTGACCTCAATTCCATGTATCAATGTGAAAACAGAAGTCTATAATTTTGAACTTTATAATCACGTAATTAACTGTGAGTAATGAAGCAGGTTAAAGCTCTCACTTGGCCCAACAACAAACGTTATCACAGATAACTATTCACTTTGCAAATGAGCCTTGGAATCTTCTCATTCAGTAGATTTCAGAAATTCTCAGGATATCAAGAACATTAGGCCAACTCTCTCTCCCCACTTTACCAATAGATATATGGTAGTAGTTTTCATGTTTCTAATGGTTACTTTTTCCAAAATATTCCGTGGCCCACATTCCCTTGGTCCTTCCCGTATGCCCAACCATTGCCAGTCGGACATAACCCCGAAATGAGACTGTCACCATTATGGGTGATCAGACAGACCAATTATTTACTTTTTTCTTTTGTCTTGGCAGTGACATAAAAACACCAGAGCA
Source organism: Tokudaia tokunoshimensis (assembly GCA_036184795.1). Classification (NCBI taxonomy): domain Eukaryota; kingdom Metazoa; phylum Chordata; class Mammalia; order Rodentia; family Muridae; genus Tokudaia; species Tokudaia tokunoshimensis. The sequence continues at coordinate 8,006,180 of BTHU01000013.1, read as the reverse complement.
TTGCAGAATAATTTCAACCCGTATTTTTAAAATGTAAGATTGGTTGCTTGTGCCTTTCAGATGAAGACATTTACATGTTCTGAGAATGCAGTGGGCCTCGCCCTGGCGGAGGGTAGGCAGAGAGGCTAGTCATGATGGAGCTTGCTGTCAAGGAGCTCAGCTTTCAGAGGGGAGACAGACATGTAAATAAATAATTACCATAGAAAGGGAAAGCCTGGATAATAGAACTCTGTTTCGGTTCAGAAATAGTACCCCAAATCTCTCAAAACAAAAAAAAAAGCAGTGTCCTGGATCTATTTGCACGCTATACAGGGATGCCTTCCAAGGTATCAGAGCAGAAATCTGAAGGGTAAATGGGGATTTTTTTCCAGACAAGCAGTCTGGGTGAGCATATGGGGACAAGATGGGGGAAGGAAAGATGTAATGTTGCTGGGCAAGTGTCCACAGGAGGAAGGACCGCCACGACTTTTCTTGGATGCTGTGAATTATTTGCAAATGCTGGGACAAAACATGAGTCTGGCAGCCAGAGCTCCTACTCCAGAGCTAGACAAGGCAGACGTGAAGGTTTTCTGCATCATCAAAGGACCTTAGACTGAAACCAATGACACGGTTGGTTAAGTGTCCCCCAAAAGCTCCTTGCTAAAGCCTCGGTTGCCAACTTGTGGCATGTTTTGGGAGGTTGAACCATTACTGGGACAGTGGGATGGAAGGAGGACGTTAGGTCACCGTGGGTAGGTTCACAAGGATAACCCCTGGAGCCTGATTCCTTCTTCTTGTCTTCCCCTTTGCAGCCATGAGGTCAGTGGTTTGGCTCAGATATGGCTCCTGTCATAATGCTGCAGCAGGTTCGATGCTTTTGTGTCAAGCACAGACTCAAGGATCTGAAGATCTGAGCCAAAAATAGGCCTTTTTTTTGGTAACTTAATCATTTTGGGGTATTTGTTAACATTATGAAACCTAACGCTTAAAACCAATGAGGATTTATTGACCAGACTTGTATTCTTGTGAGAGTTATTGGTAGAGGTGGTTGGGAGCCTATGGTCTAAGATTATATGAATTCATTAATCTCATTCCTGGACTATTGAAATAATGTTAGATAGGTTCCCAATAACACAAAAGGAAGCTTATTATATTCCTTCACATCAAATAAAGTTTATGCTACACTCAAAGCCTAATAAAAAACTGCATAACCACACAGAAAAGTGATATATCCTGAAGTGTATCTCCGTAGACCAAATGCGAAATGGTGGTTATAGATGGTAAAGTTACTGTTTATTCCAACTCTTTGATTTTTCTATTGCATTTCTGATGGCTTATAAAAACTTTGCAATGAACCTAAAAAGTTGAATAGAAGCTAAAATAACAAATATTAATGACCTTCGTATCTGCACTGGTTTTTAATAGAAAACTTAAGATATACATTTTAAACTTTTTTTCAAAGATTAACCATATTCTTATTGAGCAAATTGCATTCAGACATCATCCCCAGATACTGGTGCCAAAAGGAGATCATGTGACTGAGTGTAGATCATGTGACTGAGTGTAGATCATGTGACTGCATGTAGATCATATGATTGACTGGAGATATTAAGCCAAGAAAACTTGGTGACTGTAAGGCAGAGCTCAGTCTCCCTGTCATACACTGCTTTGGAATTCACAGAGGACTCTAACATGCATTATTTAAACAGGAGCCAGATGCATACAGATTGCTACAGGAACAAACTGCTTATTAGACAAGTTTAGCTCTTGCTCGGGGTATTAAGAATCGTTGGGAAACAGAATTTGATCTCTCTGCGTTCAGCCTTTAATGCAGCATGAGTGTGTGGTCTCCTCGGTGTCTGAACTCGGCCTGCATCCTCCACTCTTCAGTCTCACGTCCTGTGGGTGTGGTTTTTGAACAATAGATCTAGTGACTCACCTATAGTAAGGACTATAACAAGACATTTGAATATAATTAACTCCTTCTTCCATTTTGTGTGTTTATTTCACTTCATTGCTACCAATGACTAGCACAAGATTTGGAATTGGGCTGGGGGGTAGGAGGACTGAATGAGGCTTAGGAAATTCTGTAAATGTAGCAGAAATTGTTGAATGTAAATGTAGAATGGGTAAATTTCAGGCTATGAAAATTATGATTCAGTGAAGCTGTTGAAGAAAGAATTTGGGAGAGGAAGAGAAGAGTAGGAGAGAGAGGCACAGGGGTGTGGGTCTCATCAGCAAACACATGGGCACAGTGCACAACAGCAAAATGTTACTGTCTCATGAACTAACTGTGGCTGAAACAGGTGTAGCCAGTGAAGAAATAAGACACACACAGCCCTCCACAACACACCCCTCCACAATGCACCCGTCTATACGTGCACCTCTCCACACATGTGCACTCCTCCGCAGTACACCCCTCCACACATGCAACTCATTTGTACACACAGCTACTAGAGAGCATGTGATTTTTAAATTTTTTACACACTTTATTGGTCCTTTTATCCCTCGTTTTGTATGGAGATTGGATCTAGATCTTTGCACATGCTAGGGAGTAACTTACCACAGAGCTACCTCACCAGACCTGTACAGAATTTTAACTCTTTTATCTTTGTGTGCACAAGCACATCGACACACAGGTAGATGCCATAGATTTGGTCTAAGACTTGTATTGTGTTAACTGGGTCCCTAAAATGAGAATCTACACATCTATAAGACACTGAGGATCCCTGCCCCCAGTTGGTTTTGATTGGTAAATAAAGTTGCCAGCAGCCAATGGTTGGCCAGGAAGATAGAGGCAGGACTTTTAGGATTCCCAGGCTAGGGACCGAGGGAGGAGGAAGGAGAGAGCCGCCACACTAAGAAAGGAGTACATGATGGGCCTGAGAGGTACTGAACAAAAAACATAGCCATTATGGAGTTGCCGGGGAACTCAGCCTGAGATCCTGCAGGTCTGGGTCCAGGGCAGCCAAGGTGGAATATAGAATTCTGTAAGTAATATCTCAGGATTATCAGAGGGGAGAGTGTTTTAGCCACGTGGTTTGTAAGTGACCCAACCATTGAGCTGTTTAAGGCATATTAAAATATAACCCTGTGTATGTGTGTGTGTGTTTCATTCAGGAACCCAGAACACTGGGGCAGGTAGCAAGGACAGGACCACTGCCACCCCTGGGGTGATTTGAGTAGAGTTATCTGGGTTCAGCAACAGGTAGAAGTCCGAAGACACCTTTGGCTGTTGGTCCTCACCCTCCGTGATGACTGTTGGAGGCATGCCTGTTCATGCCTTAGTCTTATAGCCCAGGCTAGCTATTCTGTGGGCTTCCCAGAGAAGGGGTGGGGTTACAGCTCTGCCATCTGCTGCATCCAGCTGTAGGTGGAAACTCTGCACTCAACATTCTTGGAATCAGAACTCGGTACTCGTACTTGACAAGCACTTTACACACAGAGCCGTCTTCCCAGCCCTGCATACATCTTTAAAATAATATTTTTGGCATTTAGTTTTAAGTGTAAATGATATATGATTCACTCTAAAATGCAGAAGATACAGAAAGACCTTAGGAAGAAAATAGTGGTGCTCATCGGCAGATCACTACTATTAATGTCTGGTTGAGACATCCATTTATCCAAGACTAGGCACTGGCAAGCTGCAGTCTGTAGGCTGAGCGTCCAGCTGCTGTTTTTGTGCAACTGTGCGGATGAGAATGGTTGGTAGACTTCTAAAGGGTTATTAATAACAAATGAAGATGAATATACAGGGGAAAGCCTTGACTGTCCTGTGAATGCTGAAATGCTTTCTGTCTGGCCCTATGGAGGACCCGTTTGCCAATCCTGATTTAGGATGACTGTAGGCAAAGTTTTAACATTAAAATCCAGGCCATCTTTAATAGTCAGCCTTTAACAAAAAAGTCTATGTCTCCTATCTTTTCTAAAATCATATTTTCCTGAGCACATGGAGTCCCTTTATAAGATTCATGAGGAAGGACTGGAGGAGTTCACCTTGCTCAAATGTGTGCTATGGTTACTTCCTACTCACATAACTGTGTGGGTTTTTCTTTTCTAGGAAAAAACAATTCCTGAATGTGTAATTTCTGGGTGAACTGGTGTCAAATATGTTTAAACCTCTGTATTCATACTCCATCAGAAAGCCTCTACCCGTTTAGACTCTGAGGAAGTCCTTGTGAGTGTGCGTTCTGCAGACCAGCTCCGAGCCAGTTTCCACAGCCACAGGCACCACCAGTACATTGTGCACACATGGTCCTTACTCAGTTATTTGTAATCGTCTTGATATGTTGTTCACTAACTATCCTTATTTTTTAGTAAATTACTTTGAAAATAATTCCTGAGTGGTTTCCACCAAGTTGTAAAAGTTATCTTTGCTTACTTCTAGCTCTTTGTAAAATTAAAGATCATTCTCATGTGTATTCTAGATGTTTTGTTTTCTAAGAACCCTGGTTTCTTTTACATCATACCTCAGGATGGGATGTAGAATATTACCTTTTGATCTTATGGCATTGAACTGGCTGGTTTTGTGTGTCAACTTGTCACAAGCTGGAGTTATCACAGAGAAAGGAGTTTCAGTTGAGGAAATGCCTCCATGAGATCCAGCTGTGGGGAATTTTCTCAATTAGTGATGGGAGGCGTCCATTGTGGGTGGTGTCATCCCTGGGTTATTAATCTTGTGTTCTATAAGAAAGCAAGCTGAGCAAGCCAGGGGAAGCAAGCCAGTAAGTAACATCCCTCCATGGCCTCTGCATCAGCTCCTGCTTCCTGACCTGCTTGAGTTCCAGTCCTGACTTCCTTTGGTGATGAACAACAATGTGGAAATATAAGCTGAATAAACTCTTTCCTCCCCAACTTGCTTCTTGGTCATGATGTTTGTGCAGGAATAGAAATCCTGACTAAGACAGGCATATTCTTTTATTTGATGGTTAGAAAGGCCTGACAAAGCAGATGGCTTCATTCTAAAATTTAATTAATAATATGTATATATAGAAAAGATACTCTTAAGCAAACTCTGTTTAAGTCACTAGCAATATTGTCTCAAAATATCTTTAAAGAATAATACAAATATTTTCCCCACAAATTTTAAAGACATCCATACATAAATACACTTCTCAACACTCTCTGTAGTTTCCTTTCTTTCATTTTTTTCCCTTAGATATATTCTTATTTACATTTCAAATGATTTCCCCTTTCCTAGCTCCCCCCTTCCTGAAAGTCCCATAAGCACTCTCCCCTCCCCCTGTTCCCCAATCAACCCCCTCCCGCTTCCCTGTCCTGGTATTCCCCTACACTGCTGCATCGAGCCTTTCCAGGACCAGGGGCCTCTCCTTCCTTCTTCTTGGGCATCATTTGATATGTGAATTGTGTCTTGGGTATTCCAAGCTTCTGGGCTAATATTCACTTATCAGAGAGTGCATACCATGTGTGTTCTTTTGTGATTGGGTTACCTCACTAAGGATGATATTTTCCACTTCTGACTATTTGCCTAAGAATTTCATGAATTCATTGTTTTTAATAGCTAAATAGTATTCCACTGAGTAAATATACCACATCTTCTGTATCCATTCCTCTGTTGAGGGACATCTAGGTTCTTTCCAGCTTCTGGCTATTATAAATAGGGCTGCTATGAACATAGTGGAGCAAGTGTCCTTATTACATGCTGGGGAATCCTCTGGGTATATGCCCAGGAGTGGTATAACAGGGTCCTCTGGTAGTATCATGCCCAGTTGTCTGAGGAACTGCCAGATTGATTTCCAGAGTGGTTGTACCAGCTTCAATCATACCAGCAGTGGAGGAGGGTTCCTCTTTCTACACATCCTTGCCAGCACCTGTGGTCTCCTGAGTTTTTGATCATAGCAATTCTGACTGGTATGAGGTGAAATCTCAGGGTTGTTTTGATTTGCATTTCCCTGATGACTAAGGATTTTGAACATTTCTTTAGGTGCTCCTCAGCCATTAGATATTCTTCAGGTGAAAATTCTTTGTACCCAATTTTTAATAGGGTTATTTGACTCTCTGGAGGATAACTTCTTGAGTTCTTTGTATATATTGGATATTAGTCCTCTGTTGGATGTAGGGGTAGTAAAGATCTTTTCCCAATTTGTTGGTTGTCGTTTTGTCCTATTGATAATGTCCTTTGCCTTACAGAAACTTTGTAATTTAATGAGGTCCCATTTGTCAATTCTTGATCTTAGAGCACAAGCTATTGGTTGTTTTGTTCAGGAAAATTTCCCCTGTGCCCATGTGCTCAAGGCTCTTCCACAGTTTTTTTTTCTATTAGTTTCAGTGTGTCTGGTATTATGTGGATGTCCTTGATCCACTTGGAGTAGAGCTTAGTACAAGGAGATAAGAATGGATTGATTTGCATTCTTCTGCATGCTGACCTCCAGTTGAACCAGCACCATTTGTTGAAAAGGCTTTTTTCCACTAGATGGTTTTAGCTCCTTTGTCAAAGATCAAGTGACAATAGGTGTGTGGGTTCATTTCTGGGTCTTCAATTCTATTCCACTGATCTACCTGCCTGTCACTGTACCAATACCATGCAGTTTTTAACACTATTGCTCTGTAGTACAGCTTGAGGCCCGTCATAATAATTCCCCCAGAAGTTCTTTTACTTTGAGAGTAGTTTTAGCTATCCTGGGTTTTTGTTATTCTGAATGAATTTGAGAATTGCTCTTTCTAACTCTATGAAGAATTGAGTTGGGATTTTGATGAAGATTGCGTTGAATCTTTATATTGCTTTTGGCAAGATGGCCATTTTTATTATATTAATCCTGCCAATCCAGCAGCATGGAAGATTTTTTCCATCTTCTGAGGTCTTTTTTGATTTCTTTCTTCAGAGACTTGAAGTTCTTCTTGTACAGATATTCCACTTGTTTTGTTAGAGTCACACCAAGATACTTTATATTGTTTGTGGCTATTGTGAAGGGTGTCACTTCCCTAATTTCTTTCTCAGCCTGTTTATCCTTTGACTATAGGAAGGCTACTGATTTGCTTGAGCTGATTTTATATTCTGCCACTTTGCTGAAGTTGTTTATCAGTTGTAGGAGTTCTCTGGTAGAGTTTCCTTTTTTTTGGGGGGGGAGCACGTAAGTATACTATCATATCATCTGCAAATAATGATAATTTGACTTCTTCCTTTCCAATTTGTAACCCTTTGATCTCCTTTTGTTGTCTACTTGCTCTAGCTAGAGTTTCAAGTACTATGTTGAATAAATATGTAGAGAGAGGGCAGCCTTGTCTAGTGCCTGATTTTAGTGGGATTGCTTCAAGTTTCTCTCTATTTAGTTTGATGTTGGCTACTGGCTTGCTGTATATTGGTTTTACTATGTTTAGTAAAACCTTGAATTCCTTTTCTCTCCAAGACTTTTAACATGAAAGGATGCTGAATTTTGTCAAATGCATTTTTCAGCATCTAATAAAATGACCATGTAGTTTTATTCTTTGAGTTTGTTTATATAGTGGATTACATTGATGGACTTCCTTATATTGAACCATCCCTGCATCCCTGGGATGAAGCCCCCATGATCATGGTGAAAGATCATTTTGATGTGTTCTTGGATTCGGTTGGCTAGAATTTTATTGAGTATTTTTGCATCGATATTCATAAGGGAAATTGATCTGAAGTTCTCTTTCTTCATTGAATATTTTTGTGGTTTTGGTATCAGTGGATTTGTGACTTCACAGAACGATTTGGGTAGTGCTCCTTTTGTTTCTATTATGTGGAATAACTTGAAGAGTATTGGTGTTAGGTCTTCTTTGAAGGTCTGATAGAATTCGGCACTAAAACCATCTGGTCCTGTGCTTTTTTTTGGTTGGGAGACTGTCAATGACCACTTCTATTTCTTTAGGGGTTATGGGACCATTCAGATGGTCTATCTGATCCTGATTTAACTTTGGTATTTGGTATCTGTCTAGGAATTTTTCCATTTCATCCAGATTTTCCAGTTGTGTTGAGTACAGGCTTTTGTAGTAGGATCTGATGATTTTTGAATTTCCTCAGTTTCTGTTGTTATATCTCCCTGTTCATTTCTGATTTTCTTAATTTGGATACTGTCTCTGTGCCTTCTGGTTAGTCTGTCTAAGGGCTTATCTATCTTGTTGATTTTCTCAGAGAACCAACTCCTAGTTTTGTTGATTCTTTGTATAGTTCTATTTGTTTCTATTTGATTGATTTCAGCCCTGAGTTTGATGATTTCCTGTCTTCTACTCCTCTTGGGTGTATTTGCTTCTTTCTCTTTCAGGGATTTCAGATGTACCATTAAGCTGCTAGTGAATGCTCTCTCCAGCTTCTTTTTGGAGGCACTCAGAGTTATGAGTTTTCCTCTTAGCACTGCTTTCATTGTATCCCATAAATTTGTTTATGTTGTGCCTTCATTTTCACTAAATTCTAAAAAGTCTTTGATTTCTTTCCTTATTTCTTCCTTGACCAAGGTATCATTGAGTAGAGCATTGTTCACCTTCCATGTGTATGTGGACTTTCTGTTGTTTTTGTTGCGATTGAAGACCACCCTTAATCCATAGTGATCTAACAGGAGGCATGGGATTAGTTAGATCTTATATCTGTTGAGGTCTGTTTTGTGACCAATTATATGGTCGATTTTGGAGAAGGTACCATGAGGTGCTGAGAAGAAGGTATATTCTTTTGATTTACTATGAAATGTTCTATAGATATCTATTAAATCCATTTGGTCCAAAACTTCTGTTAGTTTCACTGTGTCTCTGTTAAATTTTTGTTTCCCCGATCTGTCCATTGAGGAGAGTGGAGTGTTGAAGTCACCCACAATTATTGTGTTAGGCATGCTTTAAGCTTTAGTAAAGTTTCTTTTACAAATGAGGGTGCCCTTGTATTTGGAGCATAGATGTTCAGAATTGAGAGTTCTTCTTGGTAGATTTTTCCTTTGACCAGTATGTAGTGTCCTTCTGTGTCTTTTTTGATGACTTTGGTTGCAAGTTTATTTTATTGGATATTAGAATATCTACTCCAGCTTGTTTCCTGGTACCATTTGCTTGTAAGATTGTTTTCTAGCCTTTTACTCTGAGGTAGTGTTTGTCTTTGACACTGAAATGCGTTTCCTGTATGCTGCAAAATGTTGGGTCCTGTTTACATATCTGGTCTGTTAGTCTATGTCTTTTTATTGGGGAATTGGGTCCATTGATGTTACAAGATATTAAGGAATAATGATTATTGCTTCCTCCTATTTTTGATGTAACTTTTATGTTTGTGTGGTTATCTTCTTTTGGGTTTGTTGAAAAAAGATTAATTTCTTGCTTTTTCTAGTGTTTAGTTTCCCTCCTTTTGTTGTTGTTTTCCATTCATTATCCTTTGAAGGGCTGGATTTGTAGAAAGATACTGTGTAAATTTGTTTTTGTCATGGAATACCTTGGTTTCTCCATCTATGGTAATTGAGAGATTTGCTGGATATAGCAGTCTGGGTTGGCATTTGTGTTCCCTTTGGTCTGTATGAGATCTGCCCAGGCTTTTCTGGCTTTCATAGTCTGGTGAGAAGTCTGGTGTAATTCTGATAGGTCTACCTTTATATGTTACTTGACCTTTTCCTCTTACTGCTTTTAATATTCTTTCTTAGTTTAATACATTTGGCATTTTAATTATTATGTGATGGGAGGAATTTCTTTTCTGGTCAAATCTATTTAGAGTTCTGTAGGCTTCTTGTATGTTCATGGGCATCTCTTTCTTTAGGTTAGGGAAGTTTTCTTCTATAATTTTGTTGAAGACATTTACTGGCCCTTAAAGTTGGAAATCTTCACTCTCTTCAATACCTATAACCCTTAGGTTTGGTCTTCTCATTGTGTCCTGGATTTCCTGAATGCTTTGGATCAAGAGCTTTTTGTATTTTGCATCTTCTTTGTTGTGTCAATGCTTTCTATGGTATCTTCTGCATCTGAGATTCTCTCTTCTATCTCTTGTATTCTGTTGTTGATGCTTGGATCCATGACTCCTGACTTCTTTCCTAGGTTTTCTATGTCCAGAGTTGTTTCCCTTTGTGAGTTCTTTATTGTTTCTACCTCCATTTTTAAATCTTGGATGGCTTTATTCAATTCCTTCACCTGTTTTGATGTGTTTCCTGTAGTTCTTTAAGGGCTTCTCCCTGTTTACTTGTGTTGTCCTGTATTTCTTTAAGGGAGTTATTTATGTCCTTCTTGAAGCCTTCTATCAGCATCATAAGCTGTGGTTTTAAATCCAAATCTTGCTTTTGTGGTGTGATGGGGGTATTCAGGACTTGCTGCTGTTGGAGAGTTGGGTTCAAATGGTGCCATATTGCCTTGATTTCTGTTAGTATCATTCCTACATTTGCCTTTTGCCATCTGGTTATCTCTGGTGTTAGTTGGTCCTGCTGTCACTGGCTGGTGCTTGTCCCTCCTGTGTGCCTGCAAGCCTATCTCAGTACCCCTGGGTGACCAACTTTCCACTGACACAGAGTGCTATGGGGCCACCCAGCTCCTGGGTGCAGGTGGGGCCCTGGCGGACTGAGTCCCAAGTGATCTTACACTCGGGTGTTCCCTGTGTACCTGGCTGAATCTGTCTGTTCAATCACTGTGGTGTCCTTTCTATCTGCAGGTCAGTTGTAGACCTGTTAATGAGCAGTGCAATAATAACCAGATAATCGTTGTTTGATCATTAAAAAATACATCTGTCTTGATCAACTGTAAAACCCTTTCATGAATTTCTTTTGCCATTTCAATGTAAAAGGAGCATTGCTCTATTAACAATACTCAACTTACCAAATGGTATCTACATACAAATCTTTTTCATGCACCTTAACCTGGTCATGTACACATGTGCATGTGTGTGCACGCACACATGCACACACACACACACACGCACACACACACACACACACTATATATATATATATATATATATATAGCATAGGATATGTCTTGTATAGTTTTAACCTGATTTATTTATTTTAGATGTATTTTTATTGATATTTTGAATTCTTTTTCACATTTTTTTTCACTAATCATATGTACTTTTCAAAATGCTACCTTGATTTATCAGTTTTCATGGAATTCTAGACATCTGTGGTGGGATTTTCTGAACTATCTAACGGCCCCATTTTTAGTACTTTTTCCATCTTTTCTCTTACCTTCTCCTGCATATATCTTACCACCTATTGCTTGGAATACCCCTAACCAAGTTCAGCAATGGAGGCCATGGTTCACTGTGTAACTTTACTCCAGTCCCACAGAACCACTTCAAGTAGGAAGAGCTAACATTTGTTAAGATCTTACATTCTGTCCAGTATAAATTATTTACACTACAATCAAAACAATTCTTTGAGATGGCTTCTATTACTGTCTTCACTTCGTAGGAGAATGAACTGGTTTGAGAAATTAACCTGCTTAAGATTCTAAAGACTTCTTAGTAGCTCCTCTGGGGGCCAGCTCTTCTCTCATTATGTGGGAGGATGTTGGGGCAGAGCTGGGTTTGCACTCCTCTGTTTAAGGTGGGTAGCCAAGTTTGCCAGTCTTATTCAGTTGGTGGGTCTGCAGTGTGCTATTGTGCAACTCTCTTTATCAAGAATGAAAGAAAGCAACCGACCTGTTTTATCTCCTCTATGGCTCAAAATTCATTTTCCTTTTTCATCAGTAACAGAATATGCCATTTGTATTGTCCTTGCTTCTTTTGAGTCTTCCTTTTGTACTACTGCCCCTTGAGAATCTTTACCCAGAGTTGAGAAATTCTCATGATACTTTGCTTACTGTGGTAAACATATACACCTAAATTTAACTCAGTTCTCACCCATTTTCCCAAAACTGTCCACAGTGCTATGAAAGTGAGTCTCTGGTGTATTGTGTCCCTTTGGCAAAGACTTAGAGTTTGCAAGTCTTGGTCCCTTCCTGTGAGGGTTCTTCTCCTTGACACTGTAAGCTGTAGCAGTTGCCAGAGAGAATGTGCGAAGAGAGGTTAAGTTATCATTTCAGATCTCAGTTCATTGCAGCTCCTCAGCTAGGTTTGGGACTTCATGCCTGCCTCCCTGCTCTGTGCTGGGATTTTTTTTCTGGCTTGAGCCTATACAGGCCTTGTGTGTGCTGTCACAAGTGCTGTGAATTCATGTGTAAAACTGCTCTGCACTGTTGGGGAGACACCATTTCCCTAGTCACCCACCACCTCAGGCTCTTACATTTCCTGCTTCCTATGCCACAATGATCTCTGAGCCTTGGGAGGAGGGGTGTGATATAGACAGTCCCATTTAGCCCTGAGCATCCTAGCTTTCTATAGTCTCCTATTCTCTACCCATATGTCTCCGTTTTAATGACTATCTACTACTAACAGAAACTTCAGGGTTTCTCTGTATCTCTGACTAGCCAGGAACTAGCTCTAGACCAGGCAGGCCTCAAACTCATAGAGATCTGCCTGCCTTTGCCTCCCAAGTGCTGGATTAAAGGCATGTCCCAGCACTTCCTGGACAGTGTGAGGCTTTTTAAAAAAGGTTTATTTTATTTGTGAGTACACTGTCTATCTCTTCAGACATACCAGAAGAGAGCATCAGATTCCATTACAGATGGTTGTGAGTCACATGACCTCTGGAAGAGCAGTCAGTGCTCTTAACCACTGATCCATCTCTCCAGCCCTAGAAGCTTCTTTTATGAGGGTTAAAAGAGTGACTAATCTATGGCTATAACAATAAGTCACTGGCAGTCAGTTGACTACTATGCACATTTAGAGGCGTGGTACTGTAGGTTCTCACCTGGCATCTGGGATCTGACTAGTCACAGGTTCTTGGCCCAACACGTGAGGTAGTTGGATGAATTTATCTATTCCAATGACTTTTAGAGAGGAGCAAAATATCAACTTTATCTCTCAATGAATAAAATATCTATAGATCTCAGACGTGAAGACATTTAGTCCACCATGATGTGTTGTCTTTTCACACCAGCAAAGAGCTACTACATGCAATGATGCAGGGATCTCTCCCTTGCTGTGACTGCCAGCGCAGATGTTTCTTAAGTCTCTACTGCAGACTGTCTGCATGTATGCTAATGGCGATTGAACCCAGAGTTCCACAGGTTCAGTCTACAGTTGAGCTACACCCCAACCTTCTCCACGAATAGAGGCCATCACCTTTGCCTCCCTATTTCCTTCCCTGCATTGCTGTAACAATACAGTGTTTCTTTGGGGAAAAAACATTTCTCTTGGAAAGCTAATCTCCAGGAATGAATTCTAAAGACTGATTCAACCAGTTGTGTCGGAAATACTGACTTCCAAGTAGGATTGCTGCACAGGTGATCCTGTATGCTCGGGGAGATGACGGAAGAGCCAGCCTGGTGCCAGTGTTGAGACTGGCTCACTGTAGTCTCCTCCGTTCAACCATTTAGTTAAAGAACACTACCAAGTGTTTACCGCATGCCAGCCAAGTGCCAGGCAGGCGCCAGGCTGGGAACAAGTGCCTATTTCATTCAAGCATAAGACTGCATCATAGTCGATTTGCTTTGTTGGGATTCTAAAACATACTTTCACATTTTTAGGATTTGTTTTCCACCTCATGCAAATTACACATAAATGTTATATTGCTAAACACATATCTGAAGTATTTCTAATTAGCCTATGGGTTGAGATCAGGATCCAAGATTGTCATGGCAACCATGACAAGGAATACCCCTGACAAGCAAAATGAGGACTAAAGTAGGTTTAAGCAAATGGCAAAATCTTTATTTCAAACAGAAGTAAGCCTGACCCTGGATAGAGTTCACTCTTATTTTCCATGGAAGTTTCAGTTTGGGGAATGGAGCTAGGTGTAAAGGTAGCAAGAGTCAGGGAGACATGTTGTCTCTGAAAGTTGAATGACATCAGCCAAGGGACAGGGAGGAAGTGACTGCACATTCTGGTTTGTGTCACACAAGTGCGCACACAGTCCATCCTATGGACTAAGGAGGTGAATCCTAATCCGGATATGAAACAAAGAAATGCTAGGATCAAGGAAAAGCTCCCTAAACATTGCTTTCAAAAAACTCTTCACGGGGCTGGCAAGATGGTTCAGTAGGTAAAAGTGCTTGCTTGTTCCCCAAGTTCAAACTTCAGGTCCCCAGGTGGAAGGAAAGACTCAGCTCCAGAAAGTTTTCCTCTATTAATCACACACACAAGCACACATGTGGACACACATATGCACACACATACATATACATATATACAAGCACACATGTAGACACACACATACATACACATTTACACACAAGCACATGTGTGGACACACACACACACACACACACAAAGACTTTTTATGGCTCTCTATCCCACATAAATTTCTTAAAATGCTTTCTTTCAAATACAATGTAATTATTTGGTAAGAAATTTAACAAACAGGATCCTATTTTTTGCACTTGTCTATAAATATGGGAGATAATTTACCGATTAATTAATTTAAAAATATTTTCTAATGTCTATTATGTGAGAGACTTTATGAAAAGGACTACAAATAGAGTAAATAAATAAAAATCCAGTTTCTAACCCTGAGGGGTAAGGAAAATTGTCTACATAAGTTTATTAAATAGCTTCCTATAGTGTGTCCTGTAAATACAGCTACTAGTGGCAATATAAATAGTAAAACATCATTTTCAAATTACAAATTAAAAAGATCGGTCAAAAACTGTCCACAGTAGAGCACGCCTGCAATCTCAGTACTTAGGAGGTTAATGCAGGAGAATCGCGAATCTGACATGAGCAGGACTCTATAGTAAAACTATGTCTCCAACAATAACACCAAAAAAACAAAACAAAACAAAACAAACAGTGGAGGGAGAGTTAGGGAGAGACAACACTGAGAATTCTGTTTGTGTGGACCAGAGGATCTGCTCATGGAGCAATTATTCTTGGTGTGATGTCTCCATAAAATCCCTAAAATAGTTGAAATGCATAAATATTTATACCCACTTATACGAAAATTTGGGAGGAGTTGCAACTTTCTAGAAAATACCACATTTGCTTTATATGGCAATTTTTTTTATTAATATACATGGCTCACATTTATTGAGCAATTATTATCTGCAAGTCTCATAGCATCCTGGAAAGTCAGATTTCACAGAAAAATGTCTTTGACAAGAGAATCTGACGTTTACAGGGAGTGGTTAAGTGCGTGAACCAAGGTCTATTCTGAATACTGACTATTCACCACCAAACGGATTGCCTTCTGTTTTCTACAGAAACTCCTATACTTTTCTACACTTATGAGAAATAAGGACAATAACTCTAATAAAAGGGATGAGATTCAAGGGTATGAGTTGAGTTAAACTGGAGGTCATTTAAATTGTACAAAGTATATTAAACTTAAGTCACCATCAATGTCTACAGCAACTCCAGTTTTATGGAGATTCATTTCACTCCCTTCAAAACAAGTTCACACCTGTGTAGTATGTCTACACCCTTTGGATTTTATTTGTCATGTGTATATGTGTGTCTGTTGAGTGTGTGCCATGTGTATGTGGGAGTTTGGGCAGAGGTATCAAGCTGTAACATGGTTGCTGAGCAACGACTTCAGGTCCTCTGGAATTGCAGAGCTCTTAACCACTGAGACATCTCACCACCCCCACCTCCCTCCCCACTGCCCCATAATCATGCATCTGTTATACACCTTATTCTGTGCCCTATCTGAGACCTGTGTCTTCAGAAGTTTCATTCTGCAAAGGAAATTAAGCATTGTGCAGAAGAGCAACCAATGTGACTGTGTCCTTTAAAGTCCAGTGTGAGGGAGACAGTCTCAAAGCTTCCCTGACAACAATGACTTGGACTTGGGAAGTTCTTGTAATACCTGTTGTCTGTCTTCCCTGTCTGGAGAAGCCTGGCAGTCCTTAGGCAATGCCCGTGGTATTTTAATATCACAGACATGTTAGCCATTAACACAGATGATTGCCCTTTCACTGGGCATGTGGCTGGAAACTGCATACCCAGTATCAGGAGGTGAAGTCTCTTTACTCTTTAATAATGTCTTCTGATTCCAGCTTTAAAATGAGGACTTTTTTTTTTAAATAGCTGGTTCATGGGGTAGAAATGAAAAACTTCAGTCTTTCAAACAGATTGTTTCTTATAATACCCCCCAAACAGGGCCCAGGATGCATTCCGAGTTTTGCTGTAAGATTTGAAAATGAGTCTGTATGGTAGGTCTATTTATAATATAAAGCTTTTGATAAAAATGTGTCTCGCAGCACATCTGGTTTGACTTAGCATAGTCTACAGAATTGGTGTCTTTGGCTTAGAAGCTTCATCTCTCAGGGTTTGGGTAGACTGAATTATCCCTGAGTATCATTTAGACATGAATAATACAATGTCTTGCCTTTATTAGCTGCCCAAATCAGTGGTCACGAGCATTTATTTCTGATGTGTCATGTCGCTTTTCTGATGACTCATGTTACATTACATTCTGCTTGGCAGAGAAGAGACATGTCGTTTGGCTAAAATGAGTTACAGCCGGACATTGACACAACCTATAAAGTAAAGCACCTAGTCAGAAAAATCATCTAATCAATAGGTCTAAAATACCAAAGAGTCACAGTGGCAGATACAGAACGTTCACACTGCAAAGAAGCAAGCGCTTTCACACAATATACACTGAAGAGCTGAAGAGGAGCTCCCACTCTTTTTCAACATGCCAATCTGCTTTATATATATGTATATATAATATACATATTATATAATATATTCCTTTTTATTTAATTTTTTTTACACTCCAGATTTTATTCCCCTCCTGGTCTACCCTCTGATTGTTCCACATCCCATTCTTCCTCCCCACACCCCTGTCTCCACGAGGATGTATGTCCCCACCTCCCCACCTCTAAACCCACCAGACCTCTAAACTTCCTGGGGCCTCCAGTCTCTTGAGTGTTAGAAACATCTTCTCAGACTGAACCCATACCAGGCAGTCCTCTGCTCTATGTGTTGGAGGCCTCATATCAGCTGGTGTATGCTGCCTGGTTGGTGGTCCAGTGTCTGAGAGATCTAGGGGGTCCAGGATAATTGAGACTGTTGGTCCTCCTACAGGGTCGCTCTCCTCCTCAGCTTCTTCCAGCTTTTCTGTAATCCAACCACAGGGGTCAGCAGCTTCTGTGCACTGGTTGGGTGCAAATATCTGCATCTGACTCTTTCAGCTGCTTGTTGGGTCTTTCGGGGGGCAGTCATGATAGGTTTCTTTTTGTGAGTGTTCCATAGCCTCAGTAATAGTGTCAGACCTTGGGGCTTCCCCTTGAGCTGGACCCCACTTTGGGCCTGTTGCTGGACCTTCTTTTCCTCAGGCTCTTCTCCATTTCCATCCCTGTAGTTCTTTCAGACAGGGACAATTATGGGTCAGAGTTTTGACTGTGGGATGACAAACCCATCCCTCAATGGATCTTTCTGTTGGAGGTGATCTCTACAAGTGCCCTTTCTCCAAGGTAGAACATTTCATCTAAAACCCTGCCCTTTGAGTCCTGAGGTCTCATTTGGTACATTCTGGAGGGTCCCCGCCCCAACCTCCTACCTCCCTAGGTTGCCTGTTTCCATTCTTTCTGCTGGCTTTCAGGGCTTCAGTCCTTTCCACCCACCCAATAGCAGATCATGTTCCCCTCTTCCCCCACCCTGTCCCCTTTCCCTCCCAAATATCTCCCTCCCCCACCCCATTATTGCTTTCTTCTCCCTCTCAAGTGGGACTGAGGCATCCTCACTTGGACCCTTCAGTTTGCTGACCTTCTTGAGTTCTGTGGACTGTATCTTGTGTATTCTGTACGTTTTGGCTAATATCCACTTATTAGTGAGTATATACCATGCACGTCCTTTTGTGTCTGAGTTACCTCACTCTCAGGATGATATTTTCTAGTTCCATCCATTTGCCTGCAAAACTCAGGATGTCTTTGCTCTTAGTAGCTGAGTAGTATTCCATTGTGCAAATGAACCACATTTTCTGTATCCATTCTTCTGTTGTGGGACATCTGAGTTGTTTCCAGCTTCTGTCTATCACAAGCAAGGCCACTATGAAGATAGTGGAACATGCCCCTGTGGCATGATGGGGCATCTTTTGGGTATATTCCCAAGAGTGGTATTGCTGGGTCTTGAGGTAGATCTATTTCCAATTTTCTGAGGAACCTCCAGATGGACTTCCAGAGTAACCAGTTTGCAATCTGACCAGCAATGGAGGAGTGTTCCTCTTTCTCCACATCCTCACCAACATGTGTTGTCACCTGAGGGTTTGATTTTAGCCATTCTGATTGATGCAAACTGGAATCTCAGGGTCATTTTGATTTGCATTTTGTTGATTACTAAGGACTTTAAACATTTCTTTAGGTGCTTCTCAGCCATTCAAGATTCCTCTGTTGTGGATTCTCAGTTTAGTTCTATACCCCATTTTTTGATTGGGTTGTTTGTTTTGTTGGTGATTAGCTTCTTGAGTTCTTTATATATTTTGGATATTAGCTCTCTATCGGATGTGAGGTTAGTGAAGATTTTTTTTCCCAATCTGTAGGTTGCTGATTTGTCTTATGGACTATATCCTTTACCTTACAGAAGCTTTCCACTTTCATGAGGTCCTATTTATCAATTCTTGATCTTAAAATGTGAGCCATTGTAGTTCTGTTTAGGAAATTTTCCCCTGTGCCAATGAGTTCAAGGCTCTTTCCCATGTTCTCTTGTATTAGGTTCAGTGTATCTGGTTTTATGTTTAGGTCCTTGATCCACTTGGACTTGAGCTGTGTTCAAGGTGACAAATATGGGTCTATTTTCATTTTTCTACATAGAGACATACAGTTAAATCAGCATCATTTATTGAAGATCCTTTCTATTTTTACATTGTATATTTTTGGCTTCTTTGTCAAAGATCAAGTGTGTGTAAGTATGTGGTTTTATTTCTGGGTCTTCAATTCTATTCCAATGATCAATATGTCTGTCTCTGTACCAATACCATGCAGGTTTTACTTGCATGTATTGCTCTGTAGTAGAGCTTGAGATGAGGGATGGTGATTCCCCCAGAAGTTCCTTTATTGTTAAGAATTGTTTTTGCATATATATATATATATATATGCCTTTCCAGATAAATTTGAAAATTGGTATTTCCATGTCTTTGAAGAATTGTGTTGGGATTTTGATAGGGATTGCATTGAATCTGTAGATTGCCTTAGGTAGTGTGGCCATTTTCAGTATGTTAATTCTGCAAATCCATGAGCATGGAAGATCTCCCCATTTTCTGAGATCATCTTCGATTTCTTTCCTAAGAGACTTGAAGTTATTGTCATATAGGTCTTTCACTTGTATGGTTAGAGTTGCCCCAAGATATTTTATATTATTTGTGCTTATTGTGAGGGAAGTTGTTTCCCTAATTTCTTTCTCAGCCTGTTTATCATTTGTATAAAGTAAGGCTACTGATCTTTTTGAGTCAATTTTATATAACCAATTTTTCATCTAGACTTTCCGGTTTTGTTGAGTATAGGCTTTAAGAGCATTGACCTCTCTTTCAGAGATCCGGAGTTCAATTCCCAGCAATCACCTGTTCAATCTGCTTTCAAAACAAAAGAATTACCTTCATTTCCCCAAATGCTAGACAACATATCATGCTGTAAAGAGCCTGGCATGGAGACAGAGAAGCCTGAGTTCTGACTCCTAAGACCTATTTGCTACTTCTGTGACTTCAGACAAATTAGGGGAATTCTGTCAGAATCTCACATGGAAAAGTGTATGGTGGTTGTACATGTTGGAAGGGTAGACAGTAAAAAATGCCTACCATAGGTCCAGATTGGTAGCATAGACTTTAATCCACACTACTTAGAAAGCTAAGGCTGGAGAATCACAATTTGAAATCCAGATTGGGCAACTTAATGAGACCTGGTTTCAATATAAAATGTAAAATGGATAAAGGGATATAGATCTGTAGTAGACTGAGGTCTTGGGTTTAATATCCACTATTGAAATAATAATAATAATAATAATAATAATAATAATAATAATAATAACAATAATAATAATAATAATGAATAAAATGCATAGAACAATATCCATGGACTCATTAAATAATTGGGGCTATACATGGCTGGTTTATTTCACTTGTAGTCATTCAGTTCAATCAACCTTAATTTCCCACTTCACAATATCAATAATGGGACTGTATGGATTAGTAGTACCAGCCATAGACATTGTCTATGAGTCTGAACTACCAACTGAAGATGACCAAGAACAAGTCATGTGGTCTCTATAGAATTCTGTTTCCTCTTCTACATATGGGAATTGGAGATCATCTCTATGATTTCTTCCAAATCTAACTGTGGGTTCTTGCCAGCATAGGATATCTTTTAGAAATATTGAAAAGAAAGACAAGAGAATCTCATACACTCAATTGGAGCCACCCACAGTGACATTAAGTTGCCATGGTAGGAAAAAGCTTGATATCAATGACTGGAAACTATGTGACTAGTTAAGACTAGTGACAGGGCTTTATTGTTTACCCCATAAGAAGGAACGTCCATAAATATTTAGTAATTATCCATAGCATTCAATATTGAGAATATTCTATGACTGGAATACTTTATATACAAACCAAAGTGCTCATTCTCTAAGGCCAATAATTTCACAAAGAGGACTCTAGTTCCCATTGGATGAAGACACTGTCTTCTTGAGAAATCACACTTCTTATACATCAGCTCTCACCAGCAATTGGAAAATGCCGCACTATTTTAAAGCTGTGTGGGTGGTAGATCGTGTGAAACTTTAGAGGGCCTATGCAAGTTTCAGTTTCTGGAGACAGGATGACTTGCTAATGGGCGCTTGCAGCATTGGGAATGGTGTGCTGAGCAGACCTCTGGAATCCTGCTTTTATTCTGTAAAAGGAGTAATTGTCTGAGGACCCACTTCATACATTTGCCAGAAGAATTAAATAAGACCCTTTCTTTTAAAGAAATGTTTTCTATTCTTTTTTATTAGATATATTCTTTTTTATTTTTTATTTATTTATTTATTTATTTATTTAGTATATTCTTTATTTACATTCCAACTGATTTCCCCTTCCCTGTTCCCCCATTCACGAAAGTCAAATAAGCCCTCTTCCTTCCCCCTGTTCCCCAGTCAACCCCCTCCCACTTCTCTGTCCTGGTATTTCCCTACACTGCTGAATCTAGTCTTTCCAGGACCAGGGGCCTCTCTTTCCTTCTTCTTGGGAATCAATTGATATGTGAATTGTGTCTTGGGTATTCTGAGCTTCTGGGCTAATATCCACTTATCAGAGAGTGCATACCATGTGTGTTCTTTTGTGGTTGGGTTACCTCACTTAGGATGATATTTTGCAGTTCCAACCATTTGCCTAAGAATTTCATGAATTCATTGTTTTTAATTGCAGAGTCATACTCCATTGTGTAAATATACCACATTTTCTGTATCCGTTTCTCTGTTGACGGACATCTGGGTTCTTTCCAGCTTCTGGCTATTATAAATAAGGCTGCTATGAACATAGTGGAGCATGTGTCCTTATTGCATCCCAGGGAGTACTCTGGGTATATGCCCAGGAGTGGTATAGCCGGGTCCTCCGGGAGTGTCATGCCCAGTTTTCTGAGGAACTGCCAGACTGATTTCCAGAGTGGTTGTACCAGCTTGCAATCCCACCACCAGCAGTGGAGGAGTGTTCCTTTTTCTCCACATCCTTGCCAACACCTGCTGTCTCCTGACTTTTTGATCTTAGCCATTCTGACTGGTGTGAGGTGAAATCTCAGGGTTGTTTTGATTTGCATTTCCCTATGACTAAGGATGTTGAACATTTCTTTAGGTGCTTCTCAGTCATTCAATATTCTTCAGGTGAAAATTCTTGGTTTAGCTCTGTACCCCATTTTTAATAGGGTTATTTGATTCTCTGGAGGATAACTTCTTGAGTTCTTTGTATGTATTGGATATTAGCCCTCTGTCAGATGTAGGGTTGGTAAAGATATTTTCCCAATTTGCTGATTGCCATTTTGTCCGTTTGACAGTGTCCTTTGCCTTACACAAACTTTGTGATTTTATAAGGTCCCATTTGTCAATTCTTGATCTTAGAGCATAAACTATTGGTGTTCTGTTCAGAAAATTTTCTCCTGTGCCCATGTGTTCAAGGCTCTTCCCTACTTTCTTTTCTGCTAGTTTCAGTGTGTCTGGTTTTATGTGGCGATCCTTGGTCCACTTGGAGTTGAGCTTAGTACAAGGAGATAAGAATGGATCAATTTGCATTCTTCTGCATGCTGACCTCCAGTTGAACCAGCACCATTTGTTGAAAAGGCTATCTTTTTTCCACTGGATGATTTTAGCTCCTGTGTCAAAGATCAAGTGACCCATAGAAGTGTGGGTTCATTTCTGGGACTTCAATTATGTTCCATTGATCTACATGCCTATCACTGTACCAATACCATGCAGTTTTTAACACTATTGCTCTGTAGTACAGCTTGAGGCCCGTGATACTAATTCCTCCAGAAGTTCTTTTACTGTTGAGAATAGTTTTAGCTATCCTGGGTTTTCTGTTATTCCAGATGAATTTGAGAATTGCTCTTCCTAACTCTATGAAGAATTGATGGGATTTTGATGGAGATTGCATTGAATCTGTATATTGCTTTTGGCAAGATGGCCATTTTTTTACTATATTAATCCTGTCAATCCATGAGCATGGAAGATTTTTCCATCTTCTGAGGTCTTCTTAAATTTCCTTCCTCAGAGACTTGAAGTTCTTGTCATACAAATCTTTCACTTCTTTGGTTAGAGTCACACCAAGATACTTTATATAGTTTGTGGCTATTGTGAAGGGTGTCATTTCCCTAATTTCTTTCTCAGCCTGCTTATCCTTTGAGTATAGGAAGGCTACTGATTTGCTTGAGTTGATTTTATATCTGGCCACTTTGCTGAAGTTGTTTATCAGCTGTAGGAGTTCTCTGGTGGAGTTTTTTGGGTCGCTTAAGTATACTATCATATCATCTGCAAATAGTGATAATTTGACTTCTTCCTTTTCAATTTCTATCCCTTTGACCTCTTTATGTTGTCTAATCGCTCTAGCTAGAACTTCAAGTACTATATTGAAAAGATATGGAGAGAGAGGGCAGCCTTGTCTAGTCCCTGATTTTAGTGGGATTGCTTCAAGTTTCTCTCCATTTAGTTTGATGTTGACTACCGGTTTGCTGTAAATTGCTTTTACTATGTTTAGATATGGGCCTTGAATTCCTGATCTTTCCAAGACATTTAGCATAAAAGGATGCTGAATTTTGTCAAATGCTTTCTCAGCATCTAATGAAATGACCATGTGGTTTTTTTCTTTGAGATTGCTTATGTAGTGGATTACATTGATGGATGTCCTTATATTGAACCATCCCTGCATCCCTGGGATGAAGCCTACTTGATCGTGGTGAATGATCGTTTTGATGTGTTCTTGGATTCGGTTAGTAAGAGTTTTATTTAGTATTTTTGCATTGATATTCATAAGAGAAATTGGTCTGAAATACTGTTTCTTTGTCGGATCTTTGTGTGGTTTTGGTATCAGTGTAATTGTGGTTTCATAGAACGAGTTGGGTAGTGTTCCTTCTGACTCTATTTTGTGGAATAATTTGAAGAGTATTGGTGTTAGGTCTTCTTTGAAGGTCTGATACAATTCTGCACTAAAACCAACTGGTCCTGTGCTTTTTTTTGGTTGGAAGACTTCCAATGATCACCTCTATTTCTTTAGGGGTTATGGGACTGTTCATGTGGTCTATTTGTTCCTGATTTAATTTTGGTATTTGGTTTCTGTCTAGGAAATTTTCCATTTCCTCCAGATTTCTAAGTTGTGTTGAATATAGGCTTTTGTAGTAAGATCTGATGATTTTTGAATTTCCTCAGTTTCTGTTGTTATATCTCCCTTTTCATTTCTGATTTTGTTAATTTGGATACTGTCTCTGTGTCTTCTGGTTACTCTGGCTAAGGGCTTATCTATCTTGTTGATTTTCTCAAAGAACCAACTCCTAGTTTTGTTGATTCTTTTTATAGTTCTTTTTGTTTCTACTTGATTGATTTCAGCCCTGAATTTGATGATTTCCTGCCTTCTACTCCTCTTGGGTGTATTTGCTTCTTTCTGTTCCAGGGATTTCAGATGTGTCATTAAGCTGCTAGTGTATGCTCTCTCCCATTTCTTTTTGGAGGTACTCTGGGCTATGAGTTTTCCTCTTAGCACTGCTTTCATTGTGTCCCATAAATTAGTGTATGTTGTGCCTTCATTTTCATTAAATTTTAAAAAGTCTTTGATTTCTTTCTTTATTTCTCCCTTGACTAAGGTATCATTGAGTAGAGCATTGTTCAGCTTCCACGTGTATGTGGGTTTTCTGTTGTTTTTGTTGCTATTGAAGACCACCCTTACTCCACAGTGATCTGATAGGAATCATGGGATTAATTCGATCTTCTTATATCTGTTGACGTTCGTTTTGTGACCAATTATATGGTCGATTTTGGAGAAGGTACCATGAGGTGCTGAGAAGACGGTATATTCTTTTGCTTTAGGATTAAATGTTCTATATATATCTGTTAGATCCATTTAGTCCAAAGCTTCAATTAGTTTTACTGTGTCCCTGTTTAGTTTCTGCTTTCCTGATTGGTCCATTGCAGAGTGTGGGGTGTTGAAGTTACCCACAATTATTGTGTGAGATGCAATGTGTGCTTTGACCTTTAGTAAAGTTTCTTTTATGAATGAGGGTGCCCTTGCATTTGGAGCATAGATGTTCAGAATTGAGAGTTCTTCTTGGTGGATTTTTCCTTTGACTCATATGTAGTGTCCTTCTGTGTCTTTTTTGATGACTTTAGGTTGAAAGTCACTTTTATCTGATATTATGATGGCTACTCCAGCTCGTTTCCTGGGACCGTTTGCTTGTAAGATTGTTTTCTAGCCTTTTATTCTGAGGTAGTGTTTGTCTTTGATACTGAGGTGTGTTTCCTGCACGCAGCAAAATGCTGGGTCCTGTTTACATATCCAGTCTGTTAGTCTATGTCTTTTTATTTGGGGAATTGAGATCATTGATGTTAAGAGATATTAAGGAATAGTGATTATTGCTTCCTGTTATTTTTGATGCTATTTTTAAGTTTGAGTGGTTATCTACTTTTGAGTTTGATGAAAGAAGGTTACTATCTTGTTTTTTCCAGGGTGTAGTTTCCTTCCTTGTATTGGTGATTTCCACCTATTATCCTTTGCAGGGCTAGGTTTGTGGAAAGATATTGTGTAAATTTGGTTTTATCATGGAATATCTTGGTCTCTCCATCTATGGTGATTGAGAGTTTTGCTGGGTATAGTAGTCTGGGCTGGCATTTGTGTTCTCTTAGAGTCTGTATGAGATCTGCCCAGGATCTTCTAGCTTTCATAGTCTCTGGTGAGAAGTCTGATGTAATTCTGATAGGTCTTCCTTTATATGTTACTTGGCCTTTTTCTCTAACTGCTTTAACATTCTTTCTTTGTTTAGTACATTTGGTGTTTTGATTATTATGTGATGAGAGATATTTCTGTTCTGGTCCAGTCTCTTTGGAGTTCTGTAGGCTTCTTGTATGTTCATGGCATCTCTCTCATTAGGTTAGGGATGTTTTCTTCCATAATTTTGTTGAAGGTATTTACTGGCCCTTTAAGTTGCAAATCTTCATTCTCATCTATCCCTATTATCCTTAGGTTTGGTCTTCTCATTGTGTCCTGGATTTCCTGGATGTTTTGGGTTACAAGTTTTTTGCATTTTGCATTTTCTTTGAGTGTTAACTCAATGCTTTCTATGGTATCTTCAGCATCTGAGATTCTTTCTTCCATGTATTCTTCTGTTGATGTTTGCATCTGTGACCCCTGATTTTTTCCCAAGGTTTTCTATCTCCAAAGTTGTCTCCCTTTGTGATTTCTTAGTTGTTTCTACTTCCTTTTTTAGATCCTGCATGGATTTGCTCAGTTCCTTCACTTGTTTGTTTATGTTTTCCTGTATTTCTTTAAGATATTTTTGTTTCCTCTTTTAGGACTTCTGCCTGTTGACCCAAGTTCTCCTGTATTTCTTTAAGCGATTTTTGTGTTTCCTCTTTATGGGCTTCCATCTGTTGACCCATATTCTCCTGCATTTCTTTAAGCAATTTTTGTGTTTCCTTTGTAAGGGCTTCTACCCATTGATTCATGTTCTCCTGTATTTCTTTAAGAGATTTATTTACGTCCTTCTTGAAATCCTCTAATACCATCATGAGAAGTGATTTTAAATCCAGATCTTGCCTTTTGGGTGTGATGGGGGTATCCAGGACTTGCTGCTGTTAGAGAGTTTGGTTCAGATGGTGCCATATTGCCTTGATTTCTGTTAGTAACATTCATATGTTTGCCTTTTGCCATCTGGTTATCTCTGGTGTTAGTTGGTCTTGCTGTCACTGGCTGGTGCTTGAACCTCCTGTGAGCCTGCAAGGCTGTTTTTGCACTCTTGGATGATCGGGTTTCCCCTCGCACTGATTGCTGAGGGGTTGCCCTGCTTCTGAGTGTCTTTGGAGCCCTGGTCTGCCTTGCCCCAAGTGATGTTATAATTGGGATATCTCTGTGTATCTGGAGTCCCTGTCTGGTCTATCACCTGAGCAAGGGTGGCAGAGGTTGCTGTGCTCCCTCCAGGCGCGGGTCACTCTGCAGGGCAGATGTCCCACAGCAGTGCTGGCACTCAGATGACCACAGAGCTGCCCTGCTCTTGGGCACAGATGGAACCCTAGCAGGCTGTGTCCCAAGAGATGTTATACTTGGGAAATCTCTGTGTATGTGGCATCTGTGTAGTCTTTCACTGGAGCAAAGGTGGCAGAGCTGTCCTGTACTTCTTTAAGAGATTTGTTTATGTCCTTCTTGAAATCCTCTAATAGCATCATGAGATGTGATTTTAAATCCCAGTCTTGCCTTTCTGGTGTGTGGGGGTATTCAGGACTTTCTGTTGTCAGAGAGTTGGGTTTGGATGGTGCCATATTGCCTTGATTTCTGTTAGTAACATTTCTAAGTTTGCCTTTTGCCATCTGGTTATCTCTGGCGTTAGTTGGTCCTGTTGTCACTGGCTGGTGCTTGAATCTCTTGTGAGCCTGCAAGGCTATTTCCGCACCCCTGGATGACTGAGTTTCCTCTGGCACAG
Organism: Tokudaia tokunoshimensis; assembly: GCA_036184795.1. Classification (NCBI taxonomy): domain Eukaryota; kingdom Metazoa; phylum Chordata; class Mammalia; order Rodentia; family Muridae; genus Tokudaia; species Tokudaia tokunoshimensis. The sequence continues at coordinate 7,979,150 of BTHU01000013.1, read as the reverse complement.
ATTGCTGAGGGGCTGCCCTGCTCCTGGGTGCTGTTGGAGCCCTGGTCTGCCTTGCCCCAAGCGATGTTATACTCGGTATATCTCTGTGTTCCTGGTTGTCCCTGTCTGGTCTGTCACTGGAGCAAGGATGGCAGAGGCTATGGGACCCAGAACATGTTTTCAATAGGTGTAATCTGTTATTAGTGGTAATAGCAGATACCATCAGTGAGTACATAATTTTTTTTTTAGAATTCAAAGTTGTGTGGTCCAGGAGTCTAAATAAGATATATGTAAGCATTAATCATATCTTACATATATCTTACATGTAGATTACATATAGCTTACATATATCTTTTGGTAGCACTAAAGAAGCAATTTCTTTGAAAACATGTATGTAGTTGCCAATCAATGGTAGTATTGATGCAAAATTAGTACCAACATTTTTCTTTACTGAGAATTCATAAATTGGAAGTGAGCAGAAGAGGGAAGTATTGGGGTATTCTGAGTGATATAGACAGATGAAGAACATGCTCAAATGGTTTGGGGTCCATTGTCTAATGGGAATATAAGAAACACCATTGACTAACTAGTGGTAATCCTACTGAAGTCTAGAATTGGGAGCTGAGCTAAACGCCAGTGAAAAACATCATTTAGATGAAAAGAGAGATTCTTTAGCAACTCCTGTGTTATAACCAAGGAATCAGATCTAGTCCAAATGAAACAGAAAATGGGGAGATGGCTCAGTATATGCAAGGATGAAGAGTTAGGTTCATATCTCTAGCCCCTCTGTAAAAAGGTGGCTTACTTGTGTTTCATGTGTATAATTTCAGCTCTGGGGAAGTGGAGGCAGGAGCATACTTGGGATTTGTTTCACAGCCAGTTTTCCCTCATTGGTGAACCCTAGGTTCAGTGAGGAGCTTTGTCTCATAAAACAAGTTGGTGGAACATAGAGGAGGAGACCCTATATACACACATTCAGGCAGGTATATATACACAGGAAGCAGACTTTTATGATTAAAAGATTATCATTGATTATGTAAGAAACCTATTTTTTTCTATTTTTGTTGTTGTAATAAAATCATCTGATAAAAAGTAACCTAATAAGAGGGAAAGGGCGTATTTCAGCTTCCAGGTCATCATCCATTTCTGAGAGAAGACAGAGCATGAACTTGAAGCAGAAACCATGAAAGAATGCCTCCTGTTGTCTCACACAAGCTTTTGCTTAACTAGCTTTCTTATATATAGCCCAGGGTTAGTCTGCCGAGGAAATGTTGCCACACACAATGGGCTGCATACTGCTACATGGATTAAGACAGTCCCCCACAGACCAATATGAGCTGGGGAATTTCTTATCTGACTTTCCCTGACTATGTGATTCTAAGCTGTTTCATGTCTACACTTGAAACCTACCTTCACAGCAAATCAATTATCCTGCGAGATGAGCTTCTGGAAATTCAGGAGAATTTCCAATAATCTGTTTGGAAAATTTCAAGCTTTAGAATCAAATGTGAGTTTACATCGATCTTCAGAATTCAGAACTATGCTGATAGACTGTTTGCATCTTGCACAGCTATTTATGATATATAATGTCTGTGTGGTAATCAGAGGTAAAGCTGGTCTCACTCAAACTCAGTTCATACATATGCATGTCTGGGGATGACCAAGGAAACTGCATTTGAATCAACTGAAACTGAAGTTAGGGATAAGAGAATTGGTTCCTTGAGGTGATTTTTAAGGCATAAATTACATAGCTCCCTTACAGACTAATTTGTAAAATTCTTTTCTCCTGACTTTTCTTTAGAGACTAGGCATCTACAAGAGATATTTTTAGGAGAACCTACAAGCATGTTATTGCCTTGTCTTATTTGGTTTGACTACTTGAAAACCACATCGTATTTCTTCCTTTCTCTTCTCTGGGCATGATGAAACTCCTGGATCTACAGAAGCAGTGATATTTGGCTCTCAGGTGAAACTCTCACCTCTGTGTATTTGGTGAAATCACACTATTTGTGTGAGAATACTAAACACAAATCTTTACTGAGTGCCACACAGACAGTCCTCCAATGTTTAATGTGTACACAGGCAAATTGACCATATACTACTAAAGTACATGGTTGAAGTATGGCTGTGGGGTTGGGGGCTCAGCTAGTAAAGCATAAGGATCTGAGTTTAAGTCCCCAGAATGCTGGGTGTGGTGGCATGCTCTTGTAATCCCAGCACTGGATTGGTAGACACAAGCAGATCTTCAAGCCTCATGGGCCAGCCAGTCTAGCCTAACTGATCAGCTCCAGGCCAATGAGAAACCCTGTCTCAAAGAAAGTGGCTTGTATTCCTGAGGGAACATCTAGGGTTGTCCTCTGGGCTCCACTCACACATACACACATGTAGATGTGCTTATACACGCACACCAGTACACACGTGGACATACACTGCACAAACATGTATATAAGCAAACAACAACATAAATCCACAGACACACAAATAAATTGTGTGCTGAGCTTGGACATGGTTGGTCTGTTTGAGACACAACTTCCTTGTGTCATTGAAGATGTTTTTGAACTTGGGATTCTCCTGTCTCTGCCCTCCAACTGCTGAGATTCAAGCTCACCATGCTTGGAACAGAAGGAGTCTTTTATAAATTCTACAACCACATGAACACCCTATCTTTACTGTGAGCCAGTTGGTGCTTACTAGATTATTTTCTTCACGTTCAGTCACTGGGATTTGGAGAGATTACCTTTCACTGTTGTGTGATGAATTCAGTGGCTTCCTAAGGTCAAATGCCCTAAACCAGAGACTGTTGTTATCCTTAGAAGATCCTGGAGTTGCTAAAAAGTAATTATTAAATATTACCTGGTGTCTTTTTAAATGTTATGTAGCTCTTAGGTTCCGACAGCTCTTCGGCATTTGTGGCTTTTATCACATGGATTGTTACGCATAGCTTCCATGAAAAGACAGAACTGGGCTCCCAGGAGAATCTTGGTTCTGAGTTTCTAAATGGGATTGTCAGGACCATCAGTGGATACAGCTGCCTGGAAGTTCAAACTGACTACGGATGTGCTACATAAGTCAAGCTTAGGGGACGGTGTGCTTTAGAGGAATGTAAGCACATGGTTTTCTGCTGTAACTTTAAATCAAAACTGCCAATTTGTCCATTTTAGCTCCTATGTTTCTTTGGTACTCATTGTTGAAATCTAGATCAATAGATAGGGTTGGAGGTGAGGTGGGGGCAATTTGTAGTTTCTTCTAAGCTCAAAACAGTAGACTGTGAATATGGTTGAAAATGAACCTTACAAGATCAGATCAAAGGCAGAGGGGAGGTCAGAAGAACATGAGCCCACCATGCCACCACATGGACATACACTGCACAAACATGTATATAAGCAAACAACAACATAAATCCACAGACACACAAATAAATTGTGTGCTGAGCTTGGACATGGTTGGTCTGTTTGAGACACAACTTCCTTGTGTCATTGAAGATGTTTTTGAACTTGGGATTCTCCTGTCTCTGCCCTCCAACTGCTGAGATTCAAGCTCACCATGCTTGGAACAGAAGGAGTCTTTTATAAATTCTACAACCACATGAACACCCTATCTTTACTGTGAGCCAGTTGGTGCTTACTAGATTATTACTAACTCAATCCTAAATCCAATCCAGAAAGTACAATCCAGAAAGTACAATCCAGAAAGTACAAGTTGGTGCTTACTAGATTTGCATTCAAGGAATTCACCCAGGGCCCACTGTAGTGGCACATGTCTTTAACACCAGATCTTCAAAGGCAGGTGGATCTCTGTGACATGTGAGTCCAGAGCTACATAATGAGACCTTTTCTCCAAAACAGGGCAAGAGGTATTTACTGAAAGATTTTGTGCTAGAGGGTAATATCACCATGCTCTTGTTTAGCAATAAGAACTTACTGTGAGAGGTGATTGATATTTGAGTTGCAGTCTTAGTTAGGAACTACAATCATCTGGAGTTAGAATGAGAACAGGGGGAGCTGAGGGGGCAGTTTATTTGATCCTAAAACACGAGAGACCTCATGGCTAAGAAAGAGGGAGAAAGGAGGACCAGGGGACCACAGGGCACTCCACTGATGTCATTCAAGCACTGGCTCCAGTGTTCATGGAGCCTAGCACAGAAAGAGAACTTGGCAGGGTAGGGTGGGTTGAGGTTTGTGTAAGTTCTAGAACCTTAACTTTGAACAGGTGGTAGGAAGGAGCTGAGATTTAGATCCAAGAATCTAAGCCGAAGTCACAGAGTGGTAGACGATCCCACCCACTGCAGGGCATTTTTGACCCATAGACCCTTTTCTCACTTAAATTCAATGTCGTTTCTGTCTCTCTAGATAAGTCATTACAGAAGTCCTTTCAGCCACCATAGAATGGCGTATACTGCTGACGCCTAGGTGTCCTGAAGTACTTTGAATGTCTTCAGACTACAGCAGCCAGGTAAAAAAAATAGCCATTAGTTTCCTAGCGATGTCACTATGTGCCTGTCTGTGGTCAGCACAGCAACTTTTAAGTTAAGAAAAAGCAGGCTTGCATGCCTTCCAGGTATAATAGTCTTTGTAGCCTGACTTGTACTTTCTGGATTGGATTTAGGATTGAGTTTTGAATTAGACTCAAAATCCAGTTCAGTTCCTTGCTGAGGCAAGAAAGTCAGGTCTATTTAGTGTCTTGCCAAAACATCCATTCCTGGGAAAGCATCTCATGGTATTCTTTTCTTCACCATCTCCAGTGTGTTGGCTCCATGCCTACATCCATCGATGCACCGATCTTCCTTCTCCTTCACTGCTTTTCAAATATTCTGTCAAACAAGCTCTCCTCGCCCAGTGGCAAAAATAGAGTGAAGAAATCTATCACTAATACTTGATATCTTTACATTAAAAAGGTGTGTACTCTCAGGATTATAAGAAGTGAGCATGATATTTGGTATCTTTTGAACCATTTTCAAGCACTGCTGCAGCATTATCTCTGCATGTGTGTTCTTATGCATCAAAAGAGCCTAATGAGTGTTTTTATATCTACAAGATGGTGTTGAACTTGGTCTAGATGATGGATAGTGCTACTGATATATTTTTTATGCTTCGTGTACTAAATTTTTAAAAAGTTACACCTGCAGATTTTTATCTGTGTTCCATCAGCATAAACGCTTCGGGATCAGCACTTTCCAGATCTCCCATGAAAAGTGATGAGGTCTTGCAAGGGCTGAGGTCATATGATCTGTCTCAGAGCTGTCTTAAATGCTTGCCAGAAGCTGGGGCATAAAGTGAGTGCTATCTCGGCCACACTTTATTGAATTCCCTCTCCAGATGCTTCGCATATTTCACAGCAGAATTAGCAGTAGCAATCACTGTGGAAGATCATAAACGGCCCGACGCCTCTCTCAGTCCCCAAGTCAGTTCACAGCTACTTGGGACTGGAGAGGATGACAGACTTGTTCCATCCACCTGACTGTGCAAAACATTCATGTGTTTGAGGGCTGGGGAGTTCCAAAGGGCAGGGAAGGAAGGTTACAAGGAGCACTGTGGGAGCACAAATGCTTTAGCTTTGGAGACTAAGGCTCTCCCCCTTTCCCAACATGCTGTATACTTTATGAGGCCTGAGAGGGTAGCCAATAACCCTCAACCATGTTTCAACCTGAAGCCCCAACCTGGCCTTGATATTCTCATTCCAAGCTCATACAGTCTTCTTGCCTTTGCAGCCAAATCCATTTTAGCAGGCAATTTGCATAGGCAAACATTGCTCCAAACCTCTGTCTGTGCTGAGCCTGGGGGACTCTCTACAGTGTCATCTGAAACAAAGGGATCAAGATTTGAATTTTCACTTAAAGTTGCACTTCTGCTCAGCAATTCCATCAGTCCAAACAATGTTAATTCTTAGGAATAGTCAAATGGGCTCAAGCCTATGGAAGGAATACGTAGACGTTAAGGGGCACGTGGATCTATCTTCTTGGCACATCAACCCGTTAAGTACAGCGACTGTCAATAAATAAGTGTCAAAGTCAAACCAAGTCTTCATTTTCTTGCTCCAAGGTAAGGATGAAGTATTGCACGGAGCTCATCGCTCTGAAGCCACCTTCATTATTGGTTGTCTATCTGGTCACATGATCTGATGAAAAATGTTCTGTGAGATTTCTAAAACATTTATTTATCTTGCTTTGCAAGCACTGTGAAAGCAATGAGTGGAACTACTTCTCACTATCATGTTTATCAATATTTTTCTTTTATCTTTTTTTTTAAGTGGATGTGCTGTGGGTGAATGTACTTTCATGCATAGGAACAATGCACCTACACACCTGAAGGCCCAAGACTGACACTGAACATCTTCCCTGATTACCTTCCACTTTGTTTACTAAGGCAGTGTCTTCGGCAAACTCAAGAACTAGCTGTTGGGCTACTCCAGCTCACCATCTGCCCTGGGCATCCCCTTTGCTTAGCTTTTCCAAGGGACTGGGGATCTAAACTCTGATCCTCATGTTTGTGTGGTAAGTGATGAAGAGCCACCCAGTCACCTTCTCAGCCCTCTTTAATGATTGTATTGACTTGCCTAAATCTGTCCTCTGAAGAATTAGAAATGTTGGTGGTGCCATTTCTGCAAATGATACATGAATTGCTATTTTTACTTTCTTTAATCTTATGTTGTTTCAAATATATCACATAATTTAATAACTCTAAGTAGCATCCACTCATTTGTCCTGTTTTTTAGATTTTAAGGACACGAAACTCTTAGGCAATAGTCCTGACTAAAAACAATACCAGGGAAAACAGTTCTGAAGAGTTTATGCAGCCAATTCAGCTCGCTGTGTGTTTCTCCTGCCAATTAAATGACTTACAGTCTGATAGCAGTGAACCGGAAAAGAACGGTCAGTCAGTGGCTTCTCCTGGACTTGTTGCTTTGTCCCGCCATCTGATTTTGGTTCCTTTGTTGAAAATGTTGACCTTCATGTTTTCTTTAACTTCAGAGGAAACATGTTCTTCTGCCCTTAGATTTCCAGCATGAAAGTCAGACATTTTGCAGCTTAGGAATTGTCTTGAGAAATTGCCCAGTTTGTAAAGCATAGATTTGAATGTGAAAAGCCCTCTATAGGTTCATGCATTTGCACATTTAGTCCCCAGATGGTGGAAAATTGGGAAGGTTGTGAACGTTTTAGGAGATGTAGCCTTGCCTGAGGAACCCTGTAGTGGTGAGTTTTGGCCACACGGACTTTGCGCTTCCAGTGGATCGCACCTGGCGCACCCACCCAGGAGCTATCTTTGGATCCTCGACTGAAAGACACACACATTAACTTATTTTTTAAATGCCTTGGCTACTCAAAGCCTGGGCACTTCTAAACCTTCCCCTGCTACCCCAGGCCTAACCTGGGAAGTGGCCAGTGGCCACTTCCCAGAAATCTCACATAGCTGGTTGGTTTTATCTCCTGCTGCTCCTGGGTCCCATCCTTCTTCCCTGAGTCATGACAATGTTCTCCTCCTCCCTGCATCCTTGCCAGCAACTCGAAGGGTCCTGCCCCATTTCCTTTTGCTCAGCCATTGGCTGCTGGCATATTTTTGAATGATCAAAAACCAATTGGGGACAAGGGCCTTTAGCATTTGGACTCACAGATTCCCAATTGAATCAAAGCATTAGAACCGATCTCCGACAGAAGTCAACCATTGGGGGCTGGCCTTAATGCTTTCTAGCTGAGTCCCACTTCCGGTTCGTACTCTGCTTCCTCATTGCGGATGCAATGTGACCAGCTGGTCTTCAGCTCCTGCCTTCCCCACCGTGATGGAACATATCCCTACAAACTGCAAGCCAGAATCAACCCTTTCTCCCCTAAGTTACTTTTGTCAGGATATTTAATCACAGCAACAGGAAAGAAATTAATACATCTTCATTAGGAGAAACCGGACCGGTATCAATCTACCTAATCTACCTGTTTGATCTTACCTAAATCAAGTATGATTTTTTTTTCTCATACTAAAGAAAAAAAAAGCAACAAAAACCTTTGCCTCTAAATCATGTAGCTGTTCTATGTCCCTTTTCTTCATCCAGAGTTGCATGGCCTCTGCTTCCTTCCCTTCAACACCTACAAATTTACACATATGCATGCACGCATTTACACATGCATGCAGACAGCTGCTTACATGCATGTATTCACTGTAAGAATGTTCTGTGTCACAGCATTGTGCCTACTTCCTGTTAATGGTGAGGCTGGCGGTGGTGTGAGACCCCTGTTATCATGCAAGCGATTGCTAACTGTGGACCTCTGACTTCGTAATTTGTTCTTTATGGACTCGCCTGCAGCCAATAAGCAAAATCAATAGGCACTGCTGAAATGTAAGCAAGCTCTGGCGTGTTATGTGACAGGTGAAGATGCATGTGCTTTACCAGGGGTCATGGGGCCATATCAAATTTCTCTCTGACTTGGTTTCAAAAAGCCCAATCCATTTAGGGAACATTCGTCACTGGAAAATGTTGCAGCGGGGAGTAAGAAAGGCTGTCTCTCCTCATCCCTCTTTTAACGATGTTTGTTTTCAACCGCCTGTTCAATAATGTCACCGGGAAGAAATTATGTGAGGAGAATAAAGTGCCTACAGTCTATTTATTTATTCATTCATTCATTTCTGTAGAATAACACTAGCTGTTGCTTGCTCATGTATATTAATACAGCTGTGGTCCTCAGAACATTTACTCTTTCTATTCCATTCCAAGAAATAGGTAAGTCTCTCTACTACCATGGGATTGATTACCTGGCATTGGAACCAGAGGGAAAGTAGATGAGTTAAAGAGGGGACATACATATCTCTAAGCTGTCGTTATGGTGCGGGTATAAATCTACTCAATAATTTGGCTTCTGATAAGGTGCCAAGAACTTTATATTTTTTCCCCCTCACAACCGTCAGACACCAGGCAATTTTGGAGAAGGATATAAAATAAAGGGCTGATGAGTGAGAGTGGATTCAAAAGAACTAAAATAAAATGGGCTTTTAATCTTTGATATTTTATCACTACAGCTTCCCCATTTGGCTTCTCGTCGTCAGATTTGGGTGAGCGTTCAGCTCCGAAGGTGGAGTGGACCGCTGGTGTGAGCAGAAGTCCGGGAGCTGGTGTGAAGTGAAGACCAGCCTGCGAACAAGGGAGTTCTTTTTCTGTACTCAGGGGACTTGAGGTAAGTGCAAAATCTCCACCAGGGCATCCTAGTCCTGCAGAGGCTGGGATGCCAAAGAAGACAAAATTAATCAGTACCAGGTGACTGGGCACTGTTAGAATCCGAGAACATGGTTCTGTGGGGCAGGGAGTCGGCTATCTAGTTCAGGAATGGGTCTGAGAGGGAAAATAGATGTAGGATATGTTCACATGCAATGGGGCTTGGCTTCAATGGCTTCTCTTTTTCTTCATAATGAAAGTTGTCTGGGGAGTGAGCTGTGTGCTTTACAACTGTAACCCATCTGAATATTTCAGTGCTATAATTCCACAGACAAATATATATGCTCTACTGAGAACAACTATAAAACTACAACGACCTCAGTTAGGGTTATCTTAGTAAGACCCTTCCTGCCCCCCCCCGACCACCACTACTTGGAAAACTTTCCTGGATCTAACATATCATCAGGTTATCTTATTACACAAAATCATTACATTAAAAATGCCTACCTGTCAGGAGAATATGTAAAATCTCATGTCCTACCTATTTCCTGTCATACTTAATACCATAGAATTATTGTGTGAAATCATTTGGCAGAATCTTAGAACATACTGGAGTACAGACACTTCAACTGCACTGTAAATTCTTCAGGAATAAGGATTGTGTCTTAATGGACACTGCATTCCTATATTTTGGCTCAATTTAGTTACATAAGAGCAAAATACAAACTTAAGTTTGAGGCTGATAATTTGAATTTACCTACTTGTTATCTCTATCTCATATATTTGTAATATATGTGAGTATGAGAAACATAACGCTATGCTTGTCAACGTAACAGAGTTTTTCTTCGAGTTTGAACAAACTGCATATCCGTGATCTTACCATCCAGCTTATGATAGACTCCATGGGGGTGAGCGTGTGTGAGTGTGGGTACATGCACACCACTATGCACACACAGAGGTCAGAGGACAGTCTCCAGAGTTGCTGGAGACAGGGTCTCTTGTTTGTTGATAGGTTTAGCAGGCTAGCTGGCCTTCTAACTCCTAGGATGTCCCTGCGCCTACCTCTACCTCCCTCTCATTATAGAAGTCCTGGGCTTGCAGAAGCACATGCCACTGTGACAAGCAGCTTTTACATGAGTTCAGGAATCCAGACTACACAGCAAGCACTTTGCATGCGGAGCCATCCTCCCAGATCTGTTATGCTTAAGGAAAAAAAAAAGCTGTAATAGGTATTGGGACAGATGCCTATTCAAGAGATTTCACATTCCTCCATTATACTGATACAAAGAAATCATAGAGGCTCAGGAACTCTACTAATTTATATAAGTATAAATACATATAGAATAGAAAGCTTCATCATTTAATATGCTAGTCACATATAGCCACTAGGTGCTCAAATTTTATATATATATATATATATGAAAATAAAATAGCCAACTATCTTAATATTGTTTTATTGATTATATATCAAAATATTTTGGATACATTCTACTACCTAAAGCAAACACTAAGCAATTATAATTAAAGTAATCACATCTCTTTTAACTGTTTTGTTATTGGAAAGTTTACTGCCAGTGATGACACATGTTATTTTCTGTTGGACAGAGCTGATAAAGGGAGCTTTTCCAGGGTGACACAGGTTGTCCTAAGCAAAGTGTTTACTTCACCTCCAGAGAAATGGCCACTCCGTTCCCATTGGCTGTAATTATGTGAGCATTGCATTTGTATGTTATTTCTCTTTAAAAGTAGATCTTAATGAATATAACATATGGTAATAAGTGTTTTATTTTCTTTGCAACTCTTACAGAAGTGAATTTATTAATGAAGTCAAAACTATTGTTTGAGGCTCTAGTGTTTTCAGTTTGGGAGTGTAAATAGATAGTTTTATGCTAGTGATTTATAGCTTGCTTTATCTCTCTCCCTCCCTTCCTCCCTCTCTCCCTCTCCCCTTCCCCCTTCCCTCCCTTCTCCCTCCCTCCTCCCTTCTCCTCCCTTCTCCTCCCTTCTTCCCTCCTTCCCTTCTTCCTTCCTTTCCTTCCTTCCTAAACTGTGCTAGTGATTTATAGCTTGCTTTCCTCCCTCCTTCCCTTCCTCCCTCCCTCCCTCCCCCTCCCTTCCTCCTTTTTTCTTTTCCCTCCTTCCTAAACTGTGCTAGTGATTTATAGTTTGCTTCCCCCTCCCTCCCCTCTCCCTCCCTCCTCCCCACCCCCCCCCTTCCTAAACTCAAATGTTCCTCAGATACTATCTAGACATTTCAACACAGGAAATCTCACTGTTTGGCCAGTGAGTCCCAGGAATCTGCCTCTTTCCATGTCCCTGGTGCTAAGTTTACAAGCATGCATGCCAGGACTAGTTTTTTACACATGGAAGCTGGAGAGAAAAAAGAGCTCCTCATGTGTGCAAGGCCTTTTCCAATGGAGTTGTCTCCTAGTCACATGGCCTTGTTAGCTGTTAGAAGTTGCCTGCAGGCTTTTCTCAGTCTCCATTAACCTGCCTGTTCTCTGATCCCACACTGCCTCCTGTGCTGTTCCTTCTGGCCATACCAGGCATACTCATACTCCAGATCGTCTGGATGAAGCTCTTCCCAGACTGAGAACGTTCATATCTAGATTCTACTCACAATAACAGTATGTGTGTCATAGAACTGTTTGACTAGCAGTTTTCCCCTTAGACAAACATTTTTCCAGTCATGATTGATAGCATTTTAGATTTGATTAAATACAGAAGGTTATGCAAAAAAAATTACAGCATATGGCTTTCAGGGCTTCTATATACAGTGACCCATGAGTTTTACAGGGGATATGGGGACAGCTGGATAGTTTGCTTATTAAACAGTGTGGGTAATCTCAATGCCTATGTAGACCACGACCTCTTAAAACTCTGGTCTCAGTCTCTAACACTGGGTATCCTGACAAGTGCTGCCAATTCAATCCAGCTGTAAGCAGCTGGATGGCCAGGGAACAGTTGTCACCCATTACAGTGAGATGCCAAATCTTTTAAGTTCGGACTCCATTTTAGAGAACCTGACCTAAGTTTAAATTCAGGTAAAATAACAGGCTGGTACCTAGCATTAGTCTCCAAGTTGATCCCCAACAAAATCTGAGCCTAGCTCCAGTCTCTAGGCTAATCTCCAACAAGACCAGCCTTTCCAGTTTACACCCTCAACAAGACCAGTGTCTCCAGATTATTCCCCCAAGAAATCTGCATCCCAGATTACAAGCTCCCCTCCCCCACCCACCCCCGCCTAACGATCACCAATGCAGAGGGGAGCAGAAGTTAAATTTATGATATGACTCCTAGCACCAGCCAATTATGTAAAGGCCACAGCAGCTCTCCAATTAGACGCTCACACATGTACTCCCTGGTTGCTGCTTATTATAAAGCCTTGCCTCAATAGACATTTGGGGCTTCCCCACCACCGAAACCATCCTGCGTGACTGCAGCGTGTTGAGGGGGCCCAAGCCAGCTCAAATTGAATAAAGACCCTGCTGTGAGTTGCATCAGATCAGCTCCTGTCTATCTTTTTTGGGGGTCACTAACATTTCCCTGACACAGTAACAGCAGTGACCAGTCTCTGGGCAGACAGTGGTGTAACCCTTTCCTCAAGGAATTTACAAGAGACCTCTCAGTGTATCAGAACTTCTTAAGTTCTGGCATATTCCTGAAGATCAAATAATACATCCTTGTGCTTCTGTACACTATCAAAAATGGAAGCTCCGGGACTGGGAGGATGATAGCTCAGTTGGTAAAGTGATTTTCATGCAAGCTTGAGGTCCTGAGTTTAGTCCCCAGTTGCCCATGTAAAAATACTGGGAATAGTGGCATTAGTGAATCCCAGTGCTTAGGAAATGGAGACTGTTAGATACCTGGGGTTCGCTAGCCAGGATGCATTTCAGATTCAGTAAGAGACCTTTTCTTGTTGAAGAAGGTGGACAGAAGTTCATATAAAAGAAGTGATATTCAGGGTTGACTATGGACTTCCACACATTCATACATTCAGAAACATGTGCAAATACATAATAAACACCCTGAAAGCCATCCACAAGCATGCATGCATGCATGTACAGCATACACATGTAAATATATGAAGTATCTTGTGGATCAGTGGTTGACCTCATGCATCTGTGAAGAGCTAGATTCCTGATGATCATTCTGAAGCCAGAGACATCGTGGTTAGAAGCGGGGGGGGGGTGGGGGGCTGCAGGCTCGAGCCTATAGCAATGATGTAATTGGAAAGCTAGATCCCAAAGCTGCACAGGAGGTAATGAGTTCCCATTTTTGACTTAATTAAGACTTTAATGGTTATCAGGACAAAAGCCTCTCCTTAATTCCATACCAACCAAGGACAGCAATTTCAATCACTCTTATAATGTTGACCCTGAGGTATGCAATGAGGGAGGAAGGAAACCTGACAGTACTAAAGATCTTGTGCTATCCAGGTCAGTTAGGGCCCTAGGCCAGGAGGACATTGCTATCCCATTGCTTAAGTTATCTCTTCATCTAACCTAGCTGCTTGATGTAGACCCATCAACCCACCGAGGCCACTTTGGGGCCATTGGAAAGAGGATGAGAGTTCACATCCACAGGAGTGGAACAGAAGGTAAAGCATTCTGAGAATGCAGATGATCATCCTGGACTGCTTACTGAGGGGCTGGAGGGCATTAAATGGTACCCATGAAGAGCAACAGGAAGGAGGAAATAGTATCACTTCTTCCCTAGGAGTTGTCACCATTTCGTTGTAAGTGACAAAACTTTCCATGTAGGTGCCTTGTGGTCTAGATGTCTTCACCCCTACCCAGCAACTCCACTTAGAGCTGGTGCCATATTATTCTGTCATTAGTTACCTATACCTCACATCCTAAGGTTTAAAAATCCATTCATCAATTAGTTACTGAATCTCTGAAGGAGTCATTCATAGTACTAAACACTGGGAATATAATGTAGACCCAAGTATGTGGAGATTTTAATCTGATAGACTACTATCTAGTCATAGAAACAGCAACACATTGTGGTAAGAGAATAGTGCATGGGCTTCCCACTAGTGACCAACAACGGAACAAACTGAAGCTAGACTAAGAAGCTGCTCTTGTTGTATCTCTGCTGCTATAATGAAACACTCTGACCAGAAGCACCTTTAGGGAAGGAAAGGGTTTATTTCAGCTTACAGGTTATAGTTGACCAACAAAGGAAATTACGGCATGAACCAAACCAGGAACTTGCAGCAGAACCCATGGAAGAAATGTGACTTGCTGGCTTGATCTCAGACACATGATCAGCTAAGCTTTCATATACAAGCTCAGGATCACCTGTCTAGGGAGTGGTGCTGCCCACAGTGGACTGGCCTTCTGTATCAATTAACAATCAAGAAAATGGCCTCACGGTCGTGACCCCAGGACTATCTGATCTTGGCAATCTCTCAATTAAGATTCCCTTCTCAGGTGATCACAGGCTGTGTCTAATTTGCCCGCTAAAGCTCTCAAGGACAGGAACCAAGGAAGGGAAGATCCTTTGAGGAAACAACCTTCACATGAAATAAGGAAAAAGAGGAACACAGCTTGGTGTGCTGGAGTAGGCTTATTGTCTCAGCACACAGGATGCTAAGCAGAAGTATTTCACAGCTAGCCTGGGCAAACTGGTGAAAGCCAGGCTTAAATTAGCTTAGTGCAGAGGAATATTGGTCACTGGGAAAGTTCTTTCAAAGCATTCTCAGTTACTAGTACAACCTAAGAATGGGAATCCCAATCGCTTTATAAAGAAAGGAAATTGCTTAAACTCAAGGTGGATAAATTTCAACTTTCCAAAAGACAGATTCTGTCTGATAAACTTTACTTTTCACAGGAGCTGAAAAAGATGAGCAGTTTATTGAAAGATAAGATGTCTTTGCTAGGCTATTTTTGGAGTGTTTGTAAAGTGTAAATTTACATACTTAAATTTTATACAAGTCACAAACAATGGGTTTGAAGGATCAGTGTAAAGAAAGCTCAAATAATTGACATCCATGGGTAATTATATCTTAAATATAGATATCATGTTGCTTCCTTCTCTGAACAAGAGTTCTAGAAGATATCAAAACGTGTGTGTGTGTGTGTGTGTGTGTGTGTGTGTGTGTGTGTGTGTGTTTAAATTTCTAGTACAGAAGCTAGTAAGCCAAGAAGTAAACTGGTCTTTGAAATGGGGGATTGGGGGGCAGAAGGAAAGAGGATTAAAAACAAACAAACACACAAAAAAGGATGTGGATCTGAGGCATGAGCTCAGTGGAGAGTGTTTGCCTCAGTGTTCATGGCCCTGGGTTTTAGCTATAGCACTCAAGGAAGGGAAAGGTAGAGAGGAAAGAGGAGGAGGAGTGGAGAGGAAGATGGAAGGGAAGAAAGGAAAAAGGGAAGATTGGTCAGAGATGTATAAAGGTTTTGGAGAACAGAAAAAAAATAGGAGATTCCCAGTAGCTAAGTGGTTCCACAGACTGACATTTTACAAGTGGTGGGAACTGAAACTATGGGGTTGTAGTGGGGATTCAGTTCTCTGAAAAAGGTAAGTAGTAGTTGCCTTTCTCAGTCCTGTAACAAAATACCTGGCAATAACAAGGAAGAAAAGAAGGAAGGGAGGAAGGAAAGGAAGGAAGGAGGGAAGGAGGTGGGAGGAAAGGAGGAAGGGAAGAAGGAAGGAAGGAAGTAAAGGAGGAAGGGAGGGAGGGAGGGAGGAAAAAGAGAGGGAGGAAAAGAGGAAGGAAGTAGGGAAAGAGGGAGGAAGGAGTGAGAGAGATGGAGGAAGGAGGGAAAGAGGGAGGAAGGGAGGGAGAAAGGAAGGAGGGAAGAAAGGGAGGACAGAAAGAAGGAAGGAAGGAAGGAAGGAAGAAGGGTTTCTTTGGTGTAATTTGAGGGTGTAGTCTATCGTGGTGGGGAGTCATGGGGTCAGAAGTCTGAATCAACTGTCACATTGTGTCCCTAGTTAGGTAGCAGGGAGAAACTACACACCTGCTCAGAAGGGAGCAGACTATCCCTTCTTTCTCAATAATATTCAATCCTGTCCATGGAATACTGCTACCCACATTTCGGATGGGTCTTCCTCCCACAGTTAACCCAGTTTAGAAACTCCCTTATAGACACCCCAGAGGTTGTCTCTTGGGTAGTTCTAGATCCTGTTGATTTGACAGTCAATGTTAACAATCCTAGATAGCATGCCAAGACTTGGTTTTTTCCTGAAATGTTGAATCTATCTGAATTAGGTAGAGATAATGTGTTTCTTCTTACAAGCAAGTCAGGACTGAAAGCAGACACACAGGGATGTTCTGTTTAGGACAGTGAACCCTGCTTGCTGGCTTAGTAGAAGTAACCCCAGATTGATTCTCCAAGTCAAGCATTGATCAGGACATAACTTGCCTATCACATTTATATCATCCTGATCCAATTTGTATCCTTCACCTGTAATTTCCATGTTTTTTCCTCTTTCCACTGACCACTGACTGTTCTTCCAAGGGACAAGGAGAAACATCTTTTCAAATTTCAATTTTCATTAACATAGCAGTAACCCGCTCTCAGACTTTGTTTTGAATGATTTCTGGGGAGAAGTGAAATTGGTCAGCAATATGGCTTCCTGAACATAAACCTGAAGGTTCTGTGGAAATCTGCATCTTTAGTGCTGTTCTAGCCGAAGCTTCTTTTCCTTTTCTTATCTCCCAGCAGGGCAAAGAGGGTAATGTTTGTAACATTTCAATCTCTGAACCAGTGAATAAAAGATATCAGTGTAACTTAGCTGAGACACGAATAAATATTCATAACAATGGCACATGCATAGCTAATTGAATGGCTTTTGTTAATATTAAACTAGATATTCATGGACATGTGCCTTTCCCCATAATGAAAATACTGCCTTGGGCTAGTTTTGTTTTTCTTGTCTAGAACAATTTATGTGCTTTCACTGAAACGAATATAAACTCCTATTCTCATGACAAAAGAATTTACCATTAATTTGAGTAAAGAATTTCTTTATTCCCTTCGTGGTATGCTTTATTGAAGAAGTAAATCCTAAATGCATCTTGAATTTTTTGTTCATACGTTATATTTAATTTCGACAACACATTCGATGTCTATAAATAGAGATTCCTAAGGTTATTAGAAACAGATGCATTGTTATCAAATCCATGAGAGATTTCCTTTCGATTAATTTAAAAAGTAATAAAAACAAAGCAAAGCAAACGAAAATTCCTGTGTGGCTGTTTCTGGGAAGTTTAAACCTATTACTTTTCCTGTTTCCTCCATCCATTTATTTCTCCTTTTTTTTCCCCATTTTTTTTTTTGGCTTCTTTTCTATTTGCCTGGTGTACACTGAGATGAATATTTCGTATTTTTGCTCTTTTTGAAGGTCACTTAGCATTTCTTTTCTTCTTCCTCTTCCTCCTCCTTTTTGAATTTTGAGACGGTGGTCCCTTAGGAAGCTCAAGCTGGCCTCAAACTGGCTGTGTAGCCAAGGACTACCTTGGGCTACCTCCAACTCCGTGGCTCTGCCAATACACAGATTCACCCTGTAAACATTCTTGCTACGTCCTAATGAAAACCCACTATGCCCTGAATAGGACACTGAATAGAGGTCTACAAAGTTCTGACCCAGGATTCTCTTATTCTGCACTGATGGCATTGGTGGCAATGGAACTGGACTCAGTCTGATGGAGTTACTAGATGCCTGAAGTTGGAGACCATGCCACTTATTTATTGTGTGGGAGAGCTTAGGAAACCGATAATGATCTACAAAGACCTGAAAAGATATTCAGAGATTGGTTTCCAAATCATCCACATGGGGCTAATAGGAAAGTGATTTCAAAACTTGGGTAGAAACAAAATTACCCAGGATCTACTACACAGAGTGGTATGGGATTCCCTGACCTCATTCAACAGGTTTTTAGTAACCGGGTTTTGGGTGGGATCAGAATTAACAAATGCAGAAAACCAAAGAGAGAGGGAGTATAGTAGGGGACCCAAAGTTAAGTAATTTCAGCAACTCCATTGAGATATTTTGAAGTTCCAAAGAAATCCAACAATATTAAAATATGGATATGAAGAAGTAAATTTGAAGTATACTTAGGGAGTAAACAAGTCAGTCATGTTTATGGTTAATTTAATGGGGTTAAAGTAAATTGACCACAGCTTGAACTCTGAGTATGTGATAGGCAGGTGGCAGTTTGTCTACTTCCATGAAATGCCTGTGGAAGAGCAAACTTGGGAAGAGGTCTGCCTGGACTCAGTAAGGTAAACGGTGTTTGTGTGGCATTCAAGAAAAATGTTCACTATGGAAGCATGGTCTAAAGTTCAAGCTGAGAAAATGTCCAAAGATAGACCTTCATGGAAGAAACATCATCCAAAGGAGGCGTGACAAGGAAGGAGTTAACTGAGGGTTAGACCTTTGGGTTCACTAACATTTAAGACACAGCAGGAGAGGAAGCCTGGTGTCATTGTTACCTTCAGTCAGCAACTTGACACCAACCTAGAGTCACCTAGGGAGAAGGAATCTCAGTTGAGAAGTTGCCTCTATTAGATTGCCCTGTGGGCATCTCAGTGGGGCATTCTTTCAAGCAATGACTAATGCAGGAGGGCCTAACCCCCTTTGTTTTGTGTAATGGCATCCCTAGGCAGATTGACTCAGGTTGTATCAGAAAGGGAGCTGATTGTGAGTCTGGAAGCAAGGCAGCAAACACCATTCCTCCTCCTCTGTGTGTCTGCCTTGAGTTCCTTCCCTGGTTTCTCTTAATGATGCGCATTAAGTGAGATAAATTGAATCCTTTCCTCCTCAAGTTGCTTTTGATCATGATGGTTCATCACAGAAACATAGAAGCAAACAAGAATATCTGGGAGGAGCCCTCAGAAGAGGTTCAGAGATGCTGGAGAAGAAATGAGTACCGACAAAGCGCTTTAACTTAACAATCATTTATGACTGTCAGTCACAGTGAGGATCCAGGAACACAGAATTCAATGGTGCAGGCTCTGACTATGTTTTGGCAGCAGTGTTCTTGGTAGTCAATGTATAGATGCAGCCTAGACAACCATCAACAGATGAACAGCTGCTATTTGACTTATCGAAGGGTAACACATGGTGTGTGTGTGTGTGTGTGTGTGTGTGTGTGTAATATAAAATTAAAAGAGGGAGCTACATGGGAAGAGGAAAGGGACTTGTGGGAGGGGGTGAGGGATGAAAGAGGGCAATTAAAGGAGTGACTATCATAAAAGTATATGATATACATGTACTACGGTGTCATGAACCCCATTACTTTGTACAATAGATATATCTGTATATGTATACATATATACCATTAAACAGTGCAGGTACAGTTTATAGATGAATGCAGTGCATTTCTGACTAAGATAGTGAAACATTAAAAGCAGATGTTTTGGAGAAGTGAGTTAAGGAGTCAGCAAGAGTAGATCAGACATGTAAGTCACTTCTGTCAAGAATCATCAGATACTTTATTCAGGTCAGATCTGTTATTACAAGGATAGGCCAATCCTGGATCCATAAAAAGCATCTGAATTCAGGACAATTTTGCAATCAGATGCTGCCCAACTGAGGTCTACTAATCACATAATATTTAGCTATTTTCCCAAATGTCATTCCCCTTCTTTAATGGCGCATAGTTGCTTCTGTTGGACAGCTACTCAGTCACTGAAATTTCTAGGAGCCAGTGAGTATTTCTCAGCAGTGGAGTCATTTCCAATCTGAGGCTTAACAAGGGGATTCTTCACTCTTTCTCCCTGCATATGTGAGCTCCTCAAGTTCCAAGGTCACCGACAGCAAGGCACAAGGCAAAGGAGTCTTCCTCGTCTATGTATTCAGACCATCAAGAGCAAAACTACCAACCAGCCAACCACGCCATGCTGGGTTTTCCATATAACCAAAATGTTGGGGCTTACGTCTTTTAATTGCTTTAATAAATATCTGAACAAATTTTGCACTAAAGGTCTTTAGATAATAGGCTTATAATTTAGGCAATTGATTTAAAACTTTTTAATATGTGACTATTGGCTTTATAGAAGTAATGGCTATAATGTGTATTTGATGCACAGTTGAGACAATGCAGACATTTTCCAATTCATTGTTTACAAACTTTACCAATTTAAAGTTTAGTGATGCTATTGGAAGGTAACAGGTGGTATCAAGCACCAAATTAGCTAATCAATTAACTCAATTCAGAAAGCAAATTAGGATTGTCTGGTAAATAAGATACAACTTTCTGTTGATGATTAAGTCTTAATGATCTTCCTGCTATTTTGTTTTCCTTATGGGTTACATTAAGACATCTTCAATCCATTGTTTCTCTCAGAGATAGACAATTGCTGAATAGTCTTTCTTGGTGAAGGAAATCAGATGTTTTTATTTCTCAGATGTCATCTTAAAGCAAGGCAGGTGTTTGCTCTGAGGCAACCTGGCTACATGTGGCTCTATATCTACATTGGTTTAGGACTGGGGAAGTGAGATCATCTAGTACTCTTCCCTGGGTCACTTAAAGCCAGTGGCCCAGGAGGGATGTCCACAGGGAAAAAGGAAATTTTTCCTGATCTGTCAAAAAGGTCTCCATGCAGTCTTGTATATAAATTTAGTAGTGGTTGAGAGGAATCTAGAATGGTCCACACATCTCAGGAGATACAATGCCATTACTTCCAGAACAGGTGTCTTAAGAGGGACCAAAACCCACCTAATACTTTACTTTCTTGCTGTCCCCTGAATTCTCACAGCCACTATCTTAAAGAGTTGAAATATAGCAGCTGTTCTCTGGGAACACTGATCCCAAACCAATGGGGTTGCTTTGTCCACAGAGGGATAAATAGCCATGCATGGTGATTATGTCTCTCCTGGGTGGCCCCAAGTGGCTGCTGGGCTTCAGACTATGAAACACAATTTCCCTCATCTCTGCCCATTGCCTGATCAGTAGAGCACTTGTGTGTCTCCCATTCCTAGTCCTGTGTCCTGTGTTTCTCCCTTAGCTCCTCCCTGAAATCCACAGGAAACATTTCCTCGATAAATCACAAGCATCATAGTCAGGAGGGTCTTTGCAGTGAGGTTTGTGTCTAGAGACCCAAGTCAATGAATTCATCTTTGAGGTTTCAACAAGATGTGTGTGTGTGTGTGTGTGTGTGTGTGTGTGTGTGTCTGTGGTATGTGTGTGTATGAGTCTATGTATGTGCATGTGTGAGTGTTTGTGTGTGTATGGATATGTGTGTGTGTAAGTGTGTGAGTGAGTGTATGTGAATGTGAATGTATGAGTGTGTGTATGTGTGTGTGCCTGTATGAATGTGTGAATGTGTGTGACTGGGTAAGTGTATGTGAATGTATGAGAATGTATGAGTGTATGCATGTGAATCTGCATATGTGCATGTATGTATGAATATGTGTGTATGTATATGCATTTGTGTATGTGAGGAGCATGTGAGTGTGTGAGTATGTGGGTGAGTGTGTACATATTTGCATGTGTGTATGTGAATTTGTGTGTGGAGTGTGTGTGAATGTGTATATATTCCTTTGTGTATATTTGCAAGTGTGAATGTTTTAATGTGCGTGTGAGTGAGTGTGTGGTCGTGTGAATGTGTGTGGGGAGTGTGTGTGAGTATGTGAATATGTGTGGATGTGTGTGAGTGTGTGTGTGAATGTCAGGTGTTTGCCTTAATTCTTTTTTATCTTGCTATTTTGAGGCAAGGTCCCTCACTGAATCTGAAGCTTAGCGGTTTGGCTAGACTGGGTAGCCAGTGAGTCTTTGGGACCTGCCTAGGGACATGACCCCTCACCTGGCTTTTCCACATTGCTTATATCTGAATTTGCACCCTCACACTTGTTTGTGCAAGCACTTTACTGACCCAGCGAGGCTGTGCATATTTTTGATAGAAGTAAGTGTTAGCAAACCATCTGGTACAGTACCCAGGCAATGCCCCAACAACAGGCTTTAAAATGTGCATGATGGCTGAGCTACACATCCCACAGATATAATGTTCTGTGTTTTACAATGGTAGTGGAATAGAATGGAAATAAGACATACAGTGATTAGGGTTTTGTAAGCCAAGGTGCCTTTGCATCATAGGCTATCAGTCAGTGTGATTTAGATAATTAAGAAGTAAATAGACTGAAATGATTTCTTTTTTTTTCTTCTAAACTAGTCTTCACCATCAAACGCATACGTGTCTTGTCTTTATTGAGGAAAATGAGTTCATACCTGGATTTTGCAGTGAGTTCATAGGTAGCCTTGAGTCATTCCTTAGTAGGAAGAAAACTATATGTAGAATGACCCAGTTCCAACCCACATTCTGTTTACTTTGTTTGCTCTCTAGGAAACCATAAGCAGATCATTTTGCCTCCATGACTATGAGAAAAAAATTGTGTTCCTTCCAATATGGGGATCAAAACAATCAGGTTTAATCACAAAAGGATTGACTGGCCTTGTCACATTAGGGGATGGTAACAGAAAAAAAATAAATCCAAGATGAAATACCAGGCTCCAACAAGGCTGGTGATATTGCCCAACAGTTAAATTGAAGGATTGGGTGAAGCATACCCAAAGGCTTAGAAATATTAACTCTTTGGCTCCGAATGTCTAAGTCCATTTTTATGTGGTGGAAAGATTACTGTTGTTCCCCATTGCATTCTTTCCTTCTTCAATAACAACAGAAATGCCTTGGAGAGCACAATTTAAGATGACTCTTCTTTCCTTCCCTTTAAGGGAAGTTCAGTCACATGATTAAGATGTACTTAATAAGGTGTAAGGAAATACAGTGTATGATTTGTGGGTGGTAACCTCCAGGGAAGTATGCTGTGTCTTCCTGTCTTGTCTTTTGGAATGTGGATATGATGCTAAGCTTCTTTATACTACACTGATGGTCAGAACAGAGGGATAGTCTTTGCAAATATCCTATGAACATTGGCTCTTTACAAATACTGATCATACAAATTAGAACATGGTTTAGGAATTTGATGACACACAGTAGGGGCAAGCATAAGAAAACACTGCAGACTGGTTTACTTCGACAACAGAAATTCATTTCTCATAGTTGTGGAAGATGAGAGTCACTATCTCAGTGTTAGAAGATTTAGTTCTGAGGCTGAAGAGATGGTTCAGTGGTTAAGAGCACTAACTCTTCTTCCAGAGGTCCTGAGTTCAATTCCCAGCAACCATATGGTGGCTCACAACCATCTGTAATGGTATCTGGCACACTCTTCTGGTGTGTCTGAAGACAGCTATAGTGTACTCATTTTAAAAAAGTAAAATAAATAAATAAATCTTTAGAAGAAGGAGAAGAGAAGGAGGAGGAGGAGGAGAATAATAATAATAATAATAATAATAATAATATTTAGTTTTTTCTGTGTTTGCAGGCAGATGGTTTGTAGCCACGATGGCCTTGCATCACCTTTGCCCTGTACATGTCTTGGGGTGGGGTAAGGGGGAGGAGATGAGAGGGAGAGAAGAAGAGGGAGAGAGATAAGGGGGAGGAGAGAGAGTGAATAAAGGAAAGAGAAAACAAACCAATGCTAACAAATTAGAGTCCCACTCTTTCGACTTCATTTAACCTTAATTACTTCCTCTAAGTCTTAATGTCCGAATACTGACATGTTGGGCATAAGACTTCCACATAAGGCTGTGGAGGTGCACCAGACACAATTCAGCTTGTAACAGTCCTTTATTCCATAAGTTGGTATATTTGTGTATTGCCATCGTCAAGGAGAGACCTGGAATACACAGGTACATTCCCGGTACTGAAACATCTGCATTCCTCAGTCTCTGTCAGTACTTGTTGAGTTATTTGTGTTGTATGTTCTAAAAAATCACAGCCTGGCTTCAAGACAATACCTAGATTCTTGGCATATATTTTCTAATATTTGATTATTAATTAAGTTGGGGGATATATCTACATAGTGACAGAGAATACTATTTTTCTGGTGTTAATACAAAGTATTTGAGTTTATGATTAAAAATTCACACCTTATGACTGCAGACCTTTGGTTGGACTTTAATATTTAGGGATAACAGTTTTCTAGTTAGTTTATTGTTAGCATATGATAGATGCTCACCAGGGTTTATGACTGGGTATCTCTTGGTCTTTCTTCTTTACCTAGACAGAAATCCGTCAATGGATCAAGTTTTGTACTAGATTTTTCTTTGTTGATCTTTACTGCCATTAAAACCTAGCATGTTAATGCTCATTTAGAAAACATCTTCCACCTGGGACAGCCTGCAGAGGTGAGTGGTGCATGGTCCACCTAAGCCTTATTGTCTAGCTCTGGTCTTGCTCTTCCATCCTGAGGACCCCAGGAGTATCCTAACTCACTGCCTGCCATCCTATTAGGGACTAACTGGGACACAGTCTGCAGAGTGGGGTCTGCCTGAGGCACAGCTATCAGAGTCAGTTACTCTGATGTCCATTTTCTGGACCACGGCTCCCCACACCTTTCTGAGAAGTCCTGCTGCCATCAGAAACATCCAGTCAACACCAGGGAAAATCCGATGCCTAAAAGACAGAGTAAGAACACAATCAACAAGACCTAGGGTAATATGGTGCCACCAGAACCCAGCCACCCTGCTTTAAAAAACAAAACAAAACAACAACAACAACAACAAAACCTGGATATCTTAATGAAACTGGAGCACACGAAGAGGATCTTAAATCCAGTCTTCTAAAGATGATAAAGACCTTTAGACAGGACATGACTAAATCCCTTAAGGAAATACAGAAAAAATACATTCAAACAGGTAGGGGCATTAAAGAGGAATCAAATAAATATAGGAAAATACAAATAAATGGGTAAAGAAGATGAATAAAACTGAAAAGGAAAATAGAAGCAATAAAGATAACACAAACTTAGGCAAACCTAGAGATGGAAAACCTAGGAGAGAGAACAGGAACTACAGATGTAAGCATCACCAACAGAATACAGGAGGTGAAAAAGAAAATGTCAGGTATAGAAGAAGAAAGCAATATATCAGTCAAAGAAAATGCAAAATCTAAAAAGTTCATGACACAAAACATCCAGGAAATTTGGGACACTATGAAAAGACTAAACCTAAGAGTAATGGTAAGAGAAAAAGGAGATGATTCCCAACTCAAAGGCCCAGAAAACATCTTAAACAAAATCATAGAAGAAAATTTTCTTAACCTAAAGAAAGAGATGCCTATAAACGTATAAGAAGCTTACAGAATGCCAAACAGATTGTACCGGAAAAGAAAATCCCCTCTCCTGCCCCATAATAATCAAAACACTAAATACACAGAATGAAGAAAGAATTTCAAAGGTATCAAGGGAAAAAGGCCAAGTAACATATAAAGGCAAACCTATCAGTATTTTATCTGATTTCTCGTGTGAGACTCTAAACATTAGAAGGGCCTGGACAGAGGTCTTGCAGATCCTAAGAGACCACAGATACCACCCCAGACTACTATACCCAGCAAAAATTTCAATCACCATAGATAGAGAAACCACAACATTCCATGACAAACCTAATTTAAACAATAACTAACCCAACCCTACAGAGAATACTAGAAGGAAAACTCCAACCCAGTGAGGCTAACTGTACTCAAGAGTACACAAGACAATTAAGTTCACATCATTAAAACTAACAGAAAAGAAACACACACTTACATACAAAACACACACACACACACACCCTCAACTACCACCAACATCAAAATAACAGGAAGTAACAATCATTGATCATTAATATCTCTCAATATCAATGGACTCAGTACCCCAATAAAAAACCACAGGCAAATAGAATAGATGCATAAACAGAATCCACCATTCTGCTGCATACAAGAAAAACATCTCAAAAACAAAGATAGTCATTATCTCAGTGTAAAGGACTGTAAAAGGGTTTTCCAAGCAAATGGACCCAAGAAACAAACTGGAGTAGCCATTAAAGATCTAATTAAACAGACTAGAACCTGGCATAACTGTCCTCTGAGAGGCTCCACCCAGCCACCAATGGGAAGAAATGCAGAGATTCACAACCAAGCATTAGATGGAGCTCGTGGAGTCTTAGGGAAGGATTAGGAGAAGGACGGACTGAGGGACTAGAAGAGTACAAGGACTCCACAATAAGACCAACAGAGTCAAATAACCTGGGCCCTTGGGGGCTCCCAGAGACTGAATTACAAACCAAAGAGCAAGCAGAGGCTGGACCTAGGCCCCCTGCACATATATAACAGATGAGCAGCTTGGTCTTTATGCAAGTCCTCCGAACAACTGGAGTAGGGACTGCCCCTGAGCCTGTTACCTGCCTGTCAGTAGATCTTGAGACCCTAAATGGACCATCTTGTCTATGTTGAATGGGAGAGGATGTGCCTAGTCCAGAGCAACTTGATGGGCAGGGGTGGGGTAGTGTGTGAGGTAGGTGAGACCCAGAGGGAGGCTTCCCCTTCTCAAAAAGGAAGAGGAAATTGGGATGGGGGGAGGACTTGTGTGGGGTACTGGGAGGAGAGAAAGGGCTGATGTTGGGTTATAAAGTGAATATAGGAATAATTTTTTTTAGAAAAGAAAAACTTTTTATCTGGATAAATACATGAAAAATTAACTAATGGAGTAATTTTAGGAGACCAAAGGGTAAGACTATTGTTGTTGTTGGATATTTAATAACTCTATTAGTTCTTATTATGACCCAGCCAGCCCCCCAATAATTGAGACAGAGTTCTATTGATTTATTTAATGAGCTTCGGAACAATTATTGGGTGATTACCCTTAAACTATTTTTCTACACTAGACTGGCTATTTCCCAGCCATGTTCACCAAGTTACTTGTGAATAGTGGTCCTGTCTGTGCTGGATTTGTTCCATCAGGCCTTTTCTGGTTCTCTATCTTCTTCTCTCCCTCTCCCTCTGTCCTCTCTCCTTCTTCCTTTCCCTCTCTCTCTCCCTCCCTCCTCCCCAACTGATGTCCCACCTACTTCTATTCTCCCTAGTAATTAATTGGCTGTCAACCACTTTTATTTAAGCAGTCAGAGAATACTGGTGAAGAAGTTTACACAACATCATTTGTACACATGAGAATGTTCTCTGTCTGGACTGCCTTCAGGCTTTGGGGCCAGTATTTAGCATTCAATGTATAGTAGCATCACACCAATCCCCAACCGACTATTAACTATTAAAGTTAAGAAAGATTTTTTTTAAAAAAAAAGAAAAAAGAATGTGCATCTTTAAACAGTGATTGTGAACAGGGCAGTGGTGGCGCACGCCTTTAATCTTAGCACTCAGGAGGCAGAGGCAGACATATCTCTGAGTTAGAGGCCAGCCAGGTCTACAGAGTGAGTTCCAGGACAGTCAGGGGTACCTAGATAGCCAGGGCTGTCTCAAAACTAAACAAACAAAACAACCCCCCCAAAACCCAAGGATTGTATATTTTTGTCATAAGAATGTTGAGCAATGATTCTAGCTGCACTATATCCCAGGAAAGTATTTTTTTAATTAAAAAGATATTTAACAAACTGATGGTTTTTGCAAAGAGCTGTTATGAAAATTTTTCTTCAGAAGGACCTTCCCTTCCACTTGTAACCATTTGCCTGTGACCTTTAAAGACCATCTTTTCATAGAAAAACCCTGTATGGTCTATATTTCAAGTGACAGAAACCCCAAAGCAGGGACTTAACCCCAGGCTCTGTCACATGAAAGTTCACTATTCCCATGGTCTGGGTGCCTTGAACACAGAACCCTGGAGGAAGAGCAATGGGGCAGTGAACAGAAAAGCCAGGAGGAATACTAAGTCAGTAGAAGGCTGGTTTCTGAGCACAGCCGGGGCAGTCGTAAGATGACCTCACAGAACAGAGGAGCATGTTCCATCACCTCCCCAACCAGGAGAAGGAAACTGCAGTTTAATAAATTCAAAGGACCAGCAAGGAGACACCTCTCATGTGACAACATTAATCACTGCCTTTGTCTTGGTTTCATCGAAGTCTCAGACTCTCTCTCTCTCTCTCTCTCTCTCTCTCTCTCTCTCTCTCTCTCTCTCTCTCCTTCTCTCCACAGGTCTCCATCTCCTTTTCCCCCCTCTCTCTTCAAAGTTACATGTCCTGTGTATAGGGAAATATTCAAGTGGACACTTGTCCCATTCCCCTGGTACATGTTCTTGGCCTCAAAAACCTTTTCTAAAACTTAATTTCCCATATTTGTATATGGTGAGTTGAATGGTATGTGTAACTCCAATATCCTCAATATTTCATGAAAGCAAGCATGGTCTGTTACTATTGTTATTGTTGTAGTGATTCTTTTTTTATTCCTATTTCTCAACTTCTTACACCTCTCTACCCTTGGTGGTGGGTATGGGGATGGGGAGAACAGCACAGGGAGAGAATCAATGGAAATCTGAGCAGAGTCAGGTCCTGAACACCTATGTGCCACATGGATGCTATTATTCCAAATAATGAAGCGTTCCCAAGTACCCCGACCTCCACACTCTCAGAGCAGGTACTCAGGGTAGCCGTAGCTTTCTTTACGGTGGACATACATCCCTCTGGCTGCCATGGGCAATTTTTTTCCTCCTTGAGATCTGCTTTGGATAGGCTACTTTTTCTAATGATTAAATGAGCTGTGGTCACCAGAATGGGCCCTGCCCTGGCTTCTACCGTAATCCTCTAGGCAAGAAACCTCCAGTGTGACAAGGCTCTTTTTCTCTTCCACAAGAGAAGTTGCTGTTAATCCACTCAAGATGTCACAGACACGGGGGCCTCTGTTGTGAATCTTTTTCTTATTGTCACTGAGCTGAGGCCGATCACGTATGTATTGACGGGCCTCTTACAAGTGTGCTGCCAACAGGGCTAAACTATCTGCTGGGAGATTTGAGGAAAGTGTTAACTGGGGCTGAGTACGAGCTTGCCAAAATCATGGCTCACCCTGACATTTAGGAGACATTCTGTGTGCGGAGCACAGTATCCCTTCTCCCCCGCCTTAGTATGGTGATGAATTCCTTCCTTGCAGGGTTGAGCGCAGTGAACCAACATACATACTCACAGCCTACATCTGGCAAAGGGACAGGAAGATTGGCTCACGCAGATTTTATGGAACAGTAGCTGCTGGCCTCCTGAGAACAAGGCCCTCTGGGAGTTCAGATGCCTGAGGTGACTTCCTGCCTCCACACACACCATTGTTATCAACCCCCTCATCGGGAGCAATCAGTGGGATTTTGGAGTCTGCCAGCAGGTCACATGTAGCTGGGCCTCTAGCATGGCTCAGTGCACGCATAAGCTCTGGTGAGACCAATTTAAATGCACCATTAATCCTCTGATGGTCACGAGTAGCTATGCCCCATGGGTTCCAATGGCAGGGCCACCAGTGCCTTGGGTTTCATGACTTAGCAATGAAGTCAGAAGACTCAGCTCTGCATCTTGGTCATTTTCTACAGCGTTGTTGTTCTAGATTCAATTTATTAATCTTCCCCCCGCCCCCAAGGAGTCCTTTCATTGGGTCCACCTGTGAATGCCAGAGAGGCGTGGAGGTGATAGCATTGCTTCCAGTTGAACTCGGGCACACAGAGAAAGGGTTGGAGCATAGGTGCATCCTCACAGCTAGCATGGAGCCCGAAATACTGTGCTGATGGGTATTAGAGGAGCCAAGTAGACTCCGTCATTTAAAATTAAACCTCTGAATTTAGCTGCTGTATTACTTCAAATCTTACATTTGTTTGTTTGGTGTATCGTGGTGGGGGCGGTGACCAGAGACAACTCTTGGCCCTTGTTTCTCTCCTTCAACCATGTGGGTTCCAGAGATTAAATTCACATCCTCAGATTTTGCAACAAGTGCCCTTACCTACTGAATCATCTTGCTGAACCTATATCTACTTTTTAAGATGAAATAAATTACTAACTGTTAATCAGGGCTCCCTGGACATCTAGAAGTAATGGATAGATAAATATATAGCACAAAGGGGGTTTACTGGGCTGGCTTGTGCTGTAGGTCCAGTAACAGATTTCTACACGATGGAAGGGCTAAGAACCCTTAATCCACAGCAGCTGGTGCCTCAGTGGTCACAGTCTGGTGCCGAAGGCCTGAGGATTCCTAGAGATGCACTGTTCCTCAGCCCATGTGGTTCTGATGCCAGGGGACAATGGCTGCAACCACCTGGGTCTGGTCACTAGCAATGGGTAAAGGGTAAATAAAACTCACCAGCTTTTCACCTGGATCTCTTTATACCTGGGTTACCACCACAAGGGACCGGACACTTTATACTTCAGTCAGCTCTCCTAGGAAATGCCTGCCCCACTCTCTGCAGAGTCACAAAGAAGCCAGTTTCTTAGTTGGCTCCGGATCTAATCAAGCTAAGAAGCAAGATCAAACGTCATGCTGACAGTCGCCTTTGTTGTGCTAGCACAGTTTGGGGTGTTGTTCTGATCACTTTAGAAAGAAAGTCTGAAGCTTTAAGCCTCAGGTTGACTGTGACTGTCACAGCAATGCCAGGCACCTGGAGTTTTACATACTGAAGAAGGAAGGCTCCATTGTTCTGCTGTCATCTCTTGTCGGTCTTGAATGGCAATGTTCACAGGTCACTTATTATCTTAAGTAAATGGCAGTTAGTGCTACCAGGACCCCCAGCTCAGCACCACAGCCTCACTGGGATCCAGGGTAATGTACTGGAGAGACAGCCCAGTTTGGCTCATTGAATCTTAGGAAATTTTATTGATCTCGTGATGCCTGCTGGCATCTTGGGAACAGGCAATAAAATATTGCAAGCTTCTTCCAGTCTCCAGGCAGAAAATTCCATTACAACTGATACTGCTTTTATGTCTATTCGAGTGTGTAACTTTCCCTGTTCTTCCTAGCCAACAGTTACCATGACTATCTACATCATACAATATGCTCCCGATGACTTAGCAGGAAGTCCAGAGGACACAAAGTTGAGGTATAAGCCCATACATTAGGGATTATGAGTTGAGGTCTCTCCTAGTCACTGCTTGTGAGTGTGTGGTATCACATAATACTTCTATTCCTTACTAAACCCTGCTAAGTCCCATAGAGCTCTGGGTTCCTTCAATATCATGGCATAGTATATGTCACTTCTCAGATTCACTGTCAACAAACAGGACCAAGGCAGAAATACAGAAACTCTCTATGGTCAAAAGGCAAAGAAGGGAAGGGCTTCCATTCTAAAATTTCTAAGACAAATGACTACATCCTCCTTTGACATCAAAGAGGTGATCTTGGCTGACAAACTCAGTGGCCTGGGTAGCCTGGGACCTTTTGGCTAAACGTTCCTTAAATTCACCTAAAGGGAAAGCTGTCCAACACACAGTTAGGATCATTTTCAGGATTTCCCTAAAGACGTTCATTCTCTGATGGACTCAGCAAACTGAAGATATTCATTAAATTAAAATTACTTTTTGTCCTTGAAAAACAAACACGTTTCCTGGAGCAGTAGTATCGCCGAGATGTCTAGAGTGTTGTACTGTTTTGTTTTAAAAGAGATCAATCTGTTTCTTGGTATATGACCAAGAAAGCAGCACTGACCTTTCCAGCTTCAGTTAGGAGTACTTCTTCCATGAATACAGTAGTGGCTTCACACTGTTTGGGAATATAGATCTACAAATCTTACTGAGATAAGTCTAGATTTACGTAAATGTTTGTGCTTTAACTGTGTATCAAAATTCTCTTAAGATTTGCTGATTAGCTCACTGGTGTATAGTTTTGCACTCAATACTCAGTACATATCCATTGTGAATGCCATTTCCTTATCCTTTCATTCCTTGGTGTGTGTGTGTGTGTGTGTGTGTGTGTGTACTACAGAAAAATTTCAACAAAACAGTATCAAACATAATCCAACATCACTCAGAAAGACTCTACATCATGACCAATTGGGGCTTATCCATATATTGCCCTGTGTATGCAAATAAATATACATACATACCTTCAACAGATTAAACAGAAAAGTGACCACACCAGTTGATACAGAGTATACATTCAGTCCTTTGAAATAAGGAGCCCAAGATTTGATTATGGAAGGGATTCTCCATTAACACATCCAAATGGATGTACTTTTCAGTTTTAGAATACAACAGGGAGATCAGCATTCACCATACCTGATCAACAGTATTGGAAGAATTACTCAGCCAGAGTAATTCTATAAGAAAAGAAGAAGAAGAAGAAGAAGAAGAAGAAGAAGAAGAAGAAGAAGAAGAAGAAGAAGAAGAAGAAGAAGAAGAAGAGGAGGAGGAGGAGGAGGAGGAGGAGGAGGAGGAGGAGGAGGAGGAGGAGGAGGAGGAGGAGGAGGTGTGTAATCTAAATAGAAAAAGAGGATGTTAAACTGTGTTGATTTGCAGAAGGTACCAAAAAGCATAAAGACACCTTCAGAAGTTGAAAGAACCGATGGAGAAATGTAGTACTCTATGATATAAATCATTACACACAAAAATTAGAATAATCATATGATAATAAGCTAAAACAAAATCAAAATAGCTACCAAAGTAACCTATTTAGAAAAAATTTAATCACGTGGATGAAAAAGTTTCTGTAATGACTAGCATAAAGTAACAACGGGAAAATTTATGCAAAATAATTTATTGGCTAATTGATTAGAAAAGTTAATATCATTAAACTGTCCATATGATGTACAATTATCCTCAGCTTTAAGGAAAGTTCCTCTGAAATATCAGTGGCATTTTTTGCAGAACTAGGAAAAAATGGGGAATTCATGTGGAAACAGCATGTGGGCCAGTGATCCCGCCACTGGGCACAGATGCAAAGAAAATTAAAGTACCATATCAAGTCCCTGCACTGCTGTGCTAGTCACGGCATATTCGCCATGACCAAGCATTCAACGCAATTGACGTGTCTATCAGTGGAAAAATGAATATGGAAATCCAGTGTTTCTATGGAGGACATAGCACAGCTAGGTGAGATAAATCAGGCATGGGAAGACAACACCCAAGCTCTTAGTCTTTGGGGGAAGCCCAAACCACTGACCACATGGAGCAGTATGTCAGACATCCATGGGTGAGAGGGCAACAAAGGGGCTCCAAAACAAATTAGAGGTACAAAGTAGTTCCAATGAGACATAGTGCAGGAGCAAAATGATAGTATATGACATCTTACTATAGACTAAAGTATCTAAGGGAAAAGAGTTTAAACTTCCCAATGTCTCTTGATGTGATAAAACAAGGGGAGATGGGAATGATAATTACCCTGATTTGATCATATACTTTATATGTGTTTTTAATTATGACACTATATCCCATAAATAAGGAAAATTATTTTACCAGTTAGAAGTTAACATTTAAAAAAAAAAACCAAGACTAATAAATAACCTTAAAGTGTACAGATCTCATAGATTAAAATATTATAGTTGAAGCAGTTCTATTTCAAGACAGTTCTGAGGGGAGAAAAGCTACACAACAACCCAGAATAAAAGGCATTAATTGGTGAGGGTTAGAGATAGGGAAGTTGCCGGCTGCAGTTTTCTCAGAGACGGTCCAAATGAGAACACACTGGATACCAGTCAGTCCCCGTAAACTGAATCAATCTTATTTTCCTTCCTAGAGTGGTGCACACATGCACGTCAGCACTTGAACTGGTTCCACAGTTCACTTAAGCCGATCAATATTTATTCATCTCATTACAGCAGAGCTTAAAATATAACACAGAGATAGTTAAGCATTAACTCGAGCTCAGCTACTCTGCTAGATGATGGTGTGTGCATGTCTGTGTTAGAACTGACGCTTAAACCCTGAAGCTCCATGGAGGCAGGTGGTGTTCCAAGGACGTTCATCCTACAGTTCATGAACATGGGGCATTCAATTGTGGAGGCCTGACTCCGGACCTCACCCTTTGTCTCAGCAGATGCAGTACTCTGCCTTACAAAGTGTCCTCAACTGCGCTTTAGCTAAGCCTTGAGCAGCAGGCTCATTTCAGATGGTAGAACATGCCATTGATGCCGGAGATCTCACAGTCCTCAGCCTGTATCACATCATTATTTCAGAAGCAAGTATTTCCCATATACTTGCACTTTTGTTGGCATCTGGCAGATAGATGAGAGCAAGGAATGTAAAATCATTTAAATCGTGTATCCAATCTGATGTTGATCTTCTCAGGGTAGCACTCTCTACTGGACTCAATCTGCCAGCAGATGGCCTGTTGGTCTAAAATGTCTGTATTATCAAGAACCACCCTTACCATATGAGCTTTTATGGTGCTTCTAGCCAAAACCTTGTGGGGAGAACCGTGAATAATGATGAGGGTTACTTTTCTTCTTTGACATGAACCTGAGCTCACACAGGAAACTTATATATGAAAAAGTTGCGACTTTGATTTTGCTTTCAGCAGCTGGACTGTAGAGGTGATGCCCTAGTGCATGCCAGGCATCAGCCTGTCTAGACTTTTATCATATTTTTAAATGAAAATTATCTTAGTTGGTGTTCAAAAAAAAATAGGTCTTACTATGACATTTTCATCTATAAATGTCGTTGGTCTTACTACGACATTGTTGTTCATCTATAAATGTCGTTGTACTTCTTTTGTGAAGATTTATTTTCTATTTGGTCATGTGAATGTGTGTCTGAGTGTGGATGAGTGTATATGTGTTCTGGTCTTCACCGAGGCCAGAGGTGTTGGTGTCTTGGATCTGGAGCTACAGGAGGTGGTGAGTCAACTGGCGTGGGTGCTAGGAACCCAGCCCTGATCTTCTGGAAGAGCAGCATTTGCTCTCACTTTTCTCCAGCCCCAGGTTACCAGACTTACAGGTTATCAGCCTAAAGTTAGAGAACAATGCGCTGTATGTTTCCAAGAACATACAAGGAATAGTCTTACCACAAAGAATAAATATTTAAGGAGATGTAGATGTCTATATACACTTACTGGGGTGTTTCTGCTATGGACATCTTATTTCATGTTATGTCTCTAAATTCTATATCCTCAAAAGTTTTATTTTGTAAAGAATCCATCGTTCTAAGATTATATATTGTGCAGAAGAGTAATTAAAGTGATTGCATTCTTCAAGGTCCAGAGTGAAGGAGTGACTCCTATGCTTTTCCGGTGACATTGACGTCCACTGAAGGAAGTGAAGAAGTGGCTGTCTTAGCATTGCCTGTCTTCCCTGCAGTAAGAGGCATGGCTGTGGGTTCTCAGAGATTGAACAGCCTTTGGGTGAGGCCTGCAGTCTTGCTATATCATAGAAACCCTAACTATTAACAAAGATTATTTTGTTTTTAACTAGGCACATATACAGAACTCTCAAGAGTGTTTAAAGCAACCTTGGCTATACTGCAAGTTCTATACTATCATAGGAGGAAGAGAGGGAGGGAAGGAAGGGGGAGTGCAGGGGAGAGAGAGAGAGAGAGAGAGAGAGAGAGAGAGAGAGAGAATGAATATTCTCTCATGGCTCTGTGAAAGCAGTCCCTAGTTCTAAGGAAGGAAGCAACAATGATTCTTTTTATTGAGTTTATCCAGTTTTTCCAACTGTAAACTGAAAGCACAGCTGTGGGTGGGCGTTTATATTAAAACACTCTCCAGTTTGTTCCTCTGATATAGAAGTGTTGGGAAATATCAAACTATGGCTGCAAACAACCACTCTTGGACACAAACTGTCTTGACATTTGCTTTTGTAAATAAAGTTTTATTTTGACAACCACATCTCAAGTTGAGTAGATGCAAATGCCCAGGAAATCCACCACAATATTTACTCTCCAGTCCCTTTCAGAGAAGTTTGTTGAAGTGGTAACCGACATCGGAAGGCACGACTGAGAGAAGCAGACCTCAGCCTGGAACCGTAGTAGAGCATTTGGTCCAAAGCAAATAGCCATTTATCTAACTTTCCTGGGAGTCAAGCAATTTCAGGGAACGATCACCCCTTCAATTAATTAAGACGTATTGAATCAAAAAATGCCTTTAGAAATATTTTTGAATATTTAAGATATGAAGCACCTTTTCCTTTGGGAAAAATGCCAGATACAACACATCTAAGCCAATTAAAGCAAGATTGTGTGCAAAAAAATATGTTGCCAACTGAAAGAATCAGAAATCAAAGAGAGATAAGATAGGATCAGAGTAAGCAACAGAAAATAAGGAGCAGAGGAAATGTGAGATTTTGATGGGCTTTAGAATATAAAGTAGCAAATGCATATGCCTTTGGTCAGGTGATTGGTTAGATAGTTTATTGGTTGGTCCACGCTAGGAGTTTACAGCCCGAAGAGTGATGGGAGACAAGGCTAGTTTCTAGATTTGATAGAGTTGTAACATAGCAAGTGGTTCCAGTTAATGGCTTAGAGCAAAGGTCTATTATCACCCATATGAGAAAGTTCTGAATGTAGGAAAGGCTCAGCCAGGTGGTTCCAGTTTTGGGTATTTCATGTCAAAGTTAACCCAAGGACTAAGGCTGTAGAGGAAAGATAGGCCAAAGTCTCAGCATCTACTTCTAAGAGTCTCAATCACATGGGCCAAGATGGTTCCAGTCTAGCCAGCTGTAGGCAGGAGAACTTTGTTCTGTAACTCAAGGACATCTACATACAGTTGCCTGGCTATCACCATGACACAGTAAGTGGTTTTCTATCAGGGAAAGAGAAAGTCTCATTGCCATTTATAATCTCAGATGGAGGGCTGCCATCTCTTTCACAATATCCAACTTGTCAAATGTGAGTTGGGGGCAGGAGGCTGAAAAGGGGGTCGAGCAGTTAAGAGCATTTGCTGCTTTTCCACAGGACCTGAGTTCAGTTGCCAGCACCCTCCTCAGGTTGCTTATACCTTCTTGTAACTCCAGTTCCAGAAGATCTGGCACTGTCTTCTAGCCCCTGTAAGCTCTTACATGCACAGGGTGCACATCAACACACACACACACACACACACACACACACACACACAGATAGAGAGAGACAGAGATAGAAACAGAGACAGAGAGACAGACAGAGACTAAATAAATAAATAAATAAATGTTCTCTTTTAAAAGTGAGTTGGGGGCTCGTGATGGTGCTTCCTTGGTAGAGTGCCTGCCTAGCATGCATGGTGACCTGGGCTTGAGCTCCAGCACTGTGTAACAACCTGTGTTGATACATACCCCTAATCCAACTCCAAGGAGATGGAAGCAAGAGGATTAGGACTTCAAAGGCAAGCACCCTCACCACTGAGCAATCTCAGCCCTGATACTGTGTATTGGAATGAGGGAAGAAACAGCAAGACTTTGGGTGGGGTGAATTCTGGCACAGGGGCTTATATGATGTCACTGTCTCCTGCTACCCAAGCCTGGGGACCTGAGCTGAAATTCTCAGAACCCATGTAAAAAGCTGGGCATCTCACATACATCTTTAACCTCACAGCTATGGCAGCCAAAAGGACCACTTGGGATTTCTGGATACTTGACTAACTTCATGATAACCGAGAGACCTAGCTGGAGATCATGAGGTCAAGAATGATAGAAGAATACAGCACATGTATTCCTTCTCCCCTGTGGGCACACACAGGTGTACATGTACACACAAAACACAACATCCTCAGATGGCTTGATTTAATTATGAGTTTTTTCATTGTTATTAATGACCTGAGTATTTTCTTTCCTTTAAAACTCTGTGTCTGTAGACAAATCCTATCACTGGTACTTCCTGGACCCCCACCCCCACCACACACACACACAATGCTCTACCTCAACTAAATATAATTAGAGCTGTCTTCTCATTTTCCTGTGGCTTGGGATGGGAGAGCATGCTTTAACAAACAAACAAACAAACAAAACAACAACAAAAGCTCATTAAGTCTCCCCGTGGGATGTGTCATGGGCACATCTGTTTGTCACGCTTATGGTGAAGGTAAAACACTGAGTAAATTCAGTCTCTGAATTAAGCTGTAACCAAGCTTGTATATTCATTAGAGGAGAAAAATTCCCCTCGAAGAAGTTCAAATTGTTTATTGATTTTCATTTCTGTGTTCAAAGGAAGCCTAAGTGAGTCTGCCCTGCACCATTCCCATGGGGCTGGGCAGCCAAAGATGTACCGTCCATCACATCGAAACCCACTGAGTGGTGACCAATCAGAATAGGAGGATTCGTCTAAAACTGTATTAACAAACACAGAGGGATGAGATTTCCAGCTCCGTAAGGTTAGTTCTTAATGAGGAGTAACAGTGTTGCCACAGCTGGCAATAAGTGGCAATTTAAGGGAATAAATGAAATTAAAAATTAGGGAGTAGGAAGCTCATTTGGGTACATACACTTTTACCAATGATAGGTAAGAGGCAGCCATTTAAAAACTTCACTTTCTCCTTA
Source organism: Tokudaia tokunoshimensis (assembly GCA_036184795.1). Lineage (NCBI taxonomy): Eukaryota > Metazoa > Chordata > Mammalia > Rodentia > Muridae > Tokudaia > Tokudaia tokunoshimensis. Next base: position 7,940,858 of record BTHU01000013.1, on the reverse strand, counting down.
TCCTTAGTAATTTAATTCTATGGGAGATAACTTCACTATATAGTCATGGACTGAGTGTTCCCCATGATTCATGAAGACAGAACTACAGGCATTCCATTGGCTGATGAGTGTAGGTATCTGCATGGATTCACTCCGAGGCATCTCTGAAAGAGGGAGATACAAGTTTACACAAGTATGAATATTTTATATGCTAGTGCAAAACTTCAAGTTTAGATTTTATGACTGGATATGAGGTGCCCATTTTAGCCCATGGATATATCTCCACAATCACGGTCTCACCACACTCTGGTCTATATAGGGCTAGGTCTACCAGATCAGTCTGCCACAGTCTCCAATTATAGATTTTAATAATCTGCATGTGAAAACAAATCTAGACATTTGAAATTCTAAGTACAAAGATACACTAATAAAGATGTGCCTTTGCTCTTAGATTTAAGACCTCCTCGGCTTATGATTCCTTGAAAAACACCCACAGTTTAGTTTTTGAATTGGTCCTGAAAGATTTGGCAAGATCATGGAACATGGGTCTGCCTTTACATCAGTCAGAATTAGAAAACTAAACAATCCCAGCCTCTACTGTTCTTGTGTGTGGAAAAGGGAAGGAAGATTCCTGCTTTTTCTACTTTAAGGCAGCATCTCCACAGACTGCAGCCCTGAGTCTGACAGCTCGCGTGTCTGTAAGTTGTGGAAAAGGCTTCTTTTCTGCTTCAAACATTGTTTGAGGCTGAAATAAGATGCCAGAAACAATATTTTTTTTTGCAATCCTCTATCTTTACAAAATTACAGTGCTTAATAAGAGTAGGGTTTTATAGTGATGTGAAACCCCTGTGACTGGAAAAGTGACCATTTAGACTGAAGTGGAGCCTTGCCCACAGTGTCTACTAGGAAAGCAGCCAGTGCCTTTCCATAAGAACATGGCACCACCTGGAAAACCCCAAGGAAAGGTTCAAGATCCTTCTAATTATGCTGGTAAGTAAGAGGAATTCCTACCTCAGAGGAAGTGAATTCTTTTGGTTCTCAGGAACTTTGTCTACCACAGGGATAGACTCAACGAGGGAGAGGTGAGAGAAGAGAATAAGTAGATAATATGACCAATTTTCTAATTGAATTGATTGGTTGGGGCTGGAGAGATGGCTCAGCGGTCAAGATACTAGCTCCTGCAGAAGACCAGGGTTCAGTTCCCAGCCTACACATGGGGACTCATCTGTATCTCTGACTCCAGGGTGTCTGATGTTCTCTCTTAGGCTCCATGGGTACTGCATACACACATGCAAACACATATATGCAGGCAACTGCTCTTTCAAAACAAAATAAAAACAAATCTTTAAACTGCATGACCAATCACCTAGAGTCTGTCTGTACAAAGACATCCATTAAATGTCTAAAACTGTCCAGTAGAGTGATAGACCCAAATCTTCACTGCTGTAATTTCACCTCTGTGTATTAAACTCTATCAGCTTTAAGGTAAAAATTAAAACCAGAATGTGAGTGCCAGAGAGATGGCCTGCCTGCTACCTGAAAGCCTGAGTTTAATCCCCAGATCCTACAAGGTGGAAGGAGAGAACTGACTCCTGAAAGTTGTATTCCGGCCTCCACCTGGGTCCCAAACATATTCACAAATAAGTCAACAACTACACAAGAAAAGAATTTCAAGTTATAAAAAAATACAATAGGGTACACTGGCTCATGCTCAGAGCTGTGAACGAGTTCAGTGCCAGAAAATTACTGTAAGACGCCTGTGGAGAATTCTCTGCTGAAGGCATTTTTTTTCATTTAATAATAAGTTTATTTTTCACCATCAGTTTGATATTCAAAGGAAAATCCATTGAGAAACACCATTCAAATTAAAAACCTTTTAAAAAATGATACAGTAAAGTTTGGTCCAAGAGACTTAAGGTTAAATCTTTTGAACTTGGTCTTAGGTCAAGCAATGGATTACTATGTTAGCTCGGATGGCTTGTTTCTCCTTCGATACCCATGCCGACTCATGGAACATCCAGAGAAGAGTTGAAGAACATAGAGGCTTAGCCCACGAGTCCTGCAGCTGGAGAGACACTGGGGATGTCCCTGAGATGTTCAAGCTCTGCTCTGTGCTCCAGGACTTCACATAGAGAGAAATTGAAGTCCTCATCCTGTCAGTTAATCTGAGTGTCAGTTGCTCCTGCTTGAAGAGATGTCCACTCTGTGACCTCGAATGTGTTGCTCAGCTTGGGGTCCACCACGAGGTTTTCCTCTACTGTTCTTAGAACTTCCAACATGTCATGTGGATGTGCCAGAGAAAACAGGAGTTGTTGGGCTCTCTCGGCATATACCTCTCTCACTTCAGGGTCCTGCAAGCTGTTTGTAGCCATGGCTGTTCTGAACTTCCTCCCAATCCTGAGCTACTTCACACCAGACTTTAAAAATCAGTCTTAAAACTTAGACCCTTAAGCTATCCCAACCTCTCCTCAAACCGTCCCACTAATCCTGCCTCTGTATGCCATGGAGACGGTTCACTCTTTCATGTGTCCCCAGGCTGTCAGGGCACTCTAGCTTCAGTCCTTTGCTGCTCTGCCTGGGCCCTGTCATTGATCACCTGCTCTATTACCTCCCAGTGCCCAGTGTCTAGTGCAGACTCTGGGATCTTCTCCTTCCTCCCCAAGCCTGACTGTCAGACCCTGCTTGCCTCACCCTCTTTGTAGGACCAATGCTAACATCTTTCTCTATGTACAGCATACGTCACACAGAACATTCTTTGTCCTTGAGAATAGTTAGTTCAGGCACTCTCTCACTAGGATGCAGTGCCTAACTTCCCCGCCCAGGTCTAAGAGGAGCTAAGAGCTCCTCTCTGTAATCACACACACACACCACACACACACACACACACACACACACACACACACACACACAGTAGAAGGGAGCAGTCTATGAAGAAAAGAAACTATCAAGGAATATGGAAGGGTTAGGGTTATCCAAATATATTAGAAACATAAGAAATGCCCTACTGAAACCCACTACTATGTATAATTAATTCATACTAGCAAACATTAAAAAACGTTTGTTTGCTTATCACTAGCAATCACTTGCTTTACTTTTTTTTAACTATGGAAATGCTTTTTTTTCTATATTTTTTTTTATTTACATTCTGAATGATTTCCCCTTTCCCGGTTCCTCCCTCCCCAAAAGTCCCATAAGCCCCCTTCCCTCCCCCTGTTCCCCATTCAACCCCCTCTCGCCTCTCTGTCCTGGTATTCCCCTACATCCAGTCTTTCCAGGACCCCTTCCATCTTCTTGGGCATCTATTGATATGTGAATTATGTCTTGGGTATTCCGAGATTCTGGGTTAATATCCCCTTATCAGTGACTGCATACTATGTGTGTTCTTTTGTGATTGGGTTATCTCACTAAGGATGATATTTTCAAGTTCTGACCATTTGCCTAAGAATTTCGTGAATTCACTGTTTTTAAGTGCAGAGTAGTATTCCATTGTGTAAATATACCACATCTTCTGAATCCATTCCTCCATTGAGGGACATCTGGGTTCTTTCCAGCTTCTGGCTATTATAAATAAGGCTGCTGAGTTGGAGAGATGGCTCAGCACTTAAGAGCACTGGCTGCTCTACCAGAGGTACTGAGTTCAATTCCCAGCAACTACATGTAGCTCACAACCATCTATAACAAGTCACAATGCCCTCTTCTGGTGTGTCAGGGACAGCATACTCATATACATAAAATAAGAAAGTCTTTAAAAAACAAAACCAAAAAATATTATAATCTAAGGCTGCTATGAACATAGTGGAGCATGTGTCCTTATTGCATGCAGGGGAAGCCTCTGGGTATATGCCCAGGAGTGGTATAACAGGATCCTCTGGGAGTGTCATGCCCAGTTTTCTGAGGAACCGCCAGACTGCTTTCCAGAGTGGTTGTACCAGCTTGCAATTCCACCAGCAGTGGAGGAGTATTCTCACTTGCTTTACTAAATGTTGTTATAAAACTTAGTCATACTTCACCATTTTTACCAATAGTCTGCCAGCAGGGAGGTTGTTTGATCATGTGACCCTCAATAGACACGCCTACAGGAGGAGGGGCACAGCAGCTTTTCCACATCCAACACCCCCTTCCTAAAGCAAAGCCTCAGTTTTCACTGGGGTCCTAGACTGAACAGTAATCCAGTGCAATTCCAGACCTCAAAAACTGGAAACTTGCTGAACAGTCTTGGAGAGATTTCTACTCAAGTGACCATTAGATAAAAGTGAAAAGATTGTAAATACACTTGATCTTTATCTGCATTTAATCTGTGCTAATTTCAAGTGTTTATAGTTCTCAGAAATTTATTTTTAATTTGTTCCTTTCCAAATATCAGGACCCAAACCATTCTTATCACAGCTTTCAGAAAAAAACTATAAATAAATGCAGGCAAACTACCTTAGCAAAACCTGTGAGAGACCAGTCAATTGACCCTTGTGTTAGGGTTTCATTGCACTGAAAGGACTGGGAGCTAAAAGGCTGTGCTTCAAAAGGAAGACTTTGGTACAATACAATTTTGCAGAAAATGGCTCATTTTCAAATTGGGAGTCATGACCTATCAAAGTACAGGAACTTTCTTTATTGCTTAAAAACAGAAAAGATTTATTTATGACTTAAAAATTTTGCAAGTTAATTTTTAAAAAGTATTGAGTTCAGAAATAATGGGTTTAGAAACGATTAATGCCATTGATTTGGAATTAGATAAAAGCTTTGTTCTTACTGTCATTAGTTTTGAATCCACAACGTCAACTCAGTCTTTGCTTGTTAATTACCTTAATTGTTTTTACTGAATAAAAATAGACTTTTGCATTAGTACTACCATTTATTTCAATCATACTCATTCCCCATGCTTGGAATTTATCTCATTGGTTTGTAAACTATTTGCCCTGTTTTCAAACAAACCGATTTTCTTCACAGGGACCATTATAATATAATCAAGGACTCTGAAAACAAATGGGAGGCTTAGAAAGATGTGTTTTTCACTTACAAATACACCTATTCTAGACTAGTCACCCTTACCAACACAGATGACCACAAAGTACAGTGTTTTAAGAGACAGAAAATGCACAACCAATATGTATCCAGATGAAGAAGTCAGACGCAAGCAGAGGAGAAAGGACTAGGAGACATATGTGTTCAGAGAAAAGTTGTGCGTTCACAAAAAACACGTATGTGTCCAGGAAAAGATGCTGTTCCTTTCCTTTCTGGGAAACTAGTTATTAAAAAACAATCCAATGATTGAAAACATGTTTTAACATTTATTCATCTATGTCCATGGAGAATAAACTTTCTCTAAATATATCCACAAAATGAATGTGGCTTACGTGACTTCAACATGCCATTTTATTGATGAAATTCAATGACTAATGTCCAGGTCCAGTGATAGCATTTGTTGGTAATCCAACCAGGTAGAATTTGGTTTCCTGCAAAGTCCTAAGTTAAGGAATATTTACACAGGAGTAACAGTGGGCAATGGAAATCCTTCCACATCATGAAAAGAAGCTTCTGAAAGACAAGGGCTGTCATCTCTACCACACTGAATGAGGGAGGGTCCCACATGATCTGAAAAAGCAATTTTAGTTTCCCAAGAGGAGAGACCAGCCTCCTTACAGCTTGCTGTAACCCATGAGAGAGAGTCAGAGGCAGAGATGTATTCTTATAACCCACACGGGAATGGGCCGCCTGCTGAAGCAGTGAGTTAAAAGGAAAGCATTAGAATCTTGGCAATCAAGACTTTGAGGATAAAAATGGATCTGGGGAGATAGTTCTGTTGGTAAAGTGCTTGTTGGTAAAGTCAGTCCCTAGAACCCATATGGAAACCAGGTCCAGTGGTGTATGCCTGTATTTGTGGCACATGGTGTACAGGACAAAAATATCTCTGAGATCCTCTGGCCAGGAGGCTAATCTAGCCAAATCAAGTTCCAGGTCCAACGGTAGACTCTGACTCAGAAAATAAGGTAGATAGTAATTAAATAACACATTAATATTGATCATTGGTCTCTGCCCACAGGCGCAAACACAAGAACACATAAAAACACACACAAATAAAAATAGAAAGCAAACAATTCCACCTATTTTCTGAACTTGTCTCTGTCATCATGACAAATTTCATGGTGGCAGCCATGCCATGTGGAGTTCTGTATCTGTGGTGCTTGCTAGTTCTTAGCCATCCCAAGAGCTGATGCACTAAAACTGTCTCGATTCCTAGAAGTCGAGAAAATGGCCTCCTTCCAAGGCAACAGCCTATGACATTCAACAACTGCCGTCATCCTTCCTTGGTATGACCACTTGCTGCAGGGTAATTTGATCTTAAGTCCCATTTGTGTGCAATCTTAGCACTTATGGGAAAAAACTCCTTTCTAGAGTCCTGCTAGACTAGTTCTTACAAAATGAACTTTTCTTGGGAGCTTTGCCTTTGACCGTTGCTCTTTGAGCAGTGACATGGTCAGGGGTGAGCAGGGGTGATAGCTTCCACCCTTTCCCTTCACTCTGAACTAATTTGTTCAACGGACCTTACCTGGTTATTTTTGTTGTTGTTGTTTAGTTTGTGTTTGTTTCTTTAAGATACCTGCCATTAAACCTCAAAACCTTTGGAGATCCTGACCCCTGATGAGCTCTTGATACATCCTTAATCTCTCTGAAAGATCAAACTATATCCTGAAAGGTCCATCCCAATCTAGAAGGACTTTCTGGATAGTTAATATCAGAGCCATTCTCTTTAAGGACACTGATGTCACCAGTTTTATATATTTTCTCTGTGATGCTCAGCCCCTAGCAGGGTAACTGGCTTTCCACCAGGCTAGACACTGGACAGTGACCCTCAGATAGATCTGTTTACAATATTCTTTTCTAGGTAACAATGTCCAACAAGCCACCTCAAGCTGGACCCTCCAGCCTGATCCACTCTTTGTCCAATGCTGTACTTTTTGAACTCATGTGTGCTAATTGTTTTTTGATGATCCATTTTCCTATTGACTTCTTCAGGTTATTTTGAAGCAAATTCCTCCCTAAAAGATGTACCTTGTTGTATCAATGACATATTTCTTTTAAAAAATACTTTTAAATTGTTTTATTTTGTTAATTAAAATATAATTACTTAATTTCCCCCTCCCCTTTCCTCCCTTTAACTCTTCCCACATACTTGCCTTGTTCTCTCTCAAATTCATGTTCTCTGTTTCTTTAGTTGTTGTTACATATTGTGGTCGTTTGAATTAGAGTGGCTCCCATAGGCTCATATATTTAAATGCTTGATTCCCATTTGGTTTAACTTTGGGGGAAAAATTGGGAGGCATGGCTTTGTTGGAGGAAGCATGACACTGAGAGAGAGATTTGAGGTTTCAAACAGCCCATGCCATTCTCAGAAGCTCAGCTTTAAAGGCTTACACTATTTCTAATTAACCCTTTCTTTGCCTTAAGCTTGTGGGCTAGATGCAAACTCTCCGCAATGGCTCCAGTGCCATGACTGTCTTCCTGTTGCCACCCCCCCACCTTGGCCATGAACATGAGCCCCAAATTAAATAATTTCCTTAATAAATACTTGCTTTGTTCATGGTGTTTTATCAGGGCAATATAAAAAATAAAGTAATTAAGATATATATATATACATATGTATATATATAAACACACATATATATATGTATGCACACATACATTATTATACAGACTGATGAGCAGGTTCTAGTCATATAAATATGTAGATAGATCCTACTCATTCTGTATAATAATGTAGATGGCCAATGGATGTGCAATCTGTATATGCTCTATCTATCTATCTATCTATCTATCTATCTATCTATCTATCTAATCATTTATTAGCATCTAAGGTCAGATGATATGGAAAATATGGAAATCCAAAAGGAAACACTGAAACCTAGCTGGGGATGTCACAACAAAATTCCAGACCAGAAGAGGATCTCAATAGTTGCTGAATAAATAAAACCAAGAGTGTCATGGATTGGAGAGGAGAGGCCACCATGGAGGATGGCAGACTGGGAGACATTATCTTCCATAATGTTTTCAGAATAATCGTTTGATAGAGAAGAGAGGATTTATTTCATCCTGAGTATTGTGTGAAACTAGCTTTGCACAGTTACTTGATTTTTTGGCATTGATTGCTGAAGTCAAATTAACTAGAATATTGAACACCAGTCTTGAACAAAATACTGCAATCATCTTCTGGGAATTTTTACTACTTTCTCCATAATATTAACATTATACAACCAATATGTTTTTTTCATTTTTCCCCTATAAAAATCTTTCTCAGCTCCTTTGTCTTAATGAAAGAAGAAAGGCTTAGTGACTAATGTCCTACGGGAAGTTATGCTTTGATGGGTGAATATCTGGTTCAGGAGATTCTTGAATGAGTTACAATTAGGTAAGAGATTTCAGAAAGGCACCTCTCTGCTACCTAGAATCTACGTCTATACATAGGCACCCACTCAGTCGTAGCTCTAATGCCATAATAAGTGATCTGAAAGTGTTCCCGGGTGGCAGAAATTTCGTTCTGTCTGGTCATCATGGATGTATTGGACAAGCTTTGGTCCAGACAATTAGCTAAGCTGGCAAGCCCAGATAAACAGTTGCAATGGAAAAAGCAGGAAGGATCCTGGTACCAAGATGAATGTGATAGGTAGGACAGAGCAGGGTGGAAACAGAGGAGGTACCCAGTTATCCCACTGAAGGGATATAAGCCAGGGATCAACCTGACATCATTGGTGACAGTGGGAATCTAAGATATTGCTGTCCTGACTTTAAACCACCCAAATACATTCCTGTATCATGTGTCAAAAACATTGAGAAGGTTGTTAAATTGCTTATAATTAAACAGGTGTTTTCTCTTTCATTTAGATAAACTCATAAGCTCTGATTTAACCACTGTTCTAGAAAAGACTAGGCTTTTCAGAGTCTGGTGAAGACCAAATACTATAAAACCATGTGATTATTCCTACAAATAGAAATGTGTTTTCCATTTATTATATCCATATGAAAGCCAAAGTGAGGTGTTTGATACATTCATATGAGTGCCACATTTACCTAGTACTCGACTTGGCCTCCTACTGAAAGCCAAGAACATCATTGGACAATGTGTATGATAAACCATCTCTGGACATTGAGTACCATGTAGACTAGGACCTCAGCCCTTCAAGCTCTGAAGCCACATACAGAGAGTCTCATAATTGCCCTGACTGCCTGCCTGCAAGATTCTCATTGGAGTCAGCGCTAGAGGTCAAGAGGACCTAATCTGGTGAGGTAAAACTCCAGCCTTTCAAAGCAGAATAGGGCCCATTAGATGGGTCAGCAGGTGTTTGCTGCCAAGCCTAATGACCTGAGTCATGTCTTCAGGACACATATGGTGTAAGGGTAGAATGACTCCTGAATATTATTCTCTGACCACCATATGGTCACATACCTAGGTAATAATAAAAAGTATTAATTATTGAAGAGATGGATCAGTACTTAATAGTATTTGCTGCTCTTTCAGGATCTTTCAGGATACCCAGGTTTTGTTTCCAGCACCACAAGGTTGCTCAAAACCACCTTTAACTCCAGAAGATTTAACATCCTCTTCTGGCCTTTGTGGGCACAAAGCATGCAGGTGGTATACAGACATACATGCACACACACACGAACACACACACATATACAGACACACAAACACATGCATACACTCAAAAACACACATACACACAAAAAACCCCACATATACTCACTGCATAAATTAAACATAAAAAAAAAATAAATAAATAAACAAAATACAAAACAAAGTTAAAGAAGGTAGAATGATCCAGACAGGACGAGTGACAGAGAGCAGAGCCCACACATCTCAGGGTGGATCTTTTTCATTTCCCTGGCTGAATACCAGAACACAAAGTCACTGCTGAAGACTCCGGGGAATCCCTGAGGGACTTTCTCCTATGAGACTGGGAGCTGGAAATTTCCATCAGAGACCATATTGTGTGGAGAACACTGAGCCTCTGGTCAGGTCTGAGGAAAAATGTCTTAGTGAGCTCATTAGGCATCTGATCAGAGTCAAAGGTTATAGTCTAAACATTAGCATCAAGCCTGAGAATAGTTCATGATAAGACTATATTCAAAATTGAAACCTATGCATTCTCATATCTAAATATTGCAACCATTATAAAAAGGTTAATATTAAAAGTAAAAATAAGTTTTTATGTTAATACATATTGATATATTAATACATGTTCATTATATGTAAATATATAATTTTACTTATTTTGTTGATTTATCAAATAAATTTGCTACACAAATAATTTTTGTAGTGACTAGCAGTCATAGAAACAAGACCATTCAGCCAGACATGGTGGTTCATGCCTTTAAAAACAGGCAGAAGCAGGCAGACCTCTGATTTCAAGGCCAGCCTGGTTTACAGGATGAGTTCCAGGACAGAGAAACCCTATCTTGAAAAACCAAAAGATGAATTGGGGGAGGAGAAAGAGGAGAAGGAGGAGGAGGAGGAGGAGGAGGAGGAGGAGAAAGACAGTAGCCCATACACTAACATATGTGCCCGGGTTCAAGGCATTTTCAAATGTACTGTAGTACAGAAATTCTTTAAACCTTACTATTGGATCTCAAGTGTACAAATACAACAGTGTAGTTACACATTAAAAGTCAGGGTGTTGGGCTAGAGATATGGCTCAGCAGTTAAGAGCACTGACTGCTCTTCCTAAAGTCCTGAGTTCAACTCCCAGCAACCACATGGTGGCTCACAACCACCTGTAATGGGATCTGATGCCCTCTTTTGGTCTGTCTGAAGGCAGCTACAGTGTACTCATATATATATATATATATATATAAAATAAAATAATTTAAAAAACCCACTCTAACAGAGTGTTAGAAATAGATTCACCTAAAGAGACCTGCTATCAAAACTGCAGCAGTAGCAACTGGGGTCCAGGATTGACCTTGGTTGCTCTCTTCCCTCAGCCTTGCTTTGACTATGTAAGTGGGTCATCTGGTCCCTGGCATTCACAGAGGCTGCCAGCACTAGGGTCAGTCAGGTCACTGACTTTCTGAGCAATGTCTTCCCAAAGCATCCTCAGACTGTCTGTCAGAAGCGTGAGCCTGATGGAGTTATGGGCGGAGTGTTTGAGGGACAGTGTGCCCCATGTACACCTCGTTAATAACAATCAGAGGGATGGATTTCATTCTCCCACATCAGCTGTGCAGCTCTCCAACAGACCAACAGGGACTTGTGTGAGGTCACATGTGAGCTTGATGCTTCCCCGTAGTCGTCTGTGAGCACTGCTGATACGGTATCAGGAACAGAGGAGGGAAATGGCAGTCACTGACTCTGCCCTTGTCTGCGAGCACGCATGTGGAACACTCTTTCTCACATTTGACCAACTCTCAAATTCCACAGAATCTTAAAGGCAACTGTTTCACTAACAGGGCTCAAATGTGAGGACTACAGCATCAGGTTATCTGTACAATGCTAACTCACAGCAGAGACAACAGCCCGTGACGGTTACCACAAAATGCTGTTAGTTGTTTATTGACCAATAGACAGCCTTAACAGATTAGCTAACACCTAAGACTTGATTTATCTCGATTTCATCATTTAAACTGCTCTTAGGTAGCTATTTGGATGATAGATGCACTATTAAAAACACAAACCAAAACTAGATCCTAAGTATACTTTAGTGACCCCAGTGGATGTGGTAAATGACAGATATACTTGCAAATATATAAATATCAGTGCAGAAATTATGACCCTTTTCAGGGACTCCCTGTGTCCTCCTGATCGCCTGCTTGTCTCCTAGTCCATTTTTCACTCCAAACCAAACTGTTAAAATGTAGGGTCCTGCCTTGTAAAGACAAAAGGCTGTTCAGTGGCATAGCTCCCTGAAAGGAAATTCTCAGGGGAGCAACATGGGCTTCCCCCACAACCCCCCCATCATTTCTTCATGATCCTATAAAAGGGACAGAGGAGAAGCAAACATTTATGGAGAGAGAGATTTTTCTCATAATGACCCCAATAAATATGTTTGTTGTAGAGAAATAAATATGAGGGAAAGACGTGTAAGCTGAATGCTAGAGAAAGGCTTGTTTATGCTTAATACATTGGAAAGGCTTTGAAGAGCTGTTCATCCATGCTAAAAATTATTGCCCCTGGATGGTGACAAGGACAAGAGGACCTATGGTGGCCAGCTGAATGAGTGCTGGCCAGCCAAGTGGAAGTGCCCAGGGGCAGAAATAATTTACGTACCCAATTCTTCCAGCATGCCAACAGTTGGGATTTCAAGGAAGAACCCATGTATCATGGGCCTTGGACTTTTATACACACAGGTGAGTGCACACACATGCACACTCATAGATTAACAAGCACACCAGCTTTCCATAAGGGTGTCAGCCTCAGCAGTGGTAGTAGTCATGGTGTGTGTGTGTGTGTGTGTGTGTGTGTGTGTACACCAGAGAGACCTTGAGGTTCTCTTCTCTTCCTTTTTTTCCTCTTCTCCTCTCTTGTTTTCTCTCCTCTCTTCTCCCCTCCTCTTCAGAAAGTAAAAACAAAACAGAGCAGAGGAAAACACATTGTGCACTCCCGTTTACAAAGGTCTCCCCAAGACTCTATTTCCCAGGATTCTCTGCAGGATATGAAAACAGTCTGTAAAGCAATCTAAAGATTCCACACACTTTCAGAACCAGAGGTTACATAGCTTCTATAAGTGAACTTTCGAGGTAAGGAATACACATTTTTTTTTAAAAAAATGGAAGTGGCCTCAGACCTTCCTTTCCAAGGCAAACCACTATAATTTTTAAAGGCAGAAGCATGGGGCAAGCATGGTATGCACTGCTGGTCTGCATATACCCTTCACCCAGCAATGCTTAGAAGACGTCTGGGTCACTGGTCTTGGGATCAATGGTTTAGAAGTCCTTATTGGAAGCTAAACACACTGGTGTTTTAAGTGCATTGCATCTATAAAAGAACAGTGTTATATGCTTTTTGGTAAAGCATTTTTTTCTACCCTAAAAGGAAGCATCCTTTCATTTTATTCTTTCTTCCAAATGAAGCTATTTGCCAGTAATAGGGTAGTTAAAAATTCAGATTCCGTGGCAGAATGGGGGGTGGGTACAAAGTCCCTCTCTGCCTGTGGCAAATTTATTGCGACGCTGAAAGTTCTTTGCCAATCACAATTACAGTCACGAAACCCAACTAGTACTGTGGGTCGTATAACCAAGTCTTCAAGGAGAGAGAGACAAGATGGATTGGGATTTAATGGATTTATGGTATTAGACAATGAAGAAAAATACCTGTCTGGACTAATCATAAACTTTTCTTTAGCTGCAATTAACCTCATGCTGAAATACTATACGGAGGCCCCTTAAGTGATGGCACTCCAAAGAAGCCATGAATGCATAATTGGAGCTGGGGCGGGGGTGGGGGCTTTTAAAATATGAACGTTTTCACCAAATAATAAAACATTGTACCATATATTCAGAATCTAACTGAAGTCATATTTAGGAGCTTCAGCTGACAAGGAAAGACTCTTCAGCTTATGGCCCAGTCCAAGGACAGTGACCATGACATCTCTGCTTGTCTCAGATACTTGCTAGGTAGGCAAAAGAGCATGACTATCAGAAGTACAGTTTTCTTTGTTATCATTCCCATGGGCTGCTTTCCTCAGACAATGTTACATTTGCTTCCCCCAGCACAATACCTAAGAGAGGGTGGGAGCTCACTGATTCCTGAGTATACCCTGGTGCTCAAGCACTTATCTAGTGAACGAGGCTCTGCAGTCAAACTTTGACACCAAAATAAAATGATTAATAAAGCAGTTTTAGTGTCAGGTCCCTGACCAGGTAGATCCTCTATCTTTAGCCATCTTCCACAGTAGGAGTTTAGTTTTGTGATGTTTGGGAATATTCTACCAGGGTAGGAAGGGAATCATCGGTCAGCTCTCCCTTCACACTTCTGTCACTTCTACATTCTTGGTCTCTGATTGTTTACCTGAAGGTTTGCTCCATGTGAGGGAACTTTCCCTGTATGCATCTAGAGAAGCCTCACTTCTTTCCTGTCTGGATCTGAGCTTTCAACTCCCAGTTCCTTTTTATCTAGAAAAGCATTTGTCACCCACATGTCATCCTGTGTATGATTCCTCAGTGTCTTTGACACTCTGGACCATGATCAGCGTTTCCAGTCCACATAACATGATAACACTGGAATGTAGGCTCCCTTAACAGAAAATATTGATGTACGTTTTTGTTCTAGGTTTCATCTCTTGGTAATTTTACTGTGTGTGGACAGAAATACTCACTAGTAGCTAGCTGTGTTTGTTACTTTTCTGTTGCTGGGCTAAAGTACCATAACTAAAAGCAACTTAAGGGAGAAGTATGCCTCTCTCTTTTGGCTTATGGTTCTGAAGGAGATACAGGTTATGGTGGAAATGAGACATAGCAGCAGGAACATGGGGCCAATATGCAGACAAGAAGCAGAGAGACCACATTTGGTCTGAGCATGAGGAGCACAGTGTGTAGTGGGGCCAGACTATAAAACTTCAAAGCCCACCCCAACAAGGTTCAACCTCTAAACAGAGCCACCAATCAGACTTCAGTCAGCCACCACAGTAATGAGAAGAACAAACCCATGAATTACAAAGTGAGAGCCACCAAGTGTAGAGGTGAATTTTTGTACACAAAAACTGGGTGTGTGAATTTCATAAAAACTAAAGCTGCTGTGTGTGTGTGTGTGTGTGTGTGTGTGTGTGTGTGTGTGTGTGCGCGCGCACGTGCACACACACTTCTATTTTTATTCTGGGAACTGTTCTCATGACCTGAAAGAGAATACAAATTATTTTTCACCCTAGGCCACTTTGGGACTGAAAGGTAGATGTGAAAACTTACCAAGGACAACAAGTGTTCAAGAAGACATTTCTGAAGAAAACATGATGTATGGTCACCTTCCAGGGAAGGGGCAGGCTCATCTGAACAGAGCTGATAGACACTCAAAGGCAGTGTGCATGGGAACAGGCACGTGGGGACACACCCTTGAGAAACCCTGGTCAGCAAGCAACCATTCTCTGCCCTATGGTGAGTCATCAGTCTTCGGGGCACTGACCTTGCCCTGTGGGTTTCCACAGTGCTTTCTTATCTGTTTCCTAGAAAGCTTGCCAAGCTCTGGGTTGGACGCATGGACTCTCGTAAATTATTCATCTTGAATTGCTCGGAACAATAAAACAATAGATTCAGAAGTCCGGGGACAGACACGACAAGGCTTCTATGAAACAAAGGAGCAGAGGGCTGTGCTTCCACGCCAGTGCTGTTCAAGAATGGATGTTAGATACTGAGAGTGGTACACATGGTGCAGGAGTGGACAAGCACCTTTTGATTGGATTTGAGGCTCTTAAATGAGATGGACCCCCATACCTGACACTACTAAAGTGGCAAAGAACCAGAGGCTGAGAGAAGTCCTGGGCACAGGCAAGAGACTTATTATTCTGCTAAATGAGCATAGCAATGAGATGATGCCTTATGACACACTGCCACACACATAGGTCAAAGTACCACTCAGCCCTCATCACTGGAGCTTCTTGTAATAGATGGAATAAACATGGAAGCCCACACTTGGACAATGTGCAGAGAGTGACAGCCTTTGGGGTACCCAGTGCTACATGGGTTGCCTTTATCAAACTCCTTCCCTCAAGGCTCAGTGATCTATGTAGAAGAGTTGAAACCATTGTAAGATCCAGAGGTGGTGGACCCCAAGTAAACAGAGTCTTCCAGACACAATAAGGCTCTTACACATATGAATGCCTTGTCCCTTGTATATAAGGTCTGTGGGAAGCAGAATTGTAATGTAGCCTCAAAGATTCTCCACTGGTTGCAATCTCAATTCTTTAAGTGTGACTGAGACCTGTGAATTTGATAGAATATATAGTCCCTTTTTTGGTTAATTATATATGACAGATGTCATTAGATAGACACTTCTATAATGAATTGACTGGGGGAAGTTGAAGGTTTTTAAACACACACATAATATATAATATCATATTATTATTGGACCAACTAGAACCTTCTTATTACATTCAGCTTCCCAGTTGCTGAATATAGCATTATCCCAGGGAGGAACAGCAAAAGAACATACCTCAAAGAAATCCATAGAACAAAGGGTTCAACTGAATATGGCCACAAATTATCCCTAACTTACCCATCAGATAACTTGTATTGTTCCATTCTCTTAGTGAGCCAAGGAAGCAGGTGGAAGGTCAATCTAAAATGGCCACTTCTATGTGGAACTAGGAAGACAAGATAGAAACAGATTTTCCTTCCAACAGGGAAGTAGAAATGTAAAGACAGGTTTTTGTTTTCTTACATTGTATCTGGATGGTTTAAACGCATGTCCCTCTAGGTAGGTGAAAGAATAGTATGGGGAGAGCTAAAAAAAAAATTTGTTTTAAGTAGGCAAAAAGACAAGAGCTGAACATATATCTCATGGAAAAAATATTATATATAAGTGTTCAATATGCTGTAAAGCTCACTCTCATGGGTAGCCACAAAGATTAATTTTCTTAGAACTAGGGTAATAAAATTTTAACCATTTTAGCTATTTTCATGTTGCTGTAATAAAACACCTTGCAAGAGTAGCACAAGGGGAAAGGGGTTTATTTGGCTCCCAGTTTGAGGGTGCAGTCAGTCATGGTGGGAATTCCTGACATCAGGACTGGTCACACTGCATCTACAGTCACAAAGTGGAGAATTCTGAGATCTTATCTTCAGCTCACTTTCTCCTTTAACACAATTCAGAATCCTAGCCCAGGGAATGGTGCCACCCACAGTGGACAAGTCTTCATACCTCATCAAGAGTCAAGGGAATCCCTGTCAGGCCCATCTCCCAGATGATGTTAGGTCTTGTCAATTTAACAGCTGATTTTAAAATCACATTACAGGACACTCCACCACATAGTCCCTAAAAAGGATACAACTATAAAGACTAATAACATCAAGTATTGGGAGGTAATCAACAAGTAGAATGTATAGCTTATTGGCTAACTATAAAATGGTACAGCCGCTCTGGAAAGAGTGTATTTACCGCACAATTCAATAATTCCACTCTAGATCAATTAATTAATTAAAGGGTGTGTTTACCTTATAATTCAATAATCCCACCCTAGACTAATCATCCAAGAAGAATGAAACCGCGTGTCTTGCACAAATGCTGTGCATGGCTGTGCATAGCAGTTTACTGAAAATAGCAAAAGCTGAAAATAACCGCAGTGACTATAAGCCAGAGTAACTGGATGGAAATCTGGGGGGGGGGATTTACATGATACTAGCCAGAAATTAGAAAAGACAAGTTGCCAAGGCATACAACAGTCTATTGGAACCCTCAAAGTATCGTGCTAAGTGAAAGAACTGCTTATAAAAAGATTTTGTGTTTCACAAGGTTCCTCTCAAATAGGTAAAATGAAATTGACAGAAAGTAGATTAGAGATAGCTAGAAGTCGTGGGCCTAGAGAAGACAATTGATTGGGGGAAATTTGGGTGATCGTGAAGATATTCAGGGGGATTTTTTTTTTTGTTTGTTTGAGCTAGGGTCTTACTCTGGCTAGTCTGCAAACTGCTGGTAATCCTTCTGATTCAGCTTCTTGGTGCTGGAACTGTAGGGATGAGGACCCATATCTGGCTGGGAAAATGCCCTTAGTTGAATTTGGTAGCTGTAACTTGTTGACTCTACTGAGACTGACTATTAAAGTGCATGGATTATAATTTATACAAATGACACTCCCACAAGGCATTGCTGCAAAGATTACCAGCCCTAAGTTATTTCACCTCTCACAATCCCTGAGCTCAGACACTGGAACCAAGCACAGGTTTTCTCTATTAAGTAGAATGAGGACTGGGAAAAGGCCAGCACAGCATTAGCTGTTGCCAAGTCTTATTTATGTGAACATAATTTAGTAAAATTCCTGCATTTTTATGCGTAGAATTGAATGTAGGCTTGCCTGTAAACATACACCTTTGCAATATAAAGAACACTTATGTCATAGTTTGAGCATTTAAATGTCCCCACAGGTCATATGTTTGAACATTTGGTCCATATTTGGTAGTAGCTTTTATGTTATGCAACACATAGAAAGTAAAGTTTTAGTGAAAGAAGGGAGTTTCTGGAATGTGTCATGAAGTTTTATAGCTTTATAATCATGAAGTTTTATGCCTCTCTGTCTACTATCTGTGTCTTGCTGCCCAGATCGAGAGAGTAAGAACAGAGTCCCAGCACACACTTCTGCCACCACCAGGAAGTCAACTGCTACCATGCCTTTCCCTCCACAATAGACTATGTACCATCAAACTGTAAGCCCAAATAAGTCCTTCCTCCCTTAAGCATTTTCTCATCAGTTAATTGGTCATGACAGTGATGGAAGTAACTAACTCAACCCATAAATAAAAATCCAGTCATCTAGTTATTTGCCCTAACAAAGAAAAACATTTTCCCAGAAGAAGGTGACATGAGTTCACTTTTATTCAACTAGATAAATAACCCTGAGGTCGACTTATCTTTTAAATATTTTTATATTTATAGGATGTGATTATACACTTCCAACTATAGTTGAGTACTTTTACATTTCCCCCATCCAAGTGTTGAGGCATAGAACTCCTCTTTCCTTTCGCATCTTTCAGTGAAACATAGGTCTACACACACAAGGCATGAAGATAGACATCAGCACTGTTGGCAGTCACACAAAGAACAGAAAAAAAATATTGTCTACTAAGAGAAGAATGACTAATAAGCCATTCGATGACCATGTTACTGGGGAATGGGTGAGCACTCAGTCAATAAAGGGTCTCCCTGGAAAACATAAGGGCTAACATGGGAGAGGTAGACTCACAGGAGTCACTGGAGCAGCAGACAAGCCTAATTGGTGAGCACCAGGTTGAGTGAAAGAGCCTGTCTCAAAAGCTAAGAAAGTAAAAAGTCACTGATGGAGATACCTGATGTCAACCTCTGACCCCCATACACATATCCACATACATAACTGCACACAAATACAAAAATACATAGACACATATAATACTGCACATTGCTCCCACATGGCTATGTTATGGAATAATACACAAAGACTTAGGAACTAAGGTATACACAGAGTCACATAAGTAGGTTTCCAAGACATCATTGAATGTTTAACAAATAAAGACTTCAAAAGAGAATGATGAAGATTTTCTTTAAATTTAAACCATATGCAGAAATAAATACGTAGCTACATGTGTAGATAGGATAGAGACTATCAATCAGAGGCCAGAAGAATATCAATCTCCATGTAGGTGCTTTCCATAATAGAAATACCATTATCTTTTAATTTGTCAGGCTTTTTGACATATCTTTGTGTATGTGTGGGCACATATGTGTATGTGCACATGAGTGTGTGCACATGCATGCCGGGTTGCACATGCATAAGTCAGAGGACAACTTTCAGGAGTTGTTCTTCTTCTTCTACCACGTGGATCCTGGGAATGGAACACATGACACATTTTTCAGCAGGTGCCTTCACCTGAGCCATCTCTCTGGTCCTGAAAATCACACTTTATTGCCAGCATAATTATCTGGTGGTGAAACTAAAAGTGAAGTTTAAAATGTTTACTTCTATCCCAAGGTAATGAATCAGACAGTCTCAAATGGTGGCAACTGTACCTGCCTCCTTAGGTCCACTCTGATGATTCTTTTCTGTTAGTTGTTTTATAGAAGGACATGAGAATTGCTAAAGCAAATTAGTGTTAACCACAACATGGTCAGAGGCAAGAGGAAGGAAGACTATGGAAAGAAATAGATAAAAATAAACATTGTTTCTACACCCAAGACATCAGGGAGTTCACTAATGTATACTGTGAAAATAATTATTTTAAAGAGTAGTATGTGAGATTCAGATCAATAAGACAGTCTTATTAGTTGCCTTTCACATACTCTTAGAATAATGTAAAGCTCATTGTCCCGTAAAAGTGAGATTGATAACATGCAATAAAGTGTCACCAAAAAAAATTCTTTCTGAGTGAGAGTGGATGTGGAAATAACACTTCACTCTATAGTACAGGGTGGAAGGTTTCAAGTTCCTCATTAATTCATTCAAAATAGGTCTTGCGCCTTCCATGTGGGAACACATAAATTATGCGACACATGGTAGAGAGGTGGACAGTCTACAAGCAAGCGGGAATAAGGATCATAGGGCACATATCTGCACATTAGGGAGGTATGGGATGATGAAAAGAAGTGCCAGCAAGGGATGAAGGAGGAGTTTAATTGTAGAGTGACTGCCTGGCAATGCAGGGGTTCTAGCTTTGATTTTCAGCATAGGTATATAGGTAGGTAAGGTGGTAGGTAGATAGACAGACAGACAGACAGATGATAGGTAGATAGATAGATAGATAGATAGATAGATGATAGATAGATGATAAATAGGTAGGTAGATAGATATATAGGTAGATAGATAGATAGATAGATAGATAGATAGATAGATAGATAGATAGATAGATGATATATAAGTATATGCCTGCTAAATTGCTTCTTTGCTGACATCAAGGCACTCCAGTAAAACAGACTCAATAAGATATGTGTATACTATTGCATGAGGACATTTATTATGATTATTTTCTGCAATTATGAAGGCTAGGAAGGTTCACAATCTGCAAGCTGGAAAGCCAGTAGTATAGTTCTATCCCAATCACAAAGGCCTGAGAGTTGGGGATCCAAATGTGTAAGTCATGGTCTTCAATGGCTTGAGAACTAGGAAAAGTCCTGTGCAGACAGAAGAAAAAGAATAGCCCAGCTCAGAAGAGAGGTTTGCTCTGTCTTGTAGTTCTAGTCTGGCCCTTGCAGTGCGCACCCATATTATAGAGGGTAATCTTCCCTCATCCCACTAATCCTAATTGTCTTCTCCAAAACCTTCACAGGTATGGTTGTAAAGCATCTCTTACCAGCTATCTGGGCATCTCTCAATCCAATCAACTTGACATAAAATTAACCATCAAAGAAGATAGATAAGATGTATTTCAAACTACTCAGAATCCTAAACTACTTAACAGTCCTCCTTTTTTATTTTATTTTTTACATTTTTCTATACTTATTTTGTGTGACTATGTGTGGGGTAGTGGGAGTATGTGGGGGTAGGGATGAGTGAGTACTCATATGTACCACAGTGCATTTGTGGAGGTCAGAGGACAACCTCCAGTAGTCGGTCCTCTCCTCCTACCATGTGGTCCCAGAGACGAAGTTCAGGTCATCTGTTTTGGTTGCAAGAACCTTTCCCCCTGAGCCATCTTGCCAGTACCATTTATAGTTTTTGGATTGAGAAGCAGGTACAATCAAACAGGCTGAGTTTACTTGATTGCTGCCATAGGTTAGACAATGAAAATGATCAGTTAAATAAACAAGGGGTTGTTATTTTTTCAGTAGTCTCACCTCAGCCAGGGACCACTAAACATCAAAGGGCAGCTATAGAGAGTCCTCCTGTGCCCTGAGTCAATCTCATATACACAGACATCATGAAGGCTATTTTCTTCCACACGCTAAGCCATATTATACCAACATCATCACTTTGTCAGCCCCACAGTCTTGCTGTGGTTACTGTTGTCCACTCCAGTTATATTTAGAGTTAAGGACAATTTTTTTTTCACCATTAACAACAAACTTTCTCAGTGGAGGAAGGAATAGGAATATTCCTAAGTTTCTGTGTGCTGATAACAATCAACACTAATTAAGCCATGTGTCAAGTCCTTTCGTGATAGAGAAGGTAGGTTGTGTAAGGGGTGCCCCTGTAGATGGGAAGCAGGGCTTCTTCTGCAGGCACCATCATGGTATTTATCCCATGCGTTGTACTCTCCAGAAATAGAATCAGCCATTTGGC
Source organism: Tokudaia tokunoshimensis (assembly GCA_036184795.1). NCBI lineage: Eukaryota > Metazoa > Chordata > Mammalia > Rodentia > Muridae > Tokudaia > Tokudaia tokunoshimensis. Next base: position 7,919,001 of record BTHU01000013.1, on the reverse strand, counting down.
AACAGCCTCGGTGGAGCCAGACTGTGAAAGTAATGGCGTATTTGATGACCAATGTAGTGAGGCTGATGCCAGTCTCTTGGTAGAAAACGTCTTTGGCTTAGGTCAGTGTGGCAGAGGCAGGGTCTGAGTCTTCATTTCCTACAGTAGAGCAGGCTCTCCTCTCCGGGCTGGTTTTCCCTTCCCAGTGTTTCTCTGATAAGGCCTCATCCCCTCTAGTGGCAATCTGATTCTCTAGAGTCTGCGGCAGTGGGTGGTCTGTCACACTTTCAGTAGATCCTTTTACTTTTCTCTCTTCATCTTTTCATGTTCCCATACTTTCAGTTTAAGTCAGAAATTAGAGGTGACCTGGTCCAATTATTTTTTTTTCTCCCGTTTTCACAGAGTGCCTAGCACACTGTAGGGTAATTATCCACATGGCATCTAAGCCCTGGCATATTCTGATGGCACAAGACTATCTTTCCAGGGAAGGAAGTCTTACAGCTGCGTTCTCCGGGCTCCTCTGCTTCTCAAGTACATCTAGCTTCCATAGTGTTGGAAGTGTGTGAGAGCCATTAAAACCGCTGCTGTCTGCAGAATGTGCGCCATTAAAACTGTGAGCTCACGAGCCTAGAAGCACCCTACATGAGGGTGCGGAGTTTTCCTGTTACATTTAATTAAAAGATCATTTTTATGACAATATCACACAAGGGGTGATAAAAGGATCATAAATTGCTTCATGAGGTCACCAAGAAAGTTCTAATGCCCCATTAGCTTTCATTGTCCTGTCCCTAGATATCAACACTCACTTTTATCACAAAGTGCATAAAACAGATTGACCTTTCTGGCTGCAGTATACAAATGCATGCCACCACTACCACCAAACCATACTGAGCACATTTCACATACTAAACTTATTACTGCCAAGGGCAGATATAAAATGTGAGCGACTCGTTATATGCTATAAAAAGATGAAGTTCTGGAAGATTATTAATGCCTATGCTTTGATCTCTAGAAGCTTACATGTTGTTGAATAAATACTGCAACTTCAGCCTCCTGGTTTTCAATATAAAATTACAGCCCAAGCACACCTCGGGAGGCTGTAAGAAAATAAGTGGTCCAAGGAGCAAGGATGACCCCTGCTTCGTACAAGCACCTGTGTCTATTACTGGGCCTGGAATGGAATGTTATTTTGATTTTGTTATTTATGGAACTAGAGATGAGCTTACAAGGACTCATTTGATCACAGTCATTAATAAATGGTTTTAGAGGAGATGAGGTGACCCAATGGGTAAAGGCACTTGTCATCAAACTAGATGACCCAAGTTCAGTCCTGAAATCCATGAAATAGAAGGAGAAAATAAGCTTGTACAAATTGTCCTCTGGCCTTCACACAAACGTCATGGCGCCTGTGCACTTGAGTACACACACACAGACATACACACACACACACACCACAGCACACATACACAACACACCACATACAATGTACACGTGGGAGCAGAAGATAAATAAATGTATCTTTTTTAAGATAAAAGGTTTTAAACAGAGTCAAAGCAAGCTACGTAAAACATCAGTCATGGATTTACAAATTGACGCCATTTTCCTGTGGCATGACTGAGTTCTCATGAAGACCTGGACATGCCTACTTAATATCCACACAACTCATCATACAGAGTAACTAAAAGAAGCCAAGCCACCAAGTGGTCTTACATAGCACTCATTTCTAGAATCTGTATAAAGTGCTTTTATTAAGACCTTCATTGAAAACCTTGATTATTTTTTTTTAAATCACCTGGTTTGCTCTTCTTTCTGAAGGAAGAAGGCAGCCAAAACTGTCTGTATGCAACAAGAAGATAAAAATTTCAATTAAGCTCAGTGCTATCATAAGTGGACCACGTGAGAAGGCTTGGGATAATCCACATTATGTATTGATGTCTATCAGCCTTGAGACCACAGCTATGACTCATTCCTGGTTCCTCTTATAGGCTTGGCAGACACCGCACCCAATAAAGGTTTAATTGTATTAATTTATGCCCTATCAATTATACATTCAGATTCCCCAGATAGCTTGTCAGATTTTATTCACTATTTTCCAAAATATATGCCTATTACAGTTACTGTGCATATAGTCAAAGCGTCAGGAATGGAGATTTAAAGAATATGACTTAAAAAGGTGGGCTTCCATAATCTATAAATGTTGTATTACATGTTCCGCACAGGCCGGTTTTAGAATCAGGAGTAGTGGGAAGAAGGATGCTACATGAAGGACTCATAAGAAAGTAAGGGGGAGGGATTATTCCACTCCCTTTGCTTGGTTTAAACAGTTATTTAAATCACTCTTTGGTCTGTCAGTAAAACACCTCAGATATTGTTGGAAGCAATTGTTCGTTTTGTCCCTTAAGATATCATACTTGAATAAGACTTAATAAGCTCAACTTGCCTTCTGTTTAGCTTCACTGTGGCTGAAGCTCTTGGGAAGGTCTTCGGAGTATCTATGTGCTATGTTTAAAGATGATACCCGAGGTGTGTCTCCATACAGACACTGGTGCCTATACACGGTAAGAGAATCTTTCTACACAGGCAAAGGGGCCCCAGGAAACAGAAATATGATGGGCTATTCTGCCCTTTAAGGGTAGTTCAAATTAGAAGATACTGAAAATGTTAATTTTCCAGAGCCAGGGGTTGAGTACAGGTCTAACTTCAAGCCCTTCTGCTTTCTCTTCTGCCTTGTCCATTTTTCCAGTCAACTATACACCACATCTATTCTTGCATGACATGAACCTCTCCTATCAGGCAGTTGGCTTTGGTACCACACATCGACATGGCTCAAAGCTAGGCCTTTCCCTCACTGATAAGTGGATATTAGTCAAAGAGTGTGGAATACCCACGATATAACTCACGGACCACATGAAGCTCAAGAGGAAGGAAAACCAAAGAGTGGATGCTTCAGTCCTACTTAGAAGGGGGAACAAAATAATCAATGGAAGTAGAGGTTGGGAAGGACTTGGGAGGAAGGGAGGAGGGAGAGGGGAAAAGAGGGAAAGAGTCTGGTATGGGAGGAGATGGAGAAGATGTACAGAAGGTCAGGAAATTGAACAGAGGTGTATAGCAATGGGGAATAGGGAACTGCGGGTAGCAACCAGAAAGTCCCAGATGTCAGGTAAACAAGAGCCTCCCAGGACCCCACAGGGATGACAATAGCTGAAACACCTCACAAAGGGGAGGGAGAAACCTGTGGAGACCATATCCAGAGGTTATGCATGCCCCCCTGGTTAAGGGATGGGGCCACCCACCCATCTCCAAAAATTTAACCCAGAATCACTCCCATCTAAAGGAAATACAGGGACAAAGAGTGGAGCAGAGATTGAAAGAAAGGCTATCCAGAGACTGCCCTACCTGGGGATCCATCCCACATGTAGACAACAAACCCAGACACTATTGCTGATGCCAAGAAGTGCTTACTGACAGGAGCCTGATACAACTGTCTCCTGAGAGGCTCTGCCAGATCCTGACAAATACAGATGCGGATGCTCTCAGCCAACCATTAGACTGAGCACAGGGACCCCAATGGAGGAGTTAGGGGAAGGACTGAAGGAGCTGAAGGGACCTTATCTGGCATCAATGAGAGGGGAGGCCTTGGTCCTGTGAAGGCTTGATGCCCCAGTGTAGAGGAATGCTAGGGCAATTAGGCAGGAGTGGGTAGGTGGGTGGGGGAGCACCCTCATAGAAGCAGGATAAGGGGGGATGGGATAGGGGGTTTGCAGAGGGGAAACCAAGAAAGGGAATAACATTTGAAATGTAAATAAATAAAATATCCAATTAACAAAAAAGCTAGGCCTTTCCAAAGATGGGCTGAAAAGAGTGGGCTTTGTGAGTGATCCAAGTAGTCTCCTTCACTAGGCAGAAGGAAGAAAACCCTGGATCCCACTGGTCATTCTTGAACAGAATCAGAATCAATGGTGGTGCTAGTCTAGTGGGATGTGTATGAGAAAGGATGTTGTCACCTATCTTGTTAAGTGCACAAAGTTAATAATGGAGGCTACAAGAAAGGAGAAAAATCTCACTTTGTTGAGACGATCTGGGAAATGCGACCCAAGAAAATGCGACCTCCAAGATCAGGGTTAGGTAGAAAGAAGAGTGACCCAAAGATCCCTGTCACTTCTACATCTTGGAATCTATAAACTCACAAGGGCAGAGAGAGTAAGAGAAGAAATAGAAATGAGTGGATAAGTCACTAGAAGCTCTACTTGAAGCGTTGAGCTCATATAAGGCAGATGATATGACAATGCCTTAGCAGGGGATTGAACCAGGACACCCTGTATAAGGAGGATGGTGTTACAGTTTGGATATCAGCACACCAGAGGCTCAGAGACATAGAGACTACTTCTTAGGCTGTAAACACCTGAAGTGTAAGCCACTAGTCATTTTGTCTCTATTAGTAAGTCCTTTCAGGTGTTCCATTCCAAGGATGGAAGTCTGACTCAGTCAATGGGGACTGTGACATAGGAAAGGATTCATGAACTAGTTACGATTGTGCTGTACAACCAGCCTCTGATCTGGAAGTTTCTGAGGAATCATATAGAAACACTCAGAGTATGCTAGAGCATAGCTTACTCATTACCTGCTCTCCCAACCATGCGAGGCCACTCCCAGGAATGTGAAAACGTCTGCTTTTCTAGGTTGCCACCAGCCTAGGTCTTGTGACCAAGGCCTGGGTAAGCACAGCAGAGAGCAATTGAGGCAAAAGCTTGATACGGGACGCAGACAGCACACCTGAACTGCCCACCCCTGCACTGTGGTCAGCGAGACCCATACTTTGTGGCCCACAAGTGTTATAGGCAGAAAAATATGGAATCAGGATTCTGATTGTTCTGGTAACATCAACCATAACAAAGCCAGATGCCACCATGATCCCTGGTACCTCTGAAGGCAGGATGAGGGTAGACTAACAAAGACAGACTAAAAAGACTGCCCAAGGAATTGTCACTAACATAACACCACTCTCCAGCCAAAATACCTTCTCTCCCTGTCACACGGTAGAAGCATTTGACCAAGGTGCCCAACAGGGACCGTATAGGAAAGTAGCCATTACAGACCAACCAGAGGTGATGGCATCTGGGGAGCTTCTTCCCTGATGAACCCAGCTTTTATCTTGTTCCTCTTGAGGTCTCTGAGATGTTCAAACTTTTCCTCCATTTCTCCCATCTCTTATTTAATGTGGTTCTGTTACCACGTATTGTGGAGCTAAACTGAGCTTGTGTGGGGACATCATCAGGACTCACAGTACACCACTCACATATCTTCTAAGTTCTTCTCTGGCCCGTGGAAGGCAGTTGCTTTTCCAGCAGACATCTTATCCTGTTGCCTTCCTCTGAGGGACTAACCTCACAACTTTTCATTCTTCAATTGTGTCAAAATCCTCCCCGCTTCCTGCCACATTGGTGCCAGACCTGAAAATATCTATTACATCCATAAATATACCATTGGGTGGAATTGGTGACTTCCTGTGTGCAGAAGGACAAGTAAAAATTGTGAGGTAATGAGGGTAGGGTCTTCATGATGAGGTTAGTGCCCCTTTTACTAGAGGAAGAGACACCGGGGTTTATACCCTTCTTGACTGGAGACTCAGGAATCGGGAAGAAGGTCCTCATTAGACTCCATCAAGCATGACCCCTGACATCAGGTGTCAGAACTGAGAAGTCAGGTTCTTATTTGAGTCACCAGGATACGTATGGTATTTATTTTTTACAGTGATTTCTTTTGGGGTTTGTCTTGAAGTTATAGTATAATTACGTAATTTCCTCCTTACTCCCCTCGCTGCATCCCCTCCCATGTGCAACTTCCCTTGCTTCTTCTCAGTGTCATGGCCTCCTTTACTTTAATGTTGTCAACATGGAAGGGAAAAGTTCTAAGAGACCCAACCCTAGACAACAAAACCACAGGTAACTGAGAAATGCGGGGGACAGGAGAAATGACCTTCCTAAGAGCACCAGCTTGTTTACCACCTAACACCCAATGGACAACCTGAAATCACATATGTACAAGTAACCTTATGTAGACTAAGAAGGTTGTCTTCACGAGTTTATGAATATTATATATATATGTATTTATGAATATACATTACACATATATTTTCACATATGTAATTTTGATGAGAGTTAAGCATGTCTTTCCTGCCTTTCTCCTTTTCTATCCCGCTGAGCCCATCTTTGCCGTATGGATTAGAGCCAGCATCCCAACTTTCTGGCAATAATAGTTACATCTACGCTTTCTGCTTCCTCTTTTCATCAGATTCATTCATTGGCTGCCCAGCCATTCACTTTGTAAAAGGAAATGAACCCTATCTCCTTTATTCTATGTGGACGTCCATCCACTTCCTGTCTTAGACCCCAGGGAAAGTCCCTTGTCTTGGCAGCAGACAGAGAACTTGCAGGTGCTGGGCTGGATATATATTATGTATGTGAGTACACTGTCACTGTCTTCAGACACACCAGAAGAGGGCAATGGATCCCATTACAGATGGTTGTGAGCCACCATGTGGTTACTGGGAATTGAACTCAGGACCTCTGGAAGAGCAGTCAGTGCTCTTAACTGCGCGGAGCCATTTCTCCAGGCCCTAGGCTGGATATCTTGAATCTGGTTCTTGAAAATTAAGGCACAAGCACACAGGAGTACAACTGGCATGCTGTGGGCGAGGTGTGGAGGCAGAGTAGTCCTGAGAGTCTGCAGGTCCTGCCCTCATCACCTCCCAAGGCTTGCTCCCCTCACACCATCATATTGAGCATGTGTTAGTCAGGGTTCTGCAGAGAAACAGAACTAGTAAGAAGAGAGAGAGAGAGAGAGAGAGAGAGAGAGAGAGAGAGAGAGAGAGAGAGAGAGAGAGAGAGAGCATGTGCACGTGTGTGTTCATGTATGTGTTCGTGGAAGAGAATTTATTATATTAATTTTATGTCAAAATAGTAACAATAGCAGTCTCTGAGAGGCTGAGAAGCTGTAGTTGCTCCATCCAAGAGGCTGGATACCTCAGAAGTCAGATTGATGCCAAAAGTCTGAAGGGTTCCTGGAGAGTTGTTGCTCCTTGGTCAACAGTACATAAAATGCTAGTTGTGATTTCAGGAAGAATCACCATTAGCAGCAGCACCATCATCATCATCATCAGCAGCAGCAGCAGGCACACCCACCACCACCACCACCACCACCACCACCACCACCACCACCACCACCACCACCACCATCACCACTACCACCACCACCAGCAGCTGCTGCAGCTACAGGGTGAAGCAACCTGGCAGCAGGAGGGAAAGCCCCTTGTGTGTCTGGGTTCCCACAGAAGGTGCTACCCACAACAACTGAGACAATTCCTCCAGTGAGGCTCTCTGCTCAGGTGATTCCAATCTGTAGTCATTGACATTAAAACTGTCATAGGGCAGGAGGTCTTCAATGGATGAGTTCTAAGGAAGCAAAATATTCTTAACAACAGGTCAGCTGAGAAATAAATCCAGCTCATGGGTGAGTTTGTGCGTCTGTGTCAGAAAGGGCATAAAGCAAAAAGACTTCCCTTCTTTCTCCAGCTATGAGAAGCTTGAAGTAAGGCTCCACTGTTCTCATCCAGGCAATGTTGTAACACTTCAGTCACAGCCCTGAGGGGAGCTGAGAGAAACTCAATGGTGTACACGTCTTACAGAGACAGTAAAATTTACCTAGTGTCTGAAAGTCATGTATTTTCCACTAAAAATAATTTTCTCATCTCTGATCAAGTGCCATTATTCAGATTTCATGTGACATTAAGGTGAGCTGAGGTGATGCGGGATAGTCAGTCTTTAAGGATCCCCAGCATGACACACTCCGGGCTGGGTATTTCAGACTCTTAATTCACAACAGGGATTGAGTAGCCATACTATGCATAGAACCATTCTTGGGGTGAATAAAATAAAGTCCATTCTTTCCTGGAGCTTGCATTATTGTGAAGGGAGTCTGGTACATGAGCAAGATTACAAAGCAGACATTGATCAGTGACACACCAGGGATCCAACCAGAATGAGATGCAAGCAGTCACCAGGCTCAGCGAAAACCTGTTCAAGATACTTTTAATCTGAAGGAGCCTCAGTGAAAAGAAGGGCCCTGCCATGCCATGCTCAGATGGGAGGGCTGAAGAACATTCCAGAATTAGATCTGGTGAACTAAGGGACAGCATAGCAACTGTAATTAATAATAATGTATTGAATATTCAAAATTTTCTAAGAGAATAGATTTCAAAATCTGTTGCCAGACCACTCTCAATGCAACTGACCTTGACTGATCTTCGAAGATGAGGAAGTTCATATCTGGTTAGTACTTAGGCGGGAAAAATAGATCTTTAACGTTTCAGCACTCACACGCGTGCGCGCACACACACAAAGTAAATACATTACATACCCTTAAATATATGCAATGTTACTTGTGAATTACACCTTAGTAAAGCTGGGGAGGGGAGCATGCATTACAGATGCCAAAGAGGTCCTGCTTGTCATGTAAGCCTGAGGTTCTGAGTTTAGATCTTCAACTCAACACCAGTGTAAAATGCCAAGCATAGAAGTATATGCCTGCAACCTGTGCTCTAGAGACAGAAAGAAGGATTCCTGGAGCTACTGTCCAGAGAGTAGAGAGTGCAGCCAGTTGGTGAGCACCATGTTTATTGAAGGGACTCTGTCTCACAAACACGGTGGGGGACAATAAATGACATCCAAAGTCTACCCGTGGCCTCCACATGCACAGGGCCACGGATGTACCTGCACACACATGAACTCATCCCCAGCCTACATACACACGAAGTATTCTAGATGAGAAAGCAGCAGTTACAACAAGATATACGTTGCCTCAAGAGATCTGTTTTAAAGAGATGATATGTTGCTCATAGGGGAGGCTATGCATGTGTGAGTGAATATGAGGGTGGTGTGAATATGAGGATGTAGGGGGGATTTATTGTACATATACACTTCTATCAAGTATAGAACCTGCAAATCCTTTAAAAAAATTCTGCTTTTTTAATTTTTTTTTTATTTTTTAAGTTTTTTTATTTACATTCCAAATCATTTCCCCTTTCCCATTTCCTCCCTCCCCGAAAGTCCCATAAGCCCCCTTCCCTCCCTCTTTTCCCCATTCAACCCCCTCTCACTTCTCTGTCCTGGCATTCCCCTACATCCAGTCTTTCCAGGACCAGGGGTCTCTCCTTCCATCTTCTTGGAAATCTATTGATATGCGAGTTGTGTCTAGGATATTCTGAGATTCTGGGTTAATATCCCCTTATCAGTGACTGCATACCATGTGTGTTCTTTTGTGATTGGGTTACCTCACTAAGGATGATATTTTCAAGTTCTGACCATTTGCCTAGGAATTTCGTGAGTTCATTGTTTTTAATTGCAGAGTAGTATTCCATTGTGTAAATATACCACATCTTCTGAATCCATTCCTCCGTTGAGGGATATCTGGGTTCTTTCCAGCTTCTGGCTATTGTAAATAAGGCTGCTATGAACATAGTGGAGCAGAGAGAGAGAGAGAGAGAGAGAGAGAGAGAGAGAGAGAGAGAGAGAGAGAGAGAGAGAGAGATTGAAGGGGAGGGGTCAGGTCATGCAGAACTTTGAAAGTCCAGGGAAGGATTTAGCACTGTCTCCTAGGTATTCCTGTCATTATTGCTATTATCTTGTTGCAATGTGTCTTTGTGGCAACCCTCACCAACAGATGGGATCCATTTCTCCAAGCCCTAGATTCTGGGAAGCCATTTGTATGACCTGCTTTGTTCAGTGGATTTTGGCAAATGTGTGTAACTAGAAACTGGGCTCTTGCTCATACAGCTTGCTTCTCTGACTGGTCCTTGCAGCCCTGAACTCATCATTGGCAGAAGCCTCGAGTAGCTTGATAGAGGAAGAGAGAAACTATCCCAGCTATGCCCCTTCTTGTTGGCCAACTAGTCAATCATGCCACACATGTGAGTCCATTCTAGACCAGCCAGCCACACTGAGCACTGAAACCAGAATACCCAGTCAACGCACACATAGGCTAATGACAATAGACCTATAATACTGTCAATCACTAAATCGGGGCTATAATATAACAAAGATAATTAAAACATCATGAGGAATACTCAGAAGGGTACTAAACTGAGAGCTGGCCTTATCAGAGTGGCATCTATCCCTTTGACAATCACTGCAGCAACGTTTTCAAGATGGCTTAGTGGGTGAAAAGACTTGCCAGCAAGCTCGAACTTGCGTTCAATCCCGGATCTCATAGTAGAGGTAGAGAACCAGTTCCTGGAGTTGTCCTCTGATCTCTGCCTGAGCACTGTGGCACGTGCATGCCCACACTCTTCCAGACATGGTAATAATGAATAAAATTTCAAAAAGATGGTCACTGCAGCCCCAGTGGAGAGAGAAGGTGGAGAGATGACAGCAGACACCAGGGCTCGGGTGCTGGGACCATTACCAGAGGTCAGGAGAGAGCAATGGCAGAGGCTTGGACCCTTGGAGAGATGTCTGTGGAGCGATGGTGGAGGCTTGGACCGTTGTAGAGATGTCGGTAGGAGCTGCTGTTCATCTTTTCTGGTTTCAGGTTTTTATACCTCATGTATTTGTTAATAACTCTGAAGTGTCTGTGTCCTGAGCCTCCTGCCTGATGCCCATACTCGATCACTGTGCCTTCTGGAAAGTTCCATTATGATGTTCAACCGATACCCTGCATCCAGCGGAGCTTGAAAGAGCTCCATCACCATAGCCTTCTCATCCCCTGCCATCAACCACCCTGAATCTGCATCTGCTCAAGCCAAACACGTTAAGGATTTCTCTGGTTCCTCTCTTAACATGCCACACATCCCATCTGTCATTAGATCCTGCAGGGTTGACAGTCACAGCGTGTAATGGCCGTTCTGAGCCAAGTCACCACCATTTCCCATCTGGATCAACCCATAGCCTGACGGATAACTCTGCTTGCTTCCACCATCGCCAGCCATGTCTGATTTTAGGTGCAGATCGCCTTGCTGTGAACAACCTGAATTTATAACACACTGTAGTTACTTGTTTACAATTAGAGTAAAAAATGTTCGACTCCATTTCTGTAGATCGGGAATCTGGAGACAGGTCATCTGGGTCTGCTCTGTATTTCACAGAACTGAAGTCAAGATCCTAGACAGTGCTCCCATGTCCTCTGATGTTTGTGGTCCCATTCAAATCTAAGGGTGTTGGTGACACTCAGTCCTGTAAACTTGCTTGACTAAAGACCCTGTTTCCTGCTGATTGACAGCTAAGTCCCATTCTGAGTTCCCATGCTTCCCTGCTCCCAACCACATGGCCTCACTTGTGTTTTACAATAAGACCCTTTACTATCTTCCAGGCTAGGCAGCAAGCGAGCGCTGTGGTTGCTTCTCTGGTTAAGGTCCTAGCTGTTTAGATCTAAGTCAGCTCATTAGAACCCTTATCTCAGGAAGAATTCCCTGGCCATAGTCATAGGCCCTGCCCACATTTAATTGGAGGCGGGGTTGCAGGGTGTGCACACTAGGGGATGGGGTTCTTAGGGCCTCCTGGAATCTACTTTAGGCAACAATTTTAGCTGTATTCTCAGGAACACACAGAAGAGTTACTGAGAAATTATATGACTGGTAAGTTGTGGGTTAAGCAAAGTAAGCAAGATGCAGGAAGAGAAATACTGCATTATGGAGGAGGAGTACATGTGTGCGTGCGTGCCTGCATGTCTGTGTGCATGTACATTTGTGAAGGTACACACAGAAACCAATAATGAAATAATACCTATAATAGGATAGGGAAAGGGAGTAGAGAAAAGAAAGCAAGAAAAGCATATGGAGAGGGGAGAAGCCAAGAGGGCCGTGGGGCAGAAACAAACAATAGCAAAGTACAATGACTCATTTTGAAGATGCTATGATAAAACCATTTTTTTAAAAAAAGGTTTCTCTCCTTCCTTTGTGTGTGTGCGCTCGCTTGGAGATTGACTAATTGATTCTCACCTCCCACCATTTGGGTTCTAGGGATTGAAGTCAGGTTATTGAGCTTGAGGGCTTTGTCTGAAACCCACCAATTTTCTGTGTTGACCTAAAACGATGATAACGAAAAAGATCCTGCTCCAGAAAATCATACACCAGTGTTGCCTTAAAACAGCAACAAAAGCGAATGAGGTGATAGCAACCCTGTGCTCAAAACACTCCAATAGTATCTCATCTCAATGAAAGGAAAATCTAGCCTGTATCTTGGTTCTTACATCTTCTGGTTGCTCCAGCCTATCTGCCTGATCCCCTTCACTCCTGCTAGTTCAAGTCATAGGTGTCTCTTCCCTGCTGGTTCCTGGACTGTGCTTCTTCCAGATACTGGCAAGCTTTGCTCTCACATATTACTTAATATCGTTTTATTTTAATTTAATTCTCAAGGGCAGGGAGGGTTTACTTTAGATCATGTTTTAAGAAAGCATGCAACTCTGGTTGACTGGATGGCATCAGGAATGTGAGGCAGCTGCCCATTCCGAATCCAGTCAGAAAACGCATGAGTATTATTTTTGCTCTTGCCCTTTACAAAGTGGATAGATTTAAAGGTCATTATGGCAAGTGAACTAAGCCAGCATAGAAAAGAAAACACCACTGGATCTCACCTACTGTAGAGTCTTGAACCAAAGCCAACCTTAGGCAGATAGTAGGAAGGTAGTTACTAGAAAAGGTCAAAAGGGAGAAAGAGAGTTACAGTTTGTGGAATGACTGAATTCTAGAGTTCTCACACCCAACACCGGGACTAAGGTTAACACTGTTCTGCAAACAGGATTTGCTACAAAGTGGATTTTAGTTGCCTTCTTCTTATACACAGGAAAAGGTAACTGGAAGACATTAATTTGCTTCTCTGTGGTAATCATTTCACTATGCATATGCAAATCAAAATGCAGTTCACCATAAATGTATGCAAAAATGAATGACTAGGAAGTTCCTTAAAATATGAAAAAGAAGATCAAGAGGAGAAGAAGGGGAGGAAACGGAGAGGGAAGAAAAAAAAAGCAGGAAGAAGTGGGATGGAGAAGAAAATAATGAAGGAAGAAGAGGGGAAAGAATGGATGGATGGGCAGATGACAGACAGATGCATGGATGAGGGAGGGGGGAGGGGAAGGAAGGGGAAAAAGAAGGAAGTAAAGTAGAACCATGGAAGGATCTAGGTATATTGTAGCAAGCCAGTTAAAACTGGCTGCAGCACTTACATACTATGCAAACTATTTTTTTCTTTATTTTTTTATGTGTATGACTGTTTTGTATGCACTTGTGTCTCTGTACCAGATGATGCTAGAGGAAGTCAGAAGAGGTTATCAGATGCCCTGGAACTGGAGTTACAGATGGTTGTAACTGCCACTTGAGTGCTGGGGACCAAACCCAGGTCCTCTAGAGCCTGGGTCCTCCGGAAGAACAGCCAGTACTCCTAACCACTGACCCAACTCTTTAGCCCCACATTAAAAGAAAAAAATCTTAAAGTAACAAATCTTTATAGACTACAGAGAAAGTTTGGAAAGGTTAGTCTCAAAGGAATCTCAACTGACAAAATGCCTCCATCTGATTGGCTTGTTGTCGACAAATCTGTGGGACAATTTCTTGATTAATGATTGATCTGGGAGAGCACAGCCCACTATGGTGTCACCCCTGGGCAGGAGGCCCTTGGGTAGTATGAGAAAGCAGGCTGAGAAAACCATGGGAAGAAAGCAAGCCAGTAAGCAACACTCCTCCTTCAGCTCTGCTTCTGTTCCTGCCTCCAGGTTCCTGCTTGACTTGCTGACCTGACTTCCTTTGGTAATAGACTATGACAAGAAAATGCAAACCAAATGAACTCCTCCACCATCTTTGGGTCCTTCTGTTTATCACAGCCATAAAAAGCAAACTGGGAGAGAAGATGATTTAATTTACTTATTTTTACAAGTACGTCTCAGGCCTTGTGATATGTCTGTCATACAATAGGCTAGACAGAAGAGGACACACAGCTTGGTAATAATGCATGGTCCCTGCCTCGGGAAGATCTGTTCCGATATGGGGGCAGGCCCCAGAACTGACTTTGCAGGTCATTACTTCTCACTTCGATGATGGCACTATGTGAGCTATGGAAAGGAAATCAGGGACTGGTCTGAACCGATAAATACATCATTAAAAAGACAGATGTTAACCTTGTGTTAGTCTTCAAGGTCTGAGAACAGGAATTTTTCAGATCCAATTTTACTGGACTTTGGCTCCTAACACCATTAACTTTTGTCCTAAGCAAGAAAAATGATGTGGGTCAATAATAATTAGAGTATCGCTCCATGGCTCAGAACTCGGGAGTAATAAGCCAATAGAAAGCCACCCTCCTTTTGATAAGTATTTAGTGAAGTTGGAAGAGGGAGGAAGAGAATTATGCTCTCCTGACATGGGGGTATCATCAAAGGACTGAGCCCTAATGGCAAGGAGGTGTTGGTGGTGCTTTGCAGTTTTTATTGAAACTCAGACCAACTCCTCTAACTGACTCTTGTAAGAAGACACGGAGGAAACACCCAAGACCTGTGAAGATGGCTAAGTTTGGTGACCTCAGCTTGCACCTCCAGAACCCATGATTCAAGTCTATAAATCCTAGCTCTCCCATCAGCAAGTGGGTAGCAGGAGGGCTAGCTAGGCTGGTGTCTAAGTCCCCAGTGACAATGAAACCCTGCTTCAAACAAGGTAGAAGGTGAGACCAGACACACAAGATCGTTCTGGCGCCTACATATCCAGAGTGACATATGTACACATTTACTCAAACACACAGCATAAACATAAACAGCATTCAAACACAAAGAGAGACACATATACAAGGAGAGAGACAGAGACATACACAGAGAGAGAGAGGCAGAGACAGAGGCAGAGAGAAAGAGAGACAGATGGAGGTTTTCTTAGGCAAGAACCCTAGACCCAGAGAGTGTTCTATCTAAACTGGATGGATGAGGAAAGTTGGAACATTAGACCATTTTCACTTTTCCTTTTAAAACCTGGCTGGATTTTGAAGAGGAGTAGTCTATCCACATAGTCTGAGCATCGTCCACAAATTATTTATGAACTCAAAACAGTAGCTTTATAATAGGGAAGCCTGGCAGACACAGTCAGCCCCATCATCAGAGCTGGCATTACCAGGGTCGGGACAGATGTCCTGTGACTGCTGTTAGAAAGTCCCGAGAAGGACACAATGTCATTATGGGGTGGCTGCCAACAGCATAGAAGCAGCAAGCCACCACACAGAGCTGGGCCACAAGTCACTGCAGAAAATTCAGGTCCCACAACATTTAAAGATGTGGAGGTCGAGGTTGGTGAGGGGACACTAAAGATGTTTAACTGCTTACCGAGATGCATGGACCAGTATTAGATCTGGACTAGGGTGGGGGAAAGACAGTGCTGGCACAGTTGACATAATTTGGAAATGGAATGTGGAGTACACAGTATGATTATAGTCCACGGCACAATTAAGTTGTCTGTTTTCGAGAGCTGTTTCTGAACATATTGAGTATTATACTCTGAGTTTGTAAGAAATGTCCCTGTGCTTAGAAAATACATACAGACATGTTTATATGGAAAGCATTACAATGCTTACAGAGCTCAGGTAGTCTATTAAAGTGGTGTGTGTCTGTGTGTGTGTGTGTGTGTGTGTGTGTGTGTGCTTGCATGCATGCATGCATGCACGTGCATGCACGTTTGAACATGGGGAGGAAAAATACTGCAAATGAGACAAGATGTTTATTGATAAATATGAGGAAAGGGGGATGATCTGGTTAGGTTGTTTTGTTTCGTTTTGTTTTTGCTTTTGTCAACTTGACACGAGTTAAATCTGTTTGCAAGTCTGCGGGGCAGTCTCTTGATTAAGAATGGATATGGGAAGGCCCAGCCCACTGTGGCTTCTGCCATCCCTGGGCAGGTGGTCTTCCATTATAAAAGAAAGCAAACTAGTAAGGCTTCTTCCTGGGGTTGAAGAGATCCTCTGAAGTTAAGAACACTCACTGTTCTTCCCATGGACCCAGATTCAAATCCCAGCTCCCACATGTCAACTCACAACTATCTATAACTCCATGATGTGACACTCTAACACAGTCATACATGCAGGCAAAACATCTATGCACATTAAAAAAGGAAGGAAGGAAGGAAGGAAGGATGAAAAAAGAAAGAAAGAAAGAAAGAAAGAAAGAAAGAAAGAAAGAAAGAAAGAAAGAAAGAAAGAAAGAAGAAAAGAGTGTTTCCCCATTGCCTCTGCTTCAGTCCTACCTCCAGGTTTTTGCCTTGAGCTCCGGCTCTGACTTCCCATATTTCTGGATATACAAGAAAATTGAATACTCTCTGGCCCTAAATTGCTTTTGACCATTTTTGTGTTTATTAGAGTTACAGAAAGCAAACTAGAACAAGGAGGAAGACAAATTTTCCTTGTGCTACTATTTGATTTTCTTCTTCCTCTTCTTCTTCTTCTTCTTCTTCTTCTTCTTCTTCTTCTTCTTCTTCTTCTTCTTCTTCTTCTTCTTCTTCTTCTTCTTCATCTCCTCCTCCTCCTCCTCCTCCTCCTCCTCTCCTCTCCTCCTCCTTCTTCTTTGAGAAAGGGCCTCAAGTATCCCAGGGTGGCCCTGATCTCACTACGTAGCTACTAAGGGTAGACTTGAACTTCTGAAACTCCCGTCTCTACCTCCAGACTGCTGGGGTTCTAGGAGTGCACCCCTACGTTGTTGTTGCTGTTGTCATTGTTATTTGTGGTTGCACTGCACCACAAATAACATAGATAGAAAGCAGGGCCTCATGCATGTGAGGTAAGCCTCCACCAACTGAGACACAGCCATTACCTCCTTCTGCTCTTCTGCATATTTTTTTCCCTTAACTTCAAAATTAAATCCAAATTTTAAATTTAGGAACCACGTGCTTGGCGTTGTGGACTTCTGGCTAGGCTTGCTTATATGCTTTGGATCAAATGGGGACAGACATTCTCCTCAGCCCCGAGTTCATTGAGAACCCCTGGGTAGATTTCAACAACATGTGTAGATAGATAATAGCAAAGGTTAACACAGGTGCTGTGGTGAGAGAGTGTAGCAAAGACTCATAACTTAGGCTGTGCATGGCCCTCGAACCAAGCCAGAGGATGGAGAGGGCTTAGGGAGTTATGGGTGGACTTTGGGAGGCAGGAAGAACTTACAGCTCTTTTTCAGTTGCCAGAATCAGTTCTCTGCTCGCCTCCTTGGCCTCAGGATGCTGAGTGTTATGGTCTCATCTCTGAGACCCTCTCACCCCTCTGGCATGCAAAGCCTTCAGCAATCGAAGACAGTAGAGAGGAGATAAGGGCTGAGGAGAGGAGCTATGGTGATCACTGTGTCCCAACTATGCAGAGCTTGCCTAGGAAAAGCTTCCGCTGTTGTTGGTCTCTCCCATTTCAGCATCCCCCAGGGTTGACTATCACTGGACACTTCTTTTAAATCTTCAGTCCTAGGATAGCAGTGGCCCTGAGTCATGAGCATCTTCCCAGCCTTTGTGAATGTCCCAACTGCTCACTTTTCTGAAAACAATGTCTCGTTGGATTATTTTCAGACAAACTAGAAGTGTGACTCCTGTTTCTTGATTGAAGTCTTCTAGCATACACATGGGGATCAAGGAGACGGGAAAAATGAGGTTTTCACAGACAGGGCAGAGGGTGGATCAAAAGAGGCCAGCTTTACTTCCTATCCTGTGGTTTCAACAGCCCAGACCTCTCAGCCAAGGCAGCACTTGGTAGAGGAGAGACCCAGGCTGTGTGACCTTGGGGAGGCACTTCATTTGCCTGACCTGCTTCCTCATTTATGGGAAGAGATTAACCTCGCAGGGTTAATGTGTGGCGTCGAAGGGCCAAGAACAGGCTCACCTCCATTCATGACTGTAGCACTGTGTCTGAGCCTTCATCCTCAGTGCTGCTGACTGTGACTGCCCCTCCCGCCTCTGAAGTCCTAATCCACAATTAATTCTCCATCATGTCTGTTTTGAGTGTGTATCTGCTTGCTGATTTGTTGTGATTCTCCAACTAAAGTTTACATATTTCCGGTGTGACTGCCACTCAGACCCATCGTCTTAAATGCAACCCAATTTTCATGATTCTTCTAGATAAGAAAAGGAGAAAACTAAAACTTTAGCTCAGACTCCTGATTGGCTTGGCAAAGGCACAATAATTACTAAAAACTAGTGAGATGTCACCGTCTCTCTCCCCCACAGGCCAAAGGCCCTGGATGAAGGATTGTCCTAACTCTGCAGTCACCCTGGACGCCAGAAGCATTAACTACTTCAGGACTAAACCACTTTGTAGCAGATTATCTACAATGCACATGACCTGTCTAGGAGCAGGTCATCTTCAGAGAGACAGATATGTCCCCTCAGGGGATGACAGATTTTAGGTGAACTGCACCGCCAGAGCTGAGACAGCTAGACCACATTTCGAGCCAAACTGCTCAGTCTTGCATTCCTTTTGCCACCAGCCAAATTCGTCTATTTTAGCTTAAAGTCCATGTAAGAGGCCTGGAGATTAACTCAAGGGTACTGGAACCCTTATTTCATCCTCTTCCTATTGTCATATATTTGATCACATTGTGAATCCCAAGATTGTGTTATTTACTGAAAGGAAAAAAAAAACTAGTTGTGGTGTGGCTCAGCCTTAGCACACCTTTAATACCTCTAGCTGGAATATAGACATGCCTAAGGCAGTAAGCTCCAGAGACAATTACAACCACAGAATAAAAGTTATTTTTACATTTTCCTACGCTCTCTCTGCTTAATACACACCTTTAATCCAAAGCAATGAAGGTAAAAATTTGTAGCAAGAAGAAAATATGTTTGAAAGTGATGTCTAATTGAGTGGCAGACAAATCAGAGAAAGCTTTGACAGAACAGACCATGCTGACTCTCCGGAGAGGAAAGGCAAGCCACTTAAGAGGCAGTGGAGGGGGGAGGGGGAGGTAGTTTTACCAGGAGAATTTTACAGAGATAGTAAAGACAGAACAAGCTAGACACGGGTGAAGACAGAATGAGCCGGAGAATGAGAAGGAGCCAGAAGATTAGAACAGACTCCTAGAGTTAGTTTGAGGCCAAGCAGAGCAATTCAGGAAGAACTGAGAGAAGCCAGATTGAAGCAGTCAGCCTGGGGAGTTTTAAACCTGAACAGCTGAGTTGACCAACCAGCTGGGGGTCAGAAAGAACCAGGACAGGGTGAGCTTATTCAGCAGCAAGTCTCAGAGGCTGGAAACATTCTAGGACTAGATTAGATTGTACGGAGGCTAGAAGCTTCCAGGACTAAGCCTAGGCGAGCAGACTAAGGCAGTAAGCTCAGAGACAACAATTACAGCCTCAGAATAGAAGATACTTTTACTTCCCCACCCCAGACTCTCTCTGCTGTTCCAACCACTTGTCTCTGTTGTCTCTTGGGGTGAAGGCCAATCTTACCATGTTGGGGCTCCAAGAGGTGGGGCTCCTCCCCTAAATCTCTGGTTCCAGGATGACAAGGTGTTGCTGGGACTAGCCTTGTCTTGTGGTGGCCTTAGCTAGAGGATGGTGTGGATGCTCTAGTGTGGGTTCGAATTTAAAGGAAGGAGGTTGGGGAAGGGGACGAGGAAGATTAGCAGTTTCTACAGCAGTGAAAAGCTTAAGCTCATGTGTCGCCCAGTCGTGAGAGGGACTATCGGGGAGATTGTATTTCACAGAGATGGCCAGTTTCACAGACAGACGCAAGAGCCTCTGGGAAGTCATCAGTGAGTCTGTCTGTATGCCCTGGAATTCCCATCCACTCCTGTTCTTCCTGCAATGGTAGAAGGATATGTCTTCCTTTGTTTTAAGTGTTGTTTGGGGCTTTCGTGCACAGCAGGTCAACTGATGTGCTTGTTAAAGGTGGGTATGGGGAACTCAGAATCTGAACGTTGGCAGGGTCATAGGATGGTGGCATAGGGGGTCTAGATAGCACATGGAGAGGAAGGAGCTCCACACTGCCTCCTCTCACCACCTTGAGTCCTCACCAGTGAGGTGAGCATCATGGCTTCATTGAAGCCCAGTTGCTTCTGAACCTGGAAGTTCTCGGGATTCACTCTTATATGAATGAGTACTGATTACAGTTGTGGAGGTATTCGCACATTCTCACCCATAGGCTTTGCAAAGTCAAGGCTGCTGCCCAAACATTCTGAGCTTCCTAAAGCAAACAGTGTAGAGATGTGCACACATGTGTTCACACACGTGCGCAGAGCTGGTGGGACAGTGGTGTGGGAAGCCATTTTCCTGGGTAATCAGCCTTAAATAAAAGCAAGCGTTGACGTCTGTAAATATTAACACACCAGCACACAAGTTCTGTTCTGCTTATTGAAAAATGGGTGAGATGGACTAGTCTAAGGTCGGGTTCTTTTGGACTTTCCAAAGGGAAGTTAATTTTTGTCTTTTACAGTGTAAGTTTACAACTTCTGGTTTCCACTTGAAGTGTTCCCCTCCCCCAGTCCTTTGATACTTCTGTTTACTTTAAAGAACTGCCCAGTGAGCTCAGGATCCTTTTCTAGTCAGTTGTGTTCCTTACCCTTAATACAGTGCCTGAGTTTTTCTGTTCCCAGATTTCCTTCGGGGCATGTTTACTGAGCCTGTGCATTACTGAGACCACCAGATTCCACAGCGCTCAGAGAAGAACAACTCCAGAAGGTTGTTCTCTGACCTACATACATACTCATGTCGCAGCACAGATATGCCTACACACACACACACACACACACACACACACACACACACACAGAGTAAATAATCCTTAAAAACTCAGCACTATCACACCCAGTCCCACAGCATCTAGGTGGCTCATTTCACACAATGCACACATGGTCAGCTCCGCTCTGCCCTTTCTTCTGGAGCCAGACTCACATCTGTCCACAGAGGGGCAGAAGCAGGGAGGGCTGTCTGTAGAATATCCCCACAGATGCACTGCCCTTGAGATGCTCACTTGAAGATTGCTGACAGAGGATGCTGAAGTTTATATGTGTCTTGCAAGATGACTTGCCCACCCTGTAGCATCTGATAACTTTTTCTAGCAGAAACTGTTTGTTGTGGTACCAATCAGTTTCATCCTTGGTCTCTTAAGATGTTAAATGTTTTCAATGACGGCTTCTCCATACTTACAGCGGCAGCCAGGGAGGGGAGGGGATGCTGAAAACTTATCTCCTGGTCTCCTACTTGGGAAGCATGGTTGGATGTCTAGTACCACACTAAAGTCTTCAGCTCTCGTTCTTCTTCCTGTGCTCAGGATTTGGTGGAGAGTTCTGAGCAGAGAGAGAGAGAGGGGGGGGTTATGGCATAGCAAGGTTACAAGTCCAGGATTCCATAATATAATGCCACAGGCTGCTGGCTTAAGCCAAGGCAATGTGTTTTCTTGACGTTCTCAAGGATGGAAATCCAAGATCAAGGTGCTGTCTGGTTTTGGTGAGAACTGTCCCTGGTGTGAGGATGGCCAGCGTCTGTCTTCAGTGTACCCATGTAGCTTCTCTGTGTCCCTGGAGATGGGGACCTTGGGGGCCTCGTACTCATTTTTTTATTAGGATGCCAGTTTTCCCAGATTTCCCACTTCATGACCCCATCTGACATTGATCATCCCCCTGAATGCCTTGTCTCTGAATGGCAGTCCTCCAGCATTAGAGGACTTTTGGACAGGCAAGATTTAGTCTGCCAAAGTCACTATTAAATTTTTAATGAATAAATATTAATTCAAACAATTTTACATAAACCAGATAATTCCTCAAGCAAGGATCATGTCTACAACAGTAATTTGTTTTAATTCCCATTATGTGGCAATTCAGGTACTTGTAATAATTCCTTCCTTAGATTTTCTCTGTTCATACATAGTATCTGCATAATGTATATAATTTATTTCTCTGTGTCTGTGCATATAAGCACATATAATTATGTAAAACAGATACAAAGAAAGATATATATTTATATTTCATATTTAAATCTGTGTATCGTGATATATATTCATACATAGTGTTTATTATATTTGTTTATCTACATACAGTGTAAGCATTCTCACATATATTGATAAATAAAATTATAAAATGTGTTTACAAGATGAGATATAAAGTTTACTTCTATCATTTGTGCATAGCAGCATGTCAAAGTGCAGGAATCACCCAACTCAGGCTAACCAACACACCCTAATCAGTCTCTCTATGCACTCATCGAAGTATGACTCCTCCTCTCTCCTTCTTCTTCCCTCCTCTTCCCTCCTCTCCCCTCTCTACCTCGCCCCTCCCTTCTCCCCTTCCCTCCTTTCATACCTTCCACTCCCCTTTTCCCTCCTCTCCTCTCCTCTTCTCCTCTTCCTTCCTCTCCCCTCCCTTCTCCCCCTCCTCTCCCCTCCCTTCTTTCACCCTCCCCTCCTCCCTTCCTCTCCCTTCCCCTATTCCCTTCCCCTTCCCTTCCCATCCTCCCTTCCCCTCCCCTCTTCCCCTCCCCTCCTATCTCCTCCCTCCTCTCTTCTTCTCCCCTTCCCTCCTCTCTTCTCTTCTCCTCTCCCCTCCTCTCCCCTTCTCCCCTTCCCTCCTCCCTTCCCCTTCATTTCTCTTCCCTTCCCCTCCCCTTTTCTCCCCATCCTCCCCTCCTCCCTTCCCCTTCCCTCCCCTCCTCTCTCTTCCCCTCCTCTCCTCTCCCTTCCCCTCCCCTCCCCGGTCACTTGTTCTCACCTAGCTGACTAAACAGCCTTCCTCTGGCTTCCCATGGAGTCCAGTAGGTGCTTACTTTTCTCCCACAGTCTAATCTAAGATACTATGGGGAGGGGAAAGAAAAACAGAAGACGAAGCACAAATCCAAGTGTCTATTATTATTGCCTTACTCTGTCCCTGACTGTCATCAAGCAGCCTGCCCAGCTGATCCAAACCCACCAGGCTCCCTGTCTGTTATTTCACAGGATTGCTAGGGTGAAATTTTGGAGGTGCCCTCACCATATACATTTGCACCCCCAGATTCTGCATCAAATGGGCAAGACGTGCCAAAGAATATCGAAGCCGTAACTCTTGGGAGATCTGAGTGTGTCTTTTGAATATTGTATGCCTTGCTTGTGCTTGTTAGAGATGGCACTTTGCTCCGAGGAGTGTGTGTGTGTGTGTGTGTGTGTGTGTGTGTGTGTGTGTGTGTGTGTGCGTGTGCATGTGCATGTATGAAAGGTTAATGGTCTGAGAATTGTAAGAAAAGGTGGCTGTCCAGGCCTGTATGTGGCCATCCTTTGTTGTTTGGAGAGGCAGTGAGTGTGTGTTCACTCTCCTTTGCTTTTTTCTGGGTAGCGTGTTTTCTTGTCTTTACTGTCATCTTGAGCCTTGTTTTGGAGGGCAGAAGAATGCTTAGGTCATGTTTAGTTTTTATAGCCTCATTTAGTGAAAATGGATCCTTTGGGCCCCGTCTATGCCCATTGCCTAAATTTAAAGTTCCTTTTCTTGCAGGTGGCTTAATTTATATTTGTTGATGGCACGACAAATGCAAATAACCACACGGGTGACCTTTAGGAGGCTGCCAGAGCCAAACCAGTTATGTGAATGACTTGAATTCAGAAAAGCTTTTTGACATATTTTTAGCATTTCTACAAATACTCTTTTCTTGAAGAGAGGGTGTTTTTTGGAAGTGTATAGAAGGCTCATCCACAGTGAACTGTCAGATATCTCACCACTATAGCACTATGAGAAGAGGAAAGTTGAGCACAATTGGAGACCCCAGTCGATCCACGAGGGATTTGTGGCTTATCCATTTTATCGCCTCCTTCATATCCCTGCCAGGTGCACACCTATGCCTCAAATGTGAACAGGAAATTACAGAAGATGGAAATAAATCATTTTTCATGAGTTCAGATCTTTCTCTTCAAAATTGCCTTCAACTGCAGTTAATGAGGAAGTCAGGTCTGAGCCTATTTACCACACAGAGTGGTAGTCTTTGGGTGTCTTTGAATTGTTTGTTTGATTTTGGTTTGTTGAGGTAGGATATCACTATGCAGTACAGAATGACCTCCAACTCAAATCTGCCTACCTCAGTCTCATGAACTGGGGTTATAGGAAAGCATTTCAATTCTATGTGACCGAAACTCCCACTGCAGATAGTTTTATTTCTCAAGAAAAAAATGTGTCTGTTGAAAATATAATAATGATGGCTACGGGGCTTTTTCAGTGATTAAAGAACTTGCCATAGCAGCAAAAGGAACAGAGTTCAAATCCCCAGAATCCACATAAGTGCCAACTGGTTATCGTGGCTTGTCTACAACTCCAACCTAGGAAAGCAGCAACAAACCGTCTTGGAGCAAGTGGGCTAACTAGTCAAACTAGTCAAACTAGCTGTATTGGTGAGCTGGGTTTGGTTGTCAGACATTGCCTCAAAGAATAAGGTGGAGAGTGGTGGTGAAAGATAATTGACACCAACTTCAGGCCCCCACACAAGAGTACATATGCATGTGTGCACAGACACAACACATGCACAATGTGCACACATATACAGGCACATCAGATGCAAACACACAAGACGGTAAAGAGAAAAAAATTCTAATAATGAAAGAGATTCTTTATGTAAAAGCACATTCAAAGTTATTCAACCCTCAAATCCTCATTCAAATCAATAATGTTCATTCTGTTAATCTGTGTATTTGAACTTTAAGATGTCTCTCAGATTCCAGGACAGCCAGGGCTATACAGAGAAACCCTATCTTGGAAACAAACAAACAATCAAAAAAAAAAGATGTCTCTCAGATATTAATATCTCTCACTTAAAAATCACCTTGAGAAATAGGAAAAATGTCCCCTGTATTGTCAGAGTGAAAGCAAGAAACTGAAGATGACGCATATATTCCAGTCCTGGACAGTGCTGTTGAGAACTGAGCGCTTGAAGCCTTTCTCCTCTGCTCCCTGCAGTGGACTCCGTGTCCTCAGCCTTCATCAAGGGCCTGTTGATCACGTAACAGCTCAACTCTCTACATCCTACTGGCCACTGGGGTTTTCTAGCTTCTGCCACTTCATCTTGGAGGCTAACCCTCCAACTTGTTTCTGTGTGCAGCTTCTCTGGGGGTGCTGTATCTTTACTCCAGGCTCGGAAGCTGGGGGCTTCAGCTATTTTGGCAGAATAGTCTAAAAATCTGATCTTTAGGGTCAACCCTTGCTGGCTCTCAGTAGACCAGCTTCAACTATCTCTGTGCATCCAGTGTGCTATTCTGTGTGTCCCCTGAGTGCAGTCACTCCATAACGTTCCAAATTTTCAAAGTGAACCAAGCAATTTTACTGTGGTTATCAATATTCTGTAATATAGCAAGTATATTTTTAATTGAAAAAAAACCCCACAATATCCTAGACTTTTAAGAAGATACTATAACCACTTTATTAGAATATTGTTAGAACTAATGGGGAAGTTGGGAGTTTCTCTGATTTATTAGAATCAGTTGTTTATTAAAAGGATTTTGTTATGATTTGGTATTGATAAGAGAGATCTTTAAGTTGTCCAATATTAACAAAAAATAAAAATAAAAATACCTCCTCTTTATCTCCTCCTCCTCCTCCTCCATCTCCTCCTTCTCCTCCTCCTCTTCCTCTTCCTCCTCCCACTTCTTGGAGAATCAAGCATATTGACTCACACATTCTGGGCAAGCACTCTACCATAGCAAGTTTTATCTGGTCTCTCATGGAAATTAGCTGGTTAGAAACATTCAGAATTATGACAATAATGGTGTTGGGAGGTGGAGGAGGAGGAAGCAGCTGCTATGAAGGAAACAAAGATAAAATCTCATATAATAACTATAAGAAACAGCTTTGATACATAGGTCATAAACTACTGACCCAGCTGGACTTGGAATAAGCATTGAAATCGGTTGGGACTCCTAAAATTTCTGTTCTGTACAGTAAAGCAAAAAAAAAAAAAAATCTAGAGGAGGGAAAAAACTTCACAACATTTGCATATGGCAGGATATAGGAAGTCAAAGGGATCTGGAAAACTCACTTAGGGATTCTAAGTCATTCTAACAATGTTGCATG
This sequence comes from Tokudaia tokunoshimensis, assembly GCA_036184795.1. Classification (NCBI taxonomy): domain Eukaryota; kingdom Metazoa; phylum Chordata; class Mammalia; order Rodentia; family Muridae; genus Tokudaia; species Tokudaia tokunoshimensis. The sequence goes on along the minus strand of BTHU01000013.1, from coordinate 7,893,024 downwards.
ACGGAGTTAACAAGCAGAAATCAATTTGATTTCTATATGTTAGCAATGAACATTTAGAAACAAGTAGAAACTAACAATAATGATTACAATTAAAATATACATTGAGATATTCAAGTGTAAATTTAGGAAAACATACATACAACCATTGTGCTAAAAACCTACCAAAAATCTTGCTGGAATAAATAAAAGAAACCATAAAAAATGGAGACACATACCCTGTCCAGGGACAGACCAGTGAAGAGGTTAACTCTAATTGATCTACAAGTCAAACATATTTCTGTTAAAACTGGCGTAGTTGTAGGTGTGGACAACTCATTTCTAAATTACACAGAGTAGAATACAAATAAAAGGGTGAAAATAGTGTGGAAAGTGTGGGTGATGGTGGAAGAAGCACATCTTCCAAGTCTTGACTTCTGCACCCTGTAGTAGTCAGCTGCTATAATCACCATCCTCCAGTACTGACGCAGGGAAGGGCACTTACCTGCCAGTCAAAGACTCCAGAAGCCAAAAGGTACACACAAAGCTGACTGACTCTTCACAAAGATGGAAAAGCAGTTCAACAAAAGAAACAGAATCTTGGCAAAAAACGAACCAACAAATCTCAAAAAACCTAAATCCTAGATCTCATGCTTTTATGCAGACAAGAGCTTCAAGGGAAGCATATATATATATATATATATATATAATATCTATATATAGATAATCATATATAATATGCAAAATGTGCAAGTTTTGGAAGGGGGCTGGAGAGATGGCTCAGTGGTTAAGAGCACTGACCGCTATTCCAAAGGTCCTCAGTTCAAATCCCAGCAACCACATCGTGGCTCACAACCATCTGTAATGAAATCTGACGCCCTCTTCTGGTATGTCTGCAGACAGATACAGTGTACTTACATATAACAATAAATAAATCTTGAAGAAAAAAATAAACAAGTGAGAATAAAACCAATTTAAGCAACTTAAAAAAAAAAGTTCTGGAAGGAAAAAAACGAGAGAAAATCTTGGTGATCCTGGGGCCAGGCAGAGTCTGAAATCCAGCCTGAAAGGAGCAGCAGACCCTTCTCTGTTACAGTACAAAACTGGGGGGTTAGTGCGTGTGTGGGGTGTGTGTGTGTGTGTGTGTGTGTGTGTGTGTGTGACTGTTTAAACATTTAGATGTTCAAGATTTTTGATTACTTGATAAGGTTTTGCTTGTTAGCTCAGTTGAAAAGCTGTGAACTCTTTTAAAATGAATAAATCTAGAATTTTTTTGTGTGTATTTGAAGGTATTGAATTACGTCTACAGAAAAAGGGATAAGTATTCCTGAGACAACCCCCACTAAGTGTGGGTTCAAATCGACATTTATAAAAATCGTGTAGCCAGGCCAGTTTAGTGGCACAAACTTTTAATTCCAGCACTCAGGAGGCAGGTGGACCTATGTGAGTTTAAGATCAGTCTGGTTTACATAGTGAATCTCAGGTCAGACATGACTACATAGTGATATTCTCTCTCTAAAAATTAATAAAAAAAATCAAAATAGTATAGCAAGTGTAAGCTACTCTTAAATGGCCAAGAAAAAGAATGCGATTTTGCTTGGAATTGTATAGACTGTATATATTGAACATTGACTTTTAGTAATTTAAATGAACTTCTCAGGGAAACGAAATTCAATTGCCTAGAAAAACCAAATAGCTGTACAATCCAGGGCCAAACTAAACACACAGAAGATGTTGAAAGGGAGCCACCGGGAAAGAGTCAATAATTTACCTTGAAAAATGAGGACTAGGAAAATATCCTTCATCTTCTATCTGTAAAATGTAGTCTTATCTTTCTTGCGGAAAAAGTTTATTCAAGTTGAATTAATACACCTGAGCAGCGGTGAGCCAGGCGTGGCTGTGCGTGCCTGTGTTCCTAGCATGCGGGAACAAGACCCTGGGTGCAGGGTCAGTCCGGGCTCATAGAAAGGGCTAGTGCTTGAAACAAAAAGGGAGAGGACGGAGAGCTGACTGCAAATTATACTGAATAAACATCTAAAAATAGTAAAACATCTTCTTTGCCGGCCAGTGGTGGCGCACGCCTTTAATCCCAGCACTTGGGAGGCAGAGGCAGGCAGATTTCTGAGTTCGAGGCTAGCCTGGTCTACAGAGTGAGTTCCAGGACAGCCAGGGCTACACAGAGAAACCCTGTCTCCAAAAAAACAAAACAAAACAAAAAAACAACAACAACAACAACAAAAAACCAAAACCAAAAAAACCCATTTTCTTCTACTGGATCAAGAGGAAGACGATACCAGAGAGGTGGGGGAGTTTGGTGTTTTCAGATAGGAAGGGAGCTGGATAGCCAGTGACTGGCCACACGGTGAAAACACAAAGGGAAACAGGAAGCAGCCCTAACGACTCGACTCGTGACTTTCTTCCCCAACAGTGACAAGCAAAGACGCCAGAGAGAATTAAGTTCCCAGTTTGAATATTGCAATAACACGCAGAACATTTGGAATTGGCTAACGTTGGTTCAAAACTCAGCCTATCCGCGGGAAGCACCACCCGTCTTCTCTGATCCACAATTCGCTCCTGTTTGAATGGGAATAATAACCCCAGCGTTGCCCGTGTCACCGAATTATTATGAGGATCAAGGAGATAATAAATGTGAATTTTGAAAATTGTAGATCAGTATATACATAAGGTGTTATTAGCATATTTAACAGATGCAAATGATGGTGTATTAATTCAATTTGACTACATTTTCCCATGAGAAAGACAAGACTACATTTTATGAGAACATTAGGCCTATTTGTTCTTAGAATTCCCTCTTCTCAGTCAAGCCAAAAACTATGTTGTTGTTGTTGTTTATTCTGTTTAAATGTATTCTCATTCATCCAATAGCCTCTGTTCTAAAGTATTTAAAATTCCAAGATAAGATACAGCTCATGTATTGTTATAACCTCCCCAAGATCTCACCACCAAAGTAAGTGTGAGTTACAGGGTTACATGCAGAGAGTGTGGAAATATTTGTATTAATAGGTAAATACGAGCTGTAGGCAAGGTTAGCATTTATTAAGTCTGATTTTAAATTTTTCAAAGAAATATAGGTTCATAAAAAGTTGCAAGACACGATCAAGGCTCCATCACCTATTGTCCTGGTAGCATCTCCTGCATCCCTATTACATCATCAGATCCAAGACCTTGTTGGGTATACTGGTTTGTGGCTGTAGTGCCAGCTGCCCAGGACATTAACACATGATCATGTGTGTGCATGGGCATGTTGAGGCCTTGGTGTCTTCCCTCAGGTGCTTTGAGTTGTTAGGCAGTCTCTCTCAGACCTGGAACACATGCTACATGGCTGGTTTTAGACATTCTCTAGTCTCCAGCCACATAGCTGTGAGATTGTCGGGGTGGGGGGAGGCTTTCTAACCACATGTTTGCTCGGAGTCTTCATGGTTGTGCAAAAAGGTCTTTACCAGTCCAGCCATCTTCCCAGACTCTACTCAAGAGGTTTGAACAATGAAGAAAATCTTGGTTAAAGTGCATTCTCTATTTGAATTGGTCACACTGAACAGAATCCTCATGAGATCCCCGTCACTCTACCTACAATTTGTCCAACATTCACAAACTTTGCTCATCCTGTGGGGTTGAGTGGTCAGTAGCCACACGTGGCTGCAGAGGTATTGCTGAGTTCGGTGAAGTGTGAGAACCATTCTAATGCCAGAGTCCAGCGCTGGGGAGAAAATCCAGACTTTTACCCTCCATGGTAGGTATGATACAATCTCCATTTCCCAAAGAATGTTTTCTGTTTGTCATCAATGAGGAGGTGATTTCCTTAGAACCTCAGCCAGGGCTCTGACAGGAGCTTTGGGTCCAAAATGTCCAATGAATTAAGTGGAAGCAACACAGAGACAATGCAGAAACACTTTGCCTATCCTAGTAAAATAAATATTAGTTTAATTGTGTGTAGATTATTTTCTTGTATGGACCAAGTCACTTCCTTATACAAGAGATAATTCCAAAGATTACTGTTTTTCTTTTGTTTTTTTCTCCACAACAGAGAGAGAGACAGAGAAACAGAGAGACACACAGACACACAGACACACACACACAGAGAAAGAGAGAGAGAGAGAGAGCGAGAGAGAGAGAGAGAGAGGACTCCCTTACGTCTTTGATGCAGACTCCGTGATCTTTACATTTGACCTTGTTTATGTTTTTTTTCCAGAAGTTGTGTACAGCACCGCTGATGCAGTCAATAATATAATCCAATCATCAATAAGCTACAAACTCCTTGTTTATTAATACACGATTAAAATGTATATGATAAAAAGATATTGACTGCAGCTAACTGTATGGATGACAGCAGCAATTAAGGCTCGGGCTCTTGATCACCTTGTGTGCCGGGCACCCGAGGAGTATCGATGGTCTGTGTGAAGTCATGCAGCCGCAGCCTTTCCAAGGTTTTCAAAGTCTATTTTATTTATTATTAGGTGTGTGTGTGTGTGTGTGTGTGTGTGTGTATGTGCGTGTGTGTGATGTGTGTGTGTCAGTGACTGTGGTGTGTATATGTATGTATGTGTGATGTATGTGTTCATGTGTGTGTATGTGCGTGTGTGTGTGTATGTGTGTGTGATGTGTGTGTGTCTGTGAATGTGGTGTGTGTATGTATGTGTGTGTGTGATGTGTATGTGATGTATGTGTGCATGTGAGTGGTGTGTAGGTGATGTGTGGGTGTGGGTATGTGTGTTGTGTATATGTATGGTGTATGTGTGTGATGTGTGTGGTATGGATGTGTATGTGTGTTGTGTGTGTGTGTTTGGTATGTGGTGTGTGTGTGTGTGTGAGACTCATGGAGGTCAGAGGACAACTTGCTGAAATCGGTTCTCTCTTTCCACCATGTGACCTTTAGGGGAATGTAACCCAGGCTGCTTGCCAGGCTTACTCAGAAAGACCTTTACCAACTGGGTTCCCTCACCTTCCTTCTTGCTTTCTTTTTTAAAAAAATTAAAGTCAATTACTGAGATTTACTAAGTTTTATTTTATTTTTGTCAGTTTTTATTTAGAAATGGCTTTACTTTTCATTTATTTATATACATTTTTAAAAATATAGTATTGAGATGCAGACCCAGCAGCCCACAGTCTCTCAGTTCTCCTGCCTCAGCTCTGTAAGTGCTAGGATTACAAAGAAGTCTCACCACAGCCAGACTTTGGATTCATTTGTGAAGCTTTAAAACACCCACAGTTATCTGAACAGACACCATGGCCATATCTCCACACTAGTTTTTGATGATACACAAGTAGAAGACAAAATCTTGTCAATAAAGAATCATGCTGTCCAATGAACAGAATTTTCCAAACTTACTGTTTCAGTCAGTGTTCTATCACCGTGAAGAGACACCACCACAACTCTTATAGAAGAAACCATTCAATTGGGGCTGGCTTACAGTTTCAAAGGTTTAGTCCATTACCATCATGGGGTGGGGGATGGGGCATGGTGGCGCACAGGCAGACATGGTGCTGAAAGTTCTACATCAGAATCTGCAGGCAGCACCATGCCCAGAATTAATAAAGGCTTTCCGTTTTTTGTTTTTAATGGTACTGGGAAAATGAATCACGGGCCTTGTGAATATTCGAAAACGCTCTGCTACTGAGCTACCTCTCAGGATTGAATTTGGCCTCACTCCTCTTGTTGACAGTTTCCTTATAGAATCCAAGGTTTTGATTTGCCCTGAAACTCGCTGTGTAACCCTGCTTGGCCTCAGCCTTTGGTGACTTTCTGCCTCTATGTGGGCGCTGGGCTTACAAGGTATGCCATGCCTACTATGTCTTATCTTTTGAGGGGTAACTTTACCAGATTCCAGATTGGTAGCTGCTGTCTTGTGCTCTTTTCTCAGCACGTGACTCTCTTGCTCTCTTTCTCTGATGTTGTTATTGTTTTGGTTTGGTTTTGAGCCGACACTGTGTCCTTCACTGTTTCTTCAGGTGTCCCCAGATGTGTGTGCTGTCCTTCACGGCTGTCCCACAGACTACTCTTTCTTCCTGTCTAGTCTTTTTCTATTGGCTTTGCACTTTTAGAAACTTAAAGAGGAGAAAGTGGGGGAAAGCCTTGAACATATGGGCATAGGGGAAAATTTCCTGAACAGAACACTAATGGCTTATGCTCTAAGATCAAGAATTGACAAATGGGACCTTATAAAACTGCAAAGCTTCTGTAAGGCAAAGGACACTGTCAATAGGACAAAACGGCAATCAAGAGATTGGGAAAAGATCTTTACCAATCCTACATCTGATAGAGAGCTAATATCTAATATATACAAAGAACTCAAGAAGTTAGACTCCAGAGAATCAAATAACCCTGTTAAAAATGGGGTACAAAGCTAAACAAAGAATTTTCAACTGAGGAAACTCAAATAGTTGAAAAACACCTAAAGAAATGTTCAGCATCGCTAGTCATCAGAGAAATGCAAATCAAAACAAACCTGAGATTCCACCTCATACTAGTCAGAATGGCTAAAATCAAAACTTAGGTGACAGCAGATGCTGTGGAGGATGTGGAGAAAGAGGAACACTTCTCCATTGCTGGTGGGATTGCAAGCTGGTACAACCACACTGATTAGTTTGGCAGTTCCTCAGAAAATTGAACATAGTACTACCTGAGGACCCAGTTATACCACTCCTGGGTATATACCCAGAAGATGTTCCAACATGTAATAAGGACTCATGCTCTACTATGTTCATAGCAGCCTTATATATAATAGCCAGAAGCTGGAAAGAACCTAGATGTCCTTCAACAGAGCAATGGATACAGAAAATGTGGTATATTTACCCAATGGAGTACTATTCAGCTATTAAAAACAATGAATTCATGAATTCTTAGGCAAATGGATGGAACTAGAAAATATCATCCTGAGTGAGGTAATCCAATCACAAAAGAACACACATGGTATGCACTCACTGATAAGTGGATATTAGCCTGAAAGCTCGTAATACACAAGATGCAATTCACAGACCACATGAAGCTCAAGAAGAAGGAAGACCAAAGTGTGGTTGCTTTGGTTCTTCTGAGAAGGGGAACAGAATACTCACAGGAGCAGATATGGAGATAAAGTATGGAGCAGAGACTGAAGTAAAGGCCATCCAGAGACTGCCCCACCTGGGGACTCATCCCATATACAGTCCCCAAACGCTGACATCATTGTGGATGCCAAGAAATGCTTGCTGGAAGGAGCCTGATATAGCTGTCTCCTGAGAGGCCCTGCCAGAGCCTTACAAATACAGAGGAAGATGCTCACAGCCGACCATTGCACTGAGCTCAGAGTTCCCAATGGAGGAGTTAGAGAAAGGACTATAGGAGTTGAAGGGATTTGCAACCTCATAGGAAGAACAACAATATCATATAACCAGATCCCCCCAGAGCTCCCAGGGACTAAGCCATCAACCAAGGAGTACACATGGCCCCAGCTGCATATGTAGCAGAGGATGGCCTTGTCAGGCATCAGTGGGAGGAGAGGTCCTTGGTTCTATGAAGAAGGCTCAATAGATACCCCAGTTTAGGGGAATCAAGGGCAGGGAGGCGGGAGTGGGGTAGATGGAGGAAGACCCTCATAGAAGCAGGGGAAGGGAGGATGGGATAAGGGGTGTTTGGAGGGGGAAACTGGGAAAGGGGATAATATTTGAAATGTAAATAAAGAAAATATATCTTTTTACAAAAGGAATTTCTATTAAGCTAAACTCAAGCTCTTTCCGCTGAGCTCAGGGTACATGTGTCAGACAAAAGCTACTATTCTTTCCAGTTTCTGTCTTTGAAATTTCCAGTCTTCTATTCATGCCATTCCCATGTCTCTGCTGGTAAAACTCGTATGTTCTGGCATGCTGTTTGCTTTTTCCTTTGAAATTCATAGCATATTTAGCTAATTAAGTATATTTCTTAAAAATTTCCAATCTGGAGCTGGAGTTGTAGCTTAGGTAAAGTGTTTGCTGACCTTGCATGAAGTCCTCGGTTCAATTCCCGGCACTGAAAACACAAACACTAACCAACAGGCAGGCACATTCCTTATCTGGCTGTGCCAACATGCTGACAGAAATGAGATTGTTTCAGATATTTATATACTCTCTTCATACTCTCGTGACATGCCTTGTGGAGTTTTTATTGAAAGATACATGTGATATATTGCATGAAAGAAACCAAGAAAGGGGGGAGTTCTAATAGTTAGCTGTAACTGGTCATCAGGAATAATTATATATATTAGTTTAGGGTTCCAGAGAACTAGATGTCAATAATGGTGAAGAAGGCCCAGCAGCAGGGACAGGAGACTGCAAGGTCACTTCTTAAATGTACTCAGGAGGCAGAAAAAGAAAAGTGAGGTGAGGTGAAGCTATGAAATCCCCAAAAGCCTTCCCCAGTGACATACCTCCTCCAGCCAGCTCACATCTCCTAAAGTTCCATAATCTCCCCCAATACAGCGCCATCTACTGGGGACCAAGTGTTCAAACACCTGAGCCTGTGAGGACATTTTCCCTTCAAACCACAACATCCTGTTCCTGTTTGATTTTTAAGTTGAAATGCTGTTGCAGTTGCTGTTGTTTCCCAAATAACTGTTGCTTGACAAAGAGTAAAACCAGCTCAGATTCGGTTAAATACTGAAGATCTTTGCAAGCTTCTGGGGAGGTCACATCAGTGAACTAGCAGCATTTGTAAACATCTGGAAATGAGACATAGAAATAGATTATCATTGAGACTTATGCTTATGTATGTGTCACTGTGCATGAGAGTTTGTACAGTATTGCATGCAACTGGTACTTCTTTCTATGTGACTTAGGAAAGGGAGACAGCAGCATCTCGGTCATCATTGTCAGCTTGTTTCTCCTTCTACATGGCTTTCTTGTAACTCGAAGAACAATATTGACAACAACATAAGTTTTTTTTTAAAAAAAGGAAAAGCTGTAAGTGTCCTCACTGGCCAGCACAATCCCTGAGAGGATTCCTTCTTCTAAGATTTCTGATTGGTTTATGTGGTGGTTTGAATATGCTTGGCCCAGGGAATGGCATTTGGAGGTGTGGCCTTGGAGTCGGTGTGGCCTTGTTGGAGGGAGTGTATCATTGTGGGGGTAGGCTTGGAGTCCCTCCTCCTAGCTGGTGTGAGAGTCTATGACTGCAATTAGATCAAGATGTAGAACTCTCAGCTCCTCCAGTGCCATGTCTGCCTGGATGCTGCCATGCTTCCTGCCATGATGATAATGGACTGAACCTCTGAACCTGTAAGCCAGCCCTAATTAAATGTTGGCCTTTATAAGAGTTGCCATGGTAAAGATGTCTCTTTATAGCAATGGAAATCCTAAAGCAGTTTGTAATGACCTTAAGCTCTGGTGGAAACATCTGAGTATAATTCAAATTGTTCTCTGGAAATTGCATGACATATTGGCTTTGAATAGAAATGAAGGGTTTTTTTGTTTGTTTGTTTTTAAAAAAATATACTTATGTTGATATTTCTGATTTGGGTGTCTGTGTACAGTTAGTTGCCCAAAATTCAAATGTTGTCTTCTTTCCTTCCTTCCTTCCTTCCCTTCCTTCCTTCCTTCCTCCTTTCCTTCCTTCTTTCCTTCACTCCCTTCCTTCCTTCCCTTCCTTCCTTCTTTCCTTCCTTCTTTCCTTCCTTCCCTTCCTTCCTTCCTTCTTTCCTTCCTTCCTTCCCTTCCTTCCTTCCTTCCTTCCTCCCACCCTTCCTTCCTTCCTTCCTTCCTTCCTTCCCTTCCTTCCTTCTTTCCTTCCCTCCCTCCCTTCCTTCCTTCCTCCCTCCCTTCCTTCTTTCCTTCCTTCCTTCCTTCCTTCCTTCCTTCCCTTCATAAAAAATAAAGCCAGTCGTGATAGCACAGACTTGTATCCCAGCCCTTGAGAGGTAGAAGCAGGAGAATCAGAAGTACAGAGCCAGCCTCCACTATAGATGAAATTTGGGGCTAGCCTGGGCTGAATGAGACTCTACCTTCAAATTTTAAAAAAAGGAATGTTTACCTTACTTCCGGGCAAGGTCTAGGCTATTGAGATTCAATATGTCATCTCTACCAAGCATGCATGTGGTAAAGACAGTGACTTGAAGAAGAATTCATGCAATGAAATATTTCCCTGGAGTGCTGTTCACTCAGTAGGGTTACCGGTATTTCCTTCTTTTTAATTTTTATTTTATAACTTTGGAAGCATAGTCTCATGTGGTCCCAGGCTAGCCTCAATCAAAGGGAGGCATTATGATAACATTCTTTTTCTGACTTTAGACTTGGACTGCCAGGCCTCTATCTCTAGATAAGTCCTTTATTATAGCTAATACACTCTTAATCCATTATCTTAGTTGAGAAAAATAACCTGGGAGGTAAGTTTGAATCTTCAAAGACCAAAAATCCTCCAAAAAAAAAAAAACTAGCCATGAAGAGCCAGTGAGGTTCAGTGGACCTCTTTAAAGGGTTTCTTGCAAGCCACTTACCCATTTCCCTTAGGACAGAGGGGGTTGGGGAGAGGATACATGCTCAGAGGAGCTGGCGCTCTTAATGTTATGCAGCTGTTAATGCATATGCATATGCCATGCAAATGTCCCCAGCAGAAACACATTCTTTAGTTTAAACCTGCAACTGTTCAGCAATAAAAAAATAAAAAATAAAAAACTTTCCAATTCAAACTGCTGACTCTTTTTTTCCCCCTCTCTATCCTTATCAAAACACCCAGCATACATCTTACCAGGCCGAGCAAATCAAAAGGGAAAGCAGCTGCAGGTACCCATGGCTTGTTCCCTAGATAGCAGGTGTATGCTGCAATTCTACAGATCAATTGGTGAACTGAAGTTAGTAACTGAAATCCCCAGCAATTCCAAGTAAGGCTGTTTGGGCGATATTTGCGATCGCTTTCCAGAGGCCTTATCTTTGTAAAGGGACATTGTAGTTTACCAGTAGACAAGGTTTATCCATGCCTAAAGATGGGCTTCCATTACACCTTTATCTGAATATCCAAAGACCTGGCCTAGAAACACTGGGGTCTAGAATGGTCCTCTCTGGATTATCTTTTCTATGGTTTTTCTTAAAGAAAATAATAATACTAATAATAAATCCAGGTTAATGAAGGTGGAGGAAGGGAAGAGAGAAGGAGGGAGGAGGGGGCAGGCAGAAGGGAGAGAGAGAGAGAGAGAGAGAGAGAGAGAGAGAGAGAGAGAGAGAGAGAGAGAGAGAAGGAGAGAGAGAGAGAGAGAGATTTGGGGAGCGACCTTGTCTCACTAAATGTTCTAAGGCACCGACCTAGTTAGAGCACACAGCTGTGAATTGAGCGTGACATTGTCTTTCATCACACTGGTTCTGAGCGTGTACTGAAAAGTTCTGTGTTGGGGAATGAAAAATGTCAAACAAGAAACTTCCACTGTTACCTGGAGGAGACGTTAAAGAGTAGCTGGGGAGTGATTCACTCCGACATCTTTATGGCTGGGAGAAGGAATACAACTCTGACATTTTTTTATGGGCTTGTATGCGGAAGCTAAGCTTTGAGCAGAGCAAGGCAGTTGGGATTAGACACGGAAAGAGAAAATGAGTTCGTATCTGGGGATTAACCCGCATTTGTGCTCTACAGGGAAGCGGACTAGACACTCACTTGGAAGGCAGCTCTCCGGGGAAGCCATCAATCCTGAATGAGATTACTTAGGGTGAAATTGCATATCTCCTGGTGGCTTGTCTGAACTGCTCTGTGGGTTTCCCTCTCCCTCACATCGGGGTTAGGCTGGCCTTAGCCAGCTGAACCGACCGTCCGGGAGGAGGAGCCTAGCCTCTGGGAAAGGCCTAGCGAACTGGAGAGAGCCACTCTTTCTTTGCCCTTGCTGGGCGGGAGTCAACAGGAAGGGCACCCTCTAGTCTTTTGTTGTTCCTTTCCAATCTAGGACCCTGGAATTAGGGGTTTAGCCTCAGAGCGCCGAGGGCAAAGGCAAGGAGGTTCGAGAAACTGTGCCAGACCTTCAAAGGGGCAACAGATCCGGTCCTTCTCTCCTTCCAACTGGATTCTCGGTATTTTTTCATCTTCATGACCAGAAACTTAGTCCATTCAAAGAGCCCAGAGGCCAGAACCCAGGCCCAAATCAGGTTATATAGAAACCGGCTTTGTCCGGTCTCTGCCCCTACTCTTCATTCCCCTTGGTCAAGTCTCTGGAAAGGATGATGTAAGACGCCCGCCCAAGCGTCTGACTATCTGTTCTTTTCCTTCCTTGTGTTCCTAGAGGTGAGGCGAGAAAAACCCTTCGCAGAAAGAGAGCGAGCAGTTGCGATTTGCACCCGTCGTGCCCCTGGACGCAGGCAATTCCTCGCACGCATCTGGCGCCGCGGGCCCAGGCGCTTCCAAGCGCCTTGATATCCATAATTCGAGGGGGAGGCTGGGCCGCTGCTTCTTTGCCAGGTCAATGTGTTAATTAAAAGTTGGTCCGAGTTGGTCAGCAAACAGTCCCAGATGTGCATAACAGCATGCAATTAACACATAAAGAAAGTCTTTTTGAAGATACCAGAATTGAACACACGCACACATACACACACACACACCCCTTAAAGAAACTCCACCCTACTCCCACCCCAGAATCGGAGCTAGCTCTGGCAAATGCTGGAAAAGTCATTAAAAGACGCAATTAAATGTGGGCCGCTGTTCTTGAAGGAGTCGGGCTAGGAAAAAGAAAAATCTCTAAATCTATATATTTCAAAAGTAAATAGCAAATTGATTTTTTTTTCTTTTACAGGATGGGCAGGGAGACCGGCTTCGGTCGGTTCCCACCCCATGTATATTAAACAGCCAGCGAGTGGCGGCTGCGTTTCTCGGTGACCCAGCGAGCGCAGGGAGTCCCCGGCCACCGCTCCGGCCCACACGCTGACGCCGCCGCAGCCTCTGGAAATTGCAGAGGGGCCTCTTGCAGCCAGATTGCTTCCCAGACCCAGGGATAATTACTGCGCGCTCATTCGCCTAACATTCTTCATAGCTTCAAAGAGCGTAGGGAAGTGTGGATGGGGTGCTGGGTGGGGGTGGGGCGACAGTCATTTTAGATAAATGCATTTACATGAGAAGTAAACGCGTGTGTGGAGATACTGAATACTGTCACAGACCCCGTAGGAAGAGCCGACCGGCTGGCACTGGCCCGAGGTTGCACCTGCTGCCTGCTGGAACATTTCTGCCTCCTTCCGCCTTTGCTCGGGGATCTCAGGAGCCCCCTTGACTTTTGACTTTCTTTCCCGTTGCTTCACTGAATGTGACCGGTGGAAGGTGCCCGTCTCAGAACCCAAGATACTCTTGAATGAGTTCAAGAGTATTGACTCCATCTTCTCTCCTAGTTGTTATCTCTGTTCTCCTACCTTCTGCGACTCGCTCTTTTCCATCGCACCCCTACCCCCTTGATCTAATTAAGCCGGACCAGGACTTGGTTTCCATTTGGGCACATTAACACCATATACAGCCTCTTATTGTTTCTCATCCAAGACATCAGGGACAAGTGATCTTACCCACTACGCCCCCAGAACGGGCCTCCGGACAGCAATTCCAACCAATTAATTCTGAGTGCCTATAACCTAAAGAACATACCTCATGACACCCAGAAACCTGGGTATTAGGAGTACATGGGTAGTGATGGACAGTAAGCAAGACCGAAAGGGGTCAGAGATAGATCCCTCCTTGGGAAAGGATCGATCTGTTGGGCGTGAGTTTGAAGGCAGAAGGAGCCCTGATTTAAGCCTACACAGCCTCGTAGTTAACTAGCGTCAGACTCCCTCCGCCCCTGCCCCGTCTTTTTTTTTTTTCCTTTTGTAGGATGCAGAAGGTGAATAATGAAACCATTTTGCTAATAGTTTATGAGCCATGAGATTGGAAATGTATATGGGTAGACCGGAGCACCAGACTAAAATCATCTGAGACGCGCGAGGCTTGGCAGAGAGAAAAACCCTCCCAGTCCCCTCTTTCAAGCCTGGAGCGGAAAGGCTGGCGCTTCTCCCTCTCCGCTCCATCCGAGGGCAGCAGCTGGGCTCACCCTCCCTCTAGCCCTTCACCCTCCTCTTCTCCCTGAGGGGCTGGAGCGAGAAGGAGATGAATTGGGGTGATGGCAAGATAGCTCGACCGGGAGATAATCGTTATCAGCGGGATTTTTCTTCCAGTGATGGGATCTACAGAGATCTATCACGCTAGGCAGCTTTCCCCCGGGCATAAAACAATAGACGGGAACCAGGCATCGGGGGCAGCCAAGGGGACGCTGTCTGTCCGTCCATCAAGTTCATCACCCTAAGGCCTGTTTCCCTACAGTGAACACACTCAAAACCTTCCAGAAGACCCACCCTCTTCCTGCAAGTCTTCCCCGCCTTTCTCCTTGCACAGCCCCCTCAATTCCAAAGCCTGGGATATTAATGCAGGATGCAGGGGGCACACCTGCGGACGTGGTGGTGGTTGGGCTGGGGGTGGGGCAGAAAACGGTGTAAGGTGGTCCGGTGGTGTGGACTCACCAAGGGGTCGCACGGCCTAGATAGAGATAGCCTCACAGCAGGCTGAGAACCTTAGCCCACAGCAGCAAGCAGCCCCGGAAAAAACTGCCCCGTTGTTGGCAGGGCGTCCCAAAGAGCAAAGACAAGGCGAGCAGGGAGGAGGAGGGTGAGGGCAAGAGTGAGGGTGAGGGCGGGCTCCGCTGGAGGCTGCGGGCTCTAGGCCCAGCTCCCAACCTGTTCAGCGACCACAGCGGGAAGGACAGGACAGGTGCGTAGTATCGGGCGCGCAAGTCAGGCAGGGGGGTCCGACGTTTCCGGGCCGCTGTTCCAGTCTTGGGGCACCTTCAATATCTTTCTGAGCCCAGATAGGGGCCGGGGCCAAATGGCGCCCCGGGAAGGACTCCTGCCCCCCGCCCCGTAGCACCCCCCCCCCCACACACAGGAGGGTTGTTGAGGGCGCGGTTGTGTCAAAGCTCGAGTGGGAGGCCAGGAGCACAGGCTCGGCAGGGGCTGACGGAGAGGACGAGCACGCACCGGCCTGCGTGGGCACTGCGGGGCAGCAAGGGCTGCCGCCCCATACCCCTTAGCCCTTTGGCCTTTTCCGTTGGGTCCAAGCCAGGTTAGACTCTTGGGCAAATACGTTTAGGGATCATGAGGGGACAACTGGCAGGATGGGCTGCTGGGAAAGAGCAGCTGAGGACAGTGACATTCACCCACGGAGATCCTCAGCTCGCAACCCGCACCGGGAATATATGACCTTTTTTCCGTGGGTAGAGGGTGGGTGGGAAGGTGTTAGGGAAGGTTGGCTGTGGGGACGCGGGGACGAAAGGACCACTATCCTCACTCTCACAGCTACAGGTCCCTCGGACCTTGTGGGCGACTTGATGCAGGCCCCGCGTGGATAATACAACTTCCCATGCGAGCAGGGCAGACCCTCTCCTTCCCGACACAATTCCCACACCAACCTACGTTAATATTCCTTGTGACCCTGGGTCCCCTTCTGTGCATCATCTAGGAAAGCTTTACAGCCGCAACCTCGTGAGCTTAGGGACCTTGGAGTGTGTAGTGTTTCCTATCTCCAATGATTATATTTTTGAGGAAACAAGATGAAAATTAAAATCGAACTAACCCATTCACCTCTGCCCATTTCCCGGCCGGGCCAAAGGACCAGAGAAAGGTGAATGCGTGGAATGAGCTTCTAAGTCAATTAGACCAATAGCCCTATTCCTGATTGCTGGTGTGAACCCCGTGGGGAAAGGCGTCTGCTTCCGGGAGGGGCCAGTTTAGGGTGGAGAGGGCTAAGCGAGAAAGACCCGCTGCTAGGAAACCCTGCATCTGTATAGCAAGAGAAAAGGCACCCCCCCACACACACCCCCATCCCGGTGTATGTACGCCTTGGCTCTCCAGGGTCCGAGTTCAAGGAAACTAACAGAAAGAGGTCACTCTTACTAGAGGTCATTGTTGGGTCGGAGAAGGGCAACCCTGCCCCCCCACCCCCCAGGTTACTCTAGCAGCTTCTCAATTCACCCTGTTGCAATTCCTTCACAGTTGCGGGATTGCCCAAATTTCTGTCCCGGTACCTCAAGTGAACCCCGAGTCCTGGCAGTTTTCCTGTCTCCCTAAAGACTAAGGCTCGCCTAGTCCTCCGGGGAAACCCGCCCCGGGCCTTCTCTCTCTCTCTCTCTCTCAACACTAGGAGGATTTGCCCTTCCTGGCTCGTGAGTTGGCCGCGAGTGGGGTGAGGAGGGAGTGGGGGAGCGCATGAAGCAAAGCAACAAAACTGCTGGAAATCCTAGAGATTATTAAAATGCAACCCGTGCCAGAAGAGTGAAGAGGAATGTCGGGTCTTTCCCCCAAGGTGTGTGGGTGGGTGGGGGGGAGGGTCCTTCACACATTTACAACCGCTCTTCTCATTTGTTAGCTGACTCCATCTAAAAGTTTGCTATTTATAGTCTACACCGGGCAGCCCGAACCCTGCGCCCGCCGGATTCCTGGTGCGGAGTGCGAGAATGTCCCCGCGGCGCCTGGCGGCCGGTCTCGCTGACGTCCTGTGACTTGTTTGTGTTGGTTTTCCCCTTTTGCAGCCGGCGACCAGGCGGACATCCTCGGGGACCCCCAAAACCACCCACTCCCGAGAGCTCGGAGAGCGGCTCTGCACGCGGGACCTTGTGAGTTGGCGCTGAGCCTCCGGGTACGCGCGGGAGGCGCTGTCGCTTGCCGCGGCGACCTCGCCGGTCGCGTTGTCCCCAGCTTCTGTCCCCTCCGACCTCCAGCCGGGCGCTCTAGCTCGCTCTCTTCTTGCTGTCACACATACACCCTTTTCATTTCTGTGCACACACCCCATCCCGCACCCCAGTTCCCCGCTCTAGCCTGCTGTCAACTTGAAGCCCAGTTTGCTTCTAGACTCCGAGTGAAAAGAGCCGGGTGGCCTCTCGGCGGGAGGCGGGTGTGTGCGCGGTGCGTGTGGGAGACCGTGTGGGGCCGGGCGGGGAGTCTCCGACCCGAGGGCGCCCGGAGCCCGCCGAATGCGCCGTCCTGGGGGAGGGGACGAGGTGCGTCTAGCTGAGGACCTTGCCCTGAGTCGCTTTGGCCGCGGCGGTCTGGAGCCACCCGGCCGCCGTGTGATCACCAATTGGTCTGAATCACAGCCCCTCGAATCACCACTGAGCAGAAAAGAGAGGAGAGAAAGGAAAGCTGTGGTCCGGGACTGGTCAGACAGAGTCAGGGTAAGGTCCCTCGCTCCAGCCAGGCCCACTGGACTCTGCCATTCATTTTTCCAACTAATGGATGCAGGTAGAGCTTGCTTAAGGCGGGGCAGACGGTGGCTAAGGAGAGACCTTGACCTTGTCCTTTCTTCCCCTAAGCGTCAGAGCCTCAGACTCGGTTTCTATGGTGTTAGAAATCAGGAATCTGGGGGTAGAGAGTTATGAAAGCTCTCCCGACCCCTGGGCGAGAGGAACTCTCAGGCAAGCATGGACGACGGAGACGGGCGGACTCTGGGTGGTTGGTTGTGCGCTCTCAGCCTCGGACAGACAGACACTCTTTCCCGCAGGCGCGCTGTGGCCCGCTTGTGGCTCCTTCCTGGTGTGTCAATGTGTCCTTTGCTATCTTGGCAGAGTCACGGTCTAGATGGAGAGCGACGCAGGGAAGGTTGTGACTGCAGAATACTGGTCTCTTTTCAGTGGGGCGGAAAACGAGAGCGCAGGGAGTTAGGAGCCAGGAAATGCACATTCTGGGATCCTTGTCCCTGCCGCATGTCCTTGCCTAGTCCCTCCCACCCCCCCTCCCGTGGCAAGCGCCTCTCCCTGATATAGTGGATCTCACTTTTAGGATCCTTCCTGGAATCTTTTCCCGCTCAAAACTGCCAAGGCTGCTTTGGCGACAGACTGGGGAAGGGCGAAGGCTGTGCTCAGACTTGCAGTGGTGCCCTATGAGTGGGCCTTCTCTCCACATCAGAATTTCCCCCACTGTCCACAGGACAAAAAACGATGGCATGCTGGGTGTTGCCAACCTTCTGCCCACCTCCCTCCAGTCTTCACACTGCAGGACCTGTCTGGTTCAGGCTGGATAGTGGGTGCCCACACCTAGTTCTGATCTGCCCAGATTTTCACCCCAGCGTCTTGAGAGACAGCTGGCAGTTCCTCTGCCAAAAGCAAAAGCCAGTTTCTGCCACTATCCCCAGGAAGCTCCTGTAACTATGGTTAGGAAACTGGTGGCATTAACATTTACTGTCCAAATCTGGGAGTAGCCGTCCTATATCTTAATCTCTCTTCCACCTCCCTCTCTCCTATCCCTCCCAAGATGCCTCATCTGGATTGTAAGAGTTGCTTGCCCTGTGCCTAAAGGGAGGGAGAGAGGGAGAGAGGGAGAGAAGGAAGGAGGGACAGAGAGAGGTAGGAAGGAATAAAAGAAGGGAAGGACAAAGAAGGGTCAGGCACAATGAAGGTAGTCAACCCTCTGTAAAACAGAATGGCCCCTTGCTGGTTGCTTTCCCCAGGACATGAGCCTTCCCTATTTGTCCCTTGCTTAGAAGACACTAGTTAGAGATGGAGAAAGCCAAGCGCCCCTCCCAGCAACCCAGGTTATTCTGCTTGGGTGTAGACTTTCCCTCTTAAGCTTGAGTACAGCCCAGGAGGCTCCTGGACTTCCCCAAAGCATTTGGTTTGTATCAGCTTGGTGATCTGCAAGCTCCTCCAGGTATTTGGATGTGACCTTAGGACTAGGAAACTTTGCTTTGCCATAACTTCATGCCACTGTGCAGTTGCTGGAATCCCTGGCTTCTCTGTTCCCTGGTGCAGGTGCAAGTCTGTCCTCTGTACTTGTCTTGAATGGCTTGCAACCCCCTGGGCCTTTCCCCATGAGTCTTTAGTGAAGCCGGTCTCCTTCAGAGTGTGAAATATTTGTGGCATCTCCACTAAGCAGATAAGACCAGAGGAGGACCAGGCAGAGCAAGAGAGGCAGGGCACGGGGAGACCTGTTTGCTTCCAACTCATTGATGAATGGGGAAGAACTGTTCTTCTCCAAATTGGCCCATTTCAAGGAACTCTGGACAGCAGCAGAAAGGAGTGTCCTTTTATGAACTAGTCACTTTGGCAACTTACCAGTTAGCCCCTAACAGATGTAACTGGAGGAGGCTCGAAGACTTCCAGGCTTCTCTTACTTGGCCTTCTGTTATAGTTACAAATAGTTGCTACTTTTATATTCTTTCTTTTCCTCTTTTTTTTTTCTTTTGGTGGCTACTGAATGCCCTGGAGTGATCAACCTGAACTCTCCCAGACCAAGAGAATTTCATATCCCTAAAATCTCTTGCTGGAGGACTTCAGTTCCTCCCTTATTCAGATCCACCTCCAAGGCTTTGGCTACAAACTGCAATTTGGTTGTGGGGTGGGAGTGTCTGAACTACCCAGGGACTAAGATGACTTCAGAGTCAACCACATTACCCTTCTCACTCCCCCAGATAAATGTTGCTTGGATAGAATCACAAGACAATCCTTTTAGCTTCCTGCTTTTCCACTCTGGCCCTGCCCCCAACACAACAGGGCCTTTCCTGGGTGAGGAAGCTGTGCCCCCAGCAGTGGGATATTCCCGGCCTGGGTGCTGATTGCTTCGCCAGTATCTATTTGCTGAAGGTGATAGTGGACTTTCCTTACTGGGTTTCAGTTGGTCATTACCTTTACATATTTCCAGGCAAAGAGCTGAGACCTGAGATGCAGGTGGCAGGAGAGAAGGGACAGAGGAAGGAGCCGTCCTGGGCAAAGAACTCATGTGTCTCTGCCATGTCTCCTCACTGTTCTATGTGCCACTTCATCATGCACCTTAAGTGGGGGAAACAGACCTCATAGATTCTGTGGCTACCTCAGCTACACCTTAAGGGTGAAGTCTGTGTTCTGGCCAACGACTTTCACAATCTGACTGCCAGAACCATTTACAGCCTACATCGTTTCTGTGCCCACTTCTGTCTCACGATTTTGACACAAAGTAGAGATGTTTCTTTTCAAGCTCTTGTTCCCCTTCAAGAATTGGTTGAAATAACAGGTTGGTTTCAATTTCTGTTTCTCAAATTTCCTTACAATAATAATAGTGCAGGAACCAGGTTGTGTTTAGCTTCTGTGGGGCAGGGTGATTCACCTCATAGTTTCCCAGGTTGTTCTGGCTAAAACTGCTTTTGTTCTCACCTGAGTTAGACAGACAGTACTTGAGATGAAAGAAAAGGATTTTAAAAAAAATACTAGAATTTTCAATACTGTCTCCCTCTCCTCCTTCCCCCTCCTCCTCTTCCCCTTTCTCCTCCTTATGCAGGTTTGGAATAAATCTGGTCATGTTAACATTTAAAGACATATCATAAAAGATCAACATGACTTTTATGTAATAAATTATTTGAGATCTTTTTCAAGTCATAGGTCAGATTGCTAAGGCAACTCCAGAAAAATGTCTGTTTCACGGGAATTGGCCAATATGCCCATTTCAGACACTTACAGCTTACTTTACTTTATGTCTTTATTCTCTTATCCAATTAGTTTGTGATCAATTTTTTGAATAAATATTCAACTCAATTAAATAAGCTCCTCCCCCATTTTTAAATGTATCCAATTTTTCCACCCATGTAACCTTCTTGATAGAAGTTTGCAGCTCAGAAAAATAAAATACAGAAGGTGTAGTGTGTTTCATAAACCTGGTTTCTAAAATTGTATTTTATTATTTTTTTAATTTTTATTTTGAAATGTTGGAGATTAAACCCAAGACCTCCCACATTCTAGGAAAGCACTCAGCCACCAAGCTATATCTCAACACTGAAAGCTATATTTTATTGCTAATGTTGTAATAGTAACTAAAACACAAACCAAAGAAATATTTTTCTTGTGGGAGAAAAGTATATGTCATCTTTTTTTCGAGGAAGGATTGCTGAATAATCAGTTTGTTTCCCATACTCTTTATTTTCCTATATCAGACAGATCCGTCTACCAGACTGATGCCAATTAAAGACAGGTTCAAATTACTGATCTCAGAAATCCTATCCCTCTTCCTTTCTTTCCAGTAGAATTAATATGCAAACATTTTTAATTACTCATTTCAGCGTAATTAGCAAGGGAAGAGGTTCCTTAATCGATGGTGGCCAAATTGGGTAAACTGTTTACAGAGGACTTTTGAAAATGGGGATGTAACAGGACGGATTCATGCTTCTTCAGGCAGACTGATAAACTCAAAAACCCCTAAGGGGATAAAGACAGTGGTCACAGGAGAAAGATCTTCAGTGTGCAGCGCTTGGGGTGTTCAGAGTAGGAGGCATGTCGAGGACATGGGACTCACTTGTTGGAGTCCCCAGCACTGGAAAATAAACAGATGTTGAGGTGATATATTTTATAGGTAGATGAAGCCTTTGCCTTTTCTGACTGGAGCCTTAAAATTGTTCTGTTTTTATTTTTAAAATGCAGTAAAGTTCAATAGCAAAAACCTTATTATTTAAGTGTGTGTGCTGTCTGTGTACATATTTGTATGAGTGTGTGTGTGTGTGTGTGTGTGTGTGTGTACGTGTGTGTGCAGATGCATGTTTATAGATGTGGAGTCCAGAGGTAGATGCTGGATATCCTCTTAGATCTCTCTGTCTGTCTGTATTATGTATGTATTGTGTATGTAGCACACAATCACATATGTGAGAATATATATGGAGGCCAGAGCACAACTTTAAGCAGTGAGTTTCCCCTTCCACCTCTGAGGCAGGGTCTCTTTTGCTGTTTGTCCAGCAGTGCTGCTAGTGACCCACTCACCAACTGCTGAGCTTCCTGGTCTTTCCCGTCTCCACTTCCACTCTTTCTGTAGGGATTATGGGATTACAGATATCCACACATCCAGCTTCTCCCATAGGGACCATTTCTGTGTGTCCTGGGGATCGAAGCCAGGCATCAGGCTTTCGTAGCTGTGGCTTTTTCTGTTGAACCACCTCCCTGGACCCCATTTTTGAGCCAGGGTCTCTCAGCGATCTGGAGTTTATCAATTCACCTACACTCAATTGCCAACAAGCTGTGGTGAGTTGTCTTCACTCCCTTTCCCCACCTCTGGGATTACAAACAGCAAGGAGCCTGCTGTTCTTTCCTTGTAGCTGGGAATCCAAGCTCAGATCTTCACACTTGCATAGTTGGGACTTTGCCAACTGAGCTGTCTCCCCATCTCCCAGTTTTGATGAATGCCAGTTTCAGTAGTTACTTCTGATAATGGGTACATTCTGCATCAAAGGACTCAATTCAGACGTAGCTGAAAAGAACCAGAACCCAAAAATCAGGACTTCTAAGAAAGAGGACTCTTCTGTATCATCCCTACTTTATCAAATATTGACTAGGACAGAACAGGAGAAACCTACCTCTGCTGTTCAGGAAAGGAGAGGGAAGTGGGTGTGACTCCACTGACCTCTTTACTGGAAGACATTCTGATTTGTCCAGATAAGAGATCCTCTGTGAATGAGACCTTTTATCTCCAGGTGATGGCCGTTGTTATTTTAAAATTATTACTATCAAATTCATCTACCAAGAAATTTCAAATTGTCTCTTCTGTTTAAATAACATTAAGAATCTGCCTTAAGCCATTAAGAACCAGGAAAATGCAGTTGACAGACTGTTCCTAAGTTAGCCGTTTCTAGGCCAAGGGCCTGGGTAGTCAGATAATCTGCTGGTAAATTTCCTGGGAGAAAGGTCTTGTAGTCAGAAGGGAAAGTAAATTATTACAAGGCATTGTTAAAAAGTTAGCTGGCGCAGTGGTCCGTGCCTGTAATACTAGCATCCTAGAAGCTGGGGCAGGGGGATGGCTATGTGTTCAAGGCCAGCCTAGGCTGTATCTCAACACATCATTACAAAGTTAGTAAAAGAGAATGCATAGAAATGGATCCTGTAATATGTAAAGCCATCTCTTAACTCAAATTGGTTACACGGGACAATTCAGTTATTGATTGAAGTAATACATACATTGGTTTGAATCAAATTTTTATTTCACTTAGTTATTGAGTTATGGAATAACAAGACCTGTTGAAAATGCAGATTTAATACTTCTAATTTTTCCAGTTGACTCTGTAGACTGTGTTTCTGGGTGTGTTATTTTATGGAGGGTGCTATTGGATAAAACACTGGACTCTTTATAAATGCCATGTATAGCTATTACCAGGCAACAGTCCTGAGGAACTCCAGGATCACACATCCCTTCTCCATGGAGTTTCTCCTCCATCTCAGAGTTATAATGCGGACAAAAGTGAAGGAATACATATGAGACGTCAGTTTAAGTGCGTTGTGTATTTTCTTGTTCATATGGGTATTATCCTAGAACTTAACATTATTCTACAAAACAAGCTGAAGATGGTGAGACATGCTTGTAACACGAGGCTGAGGCAGGAAGATCACGAGTTCAAGGCTTTTCTGGGCTATATAGAAATACCAATACTACTGTAATCCCAATGACATGTAAGAAACACAGCTGGGGGTTGTAATACATAGTATGTAGTGTGTAGCGTGTAGTATGTAGTTCAGTAGTAGAATGCTTATGTAGCATGTATAATGACTAGGTTCCATCTCCAGCAAAACACACACACACACACACACACACACACACACACACACACATGCACATACACACATACACACACACAGGTACATGAACACACAATTTCTCAAACAATACGTAAACTATACATTCTCATTTCTCTGCATTTTTAAGGTTGTACAAACATAGACACATTCTCATAGCTAATAAGAAGCAAAGCTGGCATTTTTGCTTACTTGTTTTGTGCGATAAAGTCTCATGTAGCCCGAGTTGGCTTTCAGCTTGCTATATAGGCAAGTCTGGCTTTGAACTCCTAATCTTTCTCCTTCTGCCTTTTGATTACTGGAATGGTAGGCCATTGCCACCACCACAGGCAAGGAGTAGATATAGAAACACAGACTGTGATTCTAGAATCCTTGTTCTGGCTTATCTGTTATAGTATAATGACTGATTAAAATGAAATACCTCCAAGTGTCTAATGAAAACCTAAACCTACATATTAATTGTTTCAACATGTATCAGTTGGCTACCTATTACCTTATCAGACTTCTCTTGAAGCATGGAATATTCTAGCCACACTGGGCTGCTTTCCTCCACCCTGTTACAGCTATAATCACATGAAGTGCATTATTTCTGTCACCTGTTCACAGCCACCCAGCTTCGCTTGATTGCTCCCCCTTCTACATACCTGAGCCCTAGATTCAGTCATTATGTTACAACTAATATAGGCTGAAGGCAGGGAGCAAAACCATGATAACCAAAGCATAGAGAAAAGCCAATGGTAACCAGGAAGAGGACCTTCTGGCACAGGCTGATCTACAAAGACCTTACTTGTTAGCAGTGATCTGACCACAGAGCAATGACTCCTGGAGTTGGTTGGTGAGTTGCTGTTTCTTCTGGTTTGGACCTGTTATTTCCAGTTTGAGGAGGAGCAGTGATGATGATCAGATCTTCACAGGATCAGTTCCCAGAGGGGGGAGGGTTGAGGCTCATGAGCAGCGCCCCCAACCCCACGTCTTAATATTATGTAGGCAAAGGAAGGCTGGGGTGGGTGGGGTGCCTCCATGACAGTGTAGCTGTGTCTTCAGTGGTACAGGTGTCTCTTTTTGTGATTTATAGATGCTGAGGTGGACCTCTTCAGTGCGGAGGTTGACTTGGGTGGGATCAATCTTTACTTCTTACTCTCCCTCCCTCCCTCTGTCCCTCCCTTCTTCCCTTCTTCCCTCCTTTCCTTCCTTCCTTCCTTCCTTCCTTCCTTCCTTCCTTCCTTCCTTTCTCTCTCTCTCTTTCTTTCCTTTCCCTTTCTCTATTTCTCCTTTCCTTCTCTTCCCTTCTCTCTCTCTCTCTCTCTCTCTCTCTCTCTCTCTCTCTCTCTCTCTCTCTCTCTTTCTTTCTTTCTGGTTTTGTTTTTTCAAGACAGGGTTCCTCTGCATAGCCCTGACTCTTCTGGAACTCTGATTGTAGACCAGTCTGGCCTTGAACTCGGAGATCTGCCTGCTTCTGTCTCCTGAGTTCTGGGAGTAAAGATGTGAGCCACCCTGCCTAGTGAAATCCTTTCTTTAGTCTGTTGATGACCTCTTTATCTAGAGCGAAGAGAAATACACACTTCTTTCCAGGGCAAATCATGTGATCCTCTTTGAAACATGCAGCCAGCACTTAAAACAAAGTTTAAAGGTCAGAAAGGAATGCTTGGTTTGTAGAGTGACTTCATAGCATGGCTTTGATCCTTAGTGCTGAATAAGCAAGGCATGATGTCACATACTAGTTCCTGGGGTGCTGGAGGTAGGAGGATCAGGAGTTTGTGCTCATCTTCAGTTACACAGTGAGTTCAAGACCACCTGCAGTACATGAGGCTGTTTAAAGGACTCATCAGCTATACTGTAGGATAGATAGTTTACCAGGATGGGCAACATGGTTGCACATGGGTACAGTTGGGCCAGTCCTGCTTTCTCTCTCTTTCAATATCAGAAACCTGGTTTGAGCTGCCATGATTTTGTGTCCTTAGAATACAACAGGATGGACATGCAGCTGCAGGCTTGCTGGGCTGTTGAGCAGTATGTGTCTCCTGTGTGCTGGCTCCCAAGGCAGAACTTCATGTCTGCTTTCCTTTTACGGTGCTGTGGGGTAGGTGGCGTTAGAAATGGTGACATGAATCCGTAGAGGGAAGAAGCAAGGCTCAGGAGTTATTTTCCTATGATGGTCTAATTTGTGAGGGGACAACCCTGCACCTGAAACCCATCCCTCCAATACCAAGTCCCTGACTCTGACAGCATGAAGACAACCCGTGGTTTCCAGACAGAAGATGTTAACATGTGTTTTACTCCCAAAAGATTTCTTGGGAAATGCATTTCTAAAGTCATGGCTTGCATAGATTTTATTACAGGATACTTCAGAGCCTCATGTAGACTCCTGCGTCCCATGACTGTCGAGGGGATTTGAGGCGTGCTGTTTTCCACACTCTCCAGTTTCCTTTATATAGAAAGTCAGCAACGTGCAGAACACATCAGTGAATTCGGGGCCCTCTGAAGGACGTAGGACGCTAGTCTAGACACAGAGAGTATCAACCATAAACATGGAACCCACTGTACCTCCCTCCTTCCCCACATCGGCAGTGTCCTCTTATCCTAGTGGACATATGTCTTAGCTGTGAGCACTGGGGGCAGGCTATCATCAGAGGCTGTTGTCCAGGAGTCTGTGTCAGCTTGGGGTCATCTTTGGAGGTCCTGGGTTAGCTGTATGTTTGGGCATGGAGTGGATATTAAAGGTGTCTCTGTTCTCTCCAGAAGATGTTTGAGGCAGAAGAGTAGCTACTGCCTGTCTTCCAATGAGTCTGAGACTCTCCAGGAGCAATCAGTGTGGGGATGGTTGTACCACAGGAAACTCGTGCCTGTCCACCCAAACCAGTGGCTACAATTCTTTAGAGGGACTCTCACCAGTGGCTAGGGACATAGGATGAAGTTATTATCAAGGCTGACTCTCTGCCTATGCCATGTCTATCTTTGTCAAGATATCTGTGGGGATAAGAAAAATATAGGCATTTTGGCTGAGTTACCTTAATCCCGATATGTAGCTTTTCCCCTTCCCTCCCTCCTTCTCTCCCCACTTCCACACTCCCCTCTGCTCCCCTCCCTCACCTCCCCACCCCCTTCTCTTCTTTCCTCCCATTTCTCTTTCTCCTGCTCCACCACCACCACCATCATCATCACCACCACTACCTCTTCTTCCTTCTCTTCCTCCTCCTCCTCCTCCTCATTCTCCTCCTCCTTCTCCTCTTCCTCCTCCTCCCCCACCTCTCTTTTACCATCAGGAAGTATCTGGATCTAAACAGAAGGGCTTGGCAAGTGCTCAGATAAACCGGGAGCAGTGTCCCCACCTGATGGATAGGTTTAAATAGTTTAAGCTGCTGACATTTATCAAATTACACTGAAACCTTCCACATCACCATCTCGCTACACACACACACACATGCAGACTTCTTAAGGAAGCTTTTTCATATTTGCTTTTCTTAGTAATCATCACATTCAGAGATGTGTCGTTTTTTGTTTTTTTTTTTTTATTTCTTGTTCTTTTTTTGTTAAGTGAGTACTGTCCACATAAGCAGGCCTTAACCACCCTTGCTTTCTTGTGCTTATGTAAAATGAAATAAAGGCATGTTGAACTATCCTGATTCCTCAGGTAGCCATTACCTGAACATTATATTCTCGAGACAAATTATATTCTCAGTGTTTCCAGAGTTGTTGGAGTAAATGTTTAGCTCTTTACTGAGAGGGTTCTTCAAGGCTCACATGTGTGCTGGCTTCCTCTGTTCACATGTGTACTGGCCTCCTCTGTTCACACTCTTATGGAGTTTACTCTTCTCATCGCTCTCAGTGAAGAAGACTAGAGGTTGGTGGCTGCCTGCGGGAAAACTGTACCTGAGTCTTCCTCAGAAGGAGTGGGTCCCAGACAGATATCTGCTAAGCTCCAAGCAGAAGAGTTATCAGCACTGTGATAGGCCTCAAGGAGCTTCCTCTGGCCATGAAGACTAGCGAGGGCTCTCTCCAGGAGAAGGCTTTGAGACCATAGGTAGAATTGGTGAACTTTTGACAAGGGAAGGAATGGGCCTAGGGTTTTATTATAAGAAGTCATGAATGTGACTAGAGACAGGAGTGGGAACACAGTAGAAGTAAGTTTAGGATGAAGGGGGAGAGAGCCAATCAGGGAGAAGATGAGGACTTACAGTGTTACTCAGGGTTCCTTAGGTACCACAGATTGTAAGGTCCATGGCCTAGCTGTCCTCAACGTTTAGTCTCATGGCAATCAAAGCAGAATGTTAATGATTGTTGCACCATATCCACTGTGTAGCTTTCCTGCTGGAACATTATTGCTAAGAAGTACAATGTTTCCCAGAGTGGAGGTCCAGCAATTATTGGTGATGAACAGTGGGTATCTGTTCCACTGAAGCAATTAGGAACCCAGTATACCTTTCTATCATGGGGAATAGATGGGGATGGGTATAAACAAAGGGACTTTGACATCTCAGTGGAAGGAGAACCATGAAAGGAAGGAGGGTTTACCTGCTGAGAAGCAAATCTGCTTTGGATTAAGCTCTGAGATGTGTGAATTGTCTTTCAGAGCATCCTGAAAGGCCTTGATTAAGATGGCCATTATTACAGCCCGCTTCCCAGTGGTTCCCATGCAATTCATGTCCGCATAACTAGTAAGAGAGAGGACCAGAAATAGCTTGCCTTTCAGGCATGAGGGCCTGAGTTCTAATCTCTGAAACCACACAGAGCTGGGTTTGGTAGGATGCATCTATAATGCCAACATTTCTAAGGCTAGATGGTGAGAGAATAATGGTCACTGATTTTAAAAACAAACACACACGCGCACACACACAAAAACAGCTTTATTTTCTCATTTTCACTTCTTTTGATTTGGCTTGAGCATCATCTCTGACATAGACTTGTAGCACAGTCTCCCAACCGGTCACCCTGTCTCTCCACCAACCTGTCAAGGGCATTTTTCATACAATCAGGAGAGTGATGTTTCTAAAATGTAAATCTGGACACTATTTCACTCCTGTTTTACAACCCTCCAAGGATGGGTGGTGGCACACATCCAAATCGCTTCACAGAGCACAGGAGGCCTTCCAAGGCTCCAACCTCAAGTCTCTCCAACCTTGTGTCTGATACAACATCACAGTTCCTCACCCCAGCTCCAGACACACTGAGCAGTGACAGACTGCCTCATTTCTGTCTACTTGTTTCTGTGTTCCTTCTGCTTGATAAATGATAGTGTGGCCTTCAAGACATAGAGGGGGTGACCCTTTACACAGCCAACATGGTGATGCTGAGCCATCCCTCTTCCCGGGATGGCACATTGCTCATTTCCTGTGTCATTTGTCCCCAGGGATTCAGTTTCGGACTTATCCCTTGGGATGTCAGCTAAGCATTAGTTGTGAGCAGAAATAGTTCTAGTTTCTACCCTGTCAGTTCCTTACACTCTTACAACAGAACCGGCTACTAATCAAATATTCTCACAGGTACAGGCGAAATTATCACCCAGATACACTATGAGGAAGTGAAAAGGGGACAACTTAGAAGAATTGAACTGATATGGAAAGACAAGGGAAACTTGGACTAACAAAATGTGCTTATGTTGAGATATGGAAGTTGACCTGAGGGAAATGGGATTCACATAGAGGGGATGGAGAAACCCCATGGGGTTTTGAGTCAGTAATGGTGAGCATGCCTATAATCACAGTCCTCAGGACACTAAAAGGAAGGTTGTGAACTTAAGGCCAGCCTGGGCTGATTTCTTATCCACATTAATTTTTTCAATTGTCTGTTCATCTTTGTGAGTGTCTATGTGTCTGTGTGTATGAGTGTCTGTGTGTCTATGTCAGCCTGAGTGTCTGTGTGGGTATGTCCCATGAGTGTGTGTGTCTGTGTGATTGTGTGAATGTTTGCCGTGTGTGTGTGTGTGTGTGTGTGTGTGTGTGTGTGTCTGTCTGTCTGTCTGTGTATGTCCAGTGTCTGTGCATCTGTCTGAATGAGTATGTCCCTTTGTGTGTGTGTGTGTGTGTGTGTGTGTGTGTGTGAATGTCCAAGGAGGTCAGAGATATCTGATCTGAGGCTGAAATCTCAGTAGCTGTGAGCTGTCTGATGTGAGTTCTGGAAGTAGAAGGTAGATACTCTGGAAGAGTAATATACACTGAGCTGTGTCTCCAACCCGTAGCCTGGGCACAGAGTTAGGCCTTGCTTCACACAACAAACCACCCTTAGATAAAGGGGGTCATAGAGACTCAATAAAAACAAAGTGTAGTGAATTGTGTGAGGGAAGCGCAAGAGTAGGTGGGAGCAGTAGGGCTGACAGTGAAGAATACTGAACCATTGACTTTACAAGGGTTTCTTTTTTACCCACCAGGAATTAGAAGCCATATTAAAAGAGAGAAAGTACTAGAGATTTGGCCCAAGAGTAGATCAGTTACTAGCAAAGCTCTGAGTCCCCAGCCTTGGGATCAGCGGAGGTAAGAGCTAGAAGACAGGAATGTTTATCCCAGACCTGGAGAGATGTGTTGGTTGCTCTTATTGCATCTATATTGGGCAGCTCACAAATGCCAGTACTTCCCTATGGAGAGGAAGCTGAGAATCCCCTTCTGGCCTCCATGGACACTGTACTCTCTGCATGTACTGAAATACAGACAGACATATGTAATTCAACATGGAAAAAAAATCTTAAAGAATTCATTCTATCTGCTGTGTGGATAATGAGTTCAGAATTACTTCAATGGGTGATGGAAGATTTGTTTGAGAAGATGTGCTGGGATGTTGAATGAGGGTTGGGATGGACTGGTTACAGTGAATCCTTTAGAAGAGGTCCTTCCATACTTGGATGGATATGAAGCCTGGCCATGGGGCTGACATATAGTTGGAGAAACTCAGTGTACAGTTTGCTTAAATGTGAGGTGCCGGTTAATGCATTTTGAGGCTATGGGAAAAACAAAGTTAGATAGAAAACTTGAAATAAGAAAAGTCTGCCTGAGTTCAGCCTGGAGATTCTAGACTACCCTTGGTTAGGATCTTTCTTTTGTGCTCATGATGAGATAACACAAGAGAGAGCATCTGACAAGGAAGCAGCTTACCTCACGGTGGCCAGAGAGCTGAGAATGTGAGAGGAAGTGAGAGACAGAGGAATGGATTGGTGTCCCAAGTTTCCTTTCAAAGATCTACCCATTGACCTAACTTCCTTCTGTAAGACTGAAGCTTTGGAAGTCATCACTGGCTCCCGAGAATGTCACTGGCTAACAACCACACCTTTAATACTTGGGCTTTTGCTGGGACATTTAAGATAAAAGTTTGGCAGCTACCTTGGGAAGAACCAGGAGGGTTCATCCTGCTGTGTTCCACATGCATATCTATCCCTTGTATTTGTCATGTTATAATTGTATCTATGCAAATCCCATAGTGAGAGTAGCTCAAAGCATCAAGACAACATTTATTATTGTTACTCTTTCTCATCTTTGTGTTCCTTATATCTATCTCTGACCATGTGTAATATTTGCCAAGTAAATGCCCTTGCACAAATACTCCAACTGACCCTGAAGGCCTGCACATTTTCTCCCACACCAATAATACAGAGGAAGGAACAAAACTGGAAAGACAGGTTGGAGCTAACTGGTAGAGTGCTTTAAATCTCTGGCTAAGCAGTTACATTAAGGCATGAATGTAATTAAACTTCAAGTTTACATTTACTTTCCAATCCAACCTTTGTTTCAAATAGTGCCTCTGTTATTTTAAAAACATTACAGTGTTTACTCAAGGGACATTCACTCCTAAGTAAATCAAAGCCAGCAGCCAAGCCAAGGGAAGACTACACAGGCGATGCTGTAAGAATCAGTCGAGCTTTTATGACGAGGACCAAAGGATTAAGAAGAAATCCACAGGAAAAAGGCTGGTAATACCAAAGAAAAGTTATGGTGGCTACTTTTTTTCACTTGCTGTCTTTTGGGTTTGTGTTAGAGGTTAGGATTTGCTCATTAGGGCAAATCTAGAAAAAGCTGAACGTTTCCAGTCTGTTGCTGGATTGTTTTTGGAGTACAACTCTGAAGAGATTAATGTTGAAGGGCTACCCCTGTTTACTGGGGTCATGGTCATAGCAAAAATAGTTTCTGTCACTTTAATTTCATCTGAGCCATACAAACAACCTCTATGAGACCCTTCACACTGAGACAAAGCTGAGTCTATAAATGTCCCAAGAAGTGTTTGGGATTAACATTGACTTATGCAAGATTTGTCTGAAGCCAGTCTGCAGTCATGAATGAAGCTGTTTGAGTTTTGTTAGCCAGGACCAAGATGAGAAGTTCTTCAATCATTCCTGAAATCAGATACACTGGCCTTTGTTGCCTCATTAGAAATCTGTATTGTAAGGTCTCATATTTATCATCCACATGGGGTAGGAGGATAACTGAAGCCAAAGAATGTATCCCCCACCTCCATGAGTAAACAGTCTTTGTACATATAAGTCATTCCTTTGTGTGACTATAAAAGCCCTATCATGTGAGTCAGGCAGACAGTGGTTGACACTCAAACAAACCACAGCTCCTCCTTGCCACTCTATTAGAAAGATTTACATCTGTTTATTTATCTATTGTGTGTGTGCACATACATGTACATGCATGCCACATGCAAAGTTCATAAAACAACTTGTGGGTACTGGTTTTCTACATCCACCTTTGACGATGTGAGTCCCAGGGATCAAACTCGAGTTGTGAGATTTGGTGTCAGGAAGCTTTAGACATGGTGCCATCTTACCAGAACCCTTCTTGTCAGTCGTAATGATGAGAATTAGAGTTGAGCATCAAACAAGTCCAATCACATTGATTCCAACGCCTGGCTGTGGCATGTCTGTTGGATACAGCTGTAAGCTGAAGTTACATCTATAATGTGAGAAGCATATCTCTGACAGGTTTCCAGTAAATCCAGTCACAAACAGAGGTAAACTTTTGGTAGGTCTCAGAGCCCCTAATGATTGTATTAAGAAGGTTAGTGTGGTGGTTAGGGTCTCAGGATCTTAAACATGACTTAGATTCATATCTCCCATTAGCCACTCCCTAGTACCACAATCTTGGTTTATCTGTGTAGCTCCTTAATTCTCAGTTTGTCCCATGCATGGTGGGGTTAGTAGTATACTTACTGCCCAGAGTTCCTAGGCGAATTAAAGGTTACTATCAGCAAAACAGTTAGGACAGTGTCTGCTACACACACAGTAAGTAATTTCTAGCTGCTATTATTAGATTAGGAGTATGCTCAAGAGATGAGCTTTAGAAAGACAAAGATTAATGAGGGCAAAGGTCAGTGGAACTTCTGGTGAGATATAAAAAAAAATTGAACTTTTTGGTCAACCATTAAATACACATCATCTGCTTGACCTTTTAAAAACAGAATTATTACAGAGATTACTTTCTATAAATACTCTCCAAAAAGTATTAAGACTATCACAAAGACATCCAGAGGAGCTGAGACAGAAGGGCTACTTAGTGAAGATTAGAAACCTTAGGATGCTTCAGTTTGGTGAAGAGAAAACTCTCAAAAGTCTTAGAAATGGCTTTAGTAATGTATGTAATAACACAAAGTGTTGACTTAGCAATTACTGCTAGGTCCATGGAATTTTGTTTCTCCTTACTCATTTGGTTGCGTTTTTTTTTAAAACTATGTAACTGCATTTGGTCCTCCCTGAACTCCATGGGGTCCAGTCCTCTTTAATTCATGTGAGTCTAAGCAGAGGCTCCACGCAGGCCTGTGGCCCTTTGAAGGCTCAGGTGATGTGAAGCTCAGCGGTGCATCCCTTTCCAGCCTTGACTGTCTGCTCTGTTGTGTTTCCCTCCATTTTTTTTTTTTTTTTTTTTTTTTTTTTTTTTTTTTTTAATTTAATTTTATTTTATTTTTTTAATTTACATTCCAAATCACTTCCCCTTTCCCGTTTCCTCCCTCCCCGAAAGTCCCATAAGCCCCCTTCCCTCCCTCTTTTCTCCGTTCAACCCCCTCTCATTACTCTGTCCTGGCGTTCCCCTACATCCAGTCTTTCCAGGACCAGGGGTCTCTCCTTCCATCTTTTTAGAAATCTATTGATATGCTGATTGTGTCTAGGGTATTCTGAGATTCTGGGTCAATATCCCCTTATCAGTGACTTCATACCATGTGTGATCTTTTGTGATTGGGTTACCTCACTAAGGATGATATTTTCAAGTTCTGACCATTTGCCTAGGAATTTCGTGAATTCATTGTTTTTAATTGCAGAGTAGTATTCCATTGTGTAAATATACCACATCTTCTGAATCCATTCCTCCGTTGAGGGACATCTGGGTTCTTTCCAGCTTCTGGCTATTATAAATAAGGCTGCTATGAATATAGTGGAGCATGTGTCCTTATTGCATGCAGGTAAAGTCTCTGGGTATATGCCCAGGAGTGGTATAGCCGGATCCTCCGGAAGTGTCATGCCCAGTTTTCTGAGGAGCCGCCAGACTGCTTTCCAGAGTGGTTGTACCAGCCTGCAATTCCACCAGCAGTGGAGGAGTGTTCCTCTTTCTCCACATCCTCGCCAACAACTGCTGTCTCCTGTGTTTTTGATCTTAGCCATCCTGACTGGTGTGAGATGGAATCTCAGGGTTGTTTTGATTTGCATTTCCCTAATGACTAAGGATGATGAACATCTCTTTAGGTGCTTCTCAGCCATTAGATATTCTTCAGGTGAGAACTCTTTGTGTAGCTCTGTACCCCATTTTTTAATAGGGTTACTTGCCTCTCTGGAGTTTAACTTCTTGAGTTCTTTGTATATCTTGGATATTAGCCCTCTGTCGGATGTAAGGTTGGTAAAGATCATTTCCCAGTTAGTTGGTTGCCGCTTTGTCTTTTTGACGGTGTCTTTTGCCTTGCAAAAACTTTGTAATTTAATGAGGTCCCATTTGTCTATTCTTGATCTTAGAGCATAAGCTATTGGAGTTCTGTTCAGGAAATTCTCCCCTGTGCCCATATGTTCAAGGTTCTTCCCTAGTTTCCCTTCTATTAGTTTCAGTGTGTCTGGTTTTATGTGGAGATCTTTGATCCACTTAGAATTGAGCTTAGTGCAAGGAGATAAGGATGGGTCAATTTGCATTCTTCTGCATGTTGACCTCCAGCTGAGCCAGCACCATTTGTTGAAAAGGCTATCTTTTTTCCACTGGATGGTTTTAGCTCCTTTGTCAAAGATCAAGTGACCATAGGAGTGTGGATTCATTTCTGGGTCTTCAATTCTGTTCCATTGATCTACATGTCTGTTACTGTACCAATACCATGCAGTTTTTAACACTATTGCTCTGTAGTACAGCTTGAGGTCCGGGATACTGATTCCCCCAGAGGTTCTTTTACTCTTGAGAATAGTTTTACTCTTGAGAATAGCTTCATCCCAGGGATGCAGGGATGGTTCAATATAAGGAAATCCATCAATGTAATCCACTACATAAACAATCTCAAAGAAAAAAAACCACATGGTCATCTCATTAGATGCTGAGAAAGCATTTGACAAAATTCAGCATCCTTTCATGCTAAAGGTCTTGGAAAGATCAGGAATTCAAGGCCCATATCTAAACATAGTAAAAGCAATTTACAGCAAACCAGTAGCCAGCATCAATCTAAACGGAGAGAAACTTGAAGCAATCCCACTAAAATCAGGGACTAGACAAGGCTGCCCTCTCTCTCCATATCTTTTCAATATAGTACTTGAAGTTCTAGCTAGAGCAATTAGACAAGAAAAAGAGGTCAAAGGGATACAAATTGGAAAGGAAGAAGTCAAACTATCACTATTTGCAGACGATATGATAGTATACATAAGCGACCCAAAGAACTCCACCAGAGAACTCCTACAGCTGATAAACGACTTCAGCAAAGTGGCCGGATATAAAATCAACTCAAGCAAGTCAGAAGCCTTCCTATACTCAAAGGATAAGCAGGCTGAGAAAGAAGTAAGAGAAATAATACCCTTTACGATAGCCACAAACCATATTAAGTATCTTGGCGTGACGCTAACCAAACAAGTGAAAGATCTGTATGACAAGAACTTCAAGTCTCTGAAGAAAGAAATTGAAGAAGACCTCGGAAGATGGAAAAATCTGCCATGCTCATGGATTGGCAGGATTAATATAGTAAAAATGAGCATCTTACCAAAAGTAATACACAGATTCAATGCAATCCCCATCAAAATCCCAACTCAATTCTTCATAGAGTTAGAAAGAGCAATTCAAAAATTCATCTGGAATAACAGAAAACCCAGAATAGCTAAAACTATTCTCAAGAGTAAAAGAACCTCCATTTGTTG
Organism: Tokudaia tokunoshimensis; assembly: GCA_036184795.1. NCBI lineage: Eukaryota > Metazoa > Chordata > Mammalia > Rodentia > Muridae > Tokudaia > Tokudaia tokunoshimensis. Next base: position 7,857,246 of record BTHU01000013.1, on the reverse strand, counting down.
TTGATGATGTTCATATCTATCATTGCTAGGGCAATTTTAGTTTTGCAAAGCACTTAATAGTTTTGTGAGTTATATGCTCTTTCGTATGTGTGTATACGTGTAGATATATACACACACACATATATATATACATATATATATACATATATATGATGTGTGTGTGTGTTCTTGTGTGTGAGGGTGCAGGTACACATGTATACACATGTGTGTGGAAGTCAGAGGTCATCCCCATACCATGCTCCTTGTGTGGTGTCCATTTTGTTTCTCTGAGACAGTCTCTCACTGAGACCTGGGAATCAAGGGTCAGATAAGGCTGGCTGTTGGGGAGCCTCACCATCCATCATCTTTCCACCTCTGCTTCTCCAGTGTCAGGGTTACAAGTGCAGCCATGGTACCTGGTCCTTAAAAGGATGTTCTGGAGCTGAAACATGGATCTTCATGCTTACTTGGCCAGCACTTACAGCCTGCATCAAACATTAAGTGTCAGTTTTCTGGTCAGGAAATTGAAGCTTTCTGAGGTTGGTTCACCCAGGCTTGTTCTTCAGGTCCCACATGCTATAACCAAATTCTCTGACAACAGTTTCTTGCCAACTCCATGACTACCGCAATCTTTTTGACTGATGGACAGTGTGTGTGTGTGTGTGTGTGTGTGACTCCAATGAGGAAGTCAGACAAGCAGCCAGGAAGCAAGGAGAATAGATAGCCCTCAGTAATCTCATCCTGCCTTTAAAAGTAGACGGTGTCTGGGCAGCTCCATTCTCAGTATCACAACTGATTTTCTGCCCTTCATCCACACCATCAAAGTAAGAACAGAAAACATCCTAGTTAGACTTCAGAAAACATATCCAAACCGAAGGAGTATTAAAATATGAGAGATGATGGAGGGAACTGCTTTCCCCATAACTTTCTAAGACATGATGTCATCTGCATGCTATTATACTATATTTCAAGTGGACATCACGTCTAGCCTTTGGATGAGACCTTGCCTGCAAGTCTGGTAGATGTTACAGAGCATTCACCTTAAAGATGTCAGGAACCTTATGAGTTGTTATTAGTTTGGTCTGAATTAGTAGAAAATTGTTGTACTCTATCTGGGACTTTGCCAGTGTGATGGCAACCAGAGTTAAGAGCTGCCAGCCATCACTGTTATCCATGCTGATGGCTTTATGGCTCTAGACATTCCTCTCAAGGTAATTAAGATATTCCATAAAGTGGAAAAGTACCTACCTTAATCTATTTTATCTGTAATGTCTACATAGAATCCAGACACTTTAACAGTCTGAGTAGGATATCAGGATCTTAGGGAGAAAAAAAACATATTAATAAATCTTTCATTCATGTATATAAAACTTGCCATTGAGAAAAATCTTCAAAACTACTGTTCTGTGGGTTGGAAGTGAGCCTGGTCCCAAGCTGCCCACGGATCAGCTGGATATTAGAAGTAGTCTGCTATAAAATCATTTGATTCATTCACTCATTCATTTATTCATTCACTTATTAGTTTATCTTCTTTACACTGGGCAGGTATGGATTTTAGATTCAGGATGGTAAATGAAATAGACAAAACTCCTGGGGGTTTTGAAGTCTATGTGGTAACTGAGAAAGAGCCATTGTGTAGAGTATTTTGTGATGAGACAGGCTATGGAGAAGATGGAAGGGAAAGGGTGGGACCCTGAGAGGTTCCAATGGGCAGAGAAGACATTGGCGAGGGAATGAATTTTGAATACAAGCCAGCAGGACTTAAGGAAGTTAACTTTACAGGTGTCTGAGCAAGGACATTTCCTGGGGAGGGAACAGCATGCCTATTGTGTTTGAGTAAGAGAGCAGAGCAGAAACACAGACCCAAGAGGGCAAGCACAGGAGAGAAGCTGAGAGACTTCGTGGGGGATGGTAGGGGAGCGTTTGCAGATGTTGGGTTCTATAGGTCAGTGGGGTACTTGGCTTCTCATTACCCTAAAGTCAAGAGTTGGAAGCACATAGAGAGGAGATGCTCCCCAGTGTGGATGGATGGGGCTCTGGAATATGCATGGGTGACTCTTTTCTTGGTGGCGGGCACTCATCAGTCATCAGCCATGCACTGAGCATCATGCAAAGCTCTGGATTCCAAAGGAGAAAACCATTCTCCCCAGCAGGCATGTCTAACCAGTGACCCTGGGCCACCTCGCTCCAGTATAGATATGAACGTGACCCCCCCCCCAAGGCAAATTGTGAACTCAAAGATGATGTGATTTCTTTTCATGATTATGTTTTGTAACTTGACTGTGTAGTTCTAGAGCACAACCCTTTCAGATGTTGATGTAGTGTTGTGTAAAAAGATTGGACATGCCTAAATTGTCAAGTCTGGTAGAGGCAATACACATACATTCTGATAGAGACCACACACACTTGGCCATATAAACCTTTTTTTGTCATGCATATATAGTGAGAGGGGTACTCTATTTTCTGTGGGTATCTTTTATTTTTTTTTCCTATGGGAGGAGATCTTCTACCTCCTCCTGTTTGATTTCACTACCTTTCATCCTGGAGAACCAGTATGTTCATTAGGTTTATTTAAGGATATATTAACAAACTCTGAGATCCCAGCACTGCTGCAAACCTCCTGGTTATTGTCTTATGAAAAGGAAGAGTTCCTTCTGTTTTGTAATAAATTTAGGACATTGGTTTTAACAAACATTTGATCTATAATAATTTTCTGCCTTGCCCACTTTGCAGCATGCCAACATATAAAGACTTGCTTGCTGACAAGTTGGTACGGCCTTCTGCTTCCATGTCAGTCACCTGAAGGCAAAGACAGAACTCATGATGCTTCTAAGGCTAGAGCCAAATTATACTTCTTCCTCAAGAATTATTCCAGCCTTAGTAATTTTCATAATTAGTACTAATTTACGTACCCATCTAAGTTCTCTCTCTGTCTCTCTGTCTCTCTGTCTCTCTGTCTCTCTGTCTCTCTGTCTCTCTCTCTCTCTCTCTCTCTCTCTCTCTCTGTGTGTGTGTGTGTGTGTGTGTAGAATAGGAAAATACCCTAAATCTGCTTGGTGAATCTTATGAATAGATAGTGTTATGGATGCACCATGGTTTAGGATGGTTTAAGTATGTACCTTAAGATTTATTGTTAGGAAACTTGGTCCCTAGTATAACTGACCAAAAAATGACAATTTTGAAAAGTGATGAGAATATTTTTAAAAGATTGATTTTATTGGGGTGTGTGTGTGTGTGTGTGTGTGTGTGTGTGTGTGTGTGAGAGAGAGAGAGGGGGGGGCGGTCAGAGCAGCTGCTGGTCTACACAGAGCCTCTGATGTGTTGCCACTCTATAAGTAGGGTCTGTTCATGCTACTCCAGGACAGTTCTCTTGTTCTCTGATACTCGTCTCTACCCTTAAGTCGGCCGCTTTGAGAAATGAAGCTCCTTGGAACAGTGATTTCAACCCATGTCCTCTGGTAGAAGGATGGAATCTGTACTTCCATCCCTTCTGGCCAAGGGCAACATCTCTTCTTCCAGCACAACTGTGTTAAGAATATTTGGGCTTTCCCATGACCTCTGCTCTTTACTGGTTAGAATCTCAGCTATGGAACTCAGTAAAGCACAACCCTTGGGATTTGTGTAACCCACCTGAGGCTGCTGTGGAGAAGCACACTTCAGACAAGAGCAAGGCAAGGAGTGAGAAGCTTCTGTGGGGCCATCTTCAGGCAAGGTGGGATTTGATCTCAGTCCTCAGGCAATTAGTCATGTCTTTATTGGAGAACACTTTTTGAAAGAGAGGGAGAGGAGAAAGTTTACTTTTAAATTCTTCTAAGTGTTGCTGAAGTGGTTTTTGAACCGTCTTCCCTTCTTCCCTGTTCCTCGTCTACAATGCCCACCAAGCCATAAACAATCTTCTCTTGAACCCACTCCTCTCTTCCTGGGTTTTATTATATGTGGCTGTGAGAAGCCCTTTTCAACACTCTGCCTACAGGCCTTCATCATATCTTGTCTCTTCTGTATTCCACAACACTCTGGGCAAGCTTTTTGTGAACTGTTCCGTCTGTGTTTAACTCAGAGTCTCCCCACTCCCTGACACTTCTATTTCCCTCTGCCTTTCAAATCCTTACTTTCTAGAGGCTCTTTCCGGTTTCGTTAGCCACGTTTTCCAGGTCCTGAGAGCTAGTGTCTATCATTTGGTCACAAAGGCAATGAATGCCATTTTGGATTTCTATGATAGAATGTTGTTTTGTAACAACTTTTCTCTAGTTACATACACCCATGTGAAATCTACCTAAACAGCTGGTGCCTTAAAGATGCTATTTCATTTTGCCCCTGGTTTTGTGGGCCAGGGGTTTGGGAAGGCAAGGCCATTCAATTCTTTCTCTGGGTCTCTTCCACAGTTGTGGGCAGATAGATGTTGGCTAGGTAGGGCTGTGGATACAGTTACATCAGAAGGCCTTGACAGGCAGAAGGCCAAATGGGTCACTTACATGGCAGTTGATGTTGGCTGTTGTCTGGGAATGTAGGAGGGGATGTTGACCTAAGGCCCTGAGCCATGGACTTTGCACAGCATGGTGGCTGTTTTCCAGGAGGGATAGTCTAGAAAGAATGTTTCAAGAGACCTGAGTAGTTTCTTATATAAGTTTTCCTTAGAAGTTTCAGAATGCTGCTTCCACTGAATCCTAATAAGTCATATTCAGTCGATGGAGAGACTACCTTCTTATTTGTAATAGTATTTTTATTTATTCTTTAACTATTTCATACATGTCGGCAGCATATCATGTTCACACCCATACACAGGACCACAACCCTACATGGTTCGTCTCAGTTTTATGTTTTCTTACATGACTGTCTGAGATGGAGATCAGAACTCAGTCCTCACGTTTATGTGGCAAACTCTTGGTTGACCAATCCTCTCCCCTTGCTCTGTAAATATCATCTATACGAGAGAAGCTACAAATATTTTGTTGTCCCCTTTGGTTTTCCACAGTAATGGTCAGAGCTTTGCACAACTACTCCACCCTGAAGGAGATACTGGTGACATGAGAGCCCAGAGCTAAAAACAGGGAGGGCTTCCATAGGGTTCTAGGCAAGAGTCAAAGGAATTTTAATCCCTTAAAACCATTTCTGGAGATAGCGTTTTGCCATGTAGCCCAGGGTGGCTTTGAAATCTTAATCTTCTTAATCCTTCTAAATGCTGAGGTTATTGGTTTGTTCCATCATGCCCAGCCTCAATCCACAGGAAACAGAAATCTTGCAGTCTTTTGTCCTGAAAAGCATCTAACATTTATGAAATCGTGCAAACATTCTCAACACAGCTTTTTCTTTAGAGTGTTCTGGTTGTTCGTTTCAATGCCATGCAAGTATGTCCAATCCACAATCCGTGGACAAATGCACCCTCAAGTAACTCTGAATTAGGGCCTAACACAAAATACTACATTTACTTCAAACGTGGGATCCTTATAAAGGCAGTTCTGGACTCTCAATTGCATGGTTCTTGAGTGTGTGCTGTGTGCTTGGCATCTATCTCAATTTTAAAAGGTCACAAGGGCAAAGATGCTTGGTGGAAGTTCTAAAGTTGTGTGAATCCCTCTCTGTTACAGAGATCTCTATATGTTGACTTCAGCTGAGCAATGCATCCTATTTTGTAGTCTCTAGCAGGACTCAGTGACCTTTAAACTGTGGTCCACTAAAATCTTGACCTTTTAGGGACTTTGGAGATTGCTCCATTGGTAAAATGCTTGCTGTGCAAGATAAAGGACTTAAGCTATATCTTCAATACCTAAACAAAAGTCAGGTATAGAGAGTGTACCTATATACCTCCAGCTCTGGTGAAGGAGGAGACAGGAGGATCTCTGGGGCTTGTTAGCCAGGCTAGTCTAGGCAAATCTCTGAGGCCAGATTCAGTGAAAGACTCTGTCTTAAAAATTAAGGTGGACAGGAATTGAAGACATCCAGTGTGAACTTCTGTCTTAGTTACTTTTCTCTTGCTATGGTAAAACCCCAAGGCAACTTGTAGAAGAAAGAGTTTATTTGGGCCTCAGAGTTTCAGACAGTTAGAGTCCATGATCATCATATCAGGGGTCATGGCAGCAGGCAGGCATGGTGCTGCAGCAGTAGCTCCGAGAGCTCACATTGTGATCTATAAGCACACAAGGGAGAGAGAGCTGACTGGGAATGGCATGGGCTTTTATACTTCAAAGCCAACTCCCAGTGGCATGTAAGACCACACTTTCTAATCCTTGCCAAATTGTTCCACTAACTGGGGACTAACTTTTCAGGTTTATGAGCTTTCTCATTCAAACTGCCACAATCTCTGACTTCTACACACACACACCTAGACATTTCATTTTGTTTGGGGTTCTAGTCATGACATTTTGGTGTAACAGTGGACCCAATCCCATATCTGGCGATTGTCCGCAATGCATGGAACTCTGTCCTCTTGAGCCACATGTTAGAGATGGTAATGAGGGTGGACCAGCAATGTCTTGTAGCACTGACAGTAGTATCTCCAACATCATGGCTACAAGACCACAGTGATCCATTCTTACTTTTCTTAAATGGGAACCCGCTCCTAGATCACCTTATTCTATGGCTACATGCTTGGAACAAACACTGAATGGCATTCATGAAAGACAAAGATAGATGGATGTGGGGTGATCCCAACTGGCAGACTCCAAAATTGGGGTGATATTCAAGATCAGATGCATGCCATGACCTGGAAAGAGAGATATCACAGCATAGCGCAAGTCAGTGCTTCCTTATGGTCGCTGACTTCACATCAGGGCATGGAAAAGATAAACATGGGGCAGTGCCACCTTCAAGAGTCTTCTCTAATCTCTTTCTTTGGCATGGAAAAGTCTTCATTGCAGAGGTCCTTTACCTCCTCAGGGCTGCCTAGGTTTCCTAGGTAGTTCATTTTATATTTTTGAATCTCTGTTGAATTGTATTCCCTGCTCTGGTTTCCTTTCCTGATAATTTATTATTCCTATACAGAAAAGCTACTCTTTTCCCTGTTCTTAAAATAGGATTTGGCTCTGTGACCTTGAACTTCCAGCGATCCTCCTGCCTCAGTTTCCTGAATGCCAGGATTACAGGTATGTGCCCCCGATCCTGGCTTCTGATTTCTGCTTGTTGATTTTCTGCCAAGTTGTGTGGCTAATAGTGCTTGGCAGATCTCAGAGTCTTCTGGTGGCAAGTTCAGGGAGACTAACACTGCACTGTCTCTTATAGGCAGAATGAAGATGCAACTCTGTATTTGTATATAATAAGCATGTATGTGTAACATGAAAGCTGAAGCTGGATGATTGGCAGAGGATAGAGACCAATAAGAAGTGGGTGGAGGAGGGCAACAGGGAGTGACAAAGAACAAAGAATGGTGATGTATTTGTATAAAATATGAAAAAAGTTATTAAAAAGAGGCAAGCAGGTGATTTAAAGAGATTCCGCTAGTGTAGGTTTCAGCTTACTCTGACTAGCTGACAGCTGGTTTTTAGAAAACTGTGCAGAAAGGAGTTGAGGATTGTCCTGGTGCTGTTTGTAGTTTGATGCTAACTCTGCTTCCTCAAGAGAGGCTGCCCCGATGAGGAGTGGATCGTACTCAGATGATTTCATGTGAACCTTCTCCCCATTTTAACTGGTCAAATAATGGCTGGGGCCAGTGATTGGGTAGTGGAAAGGAAAGGTAGGACTGGAGGTTTTAGAGAGGGAGAGAGAGAAAGGGGGAGAAGGAGGAAGACAGAAGAAGAAGAGGAGGTGGAAGAAGATGGAGCAGAACCACGTGGCCTGGAGAAGCTGCAAGTAGCAAGGGATCTCATAGCCAGGGAATAAAGTAGTGAGTGGTACATCTGCCCAATCTAGGCTTACAGCTTAAAAATATTATACCTGAGTTGTGTGTTCTTTGCATGGGTTTATTGGGGTTGGAAATTTACTATAACAGAGAGGTATTTTGAGTCCATGTTTGACATATGTACAAAAGGGTATCATGACTGATTAATAATGTCTGCCACAATCAGAAGGCTGGGTGGGTTGGGCATTCATGGGCAGTGCACTTGTTGTCTATAGCACAGCTAATGAACTGGAAACTGACCTGGACTTGAAGATGAGGTCTACAAATGTGTCCAAGAGAACACCAAAGCAAGCTAATACTATGGCTGAGAAGTAATCACCCAGTAGAGATGGTTTATCCCATGCAGAAGTCAGGCCTCACCATCATTACCTACATTAAAAATTTATGTGCTAAAATATTAGCAGGGGTTGTGGAGACTGTTGGCAAACTGCTTGCTGAGTGAATATGAAGACCTGAGTTCAATCCCCAGTTCAAATAGCTGTGGGGGCATGAGTTAGGAACCTCAGTATTGGGGAGATGTAGACTTGCTGGCCAGTCTGCCTCACCTAACTGGTGAGGCCTAGGACCCAATGAAATACCTTGTCAGAAAATTCAAAGGGGGTGGTGGGAAACAATAGACAAGGTTGGAATCTGTCCTCCACATACAAGTTCACACACACTTGCAGATATGCACACTGTCCCCCGACTTGAGTGCACACAGAGTAGAAGATGAAGCAGAGAAAGGTTAATGAAAAAAAAAAAACCAACAAACTGCATGCACTTGAATACCAGTTTAGGGCGTTTGTTTGTGGTTTGGTAAGTTATGGAGAGAACTGATTTTTTTTCTTAAATAGTAGTAATATCATCAGAGTCAGAAAGTGCATACTTTAAATACAGTTCATTTCAAATGGACCACTCTGTTTATGAAGATTTTTATCTATATATGCACATAAATATGTACATATAAATTTTCACAGCCAAAGGGAAAGGTTGTATATTATGGCATAAAATTATATATTTTTGGCTCTGACTCAGCAACCATAAAATCTAACTATTTCCAAGCATAAGAAAGATGGGAAACTCTCCTTCTAACATCTTAAAATAATTGTGTGGCGGCCAATCCAGTGGTCCCTGTGCATAAGTAGCTCAGATTGAATTTTAGGAGAGTTTCTCATGCATCCTAGCATTAACTTTGGGGCATGGAAATAGACCATATATCTAATAAGCAACTTCCCTATGAACCTTCAGGCCCAACTACCTCCAGTGAAATGTTTGTATATGCATTTAAATGCAACTATTAAGAGGTGAAGCCCTTTTCTGCCTAATGAACCAAACTTTCCAAACTCAACCCAGAGGAAAATGTTGTAATATGTATGTATATAATGTTTAGGTACCAGAGAATAAGTAGAAGTCACATAGGATGTTATCAAGAAAACATTGGCTTTCGGCTCACCCCATGAATAAATTACGGCTGAAGTTTGGATACTTATCATTGTCACAACTTATAAAAATTAATGTGAGCTCAACTTTTATCCAAGACAGGAAAGTCAGAGCCAGGCAGAGTCTAGTGACATTAGAAAGGGGATAGTTCACCAAATGTTCTCAGAGAGGCAATCAATATTGTTATTGGCTTATTTTTATTTTTTCTGATGTGATATAACAGAGTGGCAAATTTTACTGGTGTTTTTCTTCCAAGTTTTAAGACTATGCCAGACTGTTCCCACCAGCCAGAAGATATTAGAGCAAGTCAAGCCTTGAGTTCTGCTGGGATCCCTCTGCCTAGTTAGCAGCTCAGACTGGCGTATTCTAAAGATCAACCTGGTCACTAAGTCTAGATCAATTAAAACTGTATTAAACATTCCTGATTTTTTTTTCTGTTCTAGCTATGTGGTGACGGGAAAATGGAAGGCCAAGTTTTAAATTGTGATAGGTATAGTAATAATATTAGGCAAAATGATCAACATGAAGAGTGTTCAGAACTGGGCATGCTTCAGACTGGTAGTGAGTGTTCAAAGGCAGGAAGGAGCTTGGTAAAGTGACAGGCACATGGCTGGAGGCAGAGTCGTCTCCAGAAGGAAGCAAACTTTAAAGCTGTCTCCAGGGCCTGAGCATGGTGGTGCATTTCTTAAATCCCAGCACTTGTGAGGCCGAGGCAGGCAGATCTCTTGAGTTCAAGACCAACCTGGTCTACAGGGTGAGTTGCAGATCAGTCAGGGCTGCATAGTGAGACCCTGTCTTAAAAAAATAAAGAAAAAAGCCTTTCTCATGTTTGTGAGTGGAACTTATGGGTGGTCAGTTTCTATGAGAAAAAGGCTGTTATCGTGGAGTTTTGTTCCACAACCCTCTCTGGAGTGACTTAGAATAAGCTACTCCGCAAGATGTGGGTTTCAGGTCAGCTTAGGATCTACGAGGCCCATTAACGACAAAACAAACTCCTTCATACTCAAAAAAAACTAAAAAAAAGCAAACAGAACAAACAAGAAAAATCCAAATCCAACCGAACAGAAGCAAAACAAACAAACAAACAGACAAAATAACCAATAGAAGACTAGGAATGGAAGGACTTTTTTCTTTCCTTATATCCAGGTCCTGGAGTGGAACTGCCTCAGTCAGTCCAGTATAACTAGCACAGGTTCCATTGAAACTTCCAGGAATCACCTAGAAAAAGAATGAGTTCCCTGTCTCTGTGTCTGTCTGTCTGTCTGTCTGTCTGACTGACTGACTCTCTTTCATGCGTGTGTATGTGTGTGTATGTGTGTTTCTCTCTCTTGTGTGTATATATGTGTGTGTCCTTCTTGTGTGTATTTATGTGTGTCTCTCTCCCTTGGGTGTGTGTATGTGTGTCTCTCTCTCCCTTTTGTGTTTATGAGTGTGTGTCTCTCTCCCTTGTGTGTGTCTCTCTCTCCCTTGTGTGTGTATGTGTGTTTGTCTCTCTCCCTTGTGTGTGTGTCTCTCTCTCCCTTGTGTGTGTGTGTGTGTGTGTCTCTCCCTTGTGCGTGTATGTGTGTGTGTGTGTCTCTCCCTTGTGTGTGTGTGTGTGTGTGTGTGTGTGTGTGACTAGAAAGGAGCTATAACCATCACACCCCATTGAGTTCGTTGTTTTCCATTGATATCCGTTCTCAGGGAGAGTCCAGAGAACATTGGCTGTAAAAAGAAACGTGAAAAAGGGCAAAGGGGGTGGGGTGTGTTTCTTGGTGACCACATCATGACCTTTAGCATTTCCCTCTAAGAGACCCAAAAGTCACACTGCTAACAACTCCATGTACCTGGAAACCACTGACCAGAGAAAATAAAACCTGAGGCTAGAGGTGGTTACTGGCAGAAGGCAGTGTTAGGTTGACTGTTCCCACATAGGCTGAAAGAGGGGAAATTAAGCAGGATAATGATTTGCTAACTCTGTTACCATGGAGACAGTCGGGGACTTCTCTACGAGTCAGCAAATGGTAGGTGGTGGCTATGCCCACCCACCAGGAAATCCAGGTGAGACCGATTCCTGGTGATTCAGAAGAGAAGGACAAGCTTCAGGTTTTAGAGAGGTTCCCTGTAAGGAGAAGCATTCAGGAGTCAGCAAAGAGTACTAGCACATTCTACTGAATCTGGGAAGATGAAGAGTTACATGTGATACTACATCCACTCGTAACAGACAGCACCAACCAGAGTCTCTTAGGTCTGCACAATAAGGTAATGCCTGCCTTGTGGAGTTAAAAATAAGGAACTAACCCCTGCCTTAAACACACTGAACGTAACATGATGACCGAATTTTTGAGATGGTGCTGACAGCTATATAGGGTGAGGGTTTCCTTAGCAGGATTCAGATGCCTGGCCATCCCAGGCTGGGTGGTACAGTGGAGACTTTGTTGGTTACTTTGTTGGCCTAGGTAGTACTCCATAGGAGGATAGCTCACCTTCTCTGAGTTGAGTTTGTTCATCTATAAAAATAGAGTTTGGGATCATAGAGTTGTGGTTAGAGTTCTCTTTGTTATGAACTCAGCACATATAATAGCAGTAATAAAACCTTTTGATCTGAAGTTATTGTTAATGGTTCCTTTTATTGAGACAGGGTCTTACCATATAGCAAAGGCTGGGCTCAGCTTTGCAGTCCCCCTGCCTCAGCCTCCTCTGGGTGCTGGGTGGGGCCTATTTCAATTATTTAAAAAGAGAATATCAGCAGAGTTGTGCTGTAGAGACCACAGCTCTGTGACAGCTGCCAGGACTGACCCCCGCCAGTTTCCAGAGGGCTTGCTGCGTAAACCCTGGAAAGTTGTGCCACATTTTGGTAACCTGGGTTTAATATCTTCAAAATGGATATCACAGTGGAACTGAACAGAGTCACATGCACAAAGTGGTTGTGAGGTTTTTATGACGTGGTACGCATTTCGTGCTTTGGTCTGGCATGTGGTGGTGTCTTAATGTTGACTCCTCTGTCAGTCACACACATGAGCGCGTGCGCGTGCGTATACATACACACACACACACACACACACACACACACACACACACGACATGTACACACACATGCATACCTGCTGGTCTAGGATGTAGAGTAAGGCTGGAGGGAGAATCCAAAATAAATTTGATTTGGGATTTGATGACTGTACAGTTATTGATGTCTTTAAATAAGAGCCAAGGAGCTAGAATAATTTGAGACGCTTAGCCAGTAAGAAATTCAATTTTATATCTGGTCAATATGAAAAGCTGATAGGTTGGTGTTTCAGATATATAATTTATGACTTAAAGTGATAAAAGCAGTTAGGTATGGTCATGTACACGCGTCATCCCAGTTCTTGGGAGTCTGAGGATGGAGAAAGCAAGGCTTGAAAATAAATAAGCGCTGTAGTCAGCATTGTGCGTTGTCCTAGTATAGCATCGAGCACCGGTAGGTACTGTTATTAGACACAGTTCACAGAGGTGAAACTGAGGCACAGAGCCCATGATTTATTTGTCCCAGGTTACCTGATTGAGTGTTTCACTCCAGGTAATTTTTATTGTGGAGCTGACATTCCTGTCTCTTTTGTCTCCAAGGAAAAGGTGGAAGCCACACAATTGACCAAGACTGCAGGGTGGGAGAGGGAATGAGTCCCGCTGAGGTACCTGTGAGTTTAATCAGGAATGCTTCTTTATTGGAATCACCAATAGGTTCCTTCTGTTGACTCAAGAGATGCGGTGTGAGGGAGTAAATATTAGGGATCCAAGCCTTGTTCTAGTTGACACCCCCAACTCCTGATCCAGTAACAAGTACTTTACAGTGAAAACCAGAGAAAGCATTCAAATACAGACTTCCAGTTCCCAGCACTGACCCTACTGTATGTACATCAGGTTCAGCCTGTCCCACTGTGTCCTTAACGTGGAAGAACATTAGACTAGAGGCTAGTTTTTGACCTACAACAAGAGCCAACCAAATTTGAGGCAGGCTGAGTCACAGCAGTTTTGTTACATAAAGTAAAGCCAATAAGGAAATGATATTGGTTTTCCATAGGAGTCCTAAAGCAACTGTGAAGGTGATTTTAAAAGAGGAATTCCCAAAATGTTTAGAGCAATCATGGTATAGCCGAGGTAATTACATTGCCTCCCCAAATGACTATTTTGAAGGGAATGCTAGTTTGAATTTGTAGTTGCTGGAGTATTTAATAAATACCACTTTCATTACTGAAAGGGCTTTGGTTCCTAAACCTGGCTTTCCTAGGAGGGGAGGGTGGCACGGAGGAACGACTTATCACTCTGCTCCATTGTTGCTTTCTATGTTTGGAATGGCATCAGTCAATCGGGCCATTTTCTGAGCTCCGTGGACCATCATCATCCCTGCTCATATATGAGTTGTTCCCCTGCACTTTGACCTTTCCTGAGCGAAGCCCCAAAGAGTACAGTATTGTGACTTCATCTAGAGCCTGTGCACATGGTAGGGAGGCCCCACGAACCTGGGTACTTCAGGCAGACATGCTGCATTCTATAGAACCCTTTTCAGAATGCAAGTTCATTCTGGGAAATCTGAAAGCAGTCAATAGTTAATGTGGTTTTTTTGTTTGTTTGTTTGTTGTGTTTTTTTAGAAAGCCTGTTCTGGTGTGAGAAGATGGAAAATAGTTCCCTGGGAGGACCCACTAGGTGTTGTCACAGTATATAGCTGCCCACCATCTTGTTGGGTCTCACACCTATGGTTAGAAACCTCTTCTTTCTTTTTCAATTTCCTAATAATTACAGACAACTGGAAGGTCGTGTCCAGGGCAGCAATGCTCTTAATAACCCATGAACCTCTCATCTTAATTCTCTCTCAAGGTTTCAGTCAGTTATGCATCTGGTTGACATCCTTAGGTTGTGAAGTTAACTCAAACTAGAAATAGTGCTTAACTTAACTTTTTTAAAATTAAGTTTATTTACGTGGGCATTTGTGTGTGCGCACATGTGTACCAAGGCATGACCATGGAGGTCAGAGGACAAATAGAAACTCAGGTCATCAGGTTTAGCATCACCTCCTCCCACTGAGCCACCTCATTGGCCCCAAAGACACACCCAAAGGAATGGTGGAGGCAGGGTCTTTGTCTGAGCATCTCCTGTGGCACACTTCTCTTTGACAATCATTTTCTTATAACAGACCTATTTGAACACTTGCTTGGTTTTTCTAGATCCTGGAGAGATGGTGTGGGGAAAAAAATCCCTGGAGTCTGCAGAGATGGCAAGTAGGAGAGAGAGAGAGAGAGAGAGAGAGAGAGAGAGAGAGAGAGAGAGAGAGAGAGAGAGAGAGAGAAGTAAATTATCAAGTGCTTTGCAGAGTACCAAGGAGGACTTCCTCGAAACAGAAATACATTTCAGTTTTAAATATAAACCAAGATGGTGGTGGGTTCTCCCTAAGAGAATGATATCAGGCAGGGTATGGAAAGTGCTGAGGAAGCCAGAACAGTGTGTGACCAATGGGGTGTCAGTCCCAAAAAGCGCTGGGCTTGAAAGGGTTTTCTATGGTGGAAGGAAGAGATTTTAGACAGTGACAAGGCTTGTTAGCGTAATAAATAATTTTCAATCTGCTTAAAATAAGCTTATTAAAAATATTGAAAAATACTTCTTTTTCTCTTGTCTCTTTCCTCTCTTCCTCCCTCTCTTCTTCCCTCCCTCCCTCCCTCCCTCCCTTCCTTCTTTCTTCCCTCTCTCCCCTCCCTCTTTCCCTCCCTCCCTCCCTTCCTCTTTTCTTCCCTCCCTCCCCCTCTCTTCTTCCCTTCCTTCCTTCCTTCCTTCCTTCCTTCCTTCCTTCCTTCCTTTCCTAACATGCTAAGGGGGTGGGTGGGAACTTTTGACATTGCAAGACAATGTCATCTACAAACTTCCTGCCCAAGACTCTTATGACTAAGTTACAAATTAAAATTACACTCCCACATCTCATAATGTTTTAAGTAAATTGATTGTTTTGTGTTGGGCACAATCCTTATCATCTTCACGTGGGCTGAATGTTGGATACTACTTTTAGAGCATCTAGATCATGCTCTGCACCAGCTTTCGGTGCTGATGCTGTCTTGCTGGCAGCCATCAGTTGGGCTTCCAAGGCACCTGGTCCAGAAAAGGAACATAGTTTTTAAGAGACTTGAACCTCAGTTTGTTCCCAAATTGGGGAAGTACTTTTACTTTTTGTTTTATCTTTTATAAAGTGGACATAACATACCGACCTTGCAGTCTTGTGAAGATTAAATAAAATGATGTGTTAAAGCATTTTGTGAATGAGAAAGCATTAAAAAATTGTGTTTTATGTGCCTTTTAAAAAATTGCTTTTTTAATATCTGGGATAAGTTAATCCACCATTACTATTCTGTTTATGGTTCACTTATAAAGAACTTTCTGAGGGAGGTCTGATGGTGAAAGAATAGGGATTTGGAATCTGTAAACTGTTCTGTTCTGGACCAGTGTCTAATTATTGATTCTAATTAACATCATGTATTAGTTAACTAATTTAACCAGCCTATGTTCCTTTCATCTGTAATAACCAGTGGAACCTAATCTTTTATGTGTGCTAGAATGACTTGGAGAGTGTGTGTGTGTGTGTGTGTGTGTGTGTGCATGCGTGCGCGTGTGTCTGTGCAGATGTATGCAGGCCACACAGCACATATAGAAGCTAGTGGACAGCCTTGAGGGTTGGTCTCCACATTCTACCACTGTGTACCCATGAGCCAGAAGCTCCTTGGGATTCTCCAGCCTCAGCCTTCTACTTCTGAGAGAGCTCTGGAATTTTGGACAGACATGCTACTGTGTACCTCTTTTGCACAGATTCTGGGGATCCAGACTCAGGTCCTCACACTCTCACAAGTGTTTAACCTACTGAGCTGTCTTCTCAATCACACACTTGGAGGCTTTCCATTAGCAAGAGTGACTCCTTGGCTCCTGCCTTTGGATGTTCTGACCCAGTTGCTACGGAGCGTGACCAGAGCAACAGTCTTTAAACAGTTTTTGCTAATTCTTCAGACATTTAGCATGATCATGTCTGTCTCTTCTTCTCCAGACCCTCCCAGATCCACACACCTTCCCTACCCACCCACCTTTATATCTATTTTATTTTAAAACTTACCAAATCCAATATGTGCTGCCCAAATATTTGTCAACGTGTGGCCTTCCTGTTGAGTGTGGTTAGCATACATGAGGCTACATTCTTAGACAAAATCTTCCTCCATCTCCCAGTAGCTAATGGCTGTCAATAGCTCCACAGCTGGGGATGGGATTCCATGCTCAACTTCTCTCTCCATGCTGGGATTTCTGCTTAGGCTTGCACACATCCCGTGTAAGCCATGGCAACCACGATGAGTTCATACATGTAACTGTCCTGTATCCAGAACACACTGTTTCCTTGGAGTCACCCACCTCTGCTTTGTACACTCTTCCCATTCCCTCTTCCACAGGGATCCTTGAGCCTTGAGAAGAGGAGTTGTGCTAGCTGAGTTTCTTTTAGGGCTTCGGACTCTGCCATCTCTGATTCTCTTCACCCTGGCCAGTTGTGAGTCTCTATGTTAGTCACCATCCACTGCAAACAGAAGCTTCTCTGTGTTGCCTGTGCCCTGGACAACTTGCTGCTGGACCGACCCTACCTGCCCTTGGGAGTTGGAGGTGAGATGGTACAGAGTCAATGACACAGACTCTAGGACCAGGTGAGAAATGCCACAGCAAGTTCATCTGAACCCTGCTTCAAGCTCCTTTATACCTGTGACCCATTAGTCCCAAGAAAGCCTCTCTTTGGCTTGTAGCAGTTCCCAATTGCCTGGTATTGTCTGTGCCAGCAGTCCTTGGTCTCTCAGACAGTCCTCAGTTAAGTCCTCCTGCAGGAGATGCTTTTGTGACTGTGCAGCCCCTTGTGTTTACATAGAGGTGGCCCCGCCATTCCTGCTACATCTCTGATGAGGGTTAAGAAATGAACTGAGCACGTAGTTAGATAAGTGGCCAACTTTGGGAACCACAACCAGGTGTTAATCCCTAGAATGAAGTACTCAGTATAAAAGAGAGCTTTTTCTGAGGCTTGAGACTATGGAGGCTTGGTCTGTCTGTCCATTCTAGGACTGTAGCTGGATAGCACATGATGTGTGAGTGTGTTAGGGAGCAAAGCCATGCATCTCATGGCAACTGGCAAGTGAACAGACAGGAGAGGGGCAGGGTCCTTTGTTCTCCTTCAAGGGTATGCCCACAGTGTTCCAACTTCCTTCCTTCCAATGTTCTCACCCTAGACCCAACCTCCTGCTTCTACCACTTCCCAACAGCACAAAAGGCTAGGAACCAAGTCTTAAAACTATGCACTTTGTGGGACATTCAAGGTACAAACATAATGTTGGCCAAGCAAAGAAAGCTTACAAGGAGATAAAAATTAATGTAGTCATTTGTTTTGTCTTCTTGACTATGCAAGAAGTCCTAGGGAGGGGATGGCTTCCAGCATCTGCCCACACTAAGCAGACTTTGGCTGTGACATGTATCTTCCATCCCTTCCCCAACAATCCCCAAACTTTTGATTTCCACCTTGAAGGTAGGGTTTGTGGCCCCAGAAAGATTCATAAAATTGCTTAAGAATTTGACGTTTGGCATGCTTTTTGGATTCTTCCCACCATATGGTGGCAGCTACGCAAGTGTAGGGACCTGAGTCTGGATGCTTTCTGGGTTTCTTTTCCATAGCATTCCGGAAACATCTTGAATGTGTGTGTGTGTGTGTGTGTGTGTGTGTGTGGTTTGGTTTTTTTTTTTTTTTTTTTACATGCTGTTGTCAAGTAAAACCAGTGTTAATGTTTTGGGGGTGGGAGAGAGGGTGACCCTTGCATTTTAACTTTAAACCTGTGTAGGAAATAAAGCTCTTTATCCCCTAAAACTGGCTGAATACATAGTATATAGTAATTGTAGAACTATTATTACAGAGAGGCCTCTCTGGGCACTTGAATCATGTATCTGTGACTGGCCCAGCTCTCCCCTGCTTCCCGGCATATCAAAAGCATTTTTATAGCTTGGTGCCTCCACAGGCCGAGATTCCTACCTGACTCATTCATTCATCCATTCATTCATTCATTCATTCAATCATTCAGCCCTTAAGGAGCAACTGCTGTGCTGTACACACTGCGAGTCAAAAGATGTCATAAACATGGGTTATGCCAGCTTACCAGACCTAGTAACAGCGACTTAAGTACAAGGCTGATCTCAGCAGTGTGATGATGTAGTGGAAACACAGGAAGCTCCCACAGTGGGAGGCAGGGAGGGGCTATCTTGGAAGAGCTCATAAGGTGAATTGGGCCAGTGTAGTTGATTCTGCTCCTGTTTCCTTTTGGCTGGTTATCCCAGTAGCACTGCTCTGGGGGACTGACCTGGGAATGGTAGCAGGAGGTTGAGGGTAGATCCAGACTTTGAAGGCCCAGGGCTTGCAGGGGCAGCCGGAGGTAGCAGGAAACCTTCACCTCCAGAGTTCCGCCTCTAAGTTTAGTGTTCTTTCCATGACCCCGAGTTTCCCTGCTGACTCAGTAGCTGGCAGAGCCACACAGATGAGGACATATTCGGGAGCCAGCAGCATCAGGTGACGTCGGGAGCATTTTTTCCAGTTGAACCTGGCTGCTGGAGAAAGCTCTGCCCCCCTCCTTCTGCCCCCAGGCAGTCAGTGTGTCATCGCTTATGGAAAACTGAGCGTCCAGTGGACCAAACTCGGAGTAGCCCAGGTGTCACCCAACACTCAGGGTGGACAAAGGTTTCTATTCTGCAAAGGATGGGACAAATTCAGCAGTCTGCCAATCTCAAATCACCAACATTTGCTGGGGGGGGGGGGTGCTATGTATTTTATATAATTAACGCTTGACAAAATACATGTAGTTTTATTCCAGATCATGAGATCACTTTCATTGATACCTTTCTGTTATCTTAAACGGCTTTGACTATCACTCCCATACTGGTGTTTCACAAATAAATGTCTTCAGCCACCGATATCTTTGACATCCTTAACTGTGGCCAGGGAATCAGCTGTATTAAAGGATTGTAAACTCAAAATAGTTCAATCCAAATTCGGTATTTTCTTAATCTTAATATGCACATCATTAATAGCCTATACTTAATTCAGTTGTCCACTACAGATTATTGAAGTCACTGACTCCATCTTTCTCCCACGTCTTCTCCTTTGCTCCTCCCTCTAGATCTGTTAGGAATCTACTCTGTCTCCCGTTCTAGAACCGCAACGCTTTCAGGACTGTAAATTTCTTTCCTTACAAAAAATTAAAAATAGAAAGAGAAAAGGAAGAGTATTTCACATTCCACTTTGCCTTGTTTAGCAAAGTTGCCCAGCCAGTTCTAAAGCGTTAGCCCCGTTTTCATTTGACGTTCAACTCTTTCCAGCAGACTAATACTTTTTCCTCTATCAGTTAAGTAAAATACCTTGAAAATAGATTTCTTTGATGACAGAGGCTTTTATTGTGTCTCAGGGCTATCATTTTGAATACTAGTGGTTATTACACACTATCCGTGTTGGGGTAGCTATGACATTTGCCTTAAATGGATATCTATTCTCTTTGATCTCAGTTTTGAAATAAGCTTTATTATTATTATTCCAGTGGTTCTTAGCCTCTTTTTTTTTCTAAATCAGGAACACATCTAGAATGCAGTGAGAATTATGATTCTTCTACACATTGAGAACACTGCCACACATGTGTTCTCTCCTCCCCCCTCACCTGAAGCCTTCTCTTCTGTCTTCTCTAACCACAACTTCAAAAACACAAACAAACAAAGATACATCCCGGCTCAGCCGTAATATCCTTGAAATGGTGAAGCCTCTACAAGGACATTTGCCTTGTGTAAGTTTATTTGTAACATTTTCATGTGCCAACTGTAACATGCCTGCCTATTTTAAATAAACATTCTAATGAACTTGGTTCTAATTGAGATGTGTGACCAGGTAGCCATTTCCCCTGAGTTTGTAATGTAGTTTTAAAATTGAACTGGGGATGGGGCAGCTGATCACACAGCCATCTGGACCTACCCTTAACTAGTTCCAAGACTCTGTGACATTTTATAATGAACTGTGGTGCAAATCAACCTGGATTCTTGACCAGGGTGCTTGGCTTTACATTTTTTTTTTTAAATAACTGTGGAAACCTTTTTAGAAACATGGCTCAGGTGTAAAAATGTACACCTGATTGACAACCCTTCTGTATTTGTAGTGTCTTTTTCACTTCTATTGTTTTATCTATCCCAACAAAAACTGGGGAGAAAAAGTCAATGCATAAGCCAGGCCTAGAGATGGAATCTTGGCACGTGGGAAGTGAGGAAAGTAGACCAGAAGTTCAAGGTCATCCTCAGATACATGTTGGAGGCTGGCACTGATACTGTGGATTATATAAGACTCTGTTTCAAAAAAATAAAAAAAAAACCAAACAAACCAAACATCCTGCTATACACACACACACACACACACACACACACACACACAAAGAACACAAAACTCAATGAGTGTAAGCATTCAATTCTAAAGGGTAAACAGGGAAAGAACACACAGAGAGGCACACTGAGAGTGAGCTATAGTCAGGAAATACACAGAAGGTCCCTTCTGGCTCTCGTTCCAAAATCTTTTTATTGTCACTCTCTGCTTTTCAAAGAGTGTCATCGTTTCATTCAAGCTGCTTATGAGTTGAAGATAGCAGGCAACTAGGATTGGATCCTTATATCAAACTTGGCTCTGTTGGAAGGAAAATAAATTACACATAAGCTCCAGTGATGACGTCATTCTGGTAGCCGTCATAGGTGACTAGTGTGGACAATCACTGACATCCCTTTCTGGGCATTTGACTCCAGGAACTTGTGCATGAGTTTTACCACTGTGCTATATCCCCACCCTGAGAATGTACGTGTGAATGCACTCTTGTCTATAAATTCTGTTTTCCTAAGTATGTTTCTTAAGTATGCTAGAGAACGTGAGCTTGACTCGACTCAGTCTAGGCTCTTGAGCATCTTCTTTTATACTGATCCCCAAGCCACTGACGACTGCTGATATGCCCAGGCTTACTCCTGATTCCTCCATCACACGACTGCTGATATGCCCAGGCTTGCTCCTGATTCCTCCATCACACGACTGCTGATATGCCCAGGCTTACTCCTGATTCCTCCATCACACGACTGCTGATATGCCCAGGCTTATTCCTGATTTCTCCATCTCACGACTGCTGATATGCCCAGGCTTACTCCTGATTCCTCCATCACACGACTGCTGATATGCCCAGGCTTACTCCTGATTCCTCCATCACACTGTTTCAGGCTCGTAGAGTGAAAGAGACTCTGGGAGTGAGGTTTAATTATACTTTGTACAACTAGGGAACCAGAGCCCTCCGCCTGAGCCTGAGGTCTCACAAGCTGGCCAATAGAAGATCTAGAGCTGCTCCTGCATCTGGTGACCACCAGACTCCATGAGTGGCCTAACTTTTTAATCACAAGAATACCCAGGAAATGCAAAGTTAGCTACCATGACCCCCGTATGATTACATTTTCAACAGCGTTCTACCCATCCTTGGTCACCGTTGTCAGCCCCAGCCTCAATGTCAATTTCTACCTCAATGTAGTATCATCCTCAAGTTACACAATCTCACATGTAATGTTGACAATTTACCCCCCGCCACATCCATCCATCCCTGTAACCTGAGTTCCCCCTGCCTCAGCCTCCCCTGTGGGTGCTAGGCTTCCAACCAGATATGGGCAGCTATGTCAGACTGACTTATTTTCTGGGGACAATCTAAGGCAGACTGAAACCAGTCTGTATATTTTCGGATGAAAGGAGAACAAGCCTTCATTACCCAGAACTTTCAAATTCTATCGTTTTGAGACGTGCTAACCTTGCGCTCCAAAGGGTACCTTTGTGTGGATTAGTATACCCAAGGTATAAATGAAAGCCAGTGTTATAATTGGTACCGTGCTGGATAACCCGGAAAGGGTGGGAGTGTGGGGAGGCATAATTCTGTTAGGAAAGAACTGGAAGGTGGAGAAGGGATTAAAAATAACCCCAAATAGAGAACATTCATGTTCTATGCAGCAGCGAACACTGTAGAACTGTAGAAGAGTAGAACACTCATAAATAACAACATTGTGAATACAGTGGGCTTGGACCTCGGCCTTCATCGATGGGTAGAACTGGACCGAGGAATTGAATTTAAAGAGGCAGAGGGAAGGCCTGGCATGCTGGAGAAAGGGGAGGGACTTTGAGCCTGTGAGAGGGCAGTGTTTACCAACCTGATTGGTCCTCCAGGGGACCAGTCTGGGTCTGATGCCAGCAGTTAGCAATAAGTTGATAGTAAGAGCTCAGAGGCCTTGAATTTGAATCTCAGCCTTGTAGTTTAGGCTTGAACTTCTCCATCCTGGGATATTCTTTTGGAAGGTAGGGCTAATCCTCACCCTGCCTCCCCTACCCCCGTTTTATTTGAGATTGGATTTGATTTACAAGTTCCAAACACAGCTATGTTTCCAACCTTGTTTTCAGGGTGTTCCGTGATCCTTAGCAAGCCTTTTTAGTCCTTCCTGGTTTGGCTGGGAAGCTAAAACTGAGCATGCTCAAACTCTGTTAACTATTGTGTTTAAGGCAGAGATAGGAAACAAAACCTTGTATATAGTCCGAGTCTGAATTTGGATAGGCAACAGAGAGGCCTTCTTCAAAGAGTTGGAGAGTCTTGGCTTCAAAAGCACCTATGCAGGCTAGGCATGTTGGTACCACCTGTAATCCCAGCATTTAGAAGGCTGAGGCAGGAGGTTTGCTGAATGGTTGAGGCCAGTCAGAAGTACATAATAAGACCATTTTCAAAAAAGAAAAAAGAAAAAAAAAAAGCAAGCCAAGAAACAATCATCCATTCAGACCTCTGCAAAACTTGAGTTGCCTGCCAAGGAGAGGGGCCACTTGGCCACTGCATTGGCTCGTGGGTTGGTGAAGCACAAACAGAATTTGCCTGAGAAGAAAAAAAAATGTATTTCAGGGGACTAAAGTTAGTCAATTTTTAAACTTCTTTTGACATCCTGGAAGTAAATCATCTAGGGTTTGGTTCTGAGGACAATGAATGAAAAACAAAAACAAAAACCAAAATACAGAGAAACAACCCCGCCACCCCCACCCGCCCTAGAGAACTGGATATTGCCCATTAACCTGCATGTTTTGGTTACTTTCTGGAAAGTTTCCAACAACATCTATAGACAGGCATGCTGAGTAGGTGCTAGGTCTCCTGAATCAATGGCTCTGGTCACCTCTCAGCACCAAGGGGATGTACCAGCTCATCTCCTGGCATTCCAAAGAGACTGTGAGCAGAGCCAGAGTATCTGGGCCGATTGTCAAGGGTGGAGAGGCTCTGCTGGAGTCTTGGGATCTGGCCATTCGTCAATAGTCCTCTGACCCTCTTAGTCGACTTCAGCCCAGGCTCTCCTCCAATTCTGATCGTCTGGCTTTTGCATAATTACAGTGTCTTCCCCATGGGCTTTGCTAGCAATTCTTGGATTGTGACTCTAAAGGGAGAAGAGGCAACAAGTGCCCGGCTGGTAAAACTTAGCCAGGTTCAGTGAGGTTACATCAAATGGACAGCCATTGAGCAGGATCTGAGTTAAGACACTTCCTCTCAAGCTCTTTTCAGATTTGACATTCTCCTCTGTGGAACCCCACTTCCATCCCCTCAACTTTGGCATCTACTGTCATATTTTAGGGGACTTGGAATCTGTAGAGGACAGTGAGTGACCTCAACAATACATTCTAGAGACCAAGGTCATGGACAGGCTTGAGGGAAACTCCTTAGAGTGTCCTACTACTCCAAATGAGTAAGTTATGATAAAAAAAGGATAAAATGTTTACCAGGCCTGGTGCTGGGCATGTATATACACAGGGTACAAGCATATACAACACTATGGTGACAGAACATAGTTATGACAGACAGTGAGCAGACATCAAAAGAAGCCTGACAAAAATAAGTTATCTGCGCTATGTCGTCCTGTGGACACACTACCTAAAGCACATCTTCCTGTTTGCAGACATAAGTATTAAGGTTACCCTGGAGCCCCTCCCTTACTGGTGCTGGGGAACAAAATTATTGAAGTGACAAGGACATTGGATAGTCAGCTGTCACATCTTTGTCTGTATAAAAAAAAAGTTTTACTGCCATTTAGAATAAGTCAAATAAAAGCTATCACCCTTTATGTCCTTCCAAACTCCCCTGGTGGTGAGTTAGATGCCAGCACACCCCCTCCCCCCAGCTTTTGGCCGTGTCCATAGAACCTTCACATACAGGCTGGAAGCATACCCCCTCCCCCAGTTTTCTTCTGTGTCCATAGAACCCTTACACACAAGCTGGGACTCTTCTTTCTTCCCTACCCCTCCCCATTTAAAAAAAAAAGATTTAAAGAAAAACAGCTCCAGTCGTGTGAGGCCTACACACCCGATATGCAAGTCAGCCAGTGTGAACTGCGAACACGAGTGGGGCCCTGAGTGGATGCTCCTGCCGCCTCGGTGCTAATCTGCCTGGGCCGGGTGGGTAGAAGGGAAGATGTCTATTTTTGTAGGTGGGGAGGTAGGTTGTGTAGGTCTGGGATGCTGTAGCTCAGGGAATGGAAACCCAGCACCCCAGCATTGGGACTGAAGGGGTTCTTCCTACCCTTCCCCCACTCCGTTTTTTTTTTTTCAAATTTATTTTGCCCAGGCGGGGATTGGCGACGGTCAAAAGGGAGCAGTTGGCACTGAATGTCACCCTGAAGGTAAAATGAAAGACAAAAGAGGAACGCATGCTTGCTTTTGCAGCGGCTGCGGCGGCGATGGAGGCAGTAGCAGCAGGATTTAAAGGGAAAAAAAAGAAATCACACGCACATACATACATCTATACACACCCAGAGGCGTCGATTATGCAAACGCAGTAAAGCCATCAAATCCTGACAGTGCCGGGGAAATTTTTTTTTTCAAAAAAATAATAGAGAGATATATTTATTTTTTTTTAAAAAAAGAGGGAGCCAAACGCATGCAAAGAGAAACGTGCACATACCACGCAACCACCCGAGGAGAACCTGGCAGCCTGTCTCCTCTTCTGCCAAGTTATCATTAAGAAAACAGGGAAAGGCATCATGACGTCCTGGGTCACAGGGAGTGCGGACCGACGCTACCAAGAGCGAAGGGAGGCGCCTGGGCGCTCCGGCTAGCCGCGGGCGCAGCTCGGCCCCTCGCCGCCCGGCTGGGTGAGTGCTGCGCCGCTCGGGACGCGGACCCCGGGGCCCACGCAGGGCCGCTGCGCGCGGGGACACAGCCTGGGGCCGGGCCCTGGCCGCCCGCCGGCCGCCCGCCACCCCCTCGCCCCGCCGAGGTCGCGGGAGCCCAGCTCAAGGAGGCGTGTGTGAGATGTGCGATGTCCCTGCATGGGGGGTTTGTAGACTTTCCTAAGCCAAAGCAACCGGGGCTGCCTCGGCTGCTTTGAAAAAAAAAATTTAAAAAAAAAAAATCCCCGAGGACTCACCCGATTAACCTGCTGCAGTTCTGACCCTGCCAAAGGTAACTGCCCCATTCTTTAACCATCAGCGTCTGGAGACAGACATTTGCATCTGTGTTTGCAGTCCGGCTTGGATCCGTATTGCTACCCCCTTCCCCTTCACTTGCTTAGAGTCTCTTGGAGGAAAAAAAAGAAAAGAAAAGAAAGAAAAGAAAAGAAAAAAGAAAAGAAAAAGGACACCCTCTCTCAATAACACACGCATAAGTAGTGCCCACCTCCTGAAGACTTGCCTGGCCCAGACTGCAAAACTGTCAGGTGTGTGCTGGAGACACAGATAAATTTGAATTGCTGTTAGGTTCGTTCTTTCAACACCCCTCCCATCCCCCCCCTTCCTGGTTACAGACTTCAGTGCTTGGGAAAGTGGAAAATTAACCCTCCGGCAGAGTTAGGGCACCTGGACTGGGAGGGGATAGAGCCAAGGGGACCTGGGGCAGGGGTCGCTGTGGGTGAAGGGGGTGTCCGGAGTTGGAAGGTGTTGCCATTGGGCCGTGCCACCGCTCTGGTGCTGCGTGTCCCTCCTGTCCTCTAAGCCTTCCCCTCCTCTCCAGGCTTTCCAATGCTGTCACCTTTACCAGGGAGGAAGTCACCGAAGTTGTCTGGAGGTCACTGGACTAACTATTTCAAACTGCTTATCCTACCTTGCCACCTTTTGATTCTGTCAGAGCGCCTGCAGGATACAGCCCAGTGCACCCCTGCCTCTCCCCACCCCTCCTTGAGTGAGAGGAGACCCAAGGCTCCCCTTCTCTCCTCTTCCCTTCCAGCAGGGAACCTTCTTTAGATTCAACTCCTCCTCCTTCCAGAATCTTAACAAGCAGTTCTGGAAGGGCCTGGAACCCCCACCCCCACCCCATCCCCCAAGCCTCAACACTGAGGGGTGACTATATGTGTTTATTAATTGTGTTGTTTTGGTTGGGCCGATTCTGAGTTGCCAAACAAGGGGCCTATGACCTCCTGCTACTTTCAAAAGCCCCTCTCTGGTAGTTCAAGATGAGAAGACCTGCAGACTCCTGAAGTATGTTTCAGAGCAGCTGAGTGGGTTGGACTAGTTTTGAAGAGAAACTAATTTGTTTCCCACACTGCCCAGAGACCAAATAGGGGATGGGTCTGGAAAACACCCAAGTTCAGAAACACCCAAGTTCAGAAAGAGGGTCTGAATTGTCTGAGGGAGGTTGGCTGGGAATAGATCCCCGGAGTGGCTTCTAGGCTGGTGTTTTGGCTTTGTTTTTCCCTCCTATCCAGTAGATTAGATGCTATCGAGCTGACTTAACCATCCTGAGAAACATTTCTGTCTTTGTGATAAAGGGGGAAGTTTGAAGGCCTCTCAGATCTGAACTTAGGAATGGCAGAGGCATGGGCGCTGATGGAGAGGAAGTGACCTTGAAGGGGATGCTTCCTTGCTTTGAGGAAGCAATCAGACTGTGAGGAGGCAGGCAACCAGGTTCTTTCAAACATTGATTTGTCTGCTGTGATCTGCGCCTTTGTTATTTTCTCCTAAAGCAATTCTCATAACTCTTTAAACTTGCATTCCGTAGTATTAAATGCGTGTCTATTGTGAATGGTATCATATTGCACATTAAACTGCCCATTGACTGGGGCTGTGAGTGTAGGTAAAAGACAGACTGCTCTTTCCCCTTAGTAAATCAAAATGGGTTAAGTCTTCTTGTATGATATGTACTGAAACCTGCTGGTATTCTTTGCTTAACTGAATAGACTAGATCAATCGATTAGGTCACACTCTCGAACGCTCGTGTGTGTGTGTGTGTGTGTGTGTGTGTGTGTGTGTATGTGTGTGTGTGTGTGTTTGTATTTGTGTGTGTGTGTGTGTGTGTGTGTGTACAGCTCAATCTATTCTGTGCAATTTTTCCAGAAATTAAAAGGTTACCAGAGAGTGCCATGTTCCCATCTCCAACCGAGCACCACTTATTACCACAACAGTAGTATTTCAATATTAAGTGATCTTCAAGGTCTTTCATCTCTCATTTTGAGCTCCAAATTTGACTCAGCATGAGTGCGGCAGAGTAGCAAGATAAGAGCACTAAGCAGGCAGACCACCAGCATGCTCTCAGAGCATCTCTGGAAAACAGCAGAGGAGTGACCTCCCTCACAGGGACCTTGTTCTCAGCTGTACTGAGAATTTGGGCAAGAGCCTGCCAGAGGTCATGGGCTTATGTTTGAGACTGATCTCCCTTTGAGATTTGTTTCTCCAGCTCCTTTTCTGTGTATCTTAGGTGGACACCCAAGGTGAGGTGCCTTGACATTTTCTAACAGCCAAATCCCTCTGTTCACCTGTCACAGAAAAGGGAGTTGTTTTAGAAGAGTCTCTTTTGTTTGCAGATGTGGCAAGCAAGTACCTCTGTCTATCGTCTGTCTGTCCGTCCGTCCGTCCGTCCGTCTGTCTGTCTGTCTGTCTGTCTGTCTGTCTGTCTATCTATCTATCTATCTATCTATCTATCTATCTATCTATCTATCTATCTATCTATCTCCTTACTTATTTACTTTGGTGTCTTGGCTCTTTTCATGGCAAGCCCGCTCATTTTTGAGGAGGTCAAAGTGTACCTTTGGATCTTGCCTGGTGATGTCAGTTTCCGTTAGACCTGGATAGTAGGAGGTCATCCTGGTGAAAGGATTTTATGAAACAAAGCAGAAAATTGGTATTTTTGGGGGCGGAGGGGGGAGAATTGTTGGAAAACTGATGGAATAGAAAGCTTTTGAGGGAAAGCCACATTGATGAAGAAAAAGACTGAAGAGGTAGGTACTTTTGAATAATAGATTGGCTATGTAATGGTCAACCACAAGATAAAATTTTTACACAGTATTTTTATGGCTTAAATTGGCTGCAGTGTAAACCAAGCTTGCTACTCTATTAAGTCATTATACTCTTCAATTATTTAACATTTCTGGCCAAGCTATCTTCTGTGGTCTTTTTTGTACACATCAGGACTGATGTGTTCGGTAGTAATTGCTTGCTGTTTGTGAGGACTTTGCTTTGGAACAGGGTTTAATTTTGACTTCTCAGGGCAAATATTAGGAAGAATCTTCAGAAGAAAAGGGCTGTGATGGAAATAGTCCTATTGTCATGAAACAGGACATCTGCAGCATAGAAATGCCTCATACAATCTGAGTTATTCTCACTGAGGACCCCTGATAGGATCTGCCTCTCAGGTACCACACATTTTGAAGGAAGGACTATATCTCTATTTAAATGCAGATCTTTGGTTTTCTCCAGGGGGCACTTGGCAAATCTTTCAATCAAAGCACTGGTAGGAGAAAAGCAAAATTTATCCAGAAACAAGAGCATCTGTCATTCTGAAATAATGATTCTCGAGTATCACAATATTGTGATTCTTTTAAAAAATCATTTAAAATTATCTTCCTAAAGTAAAATATAACAATGGGTTTTTTGTTGTTGTTGTTTGTATATTTGTTTGTTTTTGTTTTGTTTTGTGCAGACAAAAGACATTGTCTCTTAGGACTGTGTTGGCCTAAGTTGGTTACTTGGTTTTACAAGTCAGGCTTCAGGTTTAGCTCCGCCATCCCAGTGGAATAACTGGGCCTCCAGGGAGGATTTAGCCCTGTGTCCACAGGCTTTCAGGCTGCAACTGAGGGTAGGTTCTGTAAGAGACTTTTGGCATCTCTTTCTGCATGTGTTTTGGTAGTACTGGAGCAGAAACCCAGGGAATCCTATGTACCAGCAAGAACTCTAGCACTGAGTTGGTCCTCAGCCCAAGGGTATTCCTGCCAAATAGTGACCTTTCGTTTATTTACTTTGATCCCAATTCATCATTGTATTTGGAATCAGTGGGCCAAGGCTACGAAACCCAGGGGAGGAGGGGTCTTTTTTTTGAAGGAATCATTGGAAAAGATCTCCCAGACTTGAAATAGATCAACATAGCTTTCTGATGGTTCTGATCCCTTAGAATCAGTGTATTAGAAAAAAATCGCCTTTAAAAAGTTTTGAATGAGTATTCGGTATGATTTTTTTTTTCTCCTGATAAAAGTTACTGGAATGAAACTTGGGCTCTCTGGGTCCTTAGACCAGGAAGTTTTTTTTTTTTTTTGAAATTAGACAGGCTTCAGTACTCAACCCTGATTGCAAAACCTCTTCCCTAGATTGCCTCCTCCAT
Organism: Tokudaia tokunoshimensis; assembly: GCA_036184795.1. Lineage (NCBI taxonomy): Eukaryota > Metazoa > Chordata > Mammalia > Rodentia > Muridae > Tokudaia > Tokudaia tokunoshimensis. The sequence continues at coordinate 7,827,375 of BTHU01000013.1, read as the reverse complement.
TGTACTGGGTCTAGACCCAGCCTTCCATCCTCCCTCAGACATGCATACTGTACACACAGAGATATATTTATTGGATAACACCAGTCCTTGTGGAGGTAGCATCACAGCCTCCTGCAGTTTTGGGTTATCTCTCCTTATATTCCTATGAATGAAATACATAGGATGAAAAACACTGTGCCCATTAAACTATTTGATGGTCATAATTATCACAAAAGAAGGGACGGTGTCCTTGAAATGCCCAGGGTGCTGGAGATTCAACTCAGATTTGCTTTTTTGGCATGTCTGCTCAGGTAAATAATCTTGGTCAAACTCTGAAAAGGATGCTTAATCATGACTCACCTGATTTTTTTTTAAGTTACAGAGAAATTATTTTATTTCCTTAGAAAACAGCCATTTCTAACAAAGATTTTTATGACTGCTTTGAATATCGACTCAGTGCTAACATTATCTGAAGCAAAGCAAAACGTTTGTATCTCTACTTTCACAGATATTTAAGAGCTTTTGTAAGTTACGTTTCAAAATACACGCTTCCCATTTAAATTTGATCTTCATTCTTAGATATTTTTCAATTAATAAGGCTTATGTTATGACCATGGTAATTTATATTCAAAATACCTATTTTATTAGCACAGTTGTAGACTGTGAAACAAATTTCCATATCCGTGAAATACTAACAAGAAAAATAACTAACATTTGTCTAGTGAGTGATAGTTTATAACTATACATTCCCCATAGCTCTTAGGAAGATTATTTATTACCCATCTTAAGAAGGCAATCACTTTTTACAAGGTAAACGTTATATGAAAATAGACTCTTCACTCTCCTGTTCTTCCTGTTTACTTCCTTTTCTCCTTAAACCTCTTCTTTTCTTGCTTTCATTTTCTCCTTAATGATGTAAAGCCCCCTTTCAGGGACAGAGCATGTATAATTGCCAAACATATATGTCTCTTGAAAAGGAAGCAGGAACAAGCAGCCCCCACAGCTGGGGAATATATCTTCTGCTCACCAGCATTCTTGAAGAAAATGTTAGGTTGCAGAAATCATTTCATGCCCTGTATGTTTTCCAACATAAATCAAGAAGACTGTTAACAAGTTATAGCCCTTCTTAGAGACTGCAGCTCTCTCTCTCTCTCTCTCTCTCTCTCTCGTGCCGCTGTAAACACAGCCTACATATTTTTTCCAAGTTATTGTGTGTGGAGAGAGATCCAAAGTTGTCTGCACAAATGAGCAGTCCGTTCGGTTATGAGGAGTTCATCTTCTGTTTCGTATGGACACTTGATTTCCGAAGCTTGCAGAATTGGGACACGGTTCTGATGGTCCTTCGGGCCAGTCACCATCAGAGGCGGAAACTTGCTTTTTACAGATAATGTAGATTTGGCAGGATGCTGGTTGTTACCAAAGGTCAGAAGCAGAGAAGGGAGCACTGTCTGTGGCATCCGGCACCAGTTCATCAGAGAGCAACGGTGGACCGTTTGCTCTCTCAGCCTCCACTGCACTTCTCCTTGATTATCCTTTCAGTGATTAAGAATACTAACAAATCAACCAAAGATGATGCTCCAATTTACTGCTTAGCTAGAAACTATTTCTTTATGGAGGACCATATACCATGACTATAAAGGGCGGGTGCAGAGTATGTATCTGAGCTCAGGTTCATTGGCTCGGAATGGACACCTCATGGGACTTAGACATTCGGGGTTGAGTGTAGATGTTTTCTTTATCTGCCGTATATCGGTTGTTCTAAATAGACTCTTTCTGATATATATAATATATAATATATATATTATATATATATCATATATATATCTGTCTTATGTGCCAGTTTCCTAGGTTAGATCACAATAACTGGTGTGACTGATTGGAGTGAAATATTATTTTATCAGTGACACACCAGATGTAAGAATAGTTGTTCTATTGTGATGTAAGAGATACACATGACAGACAGTATTCTTCACTGTCTACACATGTTCTACAAATGGTCAAGCAATGCTTTTCAATGTGTGCACATGGGGGTGAGGGAAGGGGTGGAGCTTTAAGGCATTGCCCATGAATCTACAAGTGAAACGCATAGATGCAAACTCTTGCAGAATGGCTGAAAGGGGTTTTGAGAAATTTTCAGGAATTTTAGAGACTGACAGCAAAATAGAAGCTTTACTTTCCTGAAGTAGGGAAATAGCATTGTTTCGAAGTATATGGCCTTTGTGAAGATTTGGGTGCAGTCTTTGCTGTTGTTGTTGTTGATTTTTTTTTTGTCACTGAAATTCATTAAAAGTAGGACTGAGGGAAAATGGAGAGAGATTAAAAAAAGTAGGACTGAGGGAAAATGGAGAGAGATTAAAAAAAGTAGGACTGAGGGAAAATGAAGAGAGATAAAATAGGCCAAGATATAAGAGAAGACAAGATACAAGGCTATTGCAGGTAGAAGAGATGTGTGTGTGTGTGTGTGTGTGTGTGTGTGTGTGTGTGTGTGTGTGTGTGTAAAATCACCTGGCCTATTTTTCCTGAGCTGTGGGATGTTAAGGAAAATGAAGGGTCGTGCACAATGGCTCATGTCTGTAATCTCAGCCCTTGAGAGGTTGGAGTAGGAGGATTGCCTTAAGTACCAGAACTATAGAGTAAGACACTGTCTAATACAAAGCAAAACCAAACAGAACAATAACAAAAACAAGACAAAAATATACAAACAAACAAAACCCACCCAAAAAAACAAGGGAAATTAATGCAGACAACCATTCTCTGTCTTCCCTTGAAGGGACAACCATGGAAAATACTTGGAGTTAGGTCTCTGGTTCTTGCTTTAGAACTTCTGTTGGGCCACTCACTAACTTGTGTGATTCGGGTAAATTATTCATTCCCTGAACCTTTATCATTTGTTAAAATGTGACTAATCAAAGTGTTGCTTCTCAAGATGGCTGTGAGGGTTAAGTAGGAATTGTTGGGCCAGCATAGTCTGACCAGGTCTGACCACAGTTTGGAGGTAAGTTAATCTCACTGAGGGTCTCTTTTTGTTGGTACTTTTCTTGCTTCCTGCGGAGCAGGCAGAGAGGGAGGAAGCAGAGAATAACACATAGATGGGCAGCAGAAGGCGGTCAGAACTCTATAGACATGGTGATTCTAATGTAGACAGTGCCAATACACCAGCATCTTTATTTACTCCCCATCCTCCATGAGAAAGCCAGTTCTTATCCAAATAAACAAGTAAATAATCTTAGAAACAAAACCATCAAAGGACAGTAAAAATAGGCCAGGTGATTTTACACACACACACACACACACACACACACACACACACACACACACACCTCTTTTACCTGCAATATTCAGTGATGACTTTGTCTCAAACCTTACCTATCATTTGCACCTTTACTATAGCATTGATATTAATTTGAAATGTATGCATTTTTATGAAGACTATAGGAATTGTTGTTTGGTAATAAATACTTAGAAGTGCTGCTATAAACTGCATTTGAAAAACACGTCTTCACGGGTATAAGATTAGAAGTAACAAATGGAAGGTCAGTTGACTCCACGTGAAGGTGTGGCACACACATTTTTTAGGGATATTTTTATGAATGATCCACTGATATTAAGCCTAGCCAATTTTGCCATTATAAATGAACTATATTCCAAAGCCTGTGGTGAAGGAATAGGTCAGAAATTGTTCAAGAAATGGGCTGTTTGTACAGACAATGCACTTAAAAACACAGATTCAGAGAATTATGCTTGGATTCTGTCTGAAACTGGGGCATCCTTAGCTGACTTCCCAGATAATGATGGGCAGAAGTCTGCACTTTGTGATCTGTTAAACCTAGACACTCAGTAAAAGTAGAAATCAAAAATGTTGTGAGACCAAATTTGTCCTTGAAAGCCAATTGCTATTTGCTTTGTCTAAACCCATGAGGTCTTCTGACCGGGGTAGATGTGTGCTAAGCAAGAGGAAAACAAAACCCAGGAAGCCTAATTATGGGTTTGATGTCACGACCGTTGACAGACACACGATTATTTGCGAGTTGCAGATGAGCGTCATGCCATCTGCATTGAAAGCTGCCTCAGAAACTGGTCAGTGAATATAGTCAGCCCAGCTCAGGTTTCTTTCCCATTTAGCAAAAAATGTATTGAACACTCTGTGCCTTTACCATCACGACAGGTCAGTTAGCAATACAGCATCATTTTTAAGAGATAGTCTCTGCTTTAAGACATCCATGCTGCCTTTAGGGCAGTATACTAATCGTTTCGGTGACAGCAATGAAGGCAGGAGTAACAGCTCAGCGAGGTGGGGTCTTGCCCTGTAAACAACAAACCAACAAAAACTCAGGTACAGTATGAGAAAGAATTATATGGAATATGACCAATTTATACAGATCCCTTAAGGAGTTCTTGGGCTCCCCAGAGAGACCCATTGACCCCCAGGCTTCTGGATAATAGCTGTGTCCTATTTAAGATATGTTTTTTCCACTTATTAGTTGGCTATAGTTTCATCTGGTTCATAAAATAGTCAAATGAGAGGGAGGGGTTCCTTTAGGTTTTTCGTTTATTTGTTTGTTTGATTTGTATGTACTAGAGATGGACTCAGGGCATGACCTAGGCAGGCCACACCACTGTTCTACTAGCAGGCCACTGTTCTACCTTTCCAGCCCTGAGAAAGAAGATCTGGAAATCCTCTTGAGCGGTTCAATAAGGGCTGCAGAGATTGCGGGATAGGAGGAAGGAAGACTTCACTCTTAGGGACCTGCGCTTTGAGGGAAGGTCCTGTGTCGTGATTGACTTTGTGCTCATAGTGGCTGGCACCATGCCTGACTGCGAACAGAGGCTCAGTAAATGTTTATGAATGCGTGAGTGCCTGGCTCTGCAGTCCGTCCCCAACATATGTTAGCCTTTAAATCTTCACAAAAAAAAAATCTTGAATGGTGGTGAGATTGCAACCCTTTCATAGATGAAAAAAAAAGGCTGTTTTGAGCGACTGTTGATCTTGTGTGGTGGAGGGATAGTGTCGGGATAGAGGTTAAACCGCGCATCAGGCTGACTTCATTCATGACAGTGCGAGACTTGCACACCGGAGTGCATTGTTATTGTTCCTAGACTGCAGTGTGGCTGATGTGCGAAAGGAAGACTTTGACAGAGTTCACCGTGTTCCCAGGCAGATCTGGGCCAGACTTTGGACAATGAGGGCAACAGTGCCCTGAGATGCTCGCCACATTTCTTTCCTTCACGTTGTCCCCATGTAGAGGCGTTGTGGTTTCATTCCTGGGAAGTGAGAAGCACGGTGTTGAAAGCTGCTTTTCCATTGACCACCACGCCTTGTCTCAGGGGCAGGAGAGACGGCCCCGGAAGCACGGGGCCTCACAGGGAAGGGAGGCCGAGTCCGGTGATTTGGATCAGGTTTGCTCTTAGCCTCTGCCTGTTGCCTCTCGTGGTCCTGGTCACTGGTTTTTATGCTCTTTTAACTCCTGGCGGGCCGAACAGATGGCGCAGTGTGTAAAAGTTCCTGCCTACAAGCCTGATGACCTGAGTTTGGTCCTTGAAACACATATGATGGGAGGAGGGAACTGACCTCTGGCCCCTACACACCCCCCTCCACCCCCACCCAGTAAATAAATAGGTAATAAAATAAGAACGCCGTTCATTCATAGACATAGTAAAGTCTCGATGATTTGTCTCTTCCATACTAAATTGATAATTGAGAAGGTGATTCCCAAGCTGGTGGGCAGGGCCCATGATCTTTATTCCCAGTGCCCTAGTCTCTAAGTGCCCAGTGCCCAGTGTCTCTAAGGATGGTGCACTCACGTGGGTCAGATTTTGCAGTCACCTCCAGTTTGTCTCCACAACACAGTTATAAAATTCCTGGCTCTCAGATGGCACGGTCTAGATTTTGGTCTGATAGGACCCACTCCTTTCTCTCTTAATTATCTCATAGGAACATCACAGGGGATCCAGACAAAGGGGTAGAGAAAAAAAAAACGGAGGGACGCATGCTTTGAAATATTGGATTAAGGATCTGGGGTTGTGGCTTTGCCAGTGAGGTACCATCTATACAAGCATGGGGACCTGGGTTCTAATTCCCAGCACACGTGTACAAAGCCAGAGTAGCACCACAAGGCTGCACTCTCAATATTAGGAAGGCAAAGGAGAAGGACCCCTGGGGCTAGTGTGGCCAGTCACTCTAAACAGTCATTGAGCTCCAGGTTCAGTGAGAGACCTTGTTTCAAAAAAAATATGGTGTAGAGGGATTGGAGAAGGCACTGGGCATCTATTTCTGGCCTCTACACGTATATGTGCACACGTCCATACACACACATCCGCACACTATAAACATATATAAATACAAACACACAAGCACAAACTGGAATAACTGGTAAAGTCCTGTTAGCCTATTAGACATGGTGGGTGAGGGCAGCTGAGACAGAAGCTGTGTGCAGGGAGTGTCTTGCTCGAGCGCCATGTCCATCCTGTGCCAGCCTATGGTTCGCCGGGTGCTGTGCTGAGAAGCAGAGATGAGACCTGGCGGAGGGGAGACTCTTTCCACACTCCTCCCTGACCTGTGCTGGAGTCCGCTGGGGTGAATTGTGTGAAGTTGTCAAAGGTTGCTCTGCTCTCCAGCACTTGGCACGGGCTCCTCTGAAATGTGATACCATTGGTTTTCAGTAAAGGTTCCTTTCTGCAGGGCTGCAAACAACAGCTCAGCTGCTACCCCGTACACACAGCCTGGGGAGCAGACCAAGCAGCACCTTCCCAGCAGCCTTTTGAACCCGAGACTCTCCCAGATCCCCTCTTCACCCAGGAAGTTTCCTTCCGTGTTGTCAGATTTAGCACCAGACTCCAGTCATCAGATCCGAGCAGGCTCCCTGCTGCACAGTACAGAGGCTTGCTTAAGACATTTGTCCTTGAAACTGCACCAAACTCTTGGAAGAGCCCAGAACGTGTAAGTATGTATGATTTAGGCAGCAATGGGACAAGGCAAGACTGCGATCAACCATTATACAATATCCGATTAGCAGTACAGGAGGGATTTTTTCCGACCTTATGTTACATTCAGTTTCAATTCGTTCTGAGGCAACAGATCAATTGTAGCCTCTGATACAGTGACTTTGCAGTAGACGGAGGTTGTAATATCTTAGCTGTAGCTATTTGCCCTTCTCAGTTAGCACATAGATGTGGCTCGTGGGCCAATTATTGTGGGCATTAAACTATACAACTTCTCAATTTTTATTAGGGCCGATAATTGTTGGTCTTGTCCATCTTGAGAAACAAGTTAGCTGGGCTGGGGGTGGGGTGGGGGAATCTTTTAAAGAATTAACTACATAGATTCCTGGACAATGGAATGAGTTTGTAGTGTGCTTGCTCTCCATAAACTGTACCAGTTTGCAGTTATAATTTACTCATAGCATATTCCTCTGAGGTTCGGTTTTAATTGAATCCTACTCAGTGTTTGTCTGGTGTTTGACGGTCCTGGATGCATCTGTTTAATTTACTTTGCTTGGATTGCAGTCTGGTGAAACCTGTGTTGTGATTCTAAGGGCTGCCAGGTAAAAGAAATGTGCAGGTCTCTGGGGGAGGCGGGTAGCGAATCTGCTTGTCAAGGGTGGTCTATTACCTCTGAAAGCTTTTTAGGTACCCAACCTGACCGGCTTGTCAAAGGACCACAAACCAAACACTATCAGGCTCTGAGCTGTCTCTCAGCCTGCCCACTTTTGGAACTCCAGCCTGTAAAAGCTGGTGCCCCCTTTCTATCAATTTTTAATCTGCAACAATACTTACGTTTATAAGATTAATTTCTCTCAGATTAGCCTGATTGATAGCTGGATTGTGGTCACTTAAGAGCTGCTCCCTGGAACCCGCAGCCCAGATGAATTCCATTTAACTAGTGAATGTAAAACCGGGTAACCATGGAGTCAGCCACCACCAACTGGCTGTGCAGTGGCTTGTTGTAAACAGTACAAATGAGCCAGGAGAGCAGGGGCAACCAGACATGAAATGATTTTAATAGAAATTACGGTAAAAGGTCATGTGACTTGGGATCCGCTTATGTTCAGGTTTAAAGGGAAAGTCTGTCTTTTCTCTTCCCCACCTTCCCTAATTCTAACCCACTACAGTAAGTATCTCCTTGAACTTGACAGGCCCTCCTCTGGGCTTCCACGGAGAAAGGTGGCCTGTGCGTTGTGGGAAAGTGTGGGGACTTGTGGAATTTCAGTGGTAAGTACCTTTAGATTAGAAACAAAACAAAATAGGGCTGAGTATTATTATTATTTTTTTTTAATGGAAGGTTGTGCTTTCTGCACGGCGCAACTCCTCTAAACTAGATGTAACAGGATCACAGGTCACTCCATGTCCCTTTTAAGTGGCACATCTGTCTTCTCTTCTTCCTGGTTCTCTGGATTAATCTGTAACCTTGGTCTTTGAAAAATATTATTTGCTCTCAAACCAACTTTTGCAGGATAATAATGAACACATGGAAGCTGGGGGTGGGGGGAGTCCTGAGTCTATTCTCAGGTTTTTGTTTGTTTGTTTGCTCTTTTAACGCATGCAGACCCTTTCTGGATTCTCAGAGGGCCAGGTCTCATGATGACATCTGCACTTCTCTGGAAGCAATGGTGACTGTATGTGGCAATGATTGTCTTTATAAAATTGATTTCAACTTAAAACAACAACAACCACTACTGAACAAACTGTGTCTGTGTTAGGTACTAACTCACGGTTAGTTTGATGAACTGTGTACAGCTGGGCTTGTAAGTAGCAACAAGGAGAGAAGTCTGGTTCACAAATTAGAGGGACTTGAGGGTCTCTCGGGAGCTCAGCTATGCCCTTGTCGGGATTTGGAGGTGGACCTTGTCGCATATAGTGTGGAGGAACAAGGATGCTCTCAGTCTCATGAACACTTTACGCTAAGGTCTTCAAGGCATATTTGTCTTAAAGTGAAAGAGCTGAATGGGTGTTTTGGGCTAGGCTCCTGTTCTCTCCTATGTTGTATAAATGGTCGCATAATATGGGAATGAAAGGTAATCGTGTGTTTATATTTTGCCTCCTTTTGATACATAGATTCTTCTGACTAGCTACATAGTTGAATACCCTCTGAGGTCGTGCTGACTTGTATAGACCTCAGGTGTACCTTTTCCTATTAGTATCACCGAGGTAGAATCAACCAACCTACCTATGAAAATTGTGTGCTGGGAGCTCAAGGAGAGTTAAAAGCACGGGCCTCTCCATCTCCTCTCAAGATATTATCAAGCAAACTGTCCAGACCAGAAGTGTTCCATGTTAACACTTACCCGTTATGAGTAGTGGTTGTTTTTAAAATTAGAGTTTGAAAGATGCCGGGGAGGCTCAGTGTAGTTAGGCTGGCAAGTTCTTCAGAATGTCCTGGCTGAGGATGTGGGTTAGGGTTTGCTTGGTGCTTTAAGACAAACTGTGCTTATTAAAACATGATGAATCTGAGGTAATTAATATGCGTCCGGGAGGGGAGTTTCAAGCACACGTTGAGAATATCTTGTCAGAGAGAGGTTTGGGGCAACTGTAATAAAAACACAGTTCCTAATGTTTCCTCACCTTGCTTCCTGAAGCTGAAGGGCACTATTGGAAGTGTCAGCCACGGCTTCTTAGAAGGAGTCCCATTCTGTGGAGATGGGTGCCGAGCCTCTGCTTTTGGCTGAGCAAGCTTAAGATCTTGTGTGAGTCTGCCTCATCTGTCCGACCTCTGTCCTCTTCTTGGTAGACAGAGGGCACGAAAGCAAGCCAGTGGTGATGAGAGAGAAGGAGGAGACAGTGCATAGAGAATGTTCAGCAAACCTCTCTGGCACAGTATGTGCTCAGTAAACTATTGCTGGTGTCATTGTTTATTTTGATTTTTTTAAAAATGCACAGTTAAGTAGAGTCCTGTTGTGTGTTGGGCAGGGACAGACAGCATTCGTATCTCAACCTGCCCCGGGGCAGTTACACATCTTTGAGGCGTGGGAGATGGCAAGTCAGTACATTGGATCGTGCAATATGCTGCACAACATTTTATCTAAAGCCCGAGAGGGTATTTTCCATGTTTTGTTTTTCATTTTCATGCAAAATTATTCAGAAAGACCAATTAAGTTTTTTAAAAAATATATTATTGCAGGTTAAGACTTCCAATATGGTAGGCGTTGAGACCCAGCTGTATAGAATTCCATGCTAGAGTTGGCATCAAAAGGACATTTAGACCTAAGACATTTAATTACATGTATGACAACTATTTCTAGAGTTGAGGGCACACACACAGAGTCATAAAAATATAAAGCCTAGGAAGAGATAATTATCCTACTTGTAAAAGTTTAAAGCTTAGTGCTTCTTAGTAGGCCAGCAAGGTTGATATTTGTATTAAAAACCAGTAGTAGCATAAGTCTGTCCGCATAGAGTTCACACCATCATGCATTGCTTGATGTGCTTTTTAGCTCTCCTTTGACCTTTGACCTTGTGGCATAAAATGCCTTGCCCTTTCCGGGTCTCGCTCCTTCCCTTTTCCTTGCCTTCCCCTTTCTTTCCTTCACTCCACGTCCCCTCTGCTACATAGTGTTTCCTTTCTCTGTATGAATCAGAGAGCTTGGGAAAAGAGGGATGGGAGACCTGAAGCCTTTTGATGCCAGCTCTGCTTTTATAAATGGAAACTTTTAGAGGAGTCAGAGAAATCTGTTTTTCTTTCTCCTACTATTGAACAGGAGAGCCACATCTGAAGTGACCTGCAGACCCCAGGGAAGCCTTGCTCGGGAACTATTTGTTGATTCATTGATTAAACACCATGGAGAGAGGGGACATCAAGCATGGAGATCCCCTCAGTAGTGAAGGCTTTGAAAGCCCACACTGCAGTGTGTGGTGGGATGGCTTCCTCGTGACCTTCCAAAGACTAATCTCCTTTAAGAACCGAATCAAAGCAGTTAAGGGATTTTGTCAGATGGATTGTGTCTACAGTTGGGTTTTTGGCAGTTTCGTGTAGAAAGCAATACATTCTCCATGAAAATACGAATTTCTCCTTCTCTCCCTCCCTAAGAAAGGAATGAAAACAGATTGCCAGCAGATATCTCTAGAGAGGAGTCTTGTTTACTCATGACACTGTTCAGGCAGGGACAGCTGTGAGGCGGATGTATTTCTCACACTTCCCAGCCCGGCTTTTCCCTTGACTACCCTTGCCTGATGGTTCTGTCACCGAGGGAAGCCAGTCCAGTGAGCCCGTCCTAGGATCTTTTCTGGTCAGAGTGGAGGGTGGCAGCAACCCATAATCTACTTTTCCAGAAATCACAAAGTATGCAAGGCTGGAGCTGAAAGTGCCTCATTTGCTTCAATACACAGGTTGCTCAAGGTCACAAAACCCATGAGCGCTAAGTCAGGATGGAAGTTCAGAGGTCTCATTCCTTCTAGGCGCTCTTCTGAGAGTCCTGCCTTACAGTGTAATAGAGCACAGAGAGAACTTATGCATGGGATTAAACACCATCCAGTCTAGAAAAAAGGTGGGCCATCTCGAAGTGACTACAGGAAAGAATTATGGAAACCTAGGTCAAGTTGTAAAGCTATTCTCTAAACACCCTTGGGACCTTGAGAAGGACATTTAACCAATCAGGGGCGTGGCCTCTTTTGCTGAGAAGCTGAGAAGGGGTGTCTGTAATGTGTTCATAGTAGGTTTGTTATGAGTATTCAGCAGGGTTACCTATGTTAAATGCTTTACCTGGCATGAAAGGTAGCAGCTAATTTTAATTGTCAATCTTTTCCTTTTTGAAATGGAGGGTGGAGTTGTGTATGATAGAAATATAAGCATAAGATTGTAAATGCACATCTAGAGTAGGAGAGGGTCAATGGTTTTCAACATTTCCTTGCATTGTAGTGCAAACGGGAAACACTATGAGAGTTGCTATTGCTTGGCACATTCTTGGTGATGGAGATAATGGTGCTGATGATAAAAATGCTGGTGTTGATGGGTAATGCCTAGGGCTCCAAGAAGCGCTCACAATTTTAGCTTGGGTGTTCTGTTTTCTTCTTTATATAAGGGAAGAAATCTGAATGTCAGTAAATAAGAACAGCTTGAGCCCTCTAAACAGGAGGGACATGATCCACAGGCTCCAGGACTTTATTGTGGATAATTAGTCTTGAAGGTGTCAACCTACAAGAGCTTCATCATCTCAGAGGATACTTTGTAACACAGTTCTGGAACCAGAATCCATGCGAAGGTTCTGGGATGAGGAAGACAATCAACTGAACCACTTTGTTTCTTTTCTTATCCCCGGTGGGAATCAGAATGCCAGCTCCTTCATAGGACTGTGGTGAGGACCGAGTTAGTGACTGGTGAGTCTAAGAAAAGTGTCTGACTCACAGTAAGTGTTCCATGCATATTAGTAACAATTAGATGGTTCTTTTGTTTTTGTTTTTAAACACTGGTAGAACAGTGTCTTACCTTGTGATTCTCCTCCAAATTTTCCATTCTTTGGATTATTCACAATGTTATAAATACATAAAACTGGTTTTAATTTGAATATAATAGTGGCTCTTCTTTATTGTGCCGTTTAAATACCCACTGTGCCACATGCCGTGTGTGGTACCTAATTGAGCCAATTCACTCATTATTCTTATGTGATATATATTTTCATCCCCATCTTATAAATGAGAACAGGGAGTCTGCTAGAGGAGTGAAAGGGCAGGGCTTGGATTTATTGCCTTCCTGGTGCGTTGTCTGCACTCTGCCCCATTCACCTGGAAACTGCTTGTAGGACTTTCTGAAAAAGTAGAAAAGTAGATTTCTCTGGATTGAAGGATGAGAAATGAGAGGGAGATGGTGGGAGGGGGTGGGGAAGAGATAGGTAGGTAGGTAGATAGATAGATAGATAGCGACTCATTTTGTAACTAGCCCTTTCAGAAGGGGAAAGTAGGGAATCTTGGGTAATTCTCACTTTAACTAAATTTTTGCATTATTTAGTCAGAAGCAGAAAAATTAGTGGTTTGAGTCTTGCATCATGACCATTTAACTTTTAGGTCTGGAACAATCTATATTATGCTTGAAATGTTTTATGCAAAAGTAATGGTGGACACAAAACAGAGGAAGAAATCCAGGTAGATCAGCATTTGTCAGATAATACAACCATCTTCACATCCTTAACGTACTAATGCTGGTGAGGGAGGGGAGGAGAGCCTAATGTCCTGTTACGCTCTTGATGCTTAGGCACAGATTAGGTTAATATTCATAGAGAAAAACTATGCATTCGTATAGTCTAATACTTTTCACTTAAAGAAATACCCCCCGCCTGCCCCTTTAAATTAATCACACAAGATCTGAGCTGAACAAGCCACATCTTCTTCCCAACATTCCACACTTGGAAACTGAGGCACATGGCTTGCTATGCAGGCAGGAAAGCCACTCTCTAGATTCTGACTCCCAGACCGAGCCTCTTCTCTCATCTAAGTGGTATGATTCTGATGTCATTCATTTGTAAGGAATGGAGACACGTGGCAGAGGAGGCTCACACATGTAGGTGTACAGTGAGGGTCTTGCTGAAGGAAAATGGAGCCCTCATATACAGGTTTGTTACAACCTGTAAGCTGACAAGCCCATGTCATGGCCACATCTTTGAGGTGTGATGAGAGGCTATGATATCTATTGTTTTCTAGAACAAAGGCTGGGTGCTGGACAGAGCACTATACCATCTTGTGCCATAGCTCCTGGGGCCCACCGGGTGCTGTGGCATCCTCCTCAGATGGCCACCCGTGGCTCTTGTGATGTGGTACTGGCACTCTATCTGTGGAGCCGATGGGGTTTCCTTGCAAGGGATGCTTCCTGCTCTGCATGCTCATTTTGAAGATGTAGGTTGCAGAAGGACAGGGGGCCAAAGCCAATCAGGTGCCAGACCTTTGTGTTGGACACAAAGTATGATCCAAGGTAGACTAGAAAGAGGGGATTTCAAAAATCCTCATAATTCCCAAGGTCACTGTCAAGGTCAGACTACTTATGACAGTTTGAATGTTATAGAACTGAGGCCACCAGTCAGGGGACTCACAGTCATTCTTGGGGGAGATCCAGGAGCTTCCCCATCTGACTTCTTAGTGATTTTATTTGCTAGAGGTGGAAAGAAGGGATTGAAAAAGGGAGGAAGTCAGGACTTTGCCTTTCCCTTCCCAAGGTCACAGAGCCGTACAGTTGTCCTTGTAAAGCAGTCAGAGTGTGCTCCATGACTCAACTCTTGCCTTCACACTGCTTCGAGTAAAATATATGCGAACCGACTCTGTTGCTCTAAATATAAATATTTCTTCTAATAATACATGGTATTTGTGTTGTGAATGTTTTGAAATCAGAAATTATCATTTTCCTTTTACAGCCGAGTTAGCTTTCCATGATGAAGTGACTTGTTCAGAATAAGCTTGTTAAAAAAAAAAAACAATGCTAGAAACTGGGTCTCCATATCTAGATCTGGGTTGATCCCATCTTACAGAATCTTCAACCTGGAAGAGGCTCGAGGAAAGGTGAGACTGGAGGTTTGTGTACGAAGAAGCCTGAGAAGCAGGCACAGGGCCCAGAGAATTGTGGGAAGAAATCATTTGCAAGTTCATTGTGTATTGAGTATGGTAGCCAAGGCTGTGAGATAGCTCCAAGTCACACTTTAGCCTCCATGGAAAAGCAACTTCAGGGGCTAGAGAAATGGATCAGTGGTTTAGAGTGTTTGCTGCTTGGATTGGAGTTCTGTTCCTTGTATCCACATCAGGTGTTCACACAGACCTGACACCTTCCTCTGACCTCCTTAGGTACCTGTACTCACATGCACAAACCTACATACATACAAACACACACACATACACATACACACACACACACACACACACACACACACACACACACACACACACACACACGTATCCACAAAACTGAGACTAAAACAAACCCTAACATGAGAGAAAAGTTAGTGTAGTGTAGGAGGAGAGAAAAACAAGGGAAAGAGGCAGGGAGGGGGCAGGGGAGGTTCAGTGACCCGTGAACGATTTCCCATGATGCCAATCTCCTCCTCCGTCAGTTCCTAGTATCGTTCTATTTCTGGGGTCACACAGTAGAGCAAAGACATAATCTCTTCTCACATGGACTCAAGTCACTCAAAGCAAGAGGAATGGCTTTGCGCTTATCAGTTTAAGTCCTGAGGTATCTAGTTCTGGACCCCACCTGCTTCCCATGCAGTTGAGTGGCCCCGTCAGTGACATCATCTCACAGAACCAAGGAAGTGTTAGATGCTGCAACAGTCCTTCATCTAATACCCTTATTTTTTTTTTAAATTCACTGGCATTATCCTCAGTTAAAATATGGGAGCCTGTTTATTATTTGTTTTGCTTTGGAATATAGTTTTATTAGTCACATGGCTGTTTGAAGGTGAAACGAATGTGTGCTTTCTCTCCTCTGAGCCTTGATAACTATCAAGTAAATAACATCCCAATACAGCTGTGTGTATTTTAGGATGAATTTCTTGACCCAGCTTAATGCTATGACCATGACAAAGAAATTATGCCTTTTGATAATGGCTCTGAAATCTTCAAGTTGATCTACCATAGTCAGCATTTGACTCCAGATTCCCGGTAGAAAGTCTACTCCAGCTATCGGAATGCTTCAGAAGGTCTGTGTGTTACTGGCAGATGGAACAAACTGGTGTCATGTGAATGTCAGCTTGGTACCTTTGAGCCATCATTAACCAGTAGCGCTATCACAAAAATATTGGAACATCATCTTTAAAATGTCAAACCATGACTTAGGATGAACAAGGCAAATATATTTAGTTAAAAGATTCATGCTTAGGAGCAAAGTGAGTGTTTGGTCACCTCAGGCTTGTTTATATGCTATTGCTTTGCTGTATGTTTCTCTTCACCATGTTGCTAAGTAACCTAATTTTAGGAAAGTTTCATTTTAATACTCCTAAATATTAAGAGGAGAGCACTGTGTGCCTCTGTTTGGTTTGTTATGTGGGCACAGTACACGGCAAAGGTAACAGATCGGGGATCAATTCTTATGTATCTCAGAGTTCCAAGCTTTTGAGGCTGTATTATGGAAACTTTGTAATTATTGTGGGTAATCTTGCAGAAAATTAAATGTTGAGTTTGCATATATGGAGAACTTTGGACTGTTTTGCTCACCGTAGCTTGTTAGAGCTAAACATCTCATTGACCCTGCCAGGCTGCGGGTTTCACTTACTGCTAGTAAAATGCTATTTGTGGTGTGAGTCGAATCTGTTACAGGGTGAGTGAAGCATCTCATGCCTGAGGCATGATTTACAGACCTTACTTGTTTGTTCCAAAACGAATCCTGAACAATAGTTCTTGAGATAATCTCCCCACAAGGGACACTTGACAATATCTTAACAATTTGGATTAAAAGGGTTGGATAGAAGGCTATGTTGGTGTCCGGTGAATGGAGCCCCATGAATTCTTAAGCATTGAATAGGTGGCACCCCCAACAACAGGTACCCCAAGGAGTTAGAACTGATAGTGTCAAGACCAAGAGGTCTTGCTTTAAACACATGAGGGTTTAAAAAAGCCACTAGGAGGTGGGTAACTAGAGTAGCTTCGGGTTTGAAAGGTGGTTGGCATTGTTATGACTTCTCCCCATAGGTCGTAGGAGAGACATGCGAACATCTACTACTGCAAACAAGCCACACACTTACTCTGCAGATGTTGAAAACACAGCAAGCGTCTCATGGCTACCTGAACCACTGACTGCAGCAGTCACCATTTAAATGGCTTCAAATTCTGGAGAACTCCCCGGACGCACCAGACACTTTTCAAAGTCTTTGTGCTTGTATCAATTCATCTAAGCCTCAGAGCAGCTTCACAGTGGAGGTACAATGGCTGTAGCCTCCAATCCTGAAGCCTGCAGGACGATAATGAGCTCCTGGCAGGAAGCACGAGGAACAGGGCCTTGATGGCCGAGTATCTGGAAATAGGGAAGGTTTGTTTCCCTAAATGCCCTGGTTGCTCAAGCTTTTATTCTATGGAGCTATTACTGCAGGAGCGTTTCTCTGGGACATAAGGGTTCCTGTCATAAAGGAGGCTTGTGTTTGCTTCTAGAGGGAGGAGAGAGAAAGCTTGTGTAACACTGAGTGGTTTAGCCTGCCTGTCTTCTCTTCTCCTATGGTCATTATTGGCTGAACTAAGTTTTTAGACTATATGGAAGTGACACAGAGTGAGTATCCTTTGCAGCCCAGCCTTGTAAACATGAGCTCTCCCTTCCTGCCTCTGACTGCCCCCTTCAAGCTGGCTGTGTCTTCAATCTTATTCTGAGTTTGCAGGAGGGAGATGGTGGTTTCCTCTTAAAATATCGTCATAGGGATGAGGTGAAGCTCACTTAGGTTTGAAATAAAAATAAAATAAAATTTCTCTAAGCAGGCCTCTTGGGATTTTCTTCGAGTATACATTTAAACAATGGGATTTCCTCCTGGAAATGCCACATGGGGAGTCATATTTCCAGTGGAGATTTTGACTGGAAGCTTTTAGGAGCTGGGAGCTGTTGCTTTTATACCTACCAGGGGACTGGGAATATAGAGAATTAGTTTTGTCATGGCTTCGTATTTTACCTTGGCCAAACTGGTCTTTTTGTATTAAACCTAAGTTGTCATCAAACCCCAGAAAGGACAACATCACAAATCACTGGAAATATACCAGCATTCTGAGCAGTGGAATTTATGGGGTACTAATGGATATCCTAGGCGATTCATCTTTGTAGTAGCTGTTCAGGCACCTCTGACTTTTTCTTAATATAGAAGGACTTCTGGAAGAACAGTGAGTTCCCAGACCCAGTACCTGAGATGAAGGAAATGGATGGCAGGATGAAGGGCTAGGGAAAGAGCTCACCTGGTAAAATGTTGGTCTTGTAAGCATGAGAACCTGAGCTAACTCACCAGGACCTATGTAGAAAAGCCCAGTATGGTAGCCTGCATGTGTGGTCTCAGCCCTGGGAAGATCCCTGAGAATCAGCTAGCTCTGGCTGATGGATGAGCTACTGGTTAAAGAGATTGTCTTTCAAAAACCAAGGTGGATAATTCCTGAGAAATGAGACTTAAGTATGACTTCTGGCTAACACAGACATGTACACACATGAGCACACACATACATGAATGTATGAGGGTTGGGAGAGAGAGAGAGAGAGAGAGAGAGAGAGAGAGCATAAGAGCCCAGGATTGATGTTGTGAGGCTTACAGGAGTACATGTGCTGAGTGTGGCATGAGGTAGGCCTGAGAGTTATCTAGAAAAGCCTGTGTTCGGTGGTTAAATGGTTAGCCACCATTTGTTTATTCCCTGAAGGGGTCTCTGCATGTAAAGGCCGACACCCTTGGATGAAGTAGCTTGACATTGTTCAGCCTTAGTTCCTATGGCTATCTATGATTTATGTTTTGAAGACTGCATGATGCAAAATCCACAAAGAAGGGAAAAGGCACAGTGGTTGCTTCTGAGGTCACATGCACACACTCCTGGACTTCTGAGACACTTGCCTTACATATGCCCTTCTATAAAACATGCCTGAGGACTACAAACTTGGGATTTGTTACAATGCAGGACCCATGGAGGGGTTTCAGCAGATCTCAGCACGTATCAGAGCCAGTTGTGGCAGTACATATCTGGGGTCTCAGTGTTGGGGACAGGCTGAGACAAGTAGATCCCAGTGGACTGCTGGCCAGTCATTCTAGCCCAAAGGGCAAGTTCTAGGTTCAGTGAAAATCTGTCCCCTCATAAAAAAAGATACCCAATTATGACCCCTGGCCTCCACATACATGCACATGGATACACGCACCCCTGCCCACATGTACATACACAACACACACAAATTCAAAGTGCAGAAAAAGTCAAAACTGGTTGGAGCCAGTAACTTATCACTTTGGAAAGAGCTCCAATAGTTTGGGCGTTTATGCACTCCGAAGTTTGAGGACCCTCTTTTGCACTTCGTGGTAGAGCTGAGTCTAGAGACTCTTAACTCCCCTTCTGGAAGGTTCTTCTGACCCTACTGGAGTCTGAATCTGAGCCTGTTAGCTTGCTTTCTAAATGGTGGTGGTTTTTTTTTTTTAAATGGTGGGCCCCACGTGGTTGGGCAACGTAAATAATGTGATAATGAGGAGAGACTAAAGGTCACAGGATTGTTAACATGTGTGAGGAGATCGGAGGCTTAGCCTAGCAGGCGAGGGAAAGGCTAGTACACCAACTGTAGGCACACTTCAAAGCGTGGAGCTGCTTTGCTGCGCTAACTTAATTATCTGTGCTATTGATATCTTTGAAGAACATATCTATACGGTGGATACGGTTACTTCGCAGCAGGAGATAGCAGAAGGTGGCTTGCTCCCTTGCCAACCTCCTAAAATGCCTTTCAGAGTCATGTGGGCTGCACAGTCCTCTCTTGGATTAAATATAAAAATAACCCTGTACAGCATAGCCACACTCTTTTCCCTGTCTGCTGAAACAGCAATCTCCTATGCTTTTTCTAGAACCCATTAAAAAGGGAAGAGGAGAGGAGGGGGTAACAGTATCCCAAAACCCCAGAGCCCCAAACCAGATACTCTTTCTCCCAGGATGGATCCCACAGAGGGAGAAAGCAGGCCGTGGCATCCGTGCCCACCACTGCTCCCTTTTGATTACAGGTTGATGAACTTTATCCTTCTTTTTATTGTTCTGCCTTTCCTTTCTGGCTTCGTTAGATTTATTGACATCTCTACCAGAAACCTGCAAGGAAAAGAAATACAACCCAAACCAGGTGATGTTTTCATTTCTAAGCCATAAAAGTGTTTGATGTTAAGAAACACTTGAAGCTATACACTGAAGGGAAGGATTTGTCTTTACCCAGTTTTTGCTGATCTAAACCAGTCTTGTTCCTGTTTGCGACGCTGGCTACAAGGCTTTCCAGAGAGGGCTTCCATTTCTGAAGCTGGCCTTTGGTTTCAGCTCCAGAGAAACGAAACCACTAAGTATTGCCTTACCATATTCTAGCCCTAGGGTAAGGGTACATGGTTCTGCGTATCCTTTCTGACATTGTATGAGCATGGTTTTGGAGCATCTGGTTCTACTGTTTTCTGTGCATGTATGTACAGTGTGGGTATGTATGTATGTCTTTGTACCTGTGTACATATATATATATATATATATATATATATATATATACACCTATGCACACATGTGTACATGTGTATACATGTATGTATATGTGTATACCTATGTACATACCTGTATAAGTACGTGTGTGTGTGTGTGTGTGTGTGTGTGCGTGTGTGTGTGTGTGTGTGTGTACACAGGTATAACAACCTCAGGTGTCCTTCCCTAGTTGCTATCCATCTTGATTTTTGAGATAAAAATCTCACTGACCTGAATTTGCCAGATATGCTAGGCTAAATGGCCCATGAACCCCAAGGGATTGTCCCCCTCTACCTCTCCAGCAGGAGGATGGATTACAGATGTGCTCTATGAGGCTTCTTTTAACCTAGGTCTGGGGGAATCAAACTCAGAGCCTTGTGCTTTCAAGGCATGCACTGTTCCTACTGAGCCAGGCCCCCAGCCTAGACTTGTCTCACAGCAGGCCAATCTGAAGTGTAAAGAGGCAGAATTACCCAAGCCCCTCACTACACTCAAAGTGAATACAGAACCCTGTTCTTTGACACCAAACTGTGGCCGGCAGTTGGGAATCTTGGCTGCTTAATAGGCAGAGCCTGGGCTTTGGGGGAGGAATTTTCATCTTTCTCATTCTTGGAAAATTTCTCCCACAGTGAGTATGCCGTAGCCTTCGAAACACGGTCATTTTCATGATAAGTATGCTATGGAGAACAGCCAGAGTGTCACGCAGAACCAGCTGCAGCATCTTGTGTGACATTCTAAATATTAATACAAATACAGTTAATTCACACGCCAGGGGTGTCGCCAGAATCCATTTTAAGTTGGCGGCTTCACTCCGCTCTGAGATTTCTCTGTGACTGCCCATGTTGAAAATGTTTGCTAAACAGAGCCATGCTGGGCCACCTTCAATCTATACACTCCTTGCATCACATTCCTTAATGAACACTTGGTTCTAAGTGGAAACACACGTAGGTTAAAGGTTGATGGCTGCTTCCGTATTTGTCTGGCAGTGAGGTCCTGAGGGATGATAGACCTGGTATCTCAACAAATCAAGGCCCTGGTGTGGGGAGGTGAGGGCGACATACCTTTTGTCTGAAGACAATTTGGGTGTTTCTTGGTTCATTTAAAAATCTGGTTTTAAAAAATTCCTTTCCATTGTTAAATTCTTGAAGGAGGAGCTTGCTCTACCGGTCATGCTTGGGCTTCGTCTGTGGCCGTGTAGACGCCAGCTGGAGAGAGCAAGTGTGCTCAGGTCATGCGTGGCTTCGTCTGTAACCGTGTAGACGCTAGCTAGAGAGAGGGAGTGTGCTTAGCCTCTGCCTCGCCCTAGCTTCGCTTTTCTATTTTTGCACAGTAAATTTAATAAAGAAACTATCTTGGAGTAATAATTCCTACAAGCCCTGGGCATTCCTTTGGGGGGAGAAGAGGACTGACCTTTTCCTGTTTTTAATAAAACCTCTGTGAATCTGGGGTTGCCTTTGCAACAGTCTGATGCAACTGTCTTTTTATTCCATATATTCAGGGCAGGGGAGCTCTTTATTCCTCTGGTTTGGAAGCAGTGTTGTGGGAGACAATACTTGTGAGGTTTAAGTTCCTTCAGGTCTAATCTACATGCCTTTAGCTTTCTAAATGTCTGGCATCTCCTTTTGAGGGGGGTCAGTCTGCTTATTTATTTGTGATTTAGGACCCCACTTATTTCTCTTACGAATTGGGGTTGAATTCTTCCTCAGTGATTGGCAGGCTATTTTATCCTGACTGTGAACTGGCAATTTGAATTTTTGTCTTTGTCTTAAACAGGAACACTTTCTTTCTTTCTTTCTTTCTTTCTTTCTTTCTTTCTTTCTTTCTTTCTTTCTTTCTTTCTTTCTTTCTTTCTTTCTTTCTTTTTTAAACACATTATTAACTCTGGAAAATCCCACCCATTATCCCACTAGATGACTTGGAATAGGGGAACTTGAGATGTTTGGTGAGGGAGAACAAATGCGCAGGATGCTTTATAACTGTTCTTTTTGGTCACTGAAGACACGGAGCACAGCAGTTTAAAAGGGCCATGCGTGGAAGCTTGTATTCTGAGACAGAATAATGAGGACAAAACAATCATTTCTGAGGGATTTCCTGCCCACAACCACAAACAGGTGCCTATAAGTTTGCTGTGACTGCTCTGAAATGAGGTCTCTGCACTCTAAGACATGTATCCCTTGTGTCTCCCTGTCCACCTTGTGCTTAGTGTTATCTTGATTTTAATTCAAAATTAATTCCCACCTTTGGTTCCTAGCATGTTTCTTAAGAAATGGAACCATTTAGACACTCGGAAAGACAACATCTCAGGATGGGTGGGATGTGGGCCTGCCCATAGGTTTCCAAGACCCTAAGCAACAGTTGGGGAGCCTTAACCATGAGCAAGGTACTGGCCTGCATCTGTCTCACACACCACAGTGACATGGCCTTGCTATATTTTGCATCCTTTTGCTATATTTCTTTCCGTAAAATATGAGACCCTAGTAAAGGTGGGGGTACTCAGGAGGAAACAGGTTGAAAATAAAGCCCATCAGTGAGTCAATATGGTCTTTCATGTTAAATACAACTTTACAAAGACATGTTTTTAAAATCTAGATTTCACTTATGAGAGAAAAGCAGCATTATTTTCTTCCTATGTCTGACTTATTTTTGTGTAATATGATGATCTTCAGTTATGTCTATTTTCTTGTAAATGGCAGAAATTTATTCCTTGTTACTGCTGAACAAAACTCATATATATATATATATATACACACACACATACATATATATGTATATATTTATACACAAATACACACATATATACATATATATGTATATATACATATATGTATGTGTATGTATATGTATATAGATACACACACACACACACACACACACATATATATGGAGAGAGAGAGAGAGAGAGAGAGAGAGAGGGAGAGAGTTAGATAAATATACACAGCACTTTTTTTTCAAACCATTAATTTGTTGCTGGATATCTAGGCTGATTTTATAACTTGGTCATTATGTATAATGCTACAATAGGTGTTTGTCTTAGTTAGGGTTTTACTGCTGTGAACAGACACCATGACCAAGGCAACTATTACAAGGACAACATTTAATTGGGGCTGGCTTACAGGTTCAGAGGTTTAGTCCATTATCATCAAGGCAGGAACATGGCAGCATCCAGGCAGGCATGGTGCAGGAGGAGCTGTGAGTTCAACATCTTCATCTGAAGGCTGCTAGCAGAATACTGACTTCCAGGCAGCTAGGGTGAGTGTTTTAAGCCCATGCCCACAGTGACACACCTACTCCAACAAGGCCCCACCTCCTAATAGTGCCACACCCTGGACCAAGCATATAGAAACCATCACAGTATTCAACCTTAGAAATGTGTTCACTGTCCATTTTGTGTTCCCAAACCCAACAGCTTGATCTTGTCCTTAAATACCAAAACCAAAAGCCGAATGTCTCAACTTAGTTGTAGCTTAGGAGAAGAACATTTATATAGCAGGCAGGAGGATCTAGGCTCTTTCCTGAGAAATAAACACCTGATACATTTTTAGGCTCTTTGTTCCATTGGTAAGCTTTCCATTGATCCCACTCCGGCCTTTTCAGTCTGTGGAACAACCAGGGCTATCATGTGCAGAGCTTGCCTGTGCCTTAACTGCATAGACTGTAAATTTGCAGTGACGTCCAAGTTGTTGTTATGTTACCTACACTTTATGAAAATTGACAATAGGATCTAGAGACTGGATCACGTGTAGGTGTGCTTGATCCTATCAGCAAAACTACAGTTTTCCCTAGAAAAGCCAAATGGTTACTGAAATCTGTCTTGTGTCCTCTGCCAGAGGGGACCTCATAAGCTTGTTCTTGAGTCCTTTCAGCACAATATGAAAACCTTTGGCAGCTTCACTGCTTTCTGTGAGTATAAGATGTCCCAAGCTTGTCTTATACAGTTCCTGTCCTAGATCTAAATTGAGCCTGTTTTTCAAGGGGCCCTGAGTTTCTGAATAAGAAATGATGCTGAAAGACCCAGTTTGCCTGATGGGATTGTTCATTGTTTCATACCTTTTTGGTAGATGACATATTTGTAATAGAAGCATCCATGCTTACATACCGTTTGTGTACACAATTTACTGTATTCCATACTTCATGTGCTTTTGAGTTTATGCCAATAGCTAAGTTGAAATTTTCAACTCCAGTTATATTTAATTTCTCTTAAATCACACACACTTCCTTCATTCTTTATTGGCCTTACCTATCTAAGACATGGGGTAGTAGAATTAGATATTCCAATATTACTCACATTTTATCACATATTTTATGTATAGTAGTTTTAGAACAAGAATATTAATACTGGTCCCAATGTGGTTATTTAAGTTTTAAAGCTTTTAAAATAGTTGCTTTTCTTCCATTCTCTCATTTAAAGATTAGTTATATTAACTCTCTCAGGGCATATTCTTAAAAACTCTCCTCTGCTACATCCTAGCTATGTTTTGGTCTGAAACCTATAGCTAAGTATATTTCTAAACACCTGCTTCCAGCTGTTTACTGTAATCATTTTGACTTTTTTTTAATGTATGATCCTTAGAAAGGACCCATAGGACCAGGTATTGGTTCTTGCCTAAATTTATTACTATTTGAACCCTTTGTATTTGCAAGATAGTTTAGTTGGTTATAAAAATCGTCTCTTTCTAATACATTGATCTCCCAGCCTAAAGTGTTTACTTTAGAAAATCTGACAGTAATTATCCTCATGTTATAAGCCATGCAGTCTTTCACTATTTCTAGAAAGCTAACAATTTTACAAGAACACCCTTTACTGTTTGAAAACAGACTCAGGTGCTATGTGAAAACTGTCAGTCTGTCACGTCAATCAGGCATGTCTGAAATCACAGGTCCTAGTGTTTGTTCCAGTGCCCTGTATTGCTTCCTTGGATGCTCTTACCATCCAAATGCTTCAGTCTCTTTGTCTCCATGATTCATCTCTTCCCTTTTAATCTCTTGTCTCTTTTCATTTCTTTGAAATTTAAGAAGCACTTCTTCTTTTTAACTTTTGTGTTTAGTAAGCATCTCTATTCTGTTTGTTTCTAGGTTAGTTGGGTATTTCTGAAATAAACTTTTGTTTTTATTCTGATTCTCTTCAGTCCTGTTATACCTTTAGAGCTTTGTGAATCTTATGGCAGGGTCCTTTATATTTTTAATGATTTTTTTGCAATATTTTATAGTTTCTTTTGAAATGGTTTTCTTGCCACCAGGGATGCTATTCAGCTTCTTCTTCTGGTTTGTAGTTATGATAACCTTGTATGAGATCTGACCTTGATATTTCTTCATCTTTCATTTTTATATAAAATTAAGTTTCCTGATATTTTGGGATAAAGTGTGGCTTAGAAAAAAAATCACACTAACTCTTCAGCTCTCACCGTGTTTCTATTGTGTCAAAACCATTGATCACTACTTTCTTGGGTTCTTTGGCTATTCTTCCTCCCCTCTTTACTGTAGACCTTGCCTTTCAGACCTCCTATCCCATATGACTCGAGTTTGAGCTGAACTGAACAAAGGAGAGTATTTTCCAGTCATTCCAGATGGAGAGGGTAATGATAGAATTCTTCCCATACCAACTTCTGGCTCACTGGATGTATTTTGATTTATAGAAACACGTGTGACCAGGGCAGCTGATTTACAGAAGAGTCTCCATCTCCCAGCAATGTTTAACTGCTTGTATATCTTTGAGAGAAACAAAGGGGGTAGGACTTGTGCCCCTTGTGTCCTGAGGAAATGTTCAGGAGGGAATGTTAGAGGACCTATTCTTTTGACTCCTGTGGGTGATCACAGCTGATCTTATTTCAAGACAGCAATGATGACATCCAGTCTGAAATGTGCATAGTCATTCCACATGGGGGCTCAAAAGAGAGGGAATCCTGGTGTCTCAACCACTCAATAGAGGCTAAAGTTGCCAAATAGCCATCACTGACATTTCCCATGTGCCCATGTTTTTCCAGTGTTAAGTGTGATAACCTTCCTCTCCCTTCCGGTAATTGTTTGTGGTTGGCCCACCTAGTGGTTCCTAGTTTTCAGGCTCATAGTTCCATTCCACTTCTTCCCTCATTCTTTTGCATTTGGGAGTTCAAGAGAACAGCGAATCTCCTAGTTTTGTTGTAAATACTGACAACTGACTTGGGATCTGGTTATCTAGTTGCTCAATTTATATAGTAGTGAAAAAATAAAAAGTCTTTGCTGTCACTGTGGCCAGTGGCTTTTCAGAATTCCCAGCTATAAGTCCCCTAAGCTGCGTCTTTTTAGATGAGTAGCACATACCTGAGCAACAGCAGCATTAGAAAATGATGCAACCTAGACCCACAGAGGGATCTCTTGACTCATGAACACCATCACAATGGCACCATGTTCTAGACAACTAGTCATTGCAGAAAAGAAAACAATGTCTCACAAACACAGAGTATAAATTCGGCTTCTTGCTTTTAACAAACGCAAATTTCTATTTACTCCCAGGCTTCTTCCAAAAATAAATGTGTAGCAATCTACAAAAATAACCATAATTACAAAAGATAAAGTGTGATTAACTATCTGGTTGAGTGTATTAGTCACAGTGGACTAGTTAAGCATTTTGGTGTCCCTGAGTGCTCCTAGGGCTAGGCTATTGCTTAGTCTCCTGTGGACAGGCAGGGTTTGCTGTTCTGCCCCATGGTTTTTCTAGGACTCAGGACCACCCTCAAGGATTTTATACACACACTCAAAGGAAAAAGACAGACAAGGGAGGGGGAGTGGAGGGAGAGAATTTTAGGGACCAGTGACACCACACCCCCTTTCTGTGCATACTGTGGTCAGAGTTCAGTCATGCAGACCTCTTGGCAACAAGGGAAGCTGGGAAGAGTAGTGTACCTGAGTGCCCAGGGAGAAATAGAAATAGAGTTTGGTGAGCCAAGTGTCTCCTGTGGTGAGGAAATGAGCCAAAAGAAGGAGGGAAGCTTTAGTAGGGCAGAGAGGGCATTTCAGCCAGAAATGAATTGCATAAAAACTGTACACGGAGGGGCAGCTCCTTCACTGTCAACAATTGAGAGTCAGCTGTCAAGGCAGAGGTTTATAAAATTTAAATAAAAGTATCAGTGCATGCAGGTCTTCTGGTAGAATGCTTGCTTAGGATGTATGAAGCCTTGGGTTTGGTCCCCAGCATGGTGTCCATAATCCAGTACAAGCCTGTGATCCCCTCAATTAAGAGGTAGAGACAGGAGGGTCAGAAACTCAAGGTCATCCTTGGCTATAGAGAAAGCTTAGGGCCAGCCTGTGATACCTGAGACCCCGTCTCTAAAACAAGGCAAAAATCAAACAATAATCTGAGTCAAATGACTGAGGATGGAAAAACAAACTGGTAGGATGAGTTTGGAAAATGGAGAGAACTGTTGGTGTCATTCGAGTGTCACATGTGGTCAGAGAAGGAGCCCAATGTGACCTACTTCGAAGGACTTGAACCTTATTTGTGTATGAAAGCCTGGGGGAGGATTTATGGTTTATGAACAAGGGAGTACTGTCACCCAACTCCTTAGAAAGAGGGTCCTGAGTCCTTGTTACCAGTCAGGCCTTTGCAATTGAATCAGCCTTCATTCACACACCTAGTCACTAAAAGCCAGAGCATACTGGTTTTACCTCACAGGTACCCACCTCGATCAATGCTTTTGCAGAAAGCTCCTGCCAATGTGTCACAATCATGGTGAGTATCTGCATGAGTCCTATAAATTCAGACTCGGAGTGCTGTTTCAGACCCAACAGGGCTATGTTGTTCGAGCATCATAAGCGAAGGTTACATCTCCCTTCAAAGCTCATAAAGCCACCTCTTTGACATTGATTTCTCCTCTGTTTGCCCCCCTGGACTTTTTTTTTGCCTCTCATGTCTCTTTATTTGTGAAGGCATGGTGTATTATGGCCAGGCTTTCTTATAATAATCATAGTAGCTGTACATTTAGGGTTGTTGAGCGTGTTGTGTTACTACCTAAATAGACACTGTTCTAGCAGAACTAGCTGTAGGAAGAGGTAATGCAACCCTCTCAGGGCAAGACTATTTCTCTTCTATTAGAAGGTACCTCAACATGCTGCTGGGTGCTTTTTGGCTTGGAGTTTCAACTTAGAAGATTGTCACTTAGATCCTGTCCTGTCTTTTATTCTAATATATGTTAATATGTTTTCCCATGCATATGACTGTTCTTGTGGAGGTAAATGTGCATGTGTGTGTGTACTTGTAGAAGTCAGAGGTTGGCATTACGTGTCTTCCTTGGTCACTTCCTGCTTCCTATGTCAAGGCAGGGTCTCTCACTTGAACCTAGAGATAACTGAATCAGCAAGTTTAACTAGCCAGCTTGTTCCAAGAGTCCTTTGTCTCCTCCTCTTAAGTGCTGGGATCACAAGCAGGCTGCCATGTTGGCTCAGCATGTATGCAGGTGCTAAGGATTCAATCTCCAGTCAGTTCTCATGGTTACACAGCACCTTACCCACCAAGGCACCTTCCTAGGCCCCCTGTCCTTTTGAGATGATTCCCTGAGATTGAGAACATTTCAGAGAATGACCTCAAGTGTTGTCCCAGGCTTGATGTGGGCATTTCTGCATCTTGCCAAAAGCCCATGCAATGTTAAACGTGAAGGCAAATGAAATGTGTATCTTCCTTAGAGAACGTGTGGTTTGTCTGGCATTTCTGCTCCCCTGGTATGACCTTTAGAAGGAAATATGATCGATAGCCAGTTGGATCCTCTCTACTCTGCCTGTCAAGATCCAGAAGGGAGAAGTGAATAGGTTGTGATGAAAAGGACCTCTAATGGCTAAGTGCAAACTTAGAAGAAAAAAATATAATCCTCCTCCATAATAACTTCCAGAAGGTTCTAAAGCACATGATATACAAAGACTGGCTTTTTTTCACTTTGGGCATCTGCTATCTTTGCCTAGCTCAACATTCCAATGAGGGGTTTTATTATTATTATTTTTTTCTAAAGCTTAAAACCGAATATGTCAGCAGTGAGCAGTCACCCAGCTTTGTAAAGAATGCCACGACTGACAAGCTCACAGCTGCCGAGGACTGGGCTGAGCCCCTCTGGTGTAGCCGGCTGTACACAAGGACCTTTGTGCCACAGGACCTACCAGGGAGGCTCCAAATAGCCTGACTCTTGGCAAACCATGACAAGCCCTCCCTCCCATATTAGCTAAAGTCTGGTGATAACAGCCAGCTCATCAGTGGCTCTCAAAAGAGCACAAAGGATTTCTTCTTCCACAGTTTCATTCTTTACAAAAGCCACCATGTTTTAGGGGCAAGGCCAAAACATTTATTTATCATACCACTCAAATTATTTAGAACTAAATAAGTAATTTTGGTAACATCTAAGCATACCACCTAATGTTCCTGAATAATCTGTAGGTACCCATAAGAAGTAAGGACAGGGATTTGTGTTTGGTTTTAGAGATTTGTGTTTGGTTTTGCAAACTGCACTAGAATGTGTAATTTTAAAGTGATCAAGGAGGGAGGGAAGAAGAGAAAAAAAAAGGGGCTTTTTGCTCTCTGAGTTTATTTTCCTATGGTCTATTCCATAATATGTAGAAGCTCTTTTGGTGACTAAAGATGACTGTCTCATGGAGGGTGACTGAAGATATGACGTTCTTATCCAGTTGCCTCCAATTGCTTATAAGAAACCACTTAAGAAATTCCCTTTATTCTTAATTATATCCATTAGTCAAAATTTCACCCTCGTTATCTTCTGTAAGTTCTTAATGCCCCTGAGCAAGTCAAGAAATAGTCAGTGAAGTCCAGGGAGCTTAGGCTTATTCAGAGAATTTATGGGCATTGAATTGGACACACTGTCAACAGCCTGGTTTTGGACACACACCATTTCCCTCTCCCTCTCCCTGTCCCCCTTCTGCTCCTCCTCTCCCTCCCCCTTCCTCTCCCTCTCCCCCTCCTCCTTTCCCTCTTCCTCTCCCTCTTTCACATTTTTACATATCATTTTAGAAACAACATGGTGGGGGTGGGAACATGAGACAGACTCACATTCTAATGTGAACATAATGTATGTTTTCTACTCAAGACATAATGAAGAGTTCACACAGGCCCACTAACGAAAGGATGGAGATGCCTTTGGTCTTGGTACCCATTCTATCACCATGAAACTTATCCCAGCATTGGCTTCAAGGCTGCCCAATGACCCTCTAGATATGAAGAACCCAATCTTAAAAACCTACCTACAAGAAGTGATCCTGATTCATGCTGGGATGCTTCTAAAGTTGCCTAAATGTTTTCATAGTTTTAAAATTCAGTCTCTAAAATCCTAGGTATATTCCTATTTTTCACAATTAGTTTCATCTCCCTCCTTCATTCAGAGAGCTTCCTCCTTCTTGCCACCATTGTTTCTCAAAACTTCTGCGCATTTCCTAAGTGGGGGACAGGACTCCCCTGATGGATGCTTTTTGTACTAATCCATTCAGCTGTAAAAAAGCAGGGTCATAGAGCTAAGTCAGGTTTTTGTCTCTGGGGCCAAACTTCTTCCATGAGGCTTATTTCTCTCTCACCTCCTGATACGCAAAATGGAGTTATGATTGGTTCAGGAGCATGAGAAAGGAATGGTCCAAGCCAGGAGGCATGCACTCACTCACTCATAACCACTGCCCTTTTAATTTGAGGCTCTAACAGATGGAAAATTATTTGGAGGTTGCAGTCACAGCAAAAAACACTGTTGGCGCACCCTCTCGGGTTTTGCCTGGAGAAGCCCAAGAAGCCTGTTTCTTATAATTAGAAGGTGCGTGTGAATCTGAACGAAAGCAGACTCAGGCACTGTAAGCATGAACGGATTCACCTTTTAGAAGTGACAAGTGAGGAGCCAGCCTGAGGTTGCCTGGAGCTTTCTTTAGGTTAATACCCAAAGGGAAACCCCCATAGATTGAAGCCAAGAATTATCAAATGACCCAGGCTTATCCTCCTCCCTCTTACCCACTCCTTTCTCTGTTGTCTCAGAACCACCCGAGGATATTTAACTGCTGACTTCAGCTCCTTGGCCAGCACATAGGTCTTAGATCCTGTGTGTGAAGTAAGGGGAAGTCTCCCATAGAACCTTTCTTTCTCCCATGACTTCACTTTCCCTTTGTCAGCTTCTATGCACACACTAAAAATATTCTTCTTTCTACATCAGTGTCTGTTCCACTCACTGATTTCTTCCTATAGCAGGCTAACTGGAAAGGCCAAAGAAATCTCCATTGACCAGAGTAGCCATCTCAAGTGTGTCTATTTTCATCATCTGGAACCATCGAAGGGTCTCCCAGAAGCAAGAAACAAGTTATTTAAGACCCATGGAGCTAGGTCCTGACTATCCTTACACAACCTGATTATTAGTTTAGTGATTCATTTATTTCTGTAAGAGTCTAGCTGCTGTGACCATTTATCAATCAGCAGATTAGAGAAAAGCCAATGGCTAATAGGACAGAAGGGGAAATGTGAGAACATGGTCCCTATCTTTGTTGGTTTGGGTGACAGGTGGCTGGGATCTCGTCTTCCTCTGCTGAGTATCTTGATTTTCAGCCATAGGTCCACGCTGAGTGCTGGATATTGGAGGTTGGCATTTCCTCGATCATCCCCTTTGCTCGTCTCAGGGTGGAGTTTCTTCCAAATAGGAGGAGACTCTTGGCTTCCCAGGAGCTGCCTGCGGGTGTCTGTCTGGCTCCTTTAATGCACAAACTTGACGTGTCCCCAAATGATCTAAGACCTCAGTGGCTCAAGCCTCACAGGCTATGGGGTCTAACCCATTTACTAGCGATGATGCCACTTTGGGGAGAGGGGCTGTTATACTTTTATCAAGATCTTTCTCATGTTTAACCTAAATTTTACTCAACTGCATCTTATTTTACCACTTCAGCAATTTTCCTGGGCCAAAGAATCCATTTATTAAGCTATGTTGCCAGAAAGTCCTTTCCTCCCTCCCTGGCTCAGATATCTTGGCACATCACCATGCATGATCCTTGAGGCCCAGGTCAGAGGGTCATGGAGGTATGATTGCCTTCTAATAAGGTTCTTTGACATCTCAGTTATTAAATTCTCTTGAATGGAGTTCAAACCTACCCACCTCACAGCGAGATTTCTTTCATGAGGATCGTGCCATTGGCCTCCTTTCCAGAGCATTCTCCTGCTTCTGTTCCACTCAAATGATGCCACCTCTGTCCAAGGATGAAGCACTTTTCAAACTGGGCCAGAGAACGCCATGTTTATTTAGTCTTACTTTCTTCTCCTGGCTACCACCAGACTACCATTCTTCTGGCTGCCAGGAAAGATGATTTCTCCTGGGTGGCACTGTCTAATCTCCACGAATTGGAGATAATTGGGATATAGCCATAGGCACATGTGACAGAGCTTGGAGCTCAAGTTCCAGCCATGGCCTAGGACTTGGGAGGAGAAAAAACCATTGAGCCTGTTCCTCACAACACAGGGTGAACTCTCTGCTGTCTCTTGGGTCTTCTTGGCAGGGCTGATGAGCAGGCTTCTTACTCCTTTCTTTCCTCTGTCTTGCTGCTGCCTTGCTGGCTCTGAGGACCCTGAACATTTTCTGTCTACCATAGAGATGGTACTTCTCCAGAAAACCCTAATTTCTTCATTTATTCCTGTGGCTTTGAAGACAATTTTCTCAGCTCTGTCATTCTCGTAAGTCTGTATTTAGGAAATAGTCTCTTCTAGATTGTAATTCTGTGAGACAGAGAAAAGTATAAGCTAGGTGCTATGGGTCAGCTGAAAGGTCTATAAAGGGCCTGGGGGCTAACTGAAGTGCTACTACTAGGAGCTGGTAGACTCTTTAAGAGGTAGAGCTTAGGCAAGGGTAGTTAGGTCATTGGGCAGAGACATGGTTTCAAAGGGGATAGTGATGATGTAGCTCCTTACTCTTTCTTGTTTCCTAGATACCTCAGTGTCCCCTTCCCTCCTGCTGATATCTTGATGCTTTTCTTTAGACCTAAAATGCATAGGACCAGTCAGCCACAGACTGGAACCAATCCAACTCTTTCCTCCTTGTTTGATGATTAGCACACGTGTTTGGTACAGAGACCAACAGTTTCAGGGACTGTTTCTAATCTAGTCTGCTTTCTTGGAGACTTAACTTGCTGTATTGCCTACAGCTCTGAGCTTTTCAAAAGCTAGGGAATCATTCTCTTTGTATGTCCATGAGTTTTCCAGAGTATAAAAGTCGCCAACAGAGAAAGATGCATATTCTGACTTGATGAGGAATGGAGCTTGGGCTGAAGGTACAAAGTGAAGAGTTGTATTCTGCTAGCTTGAGAAACCCTGAGACCCATGTGGATGGAGACTATTGTCCTGTGGTGCCAAAGGGGTTAGAGCAGTGGTTCTCAACCTTCCTGATGCTGAGACCCTTTAATACAGTTTCTCATGTTGTGGTGACCTGCAACCATAAAATTATTTCCATTGTTACTTTATAACTGTAATTTTGCTACTGTTATGAATTATTATGTAAATATCTGTGTTTTCCAATGGTCTTAGGTGATGCCTGTGAAAGGGTCATCTGACCTCCAAAGGGGTCATGACCCACAGGTTGAGAATCACCTTGCTACATGATACAGGAGGTCTGATTATGAATGGTAGACTGGCCACATCAAAGATGCTGACCGTTAACTTACGTGAAAAGATTTCATAACCTATGCAGTATGATTTGATATGCACTATTTTACTCTGGCTACCAATTTAGAGTAGAGTGGATGAAGAGGATCAAAAGGTCTTTATGCCAAACTCAAATTTATAAAGAAAATGTAGGCTGTTTCATTTTTGTGACGGCTCCTATGTCACTGAGCAGCTGGGGAACATTACAGCCTAGTTTTTTCCAGTTACATTTATTCTCAACTCACTTGAAATGGACTGTTCCAGACAATTTCCCAGCTGAATTTACCTGAGACATGGGTAGAAGGGTCCTGGTATTTAGGACATAAGGGGTATTCTGTCATTTGCCTAGTCCCCGCTACTGCCATCTGCTGGAATGGCCACTGTATTGCCCTGTTGGCCAGGGTTCTGTGTTTCCATTGGCTAAGAGTTCTGAAGCTCATGACCTCAGATCTTGTAATTCAGCATGGGTAGGGCCTGGCCATCCTCTGTTGTACCTGGTTTTTCTCCAGGAGACTGCTTCATGGCTTTCTGCAGTATGGCTCTGTGTTGGTCTGGCATATGATATGCCTTAATGACAATGGCATAAGTGGACACCTTAGCCATTGTCAATTGTCACTGACTATTATTATTGCCAATGACTGCTCCTGTCCTTCTATAGGGCACACAGGGACTTCTGGATTCTTGCCTATAATAACAAATCCAAGGGAGTATCTAGGAAATAAGATTCAGGTTTTCTCTAATCTCACCTGGGTTTCTCTTTCATTTCTTCTGCTGGTCTGCTGTAGGTCAGATTGTAGTGTGCACTTACCTTTCCCAGATGGTTCCAGAGAGAAAGAAGAGAAAAACCCCTACATGCTTACCTCCTCTAGAGCAAGAAGTTTAGATACAAGGGTCATGATCCACATCTGCTCCTCTGTCCATCTTTTCCCTTTCCTGACACTTTAGTGGATACATGAGCTAATTGGCCTGTAGTCAAGCACTATACTCTCATAGAAAATCCTAAGCTCTTAACTATGGGATTTAGCATTTCTTTTCATCCCCTCTCCAAAGCTTGGTGTTGAGGCTTCTGTCCAGTTACAGAGGTTGGGCAAGTCAGCTTTGATACTCAAAGCTTAATTAAAGCCAAATGAAGCCTTCTTTCTGGAAGGTCTTTTCCATCATGTCTCCTACTGGAGCAGAAATCCTCAGCAGCATAGCTGTGGAGATGGAGAGGTGTGAGGGGATATGACTTAATGCATGGGTTTATACTTTCCCAAATACACTAGTTGTTAAAATTAGGAACCTGAACCACTAAACAGTGTAGTTGGATCTCAGTGGTACAAGTCAAAGTGGGGAGACAAAGTGGACTATAAACATCCATGTATAGTGTTTGGAGCCTGACTACGTGAGGTGACTTGATAAGTGTCCCAAGCCTCTGCTTGGCATGAGTGGATAGTTGTGTTGTTTGTTCTGCTACATGATGGTCAGGAAGACA
This sequence comes from Tokudaia tokunoshimensis, assembly GCA_036184795.1. NCBI lineage: Eukaryota > Metazoa > Chordata > Mammalia > Rodentia > Muridae > Tokudaia > Tokudaia tokunoshimensis. The sequence goes on along the minus strand of BTHU01000013.1, from coordinate 7,792,210 downwards.
TATAAATTTATGGCCTAAAACACAATAGTTCTTTAGAAAATCACATTATAGCCAAAAGGGTAAAATTAAAGAAGCAGTTATGGGGTAAATGAAGTGATAGCTTGATTCAGTCATGCCCCTCTAGGTTTAGGCTGACCACGAGGAGTTAATCTTTCAGCAGGTGCTCCTCTACCATGGCCAGTCATAAGGTTGACTACTCGGTCTCTTCTTCTCACAGACATCTCCTTCTTCTATGTATATGAATATAGTCAAGACTTGCCCATCAGAATAGGTTTTCTTTTCTCTTTCCCTTTCTGATGATGTCATAGATTGCTCTCCCAATCCCATGACACAGTCGTCCTAATATTTTTGCTGTCACCAACTTTATTCTGGTTGTTGTTGTCAACAGTTTGCAAACATCTTGATTAAAATAAATGAAGCTAGAAATGCGACTGAAAATTACACAACTCAAAGATATTTTTGTTTTATACGAAAGTTGATGATGAAGACATCACTGAAGAGTCTTAGGTCAAGAGGGAGAATGAGGGGAGTGGAGAGATGGCTCAGCGGTTAAGATCACCGGCTGCTCTTCCAGAGGTCCTGAGTTCAATTCCCAACAACCATATGGTGCCTCACAACCATTGGTAATGGGATCCAATGCCCTCTTCTGGTGTGACTGAAGACAGCAACAGTGTACTCACATACATAAAAATAAATAAATAAATCTTAAATATTGTCCTTAGGAAAAAAAACAGGAGAAGGAACCACTCAGGATTCTCTTCATCATGATGTGTTTCCTGGTTTAACAATGGCAAGTTTATTTATTGATCACCATTTTTCATTTATATCAGATACTATGCTGGATGTTACAAGGATATAAAGTTAAAATGTTGTAAACACATCTCCTGTTCCACTAATATTCAACTAGGAACCAGTTCTAGGTTTCCTTTGTCAAGGGATGTAGCACACAAAATTTGGATTGTCCTGGAATTGTTATTAGAGATACAACCTCTCTCTTTCAGGACATGGAGAATTGTGTTTATAGACATTGTCTTTAGAAAAGCTGGTCAGCTTCCTTGTTAATATTGTGTTTGTTCTGTTGTTTCTCACAATTATTTTTTCTTTAAATCTCTAAACAAATATATGCTTTTTAAAAAAATGACTTTGAGGGCTGGAGAGATGGCTCAGCAGTTAAGAGCACTGATTGTTCTTCCAGAGGGCCTGAGTTCAATTCCCAGCAACCACATGGTGACTCATGACCATCTGTATGGGTCCCGATGTAGTCTTCTGGTGTGTCTGAAGATGGCTACAGCATACTCTTATACCTTAAATAAATAGTATTTTTTTTAAAAAAGGAAAAACTCACTTTTAAAAGGAAAAATATTATTATTAATTCTTTGAAAAAAATCATCCATGTAGTCAATGTATCTTGATCATACCCATCCCCTCTCATCTCTTCCCAGCAACCCACCAACAGTCCCTAAGGAAACAAGCCTAAGGCTTTTGTGTAACAATGACACATTTCAAATGTGTTCCAGAAAAGACCTAGCAGGGTAAGGTGGCCGACCTCAGAAGGAACTGCGTGTGGATGCTTCCAGCATTTCACTTGAACATCTCTGGCCAGTTGGGTGAGAATTGTTTTGAAGACGTATTACATTCCCTGATCAAATGGAAAAAAAAATGACACCTGCCATCGTAGCTAGGAAACACCAAGCTAACTAGGAAACACCAGGCTGACATGGCGAAGAGCCACCCACTCTCCTACACCCTTGCTGTGGAAACCTCCCACAGCCTATCCTTGGCAACCAGGGAACCTCCTTGTAGAGACTAGATAACTCCTCAGATCAGAGAAAACTCTAAACGTATTTTTACTTTAGAAGATCTGGAATGTAGTTAATGGGTGTTAGGGTTTTTTTTTTCTTTTTAATATTTAGCCTAGCAGGCTTCCTTTTTAATAACCTGGACCAACTTTGTAGGTTCTTGTACTTTAAATACATGAGTCAGGAGGTTTTGTAGGAAGATGCCGCAGTAGAAATCCCTGCTGCTATGATTCAGGTTTGTGTCATTGGATTCCCGGGTTTTGAACTTCCTATGACCTGATATTGGGCTTTGGTTTGGTTTTGTTGTCTAGCCCCACAAGGGTTAATTTCCTTTGCTGCTTTTAGGGGTTGATGAGAATCGTCTTATATTAATGTGGTTTTTGAAATGAGAAATCTGTACATGTACAAAGAGAGCCTTGGGTAGTTTTGCAATTGCAAATAAAAGCCCTAACAAATGCTCATTTAAAAAAATATATTTCCCTAGATGAGCACATTAAGGCTATATGCTGCATCTTTGTTTCCAGTTGAATAAACCAGGTGTGCTTCTGAAGATTAGCTATTTTTTTTATAAAGAATGATTTTGAAGCAAATGACAATGGCTCATTTCTCTTTATGCTGAGGATAACATTAAGGGAAAACTGCCATGATTAGTTTTAATATCTCAGATAGCTTAATGAGTACTTACTAAGACTGTGAGTGTGTGTGCTGGAGCCTGAGAGCACAGAGGGTAGATCTATGTGTATACATGTGCCTGCATAATCGGCTAACATCTTAAGTAATACCTGTCGGGGTTTTTAATAACCCAGTGCCCATGAATTATTCTGCTGACTGTTTTTGCTGAAGCTTTCAGTAGGAAGTCCATTTTCCTGGGGAGGATTTTATTTTATTTTTTTTAAAAGAAAGTGTCAGTCAGAAAATATGAAAATGGACTGGGATTTTTATGTGTCATTTTTATCAGTGATTGTGGCCTGGTTATACGTCATCCTCAACTTCTTCTGTACTTTATGGTTGATCTGACCTGCTAGTTAGAGGTCAGATGATGGATTTGGGGGTGACTTTGTTAGATTTATTGGGAGTCTGTGAGACATGAGTTGGCTGTTTCAGGAAGGGGGTACACCACTTTAATTTCTCACGGAGTAGAATTTGACCATTCCGTCTGTCTTTCTAGTAAAGTCTACTAACAGATGCAGCAGAGACAGAGACTATGAGAGTCTATGCAGGTGGGGGGGGGGCGGCGGGTGCAAGGCTTGGGAAAGTAAAGTAGAAGCGTTTCTGAGGTCAGAGTCTGGGCAAGAGTCCATGTTGGCACAGAAGAGGGTGGGCAATGGTAGACTGAATTCTAACCTGTGAAAAGAGGAGGGGCCTGGTCCTTGGGTTTTTAGACATCCAGTTCAAGTTCAGTAAACTTGAGAAGTGAGTCTTGCTTTACCAATTAGCGGGGAGTCTTGATTATAGATCTATTAAGCTAAGTTCAGTCGTTAAAAGATGCATAATATTTTCTCCCCTCGCCCTTGGCTATTTTCTGTTATTGGTAGCCTTTTTGGAACTTGGAGAGAGATAGGTAAAAGTAAAATCTGGCAGTGTTTTTTTTTTCCTCTTATTCTTAGGTTGAGGTATATGAAGGGCATGGGGTTGAAGCTATTGTCCATGTTCCATGGGAGGCAATCTTTGCTTTCCGTGTTCCCAGCTAATAGGCCTTCATTGCGTTATGCCCTCTTCTTGCTTGTTTATTGGTTTTTGTTTTCTGAGGCAGGAGGCTGGCCTTGAACTTCCCATATCTGAGGATGACCTTGAATTCCTGAACCTCTTGTCTCAACCTTCCCAGTGCTGCAATTATAGGAACAGGCCCAGGTGCTCAGCTTGTCCTGAATTATTAGCCGCTTTCTCGTCCCTGTGTGGACACAACCCTATAGCAAGAACATTAACACTCTATCTTCAGAAATAGGAATTAAATTGTTGTCTATATGTGTTTTTAAGAGCCAGGATGTGGGTACAAAGAGAAAACTGCTTTGCCTCTTTTCCTAAGATGCTGGCTCAATAAAAGAGTAATGATAATAGGGGTAAGAGTTGCTAAATTTAAAACTCAGGGTTAAGATAATGGCTCGTTAATAAAAGTACTGAGGACTGCTATTGTCTGAGATTCTTTATAGGCGATTGTCAGATGGAACAGTCTCATCAATGATGCTCTCGTTTTAGGAAGTTCGGCCGAGAATTTTGGCCTATTGGAGATAAGTTTGCAAGTGTTCATTTATTATTGATGGGCTCTGGAAATGACACCAACTTTTCAGGTTGGGTCTGATGATTTTATATTGTTTGTGTAAATGGAAGAGAGATGTTTCCTCTTTGTAACCGAAACCAGCTTCCTTCTTTCCATTTATGGAAAGTTCCTTGAGCCCAATATAGCTGCAGTCGGTGAGGGCTGCTCACTGCACCGGGTGTGGGCTGAGGATGGGCTGAGATGGCGCTAGAAATGGAGGGACTTCGTCTTCTTTGCTGAATGTCTTTATGGCTGTCAGGGGTTGAGTGTACACATGCATGAGTGTGTGTGTGTGTGTGTGTGTGTGTGTGTGTGAGTGTGAGCTGTGGAGTGAGTTATCAGTCACACCCTATTGCAGGGAAGATAGTCTTTTGCTACAGCATTGGAAGCTGCTGTGGGAACTAAGAGGACTTCTGTGGTGCCATGAGAAAGCTGACACGAAGCCATCCCCTGATAACTCACGCGTGTTCACTGCGGTGTGCCCAATCAGAGCTTCCTGGCTGCATCCAGTTACACAGACCCTCTGAACATCTCTTATACTTTTTCGTTTTTGTTTTGGTTTTTGATTTTTTTCCCCCTTTTTAAACGAACAGATTGGGTTTCTAATTTTAGCTCCAAGAGCTTATAATTAGAAACAATTTAAGCCTTACTTGTTTACAAACACCTGTACCAGTACATGTTGGCTGGGTTAGACTGGGTGTGTGGAGGTAAGGAATAGGAGAAGTGGAAACTTGGAAAAAATAACCAAGCCTCTATGTATTCTTTTATTGTTGTTGGAAGCTAGAACATGTGGTTGTGTGTGTGTGTGTGTATGTGTGTGTGTGTTGTGTAGTGAGATGGTTATGAGTATCTGTGGGTATAAGCCAGGCCACATGTAATGTGCAAGCATGTGTTTGTACGTGTGTACATATGTGCATGTGTGTGTGTACATAGATACATTTATTTCCTCTCCTCCTAGATAATGTCTTCAAGTTACACAACACGTGCTCTGGGCTAGAGTCATGCCATAGAGTCCTCCTTTCTTAGGAAATGAGCCAGCTGGTGGTCAGTTGTTATTTGGGACAAGGTTAGATTTTTTTTTTTAAATGACACCCTTGAGAGAAATTTGAGTGACTCATTTTATCAACTCAGGCTCTGCATTGGACAAAATGCTCTCTCTATTTCCATAATTTCTATATTTATATGTCATTCAGCATACTGTATAGCTGAGTGACTCAAGAAAAACAAATAGAGCTATCCATAATATAAAGAATTCCACATTTTATCACAGCCGAATACATATCTGTGGTTCGTGTGAGCCCACCTGGCAGAGTGATGGGTTCCTTCAGTCTAAGACAGAATGCTGTCAGGGAGTGTCAGCCGATGACACGGACGATCAGTTGAGGACCTACTGGGTGCACTGCTTTGACTGGAATCTTGATGATTTCTTAGGACAAGCGTCATTATTTCCTTCAGGGAATGCAGAAAGATGTTGCCTGCCAAAGTAAGATTTAAAATCAAAAGTAAAATTAGAAGACACACTCACAGACCAATATACAATTCTAATTAAAGTGTCGATTCTGTGGGAAATGGAGCAGGTGTGGGCTTTAGCTGTGACGATTAAGTCTGCCAACTGGTAGGCTGACTATCAGCTGCCTGTTTACAGTGTGATATCCAAGAGCTCTCGGTGCTCCAGGGAGGAGCAAAGTAAAAACATTGAACAAAACCTGCACAGGCAGCATTTGTCCTGGAGACCGGGTTTTGCTTTCCTGTTTTGTTTTGTTTTTTGTTTTTTCTTCTTTTCCAGAGGAGCAGAGATAGAATTTACTTCCCAAATCTAATCTGGATGTAGCTCCTTTTTCTGTCACATGCGAGATCAAGTAGATTAAACAATCTTTTTAAGTCACTTCTGAGTCCTTCCCTTTGAACTGTGTCTGGAAGGATGTGCCTGTGTGTGTGTATACAGGCGTTCGCTTACCTCTTACATGGAACTACCTCTATACCAACTTGCAATGAGTGTTTAAAGGATTTAGTGTGTTGGCTGTCTTGTATCAGAAGAATGGTGGAGGATTAGATGAGGAAGAAAGGGCTTTCGGCACAGCTTGCAGGCTGTTATTTTCACCAACTGTGGTGTCTGCTATGATCTTTTTACAGTGCTTCTGACTATGAGGCCTTGTCGCTAGAGATCCCTGGGTCGCTACGATTCTAGTTTTTTTATATAGGAAAAAAAAGAGAGAGATGGAAATATCTTTCTATGCTTTTACTGAGCATCCATTCTCTGGAAACTGAACTAAGCTAAGCTTCAGGTTGGGAGGGTATGACAAGATCATGAACAATGTGTAAGACTTTCTCAGCTGTTGAAGTTACCCAGAAAAGGAGAGCACAACTCAGTATATTATACAACAAGGGAATGTGTGGCCAGAAACCCCAAATAAAACTTGTATACAGTGAAATAACGGTAACAGGATTAGTTCCTTTGAGCCACGGATGTTCGTGAGCTTCTGTGTAGGTCGAGTGGAGTGGGGGCACCTGCTCTTCCTGAGTCCCATAGCCTTCTCTGCCAAGGTGCAAGGGCATCTGGTTTGGAGGCAAATTGATTAGAGTGACATCTAAACCCAAATGCTTAGTAGTGGTTGGTGATGCTGAGTGCGTTACCAAACCTTCCTAATTTATTTATTTATTATCTCTTATGAAAGACGTAGGGGGGTTGGGGGAGCAATATATTCATTTTTTTTTCTCAAAAAATACCCTGGCCACAGAGAGAAGGAATTTTCATCATAATAGAAAAAAATCTTGAGTTGTTCCAAACTAAAACTCTCACTAGGAAATGGAAAACAAAACAACATAACCCTTTTCATTTGGCCAATCACTACATTTAAATTGAGTCTGATAGGTTACTTATTAAATCTCAGTAATAAATAATTTGAGAAAAATGAGAAAGCCTAGTTCATGGACAGATGATAAGGAGGGTGGTGCTCTTCTCCTTGACTGGTGGGCATCCTCTGGTGCTTCCTCATGGGATGGTTGCCAGGGAGACAAGTCAATGGCCTCCTTTCCTACCCAAACAGCCGGAGACTGGGGATTTGAACTCAGCATCTTTCAGGACTAGTCAGTTCGAGACCCATAGTCCTTTCACTATTTATGATGCCCTGTAGCCTTATCATCAAAGGAGAAGGTGAAGACTATGAGGGAACTGCATTAAGAGTCAGCTCAGCAGTCCTGCCCCCTCTCTCAGCTCTTGAATGTAATATGTGTATGTGGGGGAAGGGTTGGGTGTTTATTTCCACATATTCCCATGGAGTTGGCCTACACATTTGATTTAGAATTAATGAGGTTGGGTGGACCACTCTGTGACTGTGCACGGAATTCTACTCAGGTGTTTGACAGGGTTAAGAAACCAACCAAACCAAATCAAGAAAAGACAACCCCTCCAAACTATAGAAGCTTATGTTTTCCAAGGAAGATAAGAACACACTAAGACACCAACATGGAGAACAGTGAAGGTTTGTGAAGACGCATATAAAACAGTACATGAGACCTATTTTTATAAGTGCTTGAAGAGGGAATCTGTAATGGACTTAGTTAAATCTGAAATGACACAATGACAATATTTTTCAAGAGGGGTATATGTGTACATGTCATATCTACCCTGTCTGGGTTTCTCAAGAGAAATCTTGGGAGTCTGGGAACCCCAAAATGGAAAGTGAAATATTTGGCTCCTCAACTCTGTCAGTATTTTACCCAATGTCTGTTGGTATTACCTAGTCCCTGTGGGGCATGTGCAGCCATGCTGTTCAGGGCAAGCCGCCCAGAAGTGAGTCCTTTGGCAGAAGTGATCTGTTTTTGATGGCCTGCATTTTCTAACCAGGCTCAAGACAGGAGTCAGTACCAACTGACCGTCGAGAGCTCGGGAGGAATGGGTAGTCCCTGCTTGCAAGCAAGAGCAGCATCAGTCTCACTGGATGTGCTTTGCTCCCTCTCAGACTCAAGCTGACTAGAGGTACACATGCTGTTCAGACTAATATGGAAATCCCCAGAGTCCTTAAGACTCTGGTATTCCAGTTAGGATACCTTTGCAATAGCCCCGTGTCCACTCCTGACCTTACCCTACATAATAGCATGTGTTCTTATTTATTTATGTTTTTGAAGCTTTTGGCTTTTGGAATAACCAAAATGTCCTATAAAATTGAGAGTCATAATTTTAAAAGTCTTCTGTATCTGTCTCTTGGGGCTAGTGATCTCGGGGAGGGGCTGGTTCTTTGGAGACTTGCTGGAGGCGGGGGAACCACTCAAAGTAGTGAGAAGTTAACATTGCTTCAAGATTTTGCAGCCCTGGGAAAGTTCTATCCCATTTGTCCAATGCTCTCTTATCTACCCACTAGGAATAGAAGACACACAACAGCTTTCTGAAGACATAACACTTTTTAAAAATAACATCCATTTACTAGGGTGACATACATACACAGTGCCTGTGTGGAAGCCACAGGGCAGTTGTATTCTTCAACCGTCTGGGGTCAGGGCATTGGACTTTGGCTATCAGGCTTGGTAGCAAGGGCTCTTGCATACTAAGCTAACTCATGGGTCCAAGGCTCAACACTTTGTTAGGAACTTTTCTTAAATGATCTGTTTAATTCCAACAGTGATCCTAATAAAATACCCATCTTGAATCCCATTTCAACAATGATGAAAACGAGGCCAAGTCACACAGAGAAAGCTGACTGTGGCCATGCCATTAATCTGCTGGGATTTGAGCTTGAGGACAGTCTGTCTCATCAACAAGGAAGATTTGGCATTTCATTAGATGACCTTTTAGAATGCTCTGGACGTGTTGAAAATAATCAGTGGATAAATAGAAGGTGACTCTCCATCTGTGCCATATAACACAAGAAATCGTGCTTTTGGGTCCTCTGGGGTGTGAGGCTCCATCATAGATGACTTGTTCCTAGTTTTTGTGTCATTAGAAGGACCACAGTTGTTATACTTCAGTGAAGACTAGCTTGTCCCCATGTTGTCTTCATGGGTCTGTGATCATAAAAAGGGAGCCAGGGAGCAGGGTAGGCAAAGGGGGCAGGTATCACTCCTGGCTCCTGAGCCTTCTGCTAGGTCCCATCATTGTCTCTAGTGAAAGGATTTGTAGGCAAAAGTTGGCTTTCAGCTCAGGAGGGGCAGATGTCAGATTTCTACACCACAAATTAATGTGTTCAATTGTTCTGTGCCCAGCATGTGGATACCTTCTAGTGTCAAGTCCCCCGCTGGATCACAGGAATGAGCTGAGTTAGGAATTGAAGTCCCCTTGGTCTTTGAATTTGACTAAAACCTTTGACCAGAAGAAACAAAAGGAATCTTCAAAAACACATACATTGAAAGCTGATCATGTTGAAAAAAACTCCAAGGTGTGGCTCTGATGTGAACATAGTTGAGAAGATTGAGCAGAGATTCTGAGTAACATCCCTAGTTAGAAAAGGTCTCAGCTCCAATCTGGCTGAGCTCCAAGGGTTAAGCTATAAAAAATGGTTCTGTTGGTAAAATGCTCCCTTGTAATCCCGAAAACTCTAGTCCAATCCCCCAAACACATGTAAAGAGCCTGGTGTGCTGGTACAGGGTACATATAGGTAATCTGAGGGAGCAGAGACAGGTGGAGCCTTGCAGCTTGATAGACATCTAGTCTAGCCTACTTAGTGAGTTCCTGGTCAGTGAAGAGACCCTGTCTCAGGAACAGAACAAAACATTCCTTAGGTTGTTACCTAAGGAATAACAACTGAGGTTGTCTTCTAGCCTCTGTGGATTCATACACACACACACACACACACACACACACACACACACACACGGTTGTGCACACGAACGTGCAGTCATATGTACACAAAATAAATGGCCTCTGCAACTTTAAAGTATACTTGTGTACAAGGGCTTGGAAAGCAAAGGGTGTAGGAGATTTTGTGGAGAGAAGGCCATGATGTTCATTGTTCTCCCTTCCTCTGCCCTAGTCATGGGCCATTTCAGCTCCAGCACTCAGCTATTGCTAATAAGTTTCAGGAGTACTTTGCCAATATCAATAAAAGATTATTGGGATACTCCTTTAATCTCTCTGCCATCCAGTAGCCTTAACCATGGTTGCTTCAAGCTTGTGGCCACAAGGGACCTTCTGTGCTTAAGGCCATCAGTGAAGATAGCCGTTGAAAAGGTTTTGCTTTTACATCTGAGCAGCCAAATTGTGCATATAACTGTGGGGTCCAATTATTGTACAATAGAGCATGTTCAATGAAACACAGAGGACTCGAGTTTAATATGCAGAAGATGACACTGTGGGCTCCTAAACAAGGAGAACACTTTGATGCTGTCTCACAGAAGGGAAACTCCTGAACGTTCACCTGTGTTTAAACATGCACCATAGAGTCCTGGCTACCAGAATTCAAAAGCACCAGCAAGCCACCTTCATAGATGCTCGCTCCATCATAGCATGGGTAACATCCCAGGAGTTGGAGTTTCATTTGTATTTCCTTTGAAGCTGTTGTTTGGCTGTATCTGTGGTTCGAAGAACTACAATGTCAAGTAGTGAGATTGTAGTTCAGCCACTGAGTGTTTTTCTAGCATGTCCAAAGCCCTTGGTTTGACCTTTGTCTGTAGGTGGGGGTGGGAGCAGAGATGGAGGAGAAGGAAAAGGGGAGGAGGAAGAGGGGTTGAGATGGTGAGTGTCTTAGTCAGGGTTTCTATTCCTGCACAAACATGACCAAGAAGCAAGTTGGGGAGGAAAGGGTTTATTCAGCTTACTCTTCCCACACTGCTGTTCATCACCAAAGGAGGTCAGGACTGGAACTCAAGCAGGTCAGGAAACAGGAGCTGATGCAGAGGCCATGGAGGGATGTTTCTTACTGACTTGCTCAGCTTGCTTTCTTATAGAACCCAAGACTACCAGCCCAGGGATGGCACCACCCACAAGGGGCCCTCCCCCCTTGATCACTAATTGAGAAAATGCCCCACAGCTGGATCTCATGGAGGCATTTCCTCAACTGAAGCTCCTTTCTCTGTGATAACTCCAGCCTGTGTCAAGTCGACACAAAGCCAGCCAGTACAGTGAGAGAGGAAACTTGCTGGGATGTAACCCTCAAGGTTACATACATACCCTAGCATATGGTGTGTATCCCTATAGGTCAGTACTTTAGCAACATGCTTCCTCCCATTAGATTCCCCCCATCTCCTGAAGGTCGCACAGCCTCTGGAAACATGGCCACGAGCTGAGGAGCACATGATCAAGCCAAGGAGGCTGTGGGACATTTCACATCCAAGTCATAGTTCAGGGTATATATAATGCGATCAACAGGCCATGGTTTCCCAAGCTCTGCTACATAAAAGAGCTTTACCTTAGAAAGACCCTATGAGCCATGTGTCTTGATTTAAAATTTTCTAGTATACACACACACACACATACACACACACACACACATACACACACACACACACATACACACACACACACACACACAGACATAGACACACACACAAACACACAAACACAGACACACACACACACAGATACAAACACACAGACACATACATACACATACATGCACACACATACAAAGAGAATGGTGGACATATATGAAATCTCATAACTCAGAAGGACTGGGCATACAGTATGACTGCCTTAAATGTAAAATGTATATGTGTAGGAATGGGCTCTCTCTCTCTCTCTTTCTCTCTGTCACACACGAACACACACACACACACACATACACACACACACACACACACACACACACACTCCTTATTTTCTGTAAACATTACCATTTCTACACATTTTTTTAAACCCAAGCTAGCAATATTAAGTGCTTAGTGGCCACAACACGTGGCCACTGAGCCTGATGTTGGGAGAGCTTAAGAGCTTCTTCATCAGGTATAATTTACACATGCTGAGCTCCCTAGCTTCCTTAGCTCTGGAGATTGTTAGAAAATGACTGATTTTTTTTTTAAATCAATGTGCATTTATCTGTGTGCACTTCAGAGCCAGCTCCTATGTGTGATCTGTGGTAAGAGATCAGGGTGGGTAAAGAGGTTCTCTCTGTGCACCAAGCTGGTGCGATGACTACCTGATTTGGGGGGCGGTTAACAAGAGAGTGCTTATGAGGGGGTCAGATCTGGGGACCTCAGCCTTTGTACTTCTGTTGCCCCATGCTGTAGATAACTCTTCCCTAGCTCTTGTGCGTGGGACTAGCTGTGGAGCTAGGGTGTCACTATATAGATAAGGGTGCTTTTGTACTCACTACATAGGCCACTCTGTCCTTGAACACACAGTCCTCTTCCCTTTGCCTTCTAAGGGCTGGGATTGCAGGTGTGTCTCACCACACTTGCCTTCCCCTTACTTTCCTGTGACCTCCGGGGCATCCTAGGCTCAGGGTGGTTTGGAGTCAGAGTGTAGCCTGTGGGTGGAAAACCCGAACTCTGGAAATGTTTGTCTCATGAGAAGTCAAAACTCGATAAATATTAGTTGTCTTGGAAGTTAGCAAGAGTCAGAGAGACTGGGTGGCTAAATGAATGGTTCCTTAAGTGTGTGTTCCTGAAGAGCAGGTCTGTCCTTGCTGGTCAGAGTGACTTTTCCCTCTTGGGCCCAGTTCCTCTTCTCCTCACTTCAGGGCTCTGCAGACCAGCACAGGGGTTGTTAGAGAAGGAAAGCCCTGTAGTGCATTTAGCTTGGGGAAAATGTCCCTGAGAATAGATTGTTTTTGAGTCAAGCATATTAATATTCTGGCTCAAGACTATATATACCCTTTTTTCTTAATGAATTGGTCTAGCAGTGGTTAAAGCCAAGTGTGGTTTAACAAAGTGGTCCAGAGAGAAAAACTGAATGGACACCAAGCTCGGCCATATTTTCCCACTTTATATAACATGTTTTGCAATGTATTAGAAAATCAGCTTTGTGACAACCAGAGGGACCTGTTATGTCACTTGGGCAGTTTGAAGCAGCTTAGTGCCTTTTCTGCACCCCCCTCGCTGGTGACTTTTGAAGACAGAACTGCTGTCACAGGGGCCTGCCAGGGTTCCTGGTAAGCTACTGGAGTTTATCTTTCCTTACAGTTTCAGAGCTAGTGAGGCCAAGGAAGGAATTTTTCAAGAGCTACTTTCAAAGAGGGCTGCTAATCAATGCTTCTTATTATTTCATATCCTCTGCTTTTCACAGTCCCCCTCCAGCCAGTTAGTCATGTAGAAGCCAAACACTCCCTTAGTGAGTGCGTGTTTGCCTGTGGGTATTGTTGTAGGAAATAGGTCCTTTCTATTTACACAGGTAAACTTTGGTTAAAAGTCTTAGAAGGTGCCAAAGGTACAGGTTAGGATTCACTTCCTCACCTGCTTTTTCAAGAACCTGTTTTAATCTCTGAGTTGTAATGGAACAAACTAATTCTGAATTAAAGAAGGAATGAATAGATTCTTTGGAGTGGGCTCTAGGCCTGGCGGATGTAGCTTTTGGCACCAGCCTTGCTTTCCAGGAAGCAAGGTAAAGGCTGTGTGATACTTAGTGTTTTCCCAAGGTGGGGCAGGGTTGGCTTTGAAGAGGCTTATTCAGAACACAGGAAAGTGGTTCTCACCCTTCCTAATGCTGTGACCCTTTAATACAGTTCCTCATGTTGTGATGACCCCCAGCCATAAAATTATTTCGTTGCTACTTTATAACTGCAATTTTGGTACTGTTATGAACCGTAATGTAAATAGCTGATATGCAGGATATCTGATATACCACCCCTGGAAAAGAGTTGTTCAACACCCCCACAAGGGGGTCTGTACCCACAGATTGAGAACCCCTGGGACAGACACTGGACAGTCATCAGCAGATTCTTCTCTGGAGTCAGTCGCGCCATGCACCCTGGAGTTGGGTAAGTTCATACACAAGACACACATGCTTCTATTGTTGGTTGATTTGCCACTGGGTGAACTTTTTGGAAATTGAAAAATATTCTTTGCCAGTTTTGATTTTGTCAGGCAAGCTACTTGTACATTTAGTAATGAGATTCTTGAAACGACATAAAACCCAAACCAAATATTTTCTCTCAGGATTCTCTTAGAAGGAATTATTATTATTATTATTATTATTTGCTGGGGACTGTTGTATTGCAAGCTAAGCTAACAGGCCAAGCTTAAGGTGTCTGGGTGAGTCTGGCCTCCTTGGGAGTCTCTGGCTAAGATGTCACCTGATATGCTTGTCTGCAGGTAAGAGTGAAGCCTTTGCCTCCTGTGTGGGTTCTCTCAGCCTTTCTATTTTCTGCAAAACCTTCTCAGAGGAAGACTCCAGACAATATACACCCTCATTGTTTCTGGTGTGGGTCTCTAAGGCCTTCCTGGTCTGTGTGCAGAGTGCTAGGGGTAACAGAGGCTAAGTTAATTCTTTCCATGGACCCAAAATAAGATGCTGTAGAGCAAGGTCCATCTCTCCTTGTGGATTCTATTGAGAGGAGGTCTGTCTCCAGAAACGAGGACTCACCACTGGGCCTCTGTGTCTCTTGTTCCGGGTTCTAGAAGAGAGGGATGCAGGTCTGTGGACTGTTACTTGTTCTTATATCTAATTTCCAAAGTAAGACTTAGTTTAGAAGACCCCTGAAGCCATGACAACTCAGAGACCCGTGAAGTGGCTACAGGATGAAGGCAAATGACCCTGCACACAGGGAAGGCTTCTTCCATTCACCCAGCCATCCAAACTCACAAACTCCCCTGTGTTCTTGCCTTCCTTGATTTTGTTGTGCTTTTACTCCAGGGTTTTGGTGAAATTTCCTAAACTGGAAAGCAAGAGCCACTTCACATGGTCCTGTCTTCTGTTCCCTGCACCTCCCCTCCCCCATTGTGGGCTGAGGATGGCTCTAGAACTTTCTCTGCCTCATGTCTAGTTTTAACTCTAATTTAATGGTGTGGTTTCTGGCTTTCTGCTTTGCAGTTTAAGTTCCTGCCTAAATACTAAAATCTATTGTTGGTCTCCACTTCGAGAAAACATAATTGGGTTGCTAACTGGCACAAGCAATTAAGTGTACAGCAATACAGTGAGAGAAAGGTTCCAGGACCCCTGATTTGACAGGATTTCTAATTATACTGAGTCTGCTGTGGAAGGCTGGTAAGGACTGAAGAATGCTTGCGACAGAGTAGAGTGTCAGGAGAGAGTGTCCTGTCGGTTCAGTGGGCCTTGGGTAAGCTGCTCTTCTCTCGTGGGACCATAATCACCAAGCAAAAAAGATCTGTGCTGTTTCTTCTATTTGTAACATGCACTCAAACCGTCTTCCTTTCCTTTGGGGCATTGGAGGTCATATCAAGATTGTTCCCCGCAGTTTTCCAAGAATAACTATAGTCATTAGGAAGTTGTTTTAGGGGGCAGCATGTTAGAGAATCAGTATTAAACCTGAAGCTTTGTGGTCAAATATTTTTTTAATTGCCTATAATATAAAATTGTTATCTTTACAGGTGTATCTTTCAACTGCTCTTAGAAGACTCAGCCTGCAGTAAAACCTAGAAAATAAAAGGCTGGTGCATGATTAGAGAACATCAGCCGTTAGATAAACCCATTTGACTCAGGGTGTGGGGCTACTTAGCAGCAATGGGCATTTCTTTGGCAGCAGTGTATTCTGGAGAACGTTTTTCTTTGACCGTTCCTAAGGCATTGTAGGCTGTCTGGATGGAATGCTCTATGGCAGGCTACAAAGTGAACATTGTAAATGATCAGCATGACTTTTGGGGGTTTACCGATCCCTTAGGTGACTTTGCCCCCAAAGTCTCTCCATAAAGAGTCCTCATGTTATAGATAAGCCACATATGTGGTGAGCTATAAAACATCTCACCATTCCAACACATTTGGGCCTAAGGTTCTGCACAATTATCAAAAGCCTCCCCTGAACCCACAATTCTTTGCAAAGAAGTGACCTGTCCCAGGTACCTGCACATTTTCTGGGGCCTTTAGTTAACAACAAGTAAGGTCTTTAAAACTCTTGCCTTGTGCAGGGTCCTCCGTCCATTCGTGTGTCTGGTATGGTTATTAGTCTCTGCTGAGTTGAATGGAAATGAAGCCTTTCTTGGCATGTCTTCCTGTGCCTTAAAGGGAAAGATGTTTCTGTCGCCCCACTTGGCCAATGGGCTGGATCAGGGAGAGAGGCAGCTGTCAGTTTCTTTTCATGCTACCGGCTCAGATCGGAATTAAATCAGGAGTTGCAGAAAGTTCTCTGGGGCTCAGTGGCTGGGCAAGATAAGAGGTCAGAGAGACTAAAGACAAAGTGTGAAATCCCCAGAAACAGCCAAGCTCACTGAGGAAGAGTGGGGCAAAGGTTGTCTGCTGTGCAGGATCATGGCTTGAGCTTTTGGTGTTTTACTAGAATTTTCCTTTTCCCACTGTCTCTTCTCTTCTCAAACCCTGTATTATTCTGAATAAGACTATTAGTGAAAGTAACTAATAGAGAGACACAATAAAAACCTTTTATGACTGGGTACTAAGTGGTAGTATGACTATTAATGTTTATCCATACAGTAAGTATTACCTTGGCTCACTCTTTAAATACTGTGTCGGTGTGACAAACATTCATTTGCATTTTCAGGACACGCAACACTGATTGCTTTTGGAATCTTTGGAAGAACAGTGTTTTGTTTGTGGTATTGGTCATGGAATCTTAAGCAAGTGTTCTACTACTGAGCTTCCTACCACCCAGTGTCTGGCCCTGGGTCCTGTAATGGAGAAAGGGACTTGTCTCTATATATGCATGCAGCAGGCAGGAAGAAAGAACACTAGCATTTGAACATCTCTGACACAGTGTTTCACTAATCCTTATCTCTAGACATCCTTCTCGACGACTGTCCTTGACCACAAACCCAGTTCATTTTCTTATATACTTGGATACATGTCTGTCTGTCTGTCTGTCTGTCTTTTTCTTTCTTTCTTTCTTTCTTTTTTTCTTGTGCTATGTATTGATTAACTCCAGAAGGTAAAGAGCTAAAAGTCCTGGGCTAGAATTTATTTAAGGTTCTTTAAAAAAAAAGAGCTTTATTCTTGGCTGCAGTTATTTGAAATAGATGTCACCCTACTGGGCTTTTATTTTTTTTAATGACTGAAAACCCGGCAAAACTCACTCTCTGGGAACATATGCTTAAGTAAGCTAGACCTTGTTTTCACAAAACAAAGGCATTCTGTGGACACCTGCTCTCCATTCTCTGGAGTTGTTCATACATTTTTTAAACCTGGATGATGCTACAGTCTCCTGAGCTGACCACCCACTCCCTTTTGCCATCAGGACTGTCTCCCTTTGACCCTCGAGCCTCCTACCTTTGGGGTCTCAGACAAGGGAATTTGGAAGACAGGGAGATGTTTTAAACACACCTGCACAGCAGAGCAGCCCCGCGGGAATATGGATGTTGATTCTTAGTAGCTGAGTGGATGCGGGCACGTTACTGTATTTCCTCAGATAGGAAGGGGGAGAGAAGGCTTGAAAATCTGTCTCCATTGCTGTTTGGCTAGCTAACCTCAAAAAAAGATACCCAAGCTCAAAGTTTGCTCACTTACAATAAAACTGGGGTGATCACAGTACTTACATTACAGGGCTTAAGAAAATGGAGGCAAGCAATAGGTAGATGCCAAGAATGGTTTCGTATTAGTGTTATCATTCTCTGTTCCTAGGAGGGAAGGGGAAAGACAAAGTGACACGCTGTCTCTGGACCACTGTGTCTTCTCTTACATGGGATTAAACCAGTCTAGATGGAGCCTCAAAAGATTCCTGTTGGATCTGACCCCTGATGGCACCAACTAGAGCAACTATGGGAAAGACTACCACCACTGTCCCTAACTTGAAACACACATAGCTCTAAAATGCCTCTGGAAACCAAATGTAATTAGATCTCACCATTAAGCAGAAAACCATTTTACTTTCCAAATGTCACTTTTAGATCTATGATAGAGTCTGAAATTTCTTATCTTGATTTCCTATTTATGAGTGTTAATCTTGATTGTTAAATTTGATAGGGTTTGGCATCACTCAGAAGACACACTGCTGGGCGTGTCTGTCCAGGCGTTTGCAGAGAGGTTTAACTGAAGGGGGAAGACAAATTCTGAATGTGCACAACGCCATTCCAGGGGCTAAGGACCCAGAACGGATAGAAGAAAAGCAGGCTCAATGGATAAGTGGAGTTGAGCATCAACATTCGTAGCTCTCTGTTTCCTGACAGTGGTTGTCACATGACCACCTGCTCTAAGCTCTTCAGGTTCTGTGTTGCTCAGGGGACATCTGGACATTTTCCTGCCTTGTTTCCGGTCTTTAGCTTAGGGGTTGAGGGTGTGGAAGAGAGTATACATTTCACACAAGGACACTCACACCCCTGGCCTTGTTCCAGGAACGCATCTTACAGAAGGGGATTTCCAAGGTTGTTTGAACTTGGGTGGGAGTCATTCTTTTTTTTTTTTTTTTTTTTTTTTTTTTTTTTTTTTTATTTTTTTTTTTTTTTAATTTAATTTTATTTTATTTTTTTAATTTACATTCCAAATCACTTCCCCTTTCCCGTTTCCTCCCTCCCCGAAAGTCCCATAAGCCCCCTTCCCTCCCTCTTTTCTCCGTTCAACCCCCTCTCATTACTCTGTCCTGGCGTTCCCCTACATCCAGTCTTTCCAGGACCAGGGGTCTCTCCTTCCATCTTTTTAGAAATCTATTGATATGCTGATTGTGTCTAGGGTATTCTGAGATTCTGGGTCAATATCCCCTTATCAGTGACTTCATACCATGTGTGATCTTTTGTGATTGGGTTACCTCACTAAGGATGATATTTTCAAGTTCTGACCATTTGCCTAGGAATTTCGTGAATTCATTGTTTTTAATTGCAGAGTAGTATTCCATTGTGTAAATATACCACATCTTCTGAATCCATTCCTCCGTTGAGGGACATCTGGGTTCTTTCCAGCTTCTGGCTATTATAAATAAGGCTGCTATGAATATAGTGGAGCATGTGTCCTTATTGCATGCAGGTAAAGTCTCTGGGTATATGCCCAGGAGTGGTATAGCCGGATCCTCCGGAAGCGTCATGCCCAGTTTTCTGAGGAGCCGCCAGACTGCTTTCCAGAGTGGTTGTACCAGCCTGCAATTCCACCAGCAGTGGAGGAGTGTTCCTCTTTCTCCACATCCTCGCCAACAACTGCTGTCTCCTGTGTTTTTGATCTTAGCCATCCTGACTGGTGTGAGATGGAATCTCAGGGTTGTTTTGATTTGCATTTCCCTAATGACTAAGGATGATGAACATCTCTTTAGGTGCTTCTCAGCCATTAGATATTCTTCAGGTGAGAACTCTTTGTGGAGCTCTGTACCCCATTTTTTAATAGGGTTACTTGCCTCTCTGGAGTTTAACTTCTTGAGTTCTTTGTATATCTTGGATATTAGCCCTCTGTCGGATGTAAGGTTGGTAAAGATCATTTCCCAGTTAGTTGGTTGCCGCTTTGTCTTTTTGACGGTGTCTTTTGCCTTGCAAAAACTTTGTAATTTAATGAGGTCCCATTTGTCTATTCTTGATCTTAGAGTATAAGCTATTGGAGTTCTGTTCAGGAAATTCTCCCCTGTGCCCATATGTTCAAGGTTCTTCCCTAGTTTCCCTTCTATTAGTTTCAGTGTGTCTGGTTTTATGTGGAGATCTTTGATCCACTTAGAATTGAGCTTAGTGCAAGGAGATAAGGATGGGTCAATTTGCATTCTTCTGCATGTTGACCTCCAGCTGAGCCAGCACCATTTGTTGAAAAGGCTATCTTTTTTCCACTGGATGGTTTTAGCTCCTTTGTCAAAGATCAAGTGACCATAGGAGTGTGGATTCATTTCTGGGTCTTCAATTCTGTTCCATTGATCTACATGTCTGTTACTGTACCAATACCATGCAGTTTTTAACACTATTGCTCTGTAGTACAGCTTGAGGTCCGGGATACTGATTCCCCCAGAGGTTCTTTTACTCTTGAGAATAGTTTTAGCTATTCTGGGTTTTCTGTTATTCCAGATGAATTTTTGAATTGCTCTTTCTAACTCTATGAAGAATTGAGTTGGGATTTTGATGGGGATTGCATTGAATCTGTGTATTACTTTTGGTAAGATGCTCATTTTTACTATATTAATCCTGCCAATCCATGAGCATGGCAGATTTTTCCATCTTCCGAGGTCTTCTTCAATTTCTTTCTTCAGAGACTTGAAGTTCTTGTCATACAGATCTTTCACTTGTTTGGTTAGCGTCACGCCAAGATACTTAATATGGTTTGTGGCTATCGTAAAGGGTATTATTTCTCTTACTTCTTTCTCAGCCTGCTTATCCTTTGAGTATAGGAAGGCTTCTGACTTGCTTGAGTTGATTTTATATCCGGCCACTTTGCTGAAGTCGTTTATCAGCTGTAGGAGTTCTCTGGTGGAGTTCTTTGGGTCGCTTATGTATACTATCATATCGTCTGCAAATAGTGATAGTTTGACTTCTTCCTTTCCAATTTGTATCCCTTTGACCTCTTTTTCTTGTCTAATTGCTCTAGCTAGAACTTCAAGTACTATATTGAAAAGATATGGAGAGAGAGGGCAGCCTTGTCTAGTCCCTGATTTTAGTGGGATTGCTTCAAGTTTCTCTCCGTTTAGATTGATGCTGGCTACTGGTTTGCTGTAAATTGCTTTTACTATGTTTAGATATGGGCCTTGAATTCCTGATCTTTCCAAGACCTTTAGCATGAAAGGATGCTGAATTTTGTCAAATGCTTTCTCAGCATCTAATGAGATGACCATGTGGTTTTTTTCTTTGAGATTGTTTATGTAGTGGATTACATTGATGGATTTCCTTATATTGAACCATCCCTGCATCCCTGGGATGAAGCCTACTTGATCGTGGTGAATGATCGTTTTGATGTGTTCTTGGATTCGGTTGGCAAGAATTTTATTGAGTATTTTTGCATCGATATTCATAAGAGAGATTGGCCTGAGATTCTCTTTCTTTGTCGGATCTTTGTGTGCTTTTGGTATTAGTGTAATTGTGGCTTCATAGAACGAGTTGGGTAGTGTTCCTTCTGTTTCTATTTTGTGGAACAGTTTGAAGAGTATTGGTGTTAGGTCTTCTTTGAAGGTCTGATAGAATTCTGCACTAAAACCATCTGGACCTGTGCTTTTTTTGGTTGGAAGACTTCCAATGACAACTTCTATTTCTTCAGGGGTTATAGGACGGTTTAGATGGTCTATTTGATCCTGATTTAATTTTGGTACTTGGTATCTGTCAAGGAAATTGTCCATTTCCTCAAGATTTTCTAGTTGTGTTGAATACAGGTTTTTGTAGTAGGATCTGATGATTTTTTGAATTTCCTCAGTTTCTGTTGTTATCTCTCCCTTTTCGTTTCTGATTTTATTAATTTGGATACTATCTCTGTGCCCTCTGGTTAGTCTGGCTAAGGGCTTATCTATCTTGTTGATTTTCTCAAAGAACCAACTCCTCGTTTTGTTGATTCTTTGTATGGTTTTATTTGTTTCTACTTGATTGATTTCAGCCCTGAGTTTGATGATTTCCTGCCTTCTACTCCTCTTTGGTGTATTTGCTTCTTTTTGTTCCAGGGCTTTCAGGTGTGCCATTAAGCTGTTAGTGTATGCTGTCTCCCGTTTCTTTTCGGCGGCACTCAGGGCTATGAATTTTCCTCTTAGCACTGCTTTCATTGTGTCCCATAAGTTAGGGTATGTTGTGCCTTCATTTTCATTAACTTTCAAAAAGTCTTTGATTTCTTTCTTTATTTCCACCTTGACCAAGTTATCATTGAGTAGAGCATTGTTCAGCCTCCATGTGTACGTGGGTTTTCTTTTGTTTTTGTTGCCATTGAAGACCACCCTTATTCCATAGTGATCTGATAGGAGGCATGGGATTATTTCTATCTTCTTGTATCTGTTGAGGTCTGATTTGTGACCAATTATATGGTCAATTTTGGAGAAGGTACCATGAGGAGCTGAGAAGAAGGTGTATTCTTTAGCTCTAGGATGAAATGTTCTATATATATCAGTTAGTTCCATTTGGTCCAAGGCTTCAATTAGATTCACTGTGTCCCTGTTTAGTTTCTGCTTTCCTGAACGATCCATTTCAGAGAGCGGGGTGTTGAAGTCACCCACTATTATTGTGTGCGGTGCGATGTGTGCTTTGAGTTTTAGTAAAGTTTCTTTTACGAATGAGGGTGCCCTTGCATTTGGAGCATAGATATTCAGGATTGAGAGTTCTTGATGGTGGATTTTTCCCTTGATCAGTATGTAGTGTCCTTCTGTGTCTTTTTTGATGACTTTGGGTTGAAAATCAATTTTATCTGATATTAGGATGGCTACTCCACCTCGTTTCTTGGGGCCATTTGCTTGTAAAATTGTTTTCCAGCCTTTTACTCTGAGGTAGTGTTTGTCTTTGACACTGAGGTGCGTTTCCTGCATGCAGCAAAAAGCTGGGTCCTGTTTACGTATCCAGTCTGCTAGTCTATGTCTTTTAATTGGGGAATTGAGACCATTGATATTAAGAGAGATTAAGGCATAGTGATTATTGCCATCTGCCATTCTTGACGCTATCTTTATGTTTGAGTGGTTATCTACTTTTGGGTTTGATTCAAGAAGGTTATTATCTCATTTTTTCCAGGGTGTTGTTTCTCTCCCTGTATTGGAGGTTTCCACCTATTATCCGTTGCAGGGCTGGATTTGTGGAAAGATATTGTGAAAATTTGGTTTTATCATGGAATATCTTGGTCTCTCCATCTATGGTGAATGAGAGTTTTGCTGGGTATAGTAGTCTAGGCTGGCATTTGTGCTGTCTTAGTGTCTGCATGAGATCTGCCCAGGATCTTCTGGCTTTCATAGTCTCTGGTGAGAAGTCTGATGTGATTCGGATAGGTCTTCCTTTGTATGTTACTTGGCCCTTTTCTCTTACTGCATTTAGTATTCTTTCTTTGTTTAGAACATTCGGTGTTTTGATTATTATGTGACGGGAGGTATTTCTGTTCTGGTCCAGTCTGTTTGGAGTTCTGTAGGCTTCTTGTATGTTCATCGGCATCTCTCTCTTTAAGTTAGGGAAGTTTTCCTCCATAATTTTGTTGAAGATGTTTACTGGCCCTTTAAGTTGCAAATCTTCACTCTCATCTATACCTATAATCCTTAGGTTTGGTCTTCTCATTGTGTCCTGGATTTCCTGGATGTTTTGGGTTACGCGTTTTTTGCATTTTGCATTTTCTTTGACTGTTGAGTCGATGCTTTCTATGGAATCTTCAGCACCTGAGATTCTTTCTTCCATCTCTTGTATTCTATTGTTGATGTTTGCATCTATGACTCCTGATTTCTTCCCAAGGTTTTCTATCTCCAAAGTTGTCTCCCTTTGTGATTTCTTAGTTGTTTCTACTTCCTTTTTTAGTTCCTGGATGGATTTGCTGAGATCCTTCACTTGTTTGTTTGTATTTTCCTGTATTTCTTTAAGGTATTTTTGCATTACCTCTTTCAGGATTTCTTCCTGATGACCCACGTTCTCCTGCATTTCTCTGAGCGATTTTTGTGTTTCCTCCTCATGGGATTCCATCTGTTGATCCATCGTCTCCTGCATTTCTTTAAGCAGTTCTCGTGTTTCCTTTGTAAGGGCATCTAACCGTTGATTCATTTCTTTAAGCAATTTTTGTGTTGCCTCCTTATGGGCATCCGTCTGTTGACCCATATTCTTCTGCATTTCTTTATGCAAATTTTGTGATTCCTTTGTGAGTGCATCTACCCGTTGATTCATCTCGTTAAGCGATTTTTGTGTTGTCTCCTTGTGCGCCTCCATCTTTTGATCCATGTTCTCCCGCATTTCTCTAAGCGATTTTTGTGTTTCCTTTGTAAGGGCTTCTAACCGTTGATTCATGGTCTCCTGTAACTCTTTATGAGATTTATTTGTGTCCTTCTTGTGATCCTCTAATAGCATCATGAGAAGTGATTTTAAATCCAGATCTTGTCTTTCGGGTGTGGTGGGGTATCCAGGACTTGCTGCTGTTGGAGAGTTGGGTTCGGATGGTCCCACATTACTTTGATTACTGTTAGTAACATTCCTACGTTTGCCTTTTGCCATCTGGATACCTCTGGTGTTAGTTGGTCCTGCTGCCACTGGCTGTTGGTTGGACCTCCTGTGAGCCTGCAAAGGGGAGTCATTCTTGTATAGTAATTGTTCCGTAAACCAAACTCTTAAGTAGCTCCCACTTACCTTCCTTCAAGTCTTTCCAACAACTGTAAAAAAAAAATCTACCTTCCCCTCTGGCAAACCCAGTGTAGTGACTCTGTCCCTACAATGAGGACCTGGCTTCAGAGGACATTAAACACATCTTAGCAAAAGTAGGAGTCGGCTGAGGCTCCAGGAAAATCTCTCTGGCTGGCTCATGGTTGCAGCCAACAACAATGGTTTCCAGAGCATTTTAGGAGCCTTCCTTACAGGTTCAGGGCTTCTGCCTTCATCCCTTCGACCAGATCTCATTTATTAATTGTGGGAACCTTGCTACCCGGTCTAGCAGTCAAGCTGACTGCTTCTCCCTTCTTTCCTTCACGTAGAGTTGAGTGTCTGTAATGAGTAGATACCATTCTGGATCCTGGGGATGTCATATTCAACAGTCTATGATGCCTTCTGAAGCTTCAAAAGGGCCATTTGAAATCTTGTAATCACTACACATACCTGTCAGTGCCTGGTGGCTGCAATCCCTGTCCCTATTAAGTAAGCCCAAAGAATGCTATAGCCCAGCCTCCCAGCCATGAGGACTATTGCGTGCTCATTTGCCATATCATATGACATGAAATCTCAGCTTTTAATTTCTTCCCCTCACTGTGCGCACATGAGTGGCCTGCAATTTGCATATGGGAATCCTGTCATAACAGTTTCAGGAAGCGATTTGTTAATGATCAAGTTCTCAGAACGGCCCTAAACCGCTCATTGATGTGAATCTGGATAAAACAACCCTTCCACCCTCCTATTTTGGGGACTTTTTTTTTTATTTTGGCCTGGCAGGATCTGAGCCATGATGAAAACTTGCCATCAGAATGAAATTTAGGACAGCTGGGATGCTTTGCAGCAAGGACTTTTGGCTCCACAGTTCAAATAATCACAATGGCAGTTCAATTTAGCCTTTGGGTGAATGGCTTTGGCAGGCCACGATGAAAAATAATTATTTCATGGCCTGCTTAGTTTTCCCCTTAACCAATAAACTCTCAGAGCTCTTCGAGCGTATGTAAGTATTCTGCTGTGGATGAAGTTGAGAACAGTGTCATATCCCTGTGTAGGAAATGGTTGGATTTCGCCCTTGTAGGGGGGAAAGCAAAACACAACTACTTTCTTGTGTGATATCTAGTTAGAGTGGAGAAGGAGTAAAGGATAGGAAGAGATTTAAGGGCTGGAAAGTTGGTTCCTAATCACAGCTGGGGAGGAGAAGAGGTTGACTCCCAGACTCTCACTTCAGAGGCAGGGACTGGGGTAGTCTGGTTATGTTTGATGGGCAAGCAGTGTTGCCCGGTGTGCTAATTATAGAATAATTATAGAAGCAATGATCTACTCTCCTGCGGCTCTAGCTGAATAGATTGTATCTAATGGGTCTCAACACTTCTTTTGAGCGCCCTTGTTCTAGAAGACCAGAGGTCAAGCTCAAATATTCCTTAAGAGGTTGCTTCCCTTGTTTGGGGGACAATTTCTCTCATTTGTCTGGAGCTTACCAATTCAGCTAGACGCACTCACTGAGGGGGTGGGAAACAGTGGACCCCAGGGAACCCTGCACTTCTGCTGCCCCAACACTGGGATGGCACACACAGTGTCACGCCTATGTTTTTCACATGGGTGTATAAGATTGCACCCAGGCCCTGGTGTTTCTGCAGCAGGCACGTTCCTGACTGAGCTGTCTCCCCAGCCGGAAGTCTCAACACTTTCTGGGAGGCACTTGTCTGCTTCGTGTCTTTCCATTCTGTGGGCTGTAATTCTCTGTTTGTTCCTGAGTCCCGAGTCCTTGCTTTTGCCCAGATGATTTGAATGGAGTCAGGGAGAGGTGGATGAGATAAATTAAGCATGGCGAGAAGCCCGACACCAGACCTGAAGCCCTTCAAGGTTTCTGCCCAAATCCCATCAATCTTCTGTATTTTCTATCTGCCTTTTCAGGTCAGCCGGCTCCTTAGCACAGGGCATCGGTGCCACTCTGATGGCCAATTCCTATTCAATGAGAGTCCCTGGATTTGCAGCTCACTTGGTCAAAGTGGAGTGGTAATGACATTGGTCATGGGTTTGATCCCTGCTGGAGCCAGTTAACTCCATTCTGTCCCATTAACCCCAGCCAGCTGCTGTAAGTTGTGGGTGGAATATGGCTTGAGACTAGGAACGGCTCGCCACAGACAGTCCTCACTACTGGGCAGTGGCTTTGGAGTACTTATTCTGAACAAGAGGAACACGGCAGATGGGTCATTAGAAACAGAGAAAGAGTGTGAGGTGCCTCTTCTGCCCTGTGTGAGCGAGAGTGTTGAGGTGGGGGAAATTTGCATTTCTCCCAGTAGGAAGGAGCAGATTTCTCTTCCTTTGAAAAGCCTATAGCAAATCAAGCTTATCTGCATTTTCTTTCTCTTTATTTTGCATGTACATGTGTACACAGTGAATATGTGTGTATGTATGTATATGTGTGTTTATATGTGTATGAATGCATGGACAGGCTGTACATGTGTACATATGTGTAAGGATGACAGGTCGACAGAGAACATTTTTATCAGTCACCATCTATTTTATTTACTGAGGCAGAGTCCCTCATGGAAAATGGACTTTATCAATTCAGCTGGGCTAGAGAGCTGATTTGCCTGGGAATCCCTTATTGTGGCCTCCTGAGTGCTAGGGTGAGAGGTAAGCTGCACTTCCAGCTTGGTTTTGTGTGGGTGCTCAAGGTTTGGCTTCCTGCTCTCATGCTTTGTGGGAAGTGCCTCATCTCCCAGGCTCCCCAGCCCCCAGTCCCATCCCTCAATCCTCCTGATTGAAGTTTAATGAGTGGCATCTCATCTCAAAGTGTCTTTTAAAAATCGGCAGTCCTGTCATGCAGTGGGATGACTTCTTCCATGTAAATGAGGTTTGCCCAGTAATTTATTTACATTTGTTTTCAGCTCAACAAACGAGGCCTCACGTAGCTTTATAATTTCCCATGACCCAATCACCAGCATGCAGTGTGTAATTTTCTCTGATTTAAGATCTTTATCTGATCTGTAGATTTTTTTTTTCAACAGTGCTTTATAAGGCTCTGCCGCATTTCACAGTCTGCTCTTTTCTTCTTCCTCTTCAAGCACATGTACCCGGGCCCACTAAAGTGGGTGGTGTTGTTTATTCGGTTGAGAATTATTCACGGAAGACAGAAAAGAATGGTCATAATTCTACTTCCTGTTGGGCTACTCTTACCAGTGAAGCTCTGATAAGAGGGGGAGAAAGACTGTGTTCCCTTTATAGATTAGTGCTCCTGAGCATCCAAGAGTTTCTGAACAAGGCTCAGGTTCCTCGATGTGATATTGCCGAATAGACAATCTCTGTGGTCTCCAGGCATCATGGAAGACTATCTCGATGTCTGATGTCTATCCAGAAGCTTTGCAGATTTGTTAGATTTTTTTTCTGTGGATTCTATTGTGTTTTTAATAAAAATATATGGAGCCATGAGATCGAAGCTACTTAATGGCTGGTGTCCAGTCCTAAAGAAAAGGTATAAAGTGTTCCCTGAATGTAGCATGAGCCACTTCACTGTCACAAGTCCCACAGGTGTCTCTGTGTCTCCTTGTTGACTTGAGCTGTGCAGTGTGAGGAGATATCCCAGGAGTTTGGGGGTTTAGGAGAAAAGAGGAGAGGAGATTCTATCTGTCCATGGCCTTCATCCACTTACCTAAGAGGGACAATTCTGCTCATTCTATTTGAGCCTTTGACCATGAATAAATGAAGTAAAAGAATAGCAAAAAAAAAAGTCCAGTCCATCAAAGTCTACAACTTATGAGATGCTTTATAAGTAAGATGACACATCTCAATTCTAGTTTTCTTGGCAAGTAGCCCACCTTACTTACAAAGATCTGTCTGGCAAAAGAATTAATTTGATAGTGTAAATTATAAATATCTAAATGCTCTTATTTCTAGGACAATAGGAATGGAAACTATAGCTAAGAATTCAAATACCTTCATACTATCCTTACACTTTATCCTGCCCCACAGTAAGGGCAGCTAACTTGGCTATTAGACCCATAACCCAAACTTATTGGTTTAAATCCTTCCCGTACTATGTAATCCCTAGCCACACTTGTTATTTACTTCAGCACTTTGTTTTCAGATGCAACAGTCACAATACTCAGCTCCAATCTCCTTCTAATATGAGTTGGATTAGAGATAGAATTATTAGCCACTGGCCCACTACTCATAGCAAATCAAACTCACAATCCAGGGGCAGCAACAAAGGATTTCTTAGCACAAGTCACACCCTCAATGATTTTGCTTCTTTCCATCATATGAAACTGTAATCAAATAGACATATGTACAAGGTGTCAAAGAGGTTTTTAAAATGTTTGTTTTTCTGGGACTGGAGATATGACTCAGTAATTAATAGTGTATGCTGTTCTTGAGTGAAGCCTGCTGTGCTCCTTCTAATGAAATAGAATATATATATGCATATGTGTATATGTATATATTATATATGTATATATGTGTGTATATGTGAGACTGTACACACATACACATACATGCACACATATACACATACAGCATGCCTATTAAATTTTTTCATCCCAAATTAAGCTGTGACATAATGTAAGTAGCTTCTCTGAAGAGCATGCAGTGCCCACAGGTATGGGCGTGCTTTGGCCCTAGCATGTTGTTCTTGCAGTATCTTCTTGCACATCCAAATTTTGCTCCATCAGGAACTTTGTGGACATGCTGGTAAGCTCAATGCTGTATGAGTCAGCTTTCTGTCACTGCAGAAGGACACCTGAGATGTCAGTTGTAAAAAAAAAAATAAGATGTTGGTTTTGCCTCACGTTTAGGAGAGTTCAGTGCAGATCCGTTGACCTCACTGTTTTCAGGGCTTGTAGAGGGGCAGCTGTCACTCATGCGGACTGGAACAAAGCTGCTCATCTGAAAGTATTTGGGAAGCAAATGGGAGAAGGGGCCCAGGGCCCTTTGATGGACAGGCCTCCAGTGACCTAACTTCCTCCCACTAGCCCCTGCTTCTTGAAGGTTCCATTACCCTTAAACCCTTCCTACAGTGCCATTCTGGGTCTTTCAACCCAAGACCCTCAAAAGACATTTAAGACCAAGCTGTAATAGGGACATATAATGGATGTTATCAACACTCATTGGATAGATATGATACCAGCACTTGAGAGATAGAAGCAGGAGGGTCAGGAATTCAAAAGCAGTCTCAGCTACTTAGTGAGGTAGAGGCTAGCCTTGGCAACATGAGATACTGAGTGAAAAAACAAAACAGCAACAATACTAATAAAAATGTCAAAGAAGTAAATAGCAGTGGGAAAGTCAGAATTTTGGAAATTTTCTATTGACCAAAATCTTCCCTCTACTTAAATATTTTTCCAGTTGAAAAGTAAATCCCCGTTGGCCCAATTCTAATCACAGTCTAGCTCTGTAACCCCTGTTGCATTTCTGCTTTGGTTAATTGAGTAGGTAAGTAGTACAGCATTCTGTTCAGTGAGTACCATGCCATTTAGACTTCCTCTACAAGAATGATAGAAAACAAATCTGTCATTTCTCATAGGAATAGGAGACATCTGAGTGGATTCCTCTAGCTTTCAAGTCACTGGGTGGTGGCCTTTCATATTTGTTTCACACCTGCAGTTTTGGTGAAGTGTGAGAGGAGGCCCCTTTATCTCAGGAAGCCAGAGCACACTGTCAAAGAGCCCATGCTGACGTCACAGGAGGCTGTGTACCTGTAGCGTAAACAAGCACCAGTCACCTGAAACCAAGGCCAAGGGGCTGTTGGTGTTCAGGAGAAAGGCAACGGGACTGCAGTAGACTATGGAGAGGAAATGTTTGGGCGGACAGCGACAGTGCTAGTGGAGATCACCTGAAAGATTGCTAGGGAAGAAGAGTAGCAAGCAAAGCCAACCTTGGGAGTGGAAAGCCCGGAGCTATATTGCCTGCCCTGTGGGTGGCCTGCAGTGTGGGATCTGGAAGGGAGCATCGAGCAGGAAGGTGAAACTAGAAAGAGATCAGAACAGATCATGGGAGGCTTTGCATGTTATACTAAAAACACGGTCGTTACAGGGAATTATGGGAAATTCCTGAAAGATTTTAGCAGCAAGGTGACATATTGAAATTTCATTTGAAGGAGATCATTTCCTCCTGGGTGCAGGATAGTAATGGGGCGGGGGACCAGGCTAGAAGTCTGTCAGGAGGCAGTTGCCTTTCACACCCTATTTTAAGATTATTTTCTTCCTATTATAGCTGAGTTTGACCTAAACATGTGACACACTGGGGAGTTCTGGTGGTTCCTTTTGATTGTCAACTTGACAGTGTAAAATCACATGGGAAGGGAGTTTCAGTGAGGGATGTCTAGATCACGTTAGCCTGTGGGCATGCCTGTGGGGGATTTCTTAATCGGGTTAATTGGGGTGGGAAGAAGGGCCTTAAATATGACCTGCATCCTTTCATGGGTGGGGCCCCGAAGTAAATGAAACGGAAAGAAGAGCAGCAAGCATGCAGTTCATCCTCTGCCACAGTGTGGACCACCTCAGCTTCCCTGCTGTGCTACGCTGTAGCCTGGACAGTCCCAACAGCCTTCTCTGCTCTCTGTAGAAAGGTAGACATTTCCTGGGTTTTTTTTCACAGCAATAGAAACAAAACTGAGACAAAAGTAAGAAGAACATTGAGGAAAGAATGAGTTGGAATATTCGATCAAGAAGGAAATGTAACAAGAATACTTTACAGGGCTTGCAACGAGAGAGGGAAAGATTTAATAACCACCATTTCCGTACTGAAGAAGGGTTCATAGAAAGAAGCTTAAAA
Source organism: Tokudaia tokunoshimensis (assembly GCA_036184795.1). Lineage (NCBI taxonomy): Eukaryota > Metazoa > Chordata > Mammalia > Rodentia > Muridae > Tokudaia > Tokudaia tokunoshimensis. The sequence continues at coordinate 7,761,211 of BTHU01000013.1, read as the reverse complement.
GTTCAAACACAAACTCTATTATCTATAGCTCTGAAATTAAAGAATGTAAATTGTTGTTGTTTTAAAGTTTATTTTATAATTTTGGCCACAAAAGTTATTTGGGAGCAAAATATGACCTTAACTGACTTCATCATCATCATCATCTTCTTCTTCTTCTTCTTCTTCTTCTTCTTCTTCTTCTTCTTCTTCTTCTTCTTCTTCTTCTTCTTCTTCTTCTTCATCCCATTAACGGTTTGACTATGGCTCTACTGAAGAGTTATGTAAGTAGCACTGTGTGTTTTTATTTGACAGTCATTGACCATGGTATTTTGTTTGGGGGATGGATATTTCTGTTTTCTAGGCTGACTTCAACCTTGTGACCCTTCTGCCTCTGTCTCCTGAGCTGTTGGAGTTACAGGCACATGCGGGCATGTTCTTCAGTGTGTGCCTTTTGTTCCTTCTGATGTGGCTTACTACTACTACTAGTAGGAACTATTACTATCAGCTAGCATTAGATACTGCAAAAACAGTTTTCAGAATATTTAAATCATTAAAATTTCAATTGTTTATTTTCAAGAGACTGTATACTACAGATATTATTTCCCTATTCAAAATACATGGGATAAAATGGAGCCATAAAAAAAGTTAGGTAGGGCTGGGGGAGAGCTCAGGTGGGGAGATTGTTTCCATAGAGGCAGAAAGAGTTACCTAAGTTTGCTCACCAATGTTCCTATGAGTTTGCTCACCAACACTCCTGTGAACAGCCAGGTGTGGTGGTGCACACTTAGAATCCTAACCCTGGGGAGGTGAAGATGAGAAGAGTCATGAGACCTGGCCAGCTAGCCTGGCCAAAATGGTGAATGCTGGGTCTTAGTGAGAGGCCTTGTCTCAACAATCAAGTTAGGAGTGGAAGGTGGACACTCAAGGTTGCTATTTGGTCTTCATTTGTATGCTCACACCCCTGACCCAGCACTCGTTCACGCACACACACACACACACACACACAAAGAGAGAGAGAGAGAGAGAGAGAGAGAGAGAGAGAGAGAGAGAGAGAGAGAGAGAGAGAAACTGTTATATATTAGTCCCCCTCCCCTGGGTAGAACTTGCAGTAAAGAAATGGGTGTGGTGGTCCTAAGTTCCCCTTCAGTTCCTGAGAGAGCAAGCACAAAGAGAGAAGGAGCTTCTGGATATCCCACGACCATGGCTCTTCGGGTTCTAAACTGAGAAGCCTTCTCACTGTGTGCTGGAGAACATTTTGTCCTGACTTCTGATCTACAGCACGTTTATTGCTGAAGTCAGCATCTTAATGTTACAAAAAACTAAAGCCCTGCGTCACATATTGATCTGTACTCTGTGAAAGCGACAACAAGCTTTTTTTTTTTTTTTTTTTTTTTTGTTATGGCTCCTCAGTAAAGGAGTTCGCTTACTGGGTTTTCAGTTTTGGGCTCTGTGTGTGTGTGTGTGTGTGTGTGTGTGTGTGTGTGTGTGTGTTGTGAGAGGATCAACTGTACTGGCATGCATTTGTATACATAGCACCTGGTATGATTTGCAGTTTGCAAGGGAATTCTGTAGATATGAGTAGCTTACTAGGATACAGCTGTGAGAGACGAGTGCCAAGACAGGCCTTTCAGCCCAATTGGTTTCCTCTGCCATGATGACAAAATGACGACGGTGGTGGTGATGGCTGTGGTGGTGAGGGCCATGGTGACAATGGCCCTTATGCTGATGGTGGCGACACTGATGACAGTGATGATAAGTGTGGGTAGAAGTTGAGGGAGAAGAAGGGGAAGGAGACAGAAACAAAAACATGAAATTTAATTAAACTGAATTGCCAGCTTCATGGAATCACAAATAAAATGGCCCCCAAAGCCCAAACCCAGCTCAGAGCAGACATCATCTTAAGGTGATTTGACTTGGAAGGCTTTTTGAATGTTAGGCAGGTAGAAAAGGGTCTCAGACATTCTGTTAGTTCCACTCCATTACGTGATATCCAACATACTGTTATGAAGTAGACTTTGCAGTAGATAGCTTTGTCCAACTGTAGGCCAAGGTAATCGCAGTGGGCAGACTTAAGTAAAGTTAGGTGCGGGTGTATTTAGTCATTTCCACCTTCCATTTAGTCTGTCATGACCGTTCTTGCTTCAGCATTCTTTAACTTTTCCCATGGTTGAGTTTTATTCTAATATTTATCACTTGCTCCCTTTCTTAGCCTCATTCATTCTCCTGTCAGTTTTACCTAAGGTTTATACTGTCAGAACAAAACACTGCCCTTACCTCAAAGTTGGTACTTGAGCCAAATATGAGTGACCATAGCCTATGTACGTACGTGGATTCCATTTGCCACTAACTAACTCATTCCAAATAGAAATGGTTCCATATGGCTTTTTATAGCTACAGAACAAAAGGACACCATACATCAGGGTATTTTTTTTTCAAATATGTTGAAGGGAATATCAAAAGGTGGGTATCAGAGCTGGAAATATCTCCTATAGCTCTCAGATGCAATCTAATAAAGTCCACAGTTTTGGGATTGATGGACATAAAGGCCTTCTAAGTCAAGACATGCTAAAATGTTTTAGCTGGTAGTCACAAGAATATTAGGTTAGACACAGAGGTGGGCAAGGAATTGCTTTTAAGGGACTAAGGACAGCCCAAGGGAATTTGGCTTTGGATCTTTAACTTTCTGACTCTACAATCATAGAGTCCTAATTGGTCACTTGGCCTTCTGATGTAGGTATATCGTTTTTTTTTTTGTTTTTTTTTCCAGGAATTTCAGTCCATCATATCTACCTGAACTCAATTAGACTTCTGGCAATTAAATTAGAAAATCTGTCCTATTTACCTGACCCTCATGTCATCTCACCTGGAGCTATAGGCAAGGGAGGATAGCATCCACCAGGTCCACTCCTCAGCAGCATATTTCTTTTCTTTTCATTCTTGTTGTAAATCTAATTTAGAAACCCAAGGTCCCTAAAATGTCACATTGTGCCTTGCCACACACAATTAAGGCCTTCTTTGATCTCATAGATCTTAGGTAGATATTTCCAGTAGGTGAGAAAAAAAATATGATAAATGGTTTTAATCTACTAAGTAAGTTTTCACATAGCACAATGACATAAACACATACAAGTGGTGGGTAATGGAGAAACACCCTCCTCCAACCCCTTCAATGAAATGATCCAAAGATCTAGAGGGGTCTGAGTGATGTTTCCTGAAAAAAAAAATGAATGTCCATTTTTATTTCTGTTGCTTCCTTCAGGCTATGAATTTAATTCTTTTGTTTAGGTAGGAAACCCAAAGCCTTCCCATGGGGGAAAATCTGCATTCCCAGCAGGGGTCTGGATGATGGTCTTTACCAAATGCAAAGTTTGACATTCATATAAGGGGGAGCTAAAGCAGACCAATAAAAGATAGCAGAAATTGAATGCAGCTAGAAAGAAAATACAAAGTAATGCAAACACTCAGGCTCTGAACTCTATTCAAAAATGCAGCTGCCTACTGGACTCTTCAGGGTCCTGGGCTTTGTTGGTATGGGAGTAGCACAAAGAGGGACTTGCTTTAAAAGAAAATAGATGATTGGATTCAGGTTCATAGGAAGACAGGTTTGGAAGAGGGTCACTCTTTATTATTCGTGGAGCAGATGATTCCGGGGGTTTCTGCCTTTCTTTTCTATAGGAATGCTTGGAAAGTATTCAGAATTCAATTGCTTTGGGAGCTATAATGAACATCTGGGGAATACATGTCTTCAGAAGTAAGAGCTTGGGCCTGATGAGAATTTGGGTTAAAAATCCTGCATTTCATTTAATGGCATATCCAACTTTTTATGACTCCAGTTAAAGCAGAGAAGGGAGAAATGTTTAGAAGTAAGGATAAATATATCCAACTATAGTCTAAGGTAAGTCACCCACTCATTTTAAAATTATGTATGTGTGTTCAAATCTTTTGAATTGTCTCTTTAAAAAGCACAACATAAGGCCAGAGAAATATCTCATCAGGTAAAGGTCCTTGTCACCCAAGTCTGATGACCTAAGCTCAATCCCCAAGTCCCATGTGACACAGAATGGACCACTGAAAGCTTTTTTCTTACCTTCACGTGTGTGTGTGTGTGTGTGTGTGTGTGTGTGTGTGTGTGTACACACACCCCCGATAAGTATAATTAAAAATAAAAGATTAAAACTGTAATATGAAGACATTAATATATTTAGGGCCATATTGGAGCTTAGAGGGTAACCAAGTCCATGGCTCACTGGGAATTTCTTTGGGAAGATAACTGAGTGCGTTTTTTGTTACTTTCATTTACTCACCAATATGATTTCTCAGGGTGCCAGCATCAGAAGGCGAATAGAACGAACAATCCAGGAGAGAAAACAACACCAGAAATCACATTTTAAAGTCCAAAGTGACAAATCTACGTGCAAACCAGAGCATGGAAGAATGAAGACTTGCAGGTTTTGATAGGTGTGTTATGAAGAAGTCACCAAGCAGCTCCCTATTAATTCTGGAGCACTTATACTATTTTTAAAATATCCCATAAACCTTTGCCTGACAAAAGAAGAGTATGAAATAAAGCTTTAGTCTCTGCCGTGACAGCTATTGCCATGGCAACCGGCCTGTCAATCAGCACCCACTTCATCGAGCCTCAGAAAACACCCCCAGAAATAAATGTCAAAAGTCTTCTACAGGTTCCAAATTTAAATCAAACTTTAAAATAAATTAAAATAAGAACCCAAACACCCACAGCAATCACACACACAAAAAAGTAAATTCTATTTTGGAAAGAGGGTAAGAACCAAAGGCCAAAAGATGTATCCAAGCAGATGGCAGAAGGCAAGAAAAAAAAAAAAGCAAGATTGAGAATAGGACCCTCTACCATTATCCTGGCATCCTCTGGTCAAGTACTGGTCACCTGGGGAGCAGTTGCCTTGTGTCTCCCTGACTTGTCGCCTGGCTTTTGTTTTTGCTATGATCATATCCTCACCTCCCCGGGTATAGCAGTGTTGAAGTCTTCTCTTGGTGCGATAAGACAAGATGCTAAATCACAGGAAGATAGATCATGTGCCTGGTCACTCTCAGGGAGATAACATTCAGGCCATAGGGTTGGCATCTTCTGACAATGTAAAATACCTTTTGTACAGTTTTTGGTCCCTGTGTTGTTGATGTGTGTCTCACAGGTTTTGGTCTCCTCTCTTTTGTGCAGATATGAAATACACATGAAAGACTTGTGCCACACTTTTCAGGAAGCGATGTGTCTTCCCTTCTCATTCTGTGACCCCCAAATTGCCCAGCACACAGGCATTTAAAAGAACCAAAGTTTGTCAGATGATGGAAGGCTAGTCAGTCCTTCAACAGTCAGAACAGGTCGAGCTACCAAGTTCAACTGTCAGTGTGTAAGCAGGGAGAAAAAGGAAACAGTTTTCACAGCATCAATAAGCACTATGCCTCTTCACGGTACCTCTTGCCAAGTTCAGAATGATGACACCTCAGTCCTTAGCTCTCCAGATCTTTTCTATTATATACTCATCCCCACCTGCCGTTGGCAGCCTAGTGTTCTTCTGTCTGCTTACTCAGTGAGTTTGCTAAAGATTGCCCTGGCTATGCACATTTTCCTCGGTGTCCAATAAAGACGGCTGGATAGTCCTAGTTAGAGGTTGAATTGTGTATATTCCTGTTACTTTTTTTTTTCTGTGACCAAATACCTGACAAGAAGCTATTGAAAGGAGTAAGGATTCCCATGGGCTCACAGTTGTGAACTTGTAGTCTGTGATAATCGGGGACAAGGCTCCATTACCGTGGAGGGTGGAGGACGAGGCTGAAGTTGCCCACGTCTTGTTGAAACTGGCATCAGAGATGAGATGAAAGGCAGAGTGGGACATGCAACTTTAAGACTCCTACTGACTACTTCCTCTATGTAGGCTTCCCCCAAAGGTCCTAATACCTCTCAAAAGTTTACCTCCACTGTAGTAAGTGATTGAACACAGGCCAATGGGGAACATTTTATAGCTAGACCATCACCTCTACCCCAAACCACGTGGAACCCTGTCTTACACTGGGTTACTATTGCTGTGGATGGAACACCATGACCAGAAGCAACTTGAGGAAGAAGTGTTGATGTAGTGTATCCTTCCACATCACTGCTCATCAGTGAAGGAAGCCAGGGCAGGACCCTGGAGGCAGGAGCAGATGCAGAGGATATGGAGGGGTGCTGCTTAACTGGGTTGGTCCTTATGGCTTGCTCAGCCTGTTTTTCTGTAGAAGGAAGGACCACCAGCCCTGGAATTGTACCATTCACAGTAACCTGGGCCCTCCCACATCAATCACTAAGAAAATGCCCCAGGCTCTCTTCCAGCCCTATTTTATAGAGACATTTTCTCAATTGAGGATTCCCCCCTCTTCAATGACTGTCTTATTTAGGGTTTTACTGCTGTGAACAAACACCCTGACCAAGGCAAATCTTACAAAGGACAACATTTAATTGGGGCTGCCTTATAGGTTCAGAGTCTCAGTCCAGTATCATCAAGGCGGGAACATGGCAGCATCCAGGCAGGCATGGTACAGGAGGAGCTAAGAGTTCTACATCTTCATGAGAAGACAGCTAACAAAATACTGGCTTCCAGGCAGCTAGGAAGAGGGTCTCCTCCCCCTCCCCCCCTTTTTTTTTAATTAGGTATTTTCTTTATTTACATTTCAAATGTTATCCTCTTTCCTGGTTTCCCCTCCAAAAACCCACTATCCTATCCCCCCTCCCCCTGCTCACCAACCCACCTACTCGTGCTTCTCCTTCCTAGCATTCCACTATCCTGGGGCATCGAGCCTGCACAGGACCAAGGGCTTCTCCTCCTTTTGATGTCTGACAAGGCCTTCCTCTGCTACATATGTGGCTGGAGCCATGGGTCCCTCCATGTGTACTCTTTGGTTGGTGGTTTAGTCCCTGGGAGTTCTGAGGGTACTGGTTGGTTCATATTGTTGTTCTTCCCATGGGACTGCATACCCCTTTAGCTCCTTCGGTCCTTCTCTAGCTCCTCCATTGGGAACCCTGTGCTCAGTCCAATGGTTTGGCTGTGAGCGTCCCCCTCTGTATTTGTCAGGCACTGACAGAGCCTCTCAGGAGACAGAGCCTCTATCAGGCTCCTGTCAGCAAGCACTTGGTGTCTGGGTTTGGTAATTGTATATGAGATAGCTCCCCAGGTGGGGCAGTCTCTGGATGGCCTTTCCTTCAGTCTCTGCTCCACACTTTGTCTCTGTATCTCCTCCTATGGGTATTTTGTTCCCTCTTCTAAGAAGGCCAGATTTGGTCTTCCTTCTTGAGCTTCATGTGGTCTGTGAATTGTATCTTGGGTATTCAGAGCTTCTGGGCTAACTTATCCACCTATCAGTAAGTGTAGACCATGTGTGTTCTTTTGTGATTGGGCTTCTAGTTCCATCCATTTGCCTAATAATTTCATGAATTCATTGTTGTTAACAGGTGAGTAGTATTCAATTGTGTAAATGTGCTACATTTTCTGTATCCATTCCTCTGTTGAGGGATATCTAAGTTCTTTCCAGCTTCTGGCTATTATAAATAAGGCTGCTATGAACATAGTGGAGCATGTGTCCTTATTACATGTTGGAGCATCTTCTGGGTATATGCCCAGGAGTGGAATAGCTGGGTCCTCTGATAGTATTATGTCCAATTTACTGGGAAGAGGGTCTTAAAGCCCACACCCATAGTGACATACCTATTCCAACAGGGCCACACCTTCTAATAGTGCCCCTACCCGGACCAAGCATATACACACCATAACAATGACTCTAGCTTGTTTCAGGTTGGCATAAAACTAGCACAAACCTTAACACAACATGCTATAATGCAACCTTATTTGGAGATAGCTTCTTGAAATAGATAACCAACTTGCAATGAGGTCATTAATGTGCCTTCTAATCCAGTGTGGCTGGTGTCCTTGTAAAGAGGAGGAATATGGACAAAGAGAAAGATATGCATATAGAGGGCATCATGGGAAAGGACTCAGGAAGAGAGTCAACTACAGCTTATAAAGACCATTTTCATAATCCTTTATGAGAAGCTACTCTGTCAAACCTTGATATTGGATTCCAAGATCCAAAACTAAGATAAAAATGTTTTATCATCTAAGACGTGTAGAATTTCAGTGATCCTGTAGGATAGATAGGCAACTTTGCAACGTGTCTGGGAATCAAATCCAGAGAACTAAGGCTTCTTGTTCATGGTTCAGGATTAGTATGGTTAGTGAGATGAGAGGTGTAGGTTCCCCTTCTTCTCAGGGGTCATTGACCACTGGCCCAAGAAACCAGTGGAGGGGGCAGGAAAGGTGAGCGTGGTTTGGACGGCCATGGGTATGACTGAAGGATTTCTGGAGACAGCTCTACTTTAGTGCCCTAGGCATAGAGTATGTAAGAGCTTTTAGGGGTCCAGGCAGAAAGGCCTGATTGGTTGTAACACAGTACCTAATTATCATATGGTTGGGAAGCTAGAGCTGCATTTGTATGCTGAGTCATGGACAGGGTCATTCTTTAGATCAGGTCAGGCACCCGTGCTCAGGGACACTCTCCAATCAGACAGAGAAAGAAAGTCCACAGAGAAAGGGAGTCCTCCATTTTGTACTGAGCTTGGAGAGTTATCCAGACGTGGTGGGCTTCAACTTAAAAGCAGGGTTCTCAGACAGAGAGAACCTGGAAGTGAGGCTGGGGCATGGGATTTAGTGGGTAACAGGAAGAGCAGAATGCCCGTCCCATGCTCCTCGGTCCTCTGAGTTTGGCTTCTCCAATTCACCACTATTACCACTAATTTGTTGCTTTCAGAAACTGAGAGCAGGGATTTCTAATGCCATTGGGTTAGGAGCTGACTCCATATAAGGTAGATGTGTATTCACAGCCGTTTCTAAAAGAATAATTGGGTTCTTGGTTTTCTTTTACATCAAAGTTTATACATCAGAGGTTTGGGGCCTTCCTGAACCCATCTTCTCATCGGTTTTATTATTTACATCAGCAGATATTGATTGCAACCTCATATGGGCATAAACACGTTTAAGATTTATTAAGTTCTCAAATTTTCAAAGAAAACAAGTCCTAAGTACTGTGAAAATGGATGGGCTTCTCAGAACACCAGCCAGAAGCCTTTTACAGCCGCCCCCTGGAATGATGGAGTTCTATTCATAGGCAGATTTACTGAGCAGCTGATGAAATTCAAAGAACTTGCCCCTCCCCCACACTCTGTCTCCCAGGGTTTATCATTTTCCATTGAGATTTTTGTGTTCTTTTCCTTAACTGCAAGTGCAGTTCCAATTGTATGGGTCTTTGTTACTTCATGATGGGGACATGTCCTAGGTTTCAATGACAGTGGCTCTTCTAGGAATCAGGTTGTTCTGCAGAGGGGGGAAAGAAGGCCATCTGGGTTATCAAGGAGCCAAGCACTGTGAAGCTGGTGATGTACTGGAGGTAGGGTAGAGAGTGGGGCTAGTGAGGCCATGATTAGGATAAGAGGAGGCAATCACTGACCAAAAGGGACGTTACAGATCACAGAGGAAGTCCTGGAGGATGAGGCACTGGGTGTGTGGAATAATCCACAGTTAGGGGTACTATACACAGACATCTTTGCATCTTTCTCAGAAGAAAACTAATCCCAGAGAGTGATAGCTAGCCTTGATTCTCAGCTTGATAGGATTTAGAATCACCACGGAAGCATGTCTCTAGATATGTTTATGAGAACGTTTCTAGAAACGTCTAACCGACTAGGGAAGATCCAGTTTGAACATGGGCAGCGCCATCCCATGAATTTGAGTTTCAGACTGAATAAAAGGATTGAAACAAGCTGAGAGCCACCATTCATGCCTGTGTCCTGACTGGAGATGCAGTATGACCTCTGCCTGTGCTCCCACCACCTTCCCCTCAGGATGGATTTTTCTTACAGTCAGGCTGTCTACATCCCCTGTTCTCTCCAAAGCTAGTGCAATGATTCAGATTATTCAACAGTTCCTCAGTCTCCACTCAGATGAACTAGAGGAAAGCCAACCATGCTATAGTGTCCACCTGAAAAAGCCATGTACTAAACACCAGACAATTACCATTTTAACTGAGACTTCTGTTAGGTTCTAAACAAAACCCAAATGTATGATTATCTAGTTTGAGGCCCGATTTTCTCTGTGGTTTATGTATGCAGCTGGAAATTAAATTGTTTATTATAAGGCTTTGCATGTATGTATATGTTTGTATAGTAAGCAGATCATGCAATGCCTACCATACGATGCTGTAAATTGGATGATGTCTAGTGGGTAACTTTGGACTCCTTAGTATATTTAATTTTTCAACATGGCTTACTGGAATCTTTAAGCCAATCTCCTTGAACATGTTAGCTTATTAGTATGGACACCTGCTCTACCAAAGACCAATGACATTGTCAGGTCTAATCTGTCTTGAGGGATAGATAAAGAGCTAAGAGAATTTACCTTCTCTGTCTTCTTCCCTTCCAACCCTCCATCCCAATTCACAGTCTTGCTCAATGGTGTTTCCCAAGGTCATCGTTTCCTCTGGTCTTTGACTGTTCTATTTGAAATTTCTTAACCTCTTTAGACAGTCATCCATCTCCAGAAGGTAAATTCTGATGTGAAGATCTGTGTCCACCTTCCACTCAGGATGCTCGGATGCAAAGATAACCTTTGACAGTGCTTAATTCTTTATGAAGATCACTGTGAGTATATTGTCAAGTAGACATTGTGTGTATGGGAGAAATCATTTGGACAGACTTTCTACCAAAGGATAAATACACCCCAAATCACAGTGGTAATCAGAGTCAGTGCTTCATTTCTGATGACTTTACAAATCAGTTGGTCTTCAGAGATGTGGCTACATGACCCTGTCCCTACACTGACTTGTTTTGCCTTCGGGGGGCTGTCTGTTTCTTTCTCTCTCATGCCCTTCCTCATTGTAGCTATATTGGTATTTTTGTCCTCTGCTAAAATATGTTTTTCAAAACTGTGATTAACAGACATTTTCAGATAGAGACATTGGCTCTCTTTCTCCAAAGAGGCACAGCAGTGTGAACAGGCGAGCATCAGAGTAATGTGGAAGGATATAGCTGTTCATGGGAAACTGTGCTAATGACTACATCTGCCCTGCTCATTTTGGGCTGGCTGGGATCATCACTCTTCTGATTGGCTGATGTTTCCCCGCTACAGTAGAATCTCTTCATTTTTGTGTCCCATCAACACAGAAGTCCCTGTAGTTGGTCTAGTCTTTGTGCTCTAAATGGAAGTTACAGCAGGTTAAAATTTGGGAACTATACTGGAAATGACCTGCTTATGGGCCACATGGACTCAGAGGTTTGGCACACTGAGGGTTCTTTGAGCAACTTTTGGACCTAAAATATTCTTGCCAGGCATCATTAACAACTGACCACCAACCAACCTGATTTGCCAGTGTCACAAAACTAAGAGGGGTTTTATTTTTCTTCTACAGTCTGTCATCTCTGTTGTTTTTATTTGATCGCATAAAAAGTGAGCATATTTGAGTTCCTTGTGATAATTTTTTTGATAATTTCTTAGACTTAAGCATGGTAAGTCTCAAAGGCAGTGAGTTGAGCCTGTGAAAAGGACCTGAGTCTGCTACAAGCGAGTATTTTCAATGACTATGATACGGGATTTTCACTGTTCAAGTGTGTGCTTGTGTGTGCATGCACATGTGCAAGTGTTCACATATGTGTATGCATGTATGCCTGTGTATGTGCATGCATATATGCATATGTGTATAGTGTTGTGTAGGGGTGTATGTTATGTTTGTGTACATATGTATATGGGCGTATGTGGGTGCCAAAGGTGAACGTTATAGTTTGAAACAGGGTCTCTAACTGAACCTGGAAATCACTGTTCAGCAAGACTACCTGTCCAGTGAGACTCCTCCAGTGTCTGCCTTCCCAGTGCTACAATTACAGCTGCATGCTGTGTCTCCCAGATTTTTATGTGGATCCAAACTCTCTGGTCTTTTTGCTTCGGTGGAAAGCACTTTACCAACTTGGGCATCTCAGGTCCTAAAGATGAGTTTTTAAGAAGTATTCTAGTGATCACACCTTAAAGGAATCAGTCAAACAGTGGATATTGTCCTCCCGTGATCCATGAAAAGTGTTCTGCAAGAGGGCAAGGGGAACATACACAGTCTTACATGTGTGCAGTTTACATAGGTTGGATAATCTTGAGCAGGAAGTGCTTTAGCAATGAGGAAGCAGGATGGAATCACAGAGGAGGAAATTAAGGTGACATGTTGAGGCGTAAAATGTTTCTCACCATGGGGAAGTGTTTCTACTTCTCCAGGCCAAGTACTTCAACATATCCCAGAATAATTCTTCTAGTCAGGCGTGCCTCAGGGGACAGAGAAAATCTGACCTTTGAAGATTCTGGAGAAAGCTCTAGAAAGATGGGGAGATATTTGTTCAGCCAGTGGCTATTGGAGAGAGTTGGAGCTCTTTCTTCCAAGAAGGAGGTGGGATTTGTTTACGCTCAGTCACAGTGTAAAACCTTGGAGATGTGGACTTAATTGGTAAACTAAGAGCCACTCTCCCTGATTAATAAAAGGAGACCTTCAAAATTTGTCCAGGTGGAAGTTGGGATGTTGTTTCACATGGCAACTTGTCATAGGCATCTAGGGCTCCTTGGGGTTTCCTTCATTATCTGTGCTTGTCTCTCTTCTCCTACTCCCCACTCCAAATGTTCTCACTGCCTCGGACGGCTCCAGCCTAGAGGATCCAAAGTATTGAAGACATTTCCTAAGTAACTTTTAGGTCATTCCCTGCAAGGTGCGGTTAGTAGTCCCTCCATGCAGCTAACTTAGAGCAGTCACTGAAGGTCAGCACTGGGGTCTACTTTCTTTACAGCTCAGTCCTGTAAACTTAAGCAAATTTCCTTGTTCCTTTGCTAAGATTCCTGCCCATAGTTGCTGTGGCCACAAGGCTCAAGAGTTAGAAGTTGAGATGGTTTGCAGAGGGTGAAGGTTGTAATGAGAATGGTCCCGCCTTAGGATTGCTGTAGTTGGTACAAGTGCCCTGATCTACTGAGGGGGGCCTGTTTGGGCATAGCAAGGCTGCCATGGGACTGAATACTCTGTAGAAGATCTGAGGTCTTGTGTTTTCTTGGTCCATTTGTATTTATACCATCGGGCTGCCAGTGGATTCACTCTAGCTAGCTCATCACCTTATTCTCCTTTGTCTGCGTCCACCTATTTTCATAATTGGTCTAAAATAATTATTTTTATCTTCTTCACCAATGATTTGTCTAGAGGAGTGATGGGCACAATCACAGATTAAATTTGCCATCACCGACAGGTGGGGGAAGAGAGTCTCTCAGTCTGAATCAGGAGACTTTAGTTGCTGTTCATAGGAAGGTTGGTCTCACCCAAAAAATAGCCTAAGAATATATGAACTTTACAGAGACATCCATGGTAAACATATTTACAAGACTGAAGGTTTTCCATTCGTTATCCTTCAACGGGGAGTCGTAAATGGCTGCTGCTGCTGGTTCAAGGAACAGCATTGAGCTGAAGGGAAGGAGATTCCCAAGGCTTAGCAGTGTTCAAAGCTGGTTTTGAGAAAGTCCATGGCCTGATATGTCTTTCTTTTACTGTCTCCCCCTTGGAAGGAAGTTGTTCAGTTGATAACTACATGGCAACCTGGGAAGGATCTGATATCTTAAACTAAGTTAACAATTCTTTCCTTCCTTCCTTCACTCCTCCCCCTCATGATTTCTAGATATAACTGAGATATCTCATTCCAATGTTATCATTTGGGGCTACAGTGGACATTCTACTGTGGTATCACATATGCGCCTGGGTATGGTGATGAAATATCCCTCTTCTCTTCTTTCGAGCATCTCATGACTTTATTCTGTCATTTCTGAACTCAATACCGTTTTTTTTGTTTTTGTTTTGTTTTTGCTTTTTTAAGATCTATGGAAAGATCCTGGTGGGTCATTCAAAGGCCTAAATTGCACAGAATTAAAGTTGCTGTTATAAGCCTTAAACAGGATTTCTCTAGTGCTTGTGGTGAAGCTATGCTTTATCATTGGAGACAATAAATAAAAAAGTGTCAAATAACAGCTCTGAGAACTAAGTAGTTAACACTAACCATTGTTATTTAATCCAGTTTCAAGGTACTGAGAATGGATACTCTCCATACTTTGGAACTGGCTTAAATTAAGGCTAAATGAAGTTCTCCATGGATTAGAGTCTGAGTAGGGATGAACTCAGCTGGGGTGCAGCACAGAGACATTTAAGTTGGAGAGATGGCTCAGTGTGCAAGGGGCTTGCAATAGTAGCTAACTTGAGGACTTGAGTTCAAAACCCCAGACTCCAAATAAAAGCTTGGCACAGCTGGGACCATTTGTCTTCTCTCTGATCTTCTGGCAAGATGAGAGGTTGAGAGAGAATCTTTGGAAGATCCTAGACTAGCTAACCTGGTGTATATAATAGCAAAAACAAACAAACAACAATGAAAATTTAAAAAAGATTTATTTATTTATTTATTATATGTAAGTTCACTGTAGTTGTCTTCAGAAACCCCAGTTGAGGGCATCAGATCTCACTACAGATGGTTGTGAGCCACTGTGTGGTTGCTGGGATTTGAACTCAGGACCTTCAGAAGAGCAGTCAGTGTTCTTAACTCTGAGCATCTCTCCAGCCCCCAATGAAACCTTATTTCAAACAGCAATGGAAGGCATCGATCAATACCACAGATTGTCCTTTGATGCCCACATACATGACTGCGCTTACATCTATAGACACAGAGACACACACACTCACACAAACATACACATATAAGACATCATGTATATGAGAACTTTGGTTTATAATGTTGTAGATTTAAATCTACTAAAGTCTTTTTATCTTATTAGTCAGAAGGGTTGTTTGGGATCTCAGTTTAATGTACTATACAATGCATCTCGAGAGAATTTATAGTATTGTGGATGTCAGACTCTCTTCTAGGCTGCCCCATCTGTTCAACATAATCTCGGTTTTCTTGCTTGTGGATCTCATTGGTTAATGCATGTAATTGTGACTAGAATGTTCTTTGGTTTAGCTAGCTGACTAGGTCACACCAACTCCAGCCCAGTGTAGAGAAGGTAGATCCTAGGTTTACACCTCATGCCTCTCATGTAATGAGAGGTTAGTGCAAGCCTCTCATTGCACTAACCTAGAACCTTCTGTTCTGGAGCAACTGCAAGGAGCGGCAGCTAGATCTGAAGATTTCTGCTTAGAATCTTGGAGGAAATTCTTTGAGAATAAGAAACACATTTTTAGTGTTTAAAGATATAGGATGAACATGACTTCAGAGCCCAGTGTATACAAGCTAGTTGAAGCATCTCCTAGCTCTGTTTTTGCTCAGGATTATGCAAGTCCTACTCCTCCCTCCTGACCACAGTCTTTGGACCTCTTTTTCCACTGGAAGTACTGTTTTATTCATTCTTCTTCATCTTATCTCCATAATTCAAGTCTTTCTTCCAGTGTTAGCCTTTCCAAGCAAGTCCATACCACCCCACTATTGAAAGGCTCTATAAATCTCTGTTCCACTGAGGAAAGAATTATTCGTGAAGGTGTAGGGAGAAGCCTTTGCTGCCTTCTACTGCCCAAGGCAGGCTGGAATCATCCCCTTGACTCTGGTGCAGACCCTGCTCTTTGAAAGGGCTCTCTAAAGACCAGGATCAAGGGTGACCATGCTGAGTTTCAGGGGAACCTTCCTTTTATTCAGAAGTCAGTACTTTTATACTTTTACATCCCTGAACCTTTGAAGCTCCAACATAAGAAAAAGGAACAGAAAGAAAGAAAGGAAAAAAGAAAGAAACAAAGAGAGGAAAACCACCTTTGTTAAGGTGTATGACAGGGGCCAGGTGGATATTACTGAGAGGAGGAAATTAATCAGACCATTCCTATACACATTAGGTAAATTGTTTCACTCGGAGTTAAAAAGCAGCTAGGGAGTATTAAAGTCCAGGGTGTCTGCATGCACTTTATGATGGTCTTAGCTTATGACCCTATATCGTTTTTATTTCTCTATTAAATCAAGATATATCTCATTGAGCTGCCATCTCATATGAGACAGGGAATGGTTCATCTCAGTGTGTGCGACTAGACCTGTCCCTGATGAAAGGAAATGACATGTCTGTTTTCCCCAGGTCCCAGTGTGGACAGCTGGAGTTCCTGTTGCTGTGGATGCCATAGAGAAGATGTCACTTATGGGCTCAATTTGTCTCCCCAAGAGCATCAAAGTTCTTATACGGAATATGTCTGCATATGACCTTAGTTGGAAGTAGGTCTCTGTAGATAATCACATTAAGATGAGGTCCTGAGAGTGGCCTTTAATCCACTCAGACAAGTGTCCTTATGTTGTGCTTTCAATGTAAAAGTTTCCCCCATAGACATAGGCGTTTGAACACTTGGTCTCGGATGGTGGTGCTGTTTTGGAAAGTCGTGATGCCTTTAAGGGTTAGACTCTCTCTGAGCAAACGGGAACTGTGGACAAGCTCTGAGGATTCAGATCCTAGCCTACTTCCAGTCTGTTCTCTGCTTCCTGACTCTGCATGCACTGCGTCCAGTCACCAGCTGCCCCTGCCAACATGCCCTCTCCACCCTAATAAACTCTATTCTCTTTTAAGCCTCAAGGCCAAAGTAACTCCTCTTTTCCTAATTTGCTTTTGTCATAGCAATGATGAAAGTACCTAATACTCCTTATAGATGGGCAAAGGCAGGAAGATTGGAACTGTGCTTCCACAAATCAGAGAATCCCAACAAAGCGGGGACAGAGGGACAAGCTCATGTTAGCTCATAGCCCTGTGAAGGACTCAACCTTGTGCCACCTTGATTTTGGACTTGTAAGCTGGGACTGAGACAAATTTCCGTTGTCGAGGCCACCCAGTTTGTGACCCTTCATTCCAGCAGTATGTGAGTGCAGAGATTCCTTGGTTCCACAGAACAGGGCAAGCACTAAGTGTCCTGAAGTTTCAAGCTCCACATAGCATCATAATGTCTGTTTGTTGGTTGAATAAGTGAACCCAGAGATTTTTAATTTAAGCTTTGTGTGAAATAACAGGTTTATTTTTCATTGCTCATATATAGTTTTCTTTTTTTTATTGAATATAATCTTCATTTACGTGTCAAATGCTAAAACCTTTAAATAACAGGTTTTTGTTAAATGGGTTTTTAGGTAGACAAGACTGTACCTTTTGGTTTAGGCAGGGAAACAAGATGTGGGGATCAAATGATCTTATCTGTCTTCTTAAACCCACAGTTTGTCATATGAACTTTGTCCAGTTAACATCTGAGCCTCCGCCACTAGATTATCATACCAGAGATGAAAATACCTTGAAAATGTATTTTAACTATAAGAAAGTTGAAGGTGTGATTTCTAGCATAGATGTTTCATGAGCTCGTTCACTGCTCTCTCCCTCCTGATGCCAAGGATTGAACTCAGGGTCTTGCACATGCCAGGCACACTCCTTAACACTCAGCTACAACCCCAACCCTAAACGTGGCTCTTGGTGTAACCCCATGAATATTTTCTGCACACCCTGAACCTCCCACCAGTCCAGCAGGTGAGCTTGCACTGACTTTTTCCTGGTATTGATGAAATGTGAACCGTGTTCCAGACTCTGCCTTCATCCTGTGTTCTCCTTAAGAAACATCCGTCCTTATGAACATAACTGGGAGAGTGCATTCCTTTCTGGCACCACAGGGATGGGAAAATGAAGAAGTTCTGTTACCAGAATCTTGCGTGGAACTTCTCTTGGCCTCCTGTTCCTTGTGATCCCCATTAGAAAGTTCAAAGAGAACATGGAACACGGAGTGTGGGAGATGGGAAGGGTTTGTTGCAGAGTCTCAGGGCTGAGAGTGGACAGTGGCCAAAAGAGGCCATCGTGCTGATCTACGATTTTAACAAGTGTCGTATTATTTTTAAAGTCTCTAAAATGGGCAACTTTTTAAAAGCAGCATTTTCTTGTCCAGGTAAGTGACAGACCCATTTGAACTGACTCATATGGGAGGAAAAGAGTATGCCCTTTATCACAGAGCCTCCGTTAGATATGAATAATATAAGTTTGTCCAGTAATATGACTCAGATCCCTGTCCTTTGACAGTTCTGTAGTCTTATTTTTATAAGCTATTAAGTATGTTGGTGGGGGGATTCCACCTTCCTTGACACCACCCAACCTTGTTATTACCTGACTTGCTACCTAACAGTCTGCACATGACTTTGACCCATAGTCTTTTCTCCTATGCCATATTGCCATTCTCATTTTGTTTCTCTCGCTTGGATAAAATACACTGAGACTAAGCAGCTTGAGGGAGAAAGTTTATTGTAGGTCACAACTCCAGGCTGTACACCATCCGTGCAGTGAGCACAGCTACAGGAGCTTGAGAGCTGGGTACAGCATATCCACAGCCAAGAGCAGAGATTAATGAATGATGCTTGCTTAATACTCAGCCAGCTTCCTCTTCTCCAGTCTAGGGTACCAAGCCGAGGGAATGGTGCCACCCACAGTCAGCTGGGTCGTCTCACCACAGTTAGTCCTGTTATTAATATGTCCCACAGACATGCCTGAAGGCCATGTTCTAGATACTCCTTTATTGAAAATGTCCCTAGGTGGTTTTACCTTTGTCAGATTGGCCACTAAAGCTAACTATAACACGAAACACAAACCAGTCACAAGTAGTCAGAAGTACCAGGCCCTTGCCACAAGTGGCTCTTTCAATTAGATTGTAAAAGAAGTGCTTATTATATTTCTGGCCCAAAGGTCGTGGGGCTGCATGAGTCACTCAGATGTGAATGTTTGCCTTAGGTTATCCTGTCTGGCATCTCCTTTCAAAGGCTGTATATCACTCAGGTTCTCTTAATGTTCACACATGGTTTTATCATAGTTTTTCAAAATTGTATAAGCTTATCAAAATACACTATCCATCCATTTAACATGTTTCATGTCCAGTGTTTTGGAATTGGTGAGGTCTAGAGAGTTACTTTATGCTGTTTGAAGGACTATTCCTAATTATCTCCTGGAACTGAAGTATATATGGGTATATTCAAATATGTACATTGCTCAGACTAAATGCACTGAAAACTGATTATAAATCCTGATAATGAAAACAACAAAATGTCAGCAAAATGCTAAGTTATGTAGGGGCAGGAAAACAATAGACAATACTGTAAGTAGCTTTACTCTCGCCAAACAAACACTCATGCCTAGATAGAACACCGCGACATTTGAAAAAAACCCATGTTTAGACTGATAACACTCATGGGTTGTGGATAGCTTTATAAAATGAGAAGCAGTGCTGTCTGGTGTTAATAGGCAAAGAGCACTGGTCAGAGGAAGGAGAATGCATGCCATTGTTAGCATTTAAGAGTCCTTTCTGCTTTCTTTATCCTAACTTCCCCTCGTAACTTTACAAGCGGAGAATCACAGACTGCAGCCCGTGTGTCCCACAGATAAAGCATCTATTTTATACTACAAGCATTTAGTTTTCCTTGCATTATCAGAAACAAGTGCCTGGAAGGAAGGGTTTTGATTCTTGGGAGGCTAAGCTGGATTCTGCTTGAAACCACAGGCCTTTGAGATACCAACAGTAATTTCTTTGCTGTCACCAAGGCTGAGAAGTTGCAAGTGGATGGGAGGCTCATCCCTAGGAAAGGAGGAGCTGTCATCATGCAAATTCCATTAGTGATTTAACAAAAGGCAGGGAAGGGGCCAGACCTGCACAGGACAAAGGGCTCTTGGTGCTATACTTTCCAGAGGAAAGCTATTCAGCCAGGCAAAGCGATGACTTTTACAGTTCTCACAAGGTCCAGGGAGACAATTTAGATTTCTTGGCTCTTTCCCCAGTTCCCTTCCATTTTCTTACATTGTGTGGTGGAGGAAGAAGTTGCTTGTTAGAAAGTGTATGTTTAAAATCTCCATGTCTTTTCTCTAAGCATTGTTCATGTATATCACAAAACAAAACCAAAGCCAATTCTCCCCTTATTCGAATTTACTCAAATTATGTGGGTAGCTACATTGCGCAGCCTAAACACAAGTTTAGTAAATGGTGTTCATTCGAGGAAAGTCACAACGATTGAAAGGTAATGTGTTCAATCCAGTTTGGGTTCTATGCCTTTTCAGTCTGTACCTCAGAGGTCTCCCCTCCACCCGCAGCAAAAGGAATATCTCTACTCCTGTTCATCCAGGCAGGGAAGGCCAGATGTGGACCTGCCTGCTGGTGTGCATGGCTGCTTCCGGAAGTGGATGGCTGTTCATTTCCTGCAGGAAAAACCCTGCCTGTGGAATTGCTGCAGGTCTGCCTCAAGGAGCTCTTGAAAGCAGAAGTGTTTTGGTGTTATCAAGAGGGGCTCATTATACAGAGGAGGGAATCAATTCAGACTGACTTTAATGGGGTGGGGAGTCAAGCTGCACTGTAGCCCTGTGACAAAGAGAATTTAAAGTGCCCTGTATTTATTATGCTTTTTCTCTTTAATTATGTCTGCCTTTAATATTCCACTGTTAGCGCCTTTAATGTTTTCTCTTCTCCACGTTTTTGGCATTTTTATGATTTGCAGTTTCATTCTAAATGGGCACATGTCATAATGTCATCTAATTTTATTGATTAAAAAAAGGCCTCTGTTTCCTGTGGCTCTGGGCCAGGGCATACTGTTACGTATCATTCTATTTTTTCCCCAGATAATGTAGCCTGTGTAATGTAAAGTAAAAGATTGTTTTCCATTTGAAAAAGAAATTTAGTGCTCTCTTGCCATCACCCTGGGGAAGTGAATGGTGGGTCTTAGAGTCAGATTCTTTTTTTTTTTTTTGTTGTTGTTGTTTTGTTCTGTTTTTTTGAGACAGGGTTTCTCAGTGTAGCCCTGGCTGTCCTAGAACTTACTCTGTAGACCAGACTGGCCTCGAACTCAGAAATCCGCCTGCCTCTGCCTCCCGAGTGCTGGGATAAAAGGTGTGCGCCACCACTGCCCGGCTAGAGTCAGATTCTTGACATCTAATTGAGAGTGCTCAGCAAATGTCTGATGGATGAATGAATGATATTAGCACTAGAGTTTGTGTGTTTGTGTGTGTGCAAGCGCGCGTGAATATATACAAAAGCATGCATGTCTGTGCAGGTCCACCCCTGACACACACCTCCACTGACAGTGTCTCACACTGGTTTGGACCTCGGCAAGGAGTTCAGGATGACTGGCCAGTGAGCCCCAGGGCTGCTCTTGTCTCTGTTTCTACTGTGCTGGCATTACCTGTGTGCCCAACACTTTTCATAAGGTTCTGGGGATCAAAGGCAAGCACTTTACCTCACTAAGCTTTCTCCTCAGCCCTCTGGTTACTATCTGGGCAGTAGGGTTTCACTCTGCGTGCCCCTCCTGTGAGGAGGAGACTTGGCACCTCTGTGGTGAGTACATAATGTGGTCACGTAAAACCAAATTTTAAACGTTCCCACCTTCTGGGTATTCCTTCACTGTTCCACTTTCTCTTTATTCTTTAAACTGACAAAACAAAGTGCTTCCTGTGTGCTAACTGCGCATGCATCCCCTTCTTCCTTTCCTCTCTCTTCCTCTTCCCGCTTTGTCAAATCTTAAGGGAAGACACACAGGCAGAAACCATGCAGGCCCCCTCATCTCCCAGCATACCCTGGGTTTACTCCTAGCAACCATGAACCTAGTTCACTCTGTTTTCAGGAATTAAGGTTCTACCCGAGACTCTCCAAACAAGGAATAAACTCCCCTTTTCATTACTTGTAAATAAAAGGCCCCTGAGGAGGCTGTGGCTTATTTTTTCTCAGAGGTTCAGCCTTAGAATCTTGGCTTCAGCCCCTTCTCTTCTGCTGTTCTCCTCTATGTGAGACGGTTAAGAGCAAAGGAAAAAACAGCCGCAAACTTAGGAGATGACATCTGCTCACAGCACAACCAGAAGGATCTGGTGGAACAGACTCATGATCTATAGGAACTGCTGCAAGCCACTCTTAAAATTCTGACCTCATTTATTTGTTTACATTGTTAGGGCCTAGATACCCTGTCAGTGACTAGGGGCTTGCAAGTGGATGAGATTCTGGTCCTACTTGAAGAAAATAATATCCTTGCAGCGTGTGGAATGACAAGATTGGGTATGAGTGTCATCCCTAACATTGAACTTGGAAGTTTCCGGTACAGCCAGTGACAACAGGGCTCAACACCCCGTGCCTTGGAAGTGTGTGCTTCACAGGAGAAGAAAGGAAGCCGGAGCTGTCAATCACTGATCTGATGAGTGCGGATTTCATCCTGAAGGCTAAGAGGAGTTTCTGGAAGGCTTTAAACAGGACAGTAACATTTGGGGGAGGTGCTCTGGTCATACCCTGGAGAATAGTAAATTCACATGCAGGGACACAGTCAGGAGGTCCACAGAGGAATAGGAGGTAGCAGTAGTGGTTGCTTACTGAAGCCAGTATTGGGGACAATACCCATAAGGCTATATGACAAGAATTGAGAGACATATCATGCTGATATGCTTGGGTGCAAAAAAGGAGGAGAGGCTGGACCAAGCATAGCATTGGGTCTCCTAGATCTAGTGAAGGACTCTGAGGAGTCATCTAGGTCGTCTTCGATCTGTAACTACAGGGCTAGTACTCCTGAAAGCTTCCGGATCGACATCCCTGAAGGCCAGCGCCATCTTCTGTTTCATCACAGTGGACAGCAAGGCAGGCGTGCGGCATCCTGTACAGCTTTGCAGAAATTCGGCAAAGGACCACAGAGTGTTGCAGGCACACGCCAGGACTATTGAGCAGTTTGAACTGAACTGAGGCGTATCAGATAAAAGGTTAAGATCTAGTTCCTCGGGCTGTGGTGATAGCTCCGCCAGGAACGCACACGCCTTGTAAGCGTAAGGACCCAAAAGCAAAGCCCCAGAATTTGTGAAAGAAGCAACAGAGTCTTGAGATGCTGGTTTTTAATCTCAGCACCAGGGAGGCAGAGATAGGTGGATCCCTGGGACTGAATAACCAGCCAGCAGGGTCAGCTGGTAAGACTCAGGCCAGTGAGAAAGTGTCCCACAGACAAGGCACAGGGCAACTGAGTAAAGGCACATGAGATTTTCCTTTTGGTGACATAGTCACATGTACACACTGCCACAAGTGCATTTGCACCACATGAACATACGTGATACAGTTATTTCTTTTTTAAATTATTTTTTTTAACATTTATTTATTTAACGAATGAGTGCTCTATCTGCATGGACACCTGTGTGCCAGAAGAGGGCATCAGAGTCAATTACTGATGGTTGTGAGCCACCATGTGGTTGCTGGGAATTGAACTCAAGACCTTTGGAAGGGCAGTCAGTGTTCTTAACCGCTGAGCCATCTCTCCAGCACCCACAGTTAATTCTTAGTGTTCTTTGTGAATTGGTTCAGTCACAATAGTTGTGTTTTGCTCTGTGTGTGCTTACCATGTGTGTGTATGTGTGTGTGTGTATGAATGTGTGTGTGTATCTATATGTGCATGCGTGTATTGCAGATCATCTGTCACTGGAGAGGGTACTCCTTGGTGCCTCTAAGATGGTGTGGTACCTGTGAAATGGATAACTAGAAACTGGAAGGTAGTCACTAACTCATCTTCTACTAAAGCAAGTCAAACAGCACAGTGGCAATGGTTTGCTTGGGGTCATAAACTAAACTAAATTTGAACCGATGCCTAGAAAGTGAGCAAGCCCACAGCCCATTGCCAGTCTCCTGAGACGTATAATCTACTGTAAACATTCATGTTGACCTGATTGTGATTGCGCCTAACTATAATTACAGCATTTGGGAGGCAGAGGCAGGAGGATCAGGGGTTCAAACCTAGCCTTGGCTCCATAGTTTGAGGCCAGCCTAGGTTACATGGAACACTCTTACCCCTCTATTCTCAAAAGGAAAATAAAAATAAAATTATTGTTTTAAGTAGATTATTATGGGAAATGTAGCCAGCAAATCCATAGTTTAAAAAAAAAAAACCAACTCACATTAGGAACTCAGAAGCACACTACACATTTTTTTCTAAAAAAAAAAAAAAAAAAAAAAAACCAAAACCCAAACCAGTATAAGATATAAAATGTGAATGAAAAAAAATGATTCATTTTATTGGAGTAATTACTACAGCGTCTCCTGTTTTCATCCATCATACTCATGAAATAGAAATATATTGAGGGAAAAGTAATATTTACCTGGAGATGACGTTTAACATAACAGGCAGATAAAAGTCAGTTTTTTTTTTCTAGAGGAAGAAACTGAAAATGAGCTGCGGAACATAATTCCAGCAGAAACTCATCATTATGGACTAGGAGTTGGGGTGAGATCATTGTGGAACGGGAGCCAGAGTGAGCGCAATCTCTACCCAATTTTTTTTTTTGAGGCACAAATGTAGCCAGGAGTGACTCATTCAACAGGGTGCCTCAGAGGTGGAGGGTCCTGGATATAAATGGACAAGGCTGCAGTGAGGGAAAACCGTAACCTTGGATCCACCCTTGTCATCGTCCGGTGAGTTCAAAGGAATCCTCTGCTCGGATTCTGCTGTGTGACTTGTGGGTCTGTACTGCAGGGACTTCAGGTGACTCAGTCGGCTCTTGCATCTGCCGGTCTCTGTCTCTGCTCCCGATCTGCACCTATGTAACTTTCCTTCCTGCAGACTGGCTAGCTAGAAGAGACAGGGAATGTGATGAAGGCGTGTGAACTCTGCTCCCCTAACAATGGGCAAGGGCAGCTACAACTGGGGTCTTGGTGCCTTCCAGATCAGGAAGGAGCCGGAGGGAGCCAGGGAGGAAGGGGTTGGCTTTCCCTCACTTTTTGTTTATTTACTACTTGAGGATGTCAGCATGGGATACCAGGAAGAGAATGAGGCTTAGAGAAATCTGGGTCCAGTTTTCTGGGGCTAAGTGTCTTTCTTATTTGTAGATGTGTTTTAAAAGGACAAGTCAGGCCATTCATTCATCCATCAACTACTAATTGAGTTTTTACTTAATGCTGAAGATCCCGGAGTTAGCGTCAAAATTGGGTTCCTACTTTTATAGAACTTACATTCTGCTTAGTAGTGGCATCTAATAGACCACTGGATGAATGAGTAGAAGGCGCGCGGCGAAAGGCAGGGTAAGGGATGAGAGGAACAAGCCGGCGATACTTAGACGTGGTGATTAAGGGGAAACCTGTTTGCTATAACCTGTGACTGAAAGGGACCGTGGACACATTTAGCTCAGTGCGTGTCTCCTAGTTACCAGTGCCAACTGATGCCTCCTGTTCCCAGGCTGCACCCTCTGTTGTTCTGTGTCACCTGTGAAGTCTAGGGACTTGGCTTAGGACATGTTTATAGTGGCATTCTCTATCTGTGTATACAAAACAAAATTATTTGCATTTGCATTTGCAATTTTAATTCCAGAGCTAGCTGTGTCAAGGAAAATCAGAATACGTTAAATGCTCCATGTAGATAAATATTTCGCATAAATATCCCTCCACTGCCGCCCCCACCACCAATACAATTAAGTAAACCTCCCTGCCCATTGACTTCATGTCAGGCAGCATCTGGGTACCCAGGAGCAAACTAGAGTCTTGGCCTTCAGGGAGCTTGTGCTCTTCCCCCACTATTGGCTTTAATAGAACCTTCAGTAGGGATTTATATGCTGACGAGGCTCCGAGTTTAGAAAAACAAGTTGCACTCAAGTGTTAACTTTGATGTTTGTTTAGTTTTATAAAATATGTAAGAGGCTTTTCCATTAGTGAATAAGACTTTCAAAAAGCTTTCAGAATCTCCTGTCACGAGTAGTTAAATATCACTAAAGGAAAGTCTCAAAGCTCTGGCGGCTCGGAAGCTTAAGTACTGCATGCGGTTTGGACGCCTGGCCAAACTGAAGCCCCCGTTCCCATCCGATCTGAGTCCACACCAGTCTAGCTGATTCATTTCATCTGAAAAAAAATCCAGACTCCACGTGCACTCTGCAACTCCCCGCTACTCTGTGGTCCCCCGGCATGCTGGGAAAAGTTAGGGCCAAAGCTCACAAAGAGGACATGTAATAGGGAAGGGGTGGAGTGCACTTGGGCAAAGAGCTTTATTCTTGAGGCACAAGTAGGGGTCAATGAAGTAAATAAGCAAGCCACACCCAGGAGTTATCTTTCAGAGGCAATTTGCGATTTGCAGCAAACTTTACACTAGGACTGTCCAGATAAGATACTTGCTTAAGGGTCAACCCTGGATTTCCCTCACATACTATTTGTATTGTATTCTACCATCATCCTTACCCCTTAGAACGATTTCACCTTTCTTTCACACACACACACATACACACACACATACACACACACACACACACACACACACACACATATATATATCTTAGTAATACACACACACTCACACACACACACACAGAGACACAGACATGCACCATGCACACACAGGAACACACACATGGATACAGATACACAGACAGGCATAGACAGACACAGATGGATAGACACATACATACAAACACAGAGACATAGACACACATACAGGCACACACAGAAGCATACAGAGACACAGACAGGCACACACAGACAGGCACACACAAATATCTACACAGGCACACACACACAGAGACAGACACACAGACATACACAGAAACATGCACACAAACACAGACAGACAGACACATACACACACACCATTGGTTGTTTCCCCCAAGTGGATGAGAAAAGACTTATGAACAGACATTATGTCCCGTTCATTTTTGTTTATCCAATGCTGTATCTGAAGCAAGGAGATTAAAGGGCATGGGTATTTGCCTGAGTTCTGATCATGATGGAGGGCAAAGACAGCAGCAGCAACAGGCCCTTGGAATTCAGGGGATCTTCCATGGAGACAGAATCACATCAAATCCAAGTAACTGTTCTCTGTTCAGGGAACAGTGCTCCTGATACACTTTGGAGGGTCGAATGAAGTACACAAGAAATGATTTTGTGCAAACTCTAGGATGCATATCTAGTTGTTTCAGATGTTAAAGAACATTATGGTGAAGCTAACAAGTCTTTTACAACGGCGTCTCTTAAGTATTGTTCTTACCTATTTATTTTTGTAGTGTGAGTAGCAGATGCCGTTATTCCATTTCTGAAACAGAATCCATTGTTTCTAATTACAAAAATCTTATGTTGTAGGAGCTTGGGGAGTCCATGTCCGGGAGGACACTTGAACCATCCACTTTGATTCTGCTTCTGATCCATGTCACCCTTTGGGTCACACCATTTGATGTCCACACTGGCAATGTCTGGAGGGTTAGACCTGAACATAGATTCAGATTGGAAAACACTTAATGATGTTCCATTATGCATTTTATTTTTGAGACAGGGTCTCACGTAACCCATGCTGACCTTAACATCCATATGTAGGTGAAGATGACTTTAAATTCCTTACCCTTCTGCTTCCATCTCCCATGTGGTATGATCACAGGCATGTTTGATGTGGTGCCAAAGATCAAACCCAAGGCTTTGTGCATCCCAGGCAAGCACTCTGCAGAATAAGTCACATGTCCAACCCAAGTTCACATCATTTTGAAACCCACTGATTTCTGAGTTTAATAAAGAATTTCTTAGTGTGCTGTAGACTACCTAAGTGAAAGACAGGCTACTTTTCTCAAAAGTAAATGTTAGGAAACTGTTCAGTAGTTCATGGTAGAGAACTTTTCAGACCACCTACCCAATAGAAAATGACTTGTCAACCATCTGCTTCAGGGTCTCAGGCAGAAATCTGTGGAAACTAGATGAAAGTGAAGGGATGAGTAAGGTGGACATAGGTGTGTGTGTGTGTGTGTGTGTGTGTGTGTGTGTGTGTGTGTGAATGTGCAACCAAAGGCATGTGAATGTTGTATGTGGATGCTGAAAAAGATCCAGGTTGAGTTTCTGTTTTCTTAGTGGTGACGACAAAGTCTATTTTCCCTTACTAGTTGTTCATTTAATAGGAGGCAAAGTGATACATTGGCTGAATCTCTCTTTTGAATTAGCTAACTAATTATATCGTGTTAAGTTTTGTCTTGTGTGAAATTAACCACTCTCTAATTTTTAGATGAGAAATTCTATAAAAAAGCATGTATCAAAGCACCTATCCTTGCATTGGAAGTATAATTGCTGCAATTCTATTCAGTTGCAATTAACTGTGATTCTTATCCATCCCAGAGGAAATAACTCTCTCTCTCTCTCTCTCTCTCTCTCTCTCTCTCTATATATATATATATATATATATATATATATATATATGTATATATATATGTATATATATTATACAAAGGATATAGATACATACTTATACATACATACACATTTGGATTGTATTTGTTATGTTTCTTTTGTTCTGATGAAAAAGCAACTTGTAGAAGAAATGGTTTATTTTGGCTCAGTGTTCCAGAAAGCTAGAGTCTATAATGGCAGGAAAAGCATGACTTGCAGGAGATGGCTGATAATATATTAATTCATACACAAGAAGCAGAAAGAGGATCTTGGGTAAAAGATGATGTAGGGTAAAGCTATAAGCCCTCAAAGCTCACATCCAATGATGCACTTCCTCTAGTGAGACTGCCTCTCCTAAAGATCCCATAACCTTTATAAACAATCACCAGTGGGGGACCAACTGTTCAAATACATGAGCCTATGGGGGACCTTTCTCATCTAAACCACCACGAGGTTACCCCGCCCACTTCCATTTATTTATTTATTTATTTATTTATTTATTTATTTATTTATTTTCCCATTCAGTTTTCCTGGAATAATCATTCATAGTAGACCCTCTTTTTAAGGATGTGGTAAACTACTGGTATTAGAGTAGAAGGCAGCCCCAGAGGCACCAAGGCTGCTTTCCCAAATGCACAGATTTTTCTGGGAAACCAACCACAGGGAAATGCAGGGAAAGCAAGCAGTAACTGTTATTTGTTATTTGTTATTCAAGGATAAAGAGATAGGTCCAGTGATGCAGAGCCCACTGTACCTGCAGATGAGGTTCCTAGACAGACAGACAGAAACTGAGAATGACTCCAGACCAACTGCTGTCTGGGCAGACAGCAGTGCTAAAGAAGGAGTCTTACATAACAGGTGGCAACAAGGAGGCAGCAAGTTTGTAACAAGTCTGTTAATCAGTGGAATTGTAACCTGAGAACAGAAAGTTACAATAAAGCGAACCTCAATGGTTACGGTGTCTCAGCAGTTAAGAGTGTGCACTGCCCTTGCAGAGGGCTAGAGTTTGATTCCTAGAACCCACCCCAGGGGGGTTCCCAAATGCCAGTAGCTCCATCTCAAGTGGATCTGGTGCCCTCTTCTGGCTTTCACTGGCATCTGCACCCATGTGCACACAACCAGCCCATACACATACATAATTAAACAATCTATTTTTTTTTTAAAGCAAAGTCAATAAAAAAGAAACTGGTTAGTATGAGAGATCATGTACAGAAGTAAATAAGATGAAAGACAGACACCTGCAGTCCAAAAATTCTCTAGAGTGATCACACAGAACAAAAGTCCTAGAGACAGTTTTTATTTCAAATCTCCTATTCAGAGAACCTAGAAAACAGAGAAGTTGATAGGCATAAATACAGCAAGGAAGGGTAATTATGCAGTTCTTTGTATCTTCTTTATTTCCCAATGTGTGTGTGTGTGTGTGTGTGTGTGTGTGTGTGTGTTTGTGTGTGTGTGTCTGTGTGTCTGTGTGTGTCTATGTCTGTGAGTGTGTCTCTGGGTGTGCATCTGGGTGTGTTTGTCTGTGTGTGTGTGTGTGTGTGTGTGTATCTGGGTATGTGCCTGTCTGTCTGTCTGTTTCTCTCTGTGTGTGTGTGTGTGTGTGTGTGTGTGATGAGGCTGGACTCTCCCAGCACTTGGATTGAGTTCCCGTAGAGACAGACTCCAAGACAAAGACTCCAGACCATGATCTGTATGAAGAGGGGATACCAGAACCCAAGGAGTATAACCTAGAATGGGAAGTAGAAGGTCTTCACAGACTGTCTCTGGAGAGTGATATTCTACTGGGAATTTCTGAAAGGTCAGAGTGAGCTCACCAAAGGTAGAAAGAGATGAAATATGTCATAATTCCTCTTCAGTCACCCAGTGGGTGTAACCACATTAGAGGACGGATTCCCTGGTACATTTTTACAGCTGTATAGACAGACCCTCACAGTAGACAGGGAATGAAGCAAAGTTGCAGATGATGGCTACCCTTCTCTGGACTAGAAGAAAAATGGGAACTGAACACCTCTGCTCTGCTCTGTCAACAGACTGTTAACATTCCCACACTGAAGATCCTAGGGCCTCAATGGCAGAAAATGGGAGCCCCCATCTAACCATTGACCCAGGAGGATTGATGTGGAAAGCTTAAAGGAAACCCTCAGAGTGCTAAGTAGTATGACAGTGGTCGGTCACCTTTAATACTAGAGAGATGAGTCAGGGGCCCAGGTCATCAGCTGTGATGTTTCTCTCCCCAGAGACTCAGGTTTTCTTGCAGTCTCCTTTCCTAAACTGACTGATACACAGACACACACTCTCTCTCCTTAGCTCTTTGAGAGAGAGAAAGAGAGAGAGAGAGAGAGAGAGAGAGAGAGAGAGAGAGAGAGAGAGAGAGAGAACACAAAATTAAAGCTGTAAAATTAGGCACACAAGCGACTGTGTTTGTTCAGAAGAGGGAAGAAAATCACAACAAAATTTTAATTTCACAAAGCTTACAAATATCACACTTAAAAAGCCAGAAAAACAAAATTTTAATTCGTTGTCTGATAGTCTTCCTTAAAATGCCACATGCTCTTTGATTGCCTCTTCAAATGCCAGCCATGATTTCGTAATCCCATTTCCTGTGAAGAATAGAAATATAATTTAGTCTCTCCTCTACTACGTTGATTGGATTTAAAAAAAAAACCCTACTATTGCTAGTTTTAAAAGGCTTCTTCAGTTACACTACTTACTACTGGAAATGTTACATACATTTTTGAAATTATTGTCAACATTTATGAAAACTCTTTCAAACTTCTTCTGTACATAAGCTATGAGATGAGAAGAATTTTTTGAGATTTGCATTTAGCTTAGTGCATTTGAAACCTCCTTTCTTTTTCATGATTCTCTCTATTCAAGGTTCAGTCTCCCAAGCTTTCCTGTAGACTCGACTTCATTTCTGGGCCTGTGTTTCTTACTTTTGTGGGAAGGTGTTGAAGGGAGAGAAACAGTTCTGTAAATTAATATTGGTCTGTGGGAACCATAAACAATAATTTGTTCTGCTCAGAAATGCTTATGCTCCATACAAATATAAAATATTAAACTAAAAATTAAATATATTAACGACAAGATTTTCCTTCAGCAAAATTCCAAGGATATTTATGGTCACACCTAGGTCACCTTAGCCAGGGGGAATATGGAGTAGAATTCAGAAATTGGTTGTAGTTAAAATGGATTGCTTTAGGAAATGTCATTAAGATATTCAACGGTTTGTAGACAGTAGAGGGAATTCTATAGTGAGGAGACTTGAAGTTTCCAGCCTGTAGCTTTAGAGTCAGCTTATCTTCCCTCCAGCATTGTTTCTGGAAGCTAACATTCAGCTTTACCTTGTAACACTCTGTCTGGGAGATTATTGTTCCGGCTCTAATACTGGTGTTTGGTGACTGTATCTTTCTTGGTCTTTTATTTTCTATCCCTTGTCTGCTTGTATGTGGCAGAGTCTATCTTGATACTTAGAAGCCCTTCCTTACCCATCCTAGTCCTGGATCAACTCAAAGACTTGAGTGCCTTTGTCCTCTGAGGGCCTTGTCACTAGCTGTCCCCAAGTGTCTTTGTGAATGATAAGATCATGGTAGTTGATAAACAATACCACACAAATGGCTACAAAGCAAGACCTGGCTGCTGTACTTTCTACAGTATAGAGTAGTTGAATAGTACCCCATTAAACCCTATGGAAAGGCTCCTTATTACAAAATGAAAATCCTATCATATATGTAAGAGAGTCAGCAATGGGGAAATAGGAATATCATAGGGAGATACAAAGCTACTAATAGGTATTTTGTCATCAAAGCATCAACTTTATCTTGAACTACTTAAAGAAACTGTCTTCATGTAGCCTACTGTAAATGGGACACTCCTGTCATATCACTCTAAGTTTTATTGAACAGTCTTTCAAGTGTGTGGAAGTTCTTTTGGGGGAGGTACATTTGCTGTTACCCCACCCCCCAACACACACATTTATCTTTCTACTTTTTGCATTAGGGAAATCTAGAAGGTTTAGAAAGCTGTTCAACTAGAATATCCTAACATCCAAAAAAGTATCTGAGGTTGCCTGTTCTGCCAGCCTCTGCCATAGGTTAAGACCTTTCGAAGTTGAGACCTTTCATGGACTCTATCCTCATAAGTAGTTTGGGGATTCGAACCTGCTGTGAGGGGATTTCCAGAGTGGCACACTCTGTTGTGACTCTCAAGTGTGAGCTCCACTTTTTCCTGGAAAGAAGCCATTGTGATAATGAGAAGTAATAGTTACACATACTAGTGGTTTGGATGGAATTTTTCTTGAGTTTGTTGTTTAATAAGGAATATCCAGAATTAAGCATGTTAGAATGTCATTGGTGTCACAGATGAAAAGCAACCAGCATGTATGACTGGGGCTCACTCATTGCTTTATGAATGTACCCCGGCTTCTGCTGAGACCCCACAAATCCACATGCACACAGATCCCGTTCTATTGGACAGGAATGCACATCAGTTACAATGTACCTGGGAATAGCCTTGGCTATCAGTTACAATGTACTTGTGAATAGCCTTGGCTATCAGTTACAATGTATCTGTGAATAGCCTTGGCTATCAGTTACAACTTACCTGTGAATAGCCTTGGTTACACAGGTGATTCTCCAGTGGGCCCAGTCTCAGACTCTCTTCTATAGCAGGTACCTTAGAAGCTTTAGTCTAGTGGAGACATTCCAGAGATTTTCAGCCATGTTTTTGCTGAACAGACATTCCTTTCTAGACACCTGGGCCAGTCTCACCACACATCAAATGTTCTCCGAATTCCGTCTAGTCAGCACTTTCCCATTACAGGCGTGGTTAACTTTATCAGGTTTCATTCTCAAAACATTATAAAAACTTTAAATTTGGACAGGTCAGAGAAACAGATGCTCGTGAATGAAGCTTCGTACTGCTTGTTTGAGACTTTGCCAAATCAAACTTTGGTGTTTGGATGCTCCTTTGTGTGAGAGTCACATTCCTGAGAGTGGCAGAGTGGCCAGACATTCCCTCAGAAAACATGGAAGCGGTTTGAGGATGAGGAGATTTTAAAATCATCTAGGCTCTTAGTTCTTCAGAAAAAATTATATGTATGTATGTGTATACACACACACACACACACACACACACACACACACACACACACACACATATATATATATATATATATATGAGAGTCTGTTTTTACCAGGGGTTCCCAGAGAGCTGGATGTGACTCTGGCTTCTTTTGTTTTTGAAACAAAGCACGAGATTCTACTAAGTCCTTCACACGGCAGCCTCTAAATGCAGCCTTATTCTTTGGTTATTTATAGTGTGAAGGCCTCCACCTGCCTTCCCCCTTATTACCTCTGCACCCGCCCCCAGCCTCACAGTGACCCTATATTTAGATCTGACGCATCAACTATGCCCACAGCAAGGTTGTGCCTCTGACAAGGATGGCAGGATGTGGGGTTATTTCACCATATGGAGGAGAGATCCATTGGGACTCTCTCACCTCTGCGAGATGAGTCTTTGCTTTATATCGGGAACCCTGTTAGCAGGCAGGGCCCTTTTGACATCATCTCATAGAAAAGAAACCATTTTTATGATATATTAGTGCATATTGCAAAGAATAAATTCAGTTCTATCACTGAATATCGTTGACTTGGGGGGAGCAGATTCATTTTATTTATATGTATATAACACAAATCCTTTTATTTATATTTAGGTAAAAATATAAACTTTAACAACAAAACTCTTAATCCAGAAGCAACCTTAATACCTGCTTTTGCTAAAGACGAAATAAGTATTTGAAAATATATCAGAAAATGTTCAAAGAAGGAAAAGAAATCAGAGCTTCCTTATTTGTTACTAATTCCAATAATAGCAGAATATTTGCTCAGCATGTTTGACAAATCAGTCAATCATTGCATTGCCTATCTGGTAGGCAGCAACAGTACAAATGAAAAACAAGAAAACCTAGGCTTAAAGCCATAAGTCACTTCCTGCCATTATGACAAACAGACTTGTGATTCTGATTGCTTGTAGACCACAGGTATAGACATGGAGTTGTTGGTTATTGTGGCCTACACATTTGTAGGTGATGGTACCTTCTACACAGGCCAGGATCTTATTGTTCATCGAACTCTATGTCTTGAATCAGATTTAGCCACATAGCTCGCCACTTGCTGGCTATAGTGCTTCCAATTCACTAGCTACTGAAAGCCAGTCAGTCACATAGAGGGAGACTAAGCTTGGGTACCGGTTCCGTTTAAGGTAAGGTGGCCTCTGTTATCCACCTTTCTGTTTCAGAAGGAGAATTTTCTTTCTTTCCCCTTTTCTCTGGAGAATGTCCTAGAGGAGTGGAAGCTGCAGACATTACTTCTGTCAACCTGCAGTATGTACCTGTGTGTGAGTGTGGGGTTCAAATGGGCCCTCATGCCCTGTAAAGCTGGGGGTGCTAAAGGGTGCATTCCAGGAGAAAAGGTAAGGTGCGAGAGCTCGGCCTTCCATTGCTCTGGTCTGCATGTCCTTACCACCTTAGCACAGACAACTTTCAGCCTCCGTCTTTCAGATCCAATAAGATATTAGCAGCTATAACAATAATTCTTTCTTCTCCAAGAACACCCAGCTTATGCCCACATACTTACATTGAATGAGAGACAACACCATGGCTTGGCACCATGAAGCTTGTATTTTTATTTTCTTCTTTTTCTTGGGGTGCCACTGGGTATAGCTGAGTTGTTGCAGATGTGATAGAAAGAATTTTTTTTTGCAGTTAAAAATTCACCCTTTTTATTTTAAAGGGGGAAAGAACAAGTCCTAGCATTTTTTTGGGGGGGGTATTTTTCTGTAAAAGAAGGAGGAGAAAATGCAGGGAATAATGAATTCATCAAGCTGAAAATGCACGAGGCAGCGAAGCGCTCAGCCTTCAATACATGGCAAATGGAAAGGGAGCTCCCATTACTGTCGAGATGCATGGACACAGCCCCGCTAATCGCTTGGTCATGCTTGGGAGACACTAAGTCATCACAGGCCCTGACATGATGAGAACAGGGTGCAGAGGTTTGTTGTAAGAAAAAATTGTTTATTTAACATCCATAACCAACCACTAGTCCTCCTTCTTCAGCTCTCATCCTCAGATAAACAAGCCTTGGTTGGAAAAATGTGCATGTGTGCGTGAGTGCTCGTGTGTGTATATGTGTGTGTGTGTATGCGTATGCATGTGCAACTCTATATTTCAACACAATAGGAAATCATAGATAAGGCAGGGATTGTACAATAGGTGACTTTTAAAGAATGAATTAACTTATATCTAATGCTATTTCTTCGGTTCTTATGTGCAGTGGTTCAGTACTAAATATAAGGCGATGGGTGGTAACATCAATGAGCGGTTGTTTTATGCTAGTGTTGTTTGGGCTGTTTGCAGTGGTTTGTCCATATGACTTCATTGGCTCCTTGGGGCAGCACTTGGGCTATACTATTGTTAGCCCCACTTCACAGAAGAGGAACAGGCTGAGTCACCTCGACCAAGAAGAGTGGAGTCAAATGTTAAACTGGGTGCAAAGTTGGTGTGTGGACCCATGCTCTTTTTTAGCTTATGGCCTTTGAGAGATGTAATGGAGCCAGAGGACAGATCATTTCAGGCTAGGCTCTCCTTTTAACGTGCATCTCACTGAACACGAGGCGTTTAGTATAGAGATAAGGCATGAGAATACAAAATCATTTCTTAGTTATATTCTTCAATAACAGAAAGATGTGAGGGGTTCAGGGGCAACCTTAAAGGAAAAGCACCTCTTTCTCTGGAGATAGCTTTCATCTGTGCTGTCACACAAACCCTGCTGGACAGCTATCTGGCCTTAATACATCCTCAGTGCACAGCATAGTCAGGACAGTGCAGAAGAAAAGCCTGTGGCTGAGACAGGGGACATGACCATGGTTGGGCTTTTTTTTTCCCCAAATAAAGTAAGAATGAATGTGCCAAGATGAAAGAAGGAAGATAGCCAAGAAGGAGAGTACCTGGGACACCCTAGAAACTACCAGCAATGCAACGACTGGTTCTGTGTTAGTGGAGCATCAAATGGACGACAGTTGAACAGAGACAAGAGAAGCGGCCTTGTTAAGTAAAGAAGCAGAGCTAGGATGGGTAATATAATGTGTGCTGTGAGAAGATCTAAGAGTGTATCACAGTAGTGCAAATACCATGAAGGGACAGGCCACCCAGAGCTTCTGGAGACTGCACAGCCTTGTGGAAGGGTTGAAGGCAGAAGGAAGCAGTCCAAACTAGAGGTTGGTGCAATGGTCCTGGATGAATTTATGGAGGCACGGATTGGTCGGTGCCTCTGAAGCTGGAGCTCTGACTAGCAATCGCAGCCCACTGATGGGGTGGACAAGGCTCTTTTGATAGGAGGGAAGAAGAGATAGGAGAGCCAGAGAATAGGTTTCTGCTTTGAAAAAGAAAACAGAGGTAATGTCAATGACCAGGACAGGGAGTATGAAACTGAATCGGCTTGGAGTGAACAAACAGTTTATCAGTCTTGGAAAATGGGGATCTTCCGAGCTGCTCTGGCTTGTGCTATATAGAAGCAGACGGAGGAATAGAACTCAAACTCCAGCAAAAGACCTTGTTTGGTCAAGCATTGACAGCGGGCTTGAGGCATAGCTCATGAATGCTATTAAGCACAGTTCTCTCTCTGTACTCACGGCTTAGCATAGTCCGTGCCTTATGCAGTTACAGCCAGGCCAGAGGAAGTAGGACTTAGTAGACCAGTGGTGGAGTTGCTCAGCATTTTACGATAGAAGGGCTTAGGCTCTAGACACCGAGATTTCACACTGGGGAGAAGGGGAGGAAAGGAAAACTTTGTATGGGAGAGGCCTTGAGGTTAGCAATGTGATCTTTGAAAGACTTGGTTGAGAGACATCTGTGTCAAATACTGCATTCAGGGTTATGAAATCGTGAGGGCTTTAGAAGTTCTTTAAAAATGACTAGCAGTTCAATGAAGCATCCTTAGCTCCTTGGCATCTCTTGATTCGTGTAGCCAGATTCATTCTGAAAAGGCTCGCCCTCTTAAAGAGGAGGAAGGAGACAAGAGGACCGTAGAGGAGGGAGATCTTGGCTACCTACTACTCTAAGAGGTTGAAATGGCCCATGGTTCCCATAACTGGACATATGGACACATGACAGAGGCATGAAACATGTGCTTTAGGGCATGAACACAGAGCTGAATCCTTTCTGCTTCATTACCGAGGAGCCTGGCGTCCAGGAGCCCAGCACGCCGCACTGGGTGCTGACATGCTCAGAACTAGAATTGCGAAGAGATTTGAAAGCCACACATCAGATCTCCATTTGCAGAATTGAGCCCATAGTATCCTGGAGAGTCATTTTGACTCTGGAAAGTTAGGGGTTAGTATATTTGGCCAGAGTATAGGTTGTTTCCTGGGCGAAAAGCAATCTGTAGTGGGCTGGGGAGACGATTCAGATGTTAATAGCACTGGCTGCTCTTCCAGAGGACCCAAGTTAAATTCCTAGCACTTACTTGGTGGCTCAGAAATATCTGCAACCCCGGTTCCCAGGGATCCAATATCCTGTTCTGGACTCCTGAATGTGCACGAGGTATACATTCACACATGAAAGTAAAACACACATTCGCAGAAAATCACAAGTCTTTTTAGAAAACAGACAACCTGTGCTCTTATATGGCTTCTGGCACCATCTGTACACATTGGGTTTGGGCCTGGCAAGCTGGTTCTATAAATGATGGATAGTAAATATTTCTGGGTCTGCTGGGCATACAACCCCTGTGGCAGATTGGTTTAATTCTGCTCCTGTCACACAAAAGCAGCCCTAGGTGGCGTGGGAGTGAGTAAACGTGGCCACATCCTAATGCAACTTTGTTTATAAGAGCAGGTAGATGTGTATTTACAAATATATATAGGTATGCAATATTAGTGAAAAATAGAAGCCAGGAATTCGAAGGACAGGGAGGGTTGTAGGAGAGGATTTAGAGTGAAGAAAGGGAAGGGAGAAATAGTTGTAGCTAAATTATACTTGCAAAACCAAGAAGGGTTTGGTGGATAGGTTGGATGTAACTCAGTGGCCTGCTTGCTGCACAGGAGTATGGAAGCTAATTTCCACCCTAGAACTCACAGACAAACGTGGTCACAGTGCGGATTACCCTTGCAATCCCCATACTGGAGAAGCAGAGACAGGCAGATCCCCGAGCGCAGTGGCGGTCTAGTCTGGACAAGCTCCAAGTCCCAGTGAGAAACTCTCTCTCAAAAACAAAACAAATTAGACACTACCCTGAAGAAGAGGAAGCCAGAAGCAGTTCCCTACAGTAAGTAGCACCTTCTCCCAGCAAACACAGAAACTAAAGGAAAGAAGACAACAGGAGATACAGCTCAATGGCAGAACCTCTGACCAATCCTACTTAAGAATTTGATCCTTAGCACTGCACAGCAGATAAACCAAACAGGAGGCAGTGACAGGGTACACATCAGCCCACCACAGTTATTTGCTAACCGTGGAGTAAGTAATGCCACCTTTCTATCTCAGTTTCAACATGTGTCCCATTTGTTAATTATTCCCACCCACTGGCCCACCACACTATGGAGATTACACATTAAATGATGCCCAGAGGAGAGTCAGGCATCCAGATGACTGTGTGCGCATGCACACACACACACACACACACACACACACACACACACACACACGCACACGCACACACACACGCACGCACGCATGCATGCACGCGCACACCACAGAAAAGGGGAGGGCTTAGGCCTAGATACTGAGATTGAATTGATTTCCATTCTTTCCTGGGTATTAACATAAATGGTATTGCAAAGAGTACAAACTTGGGATGACTCCATGCATGCCTGTGGCTGCTGTAGACTCTGGAGGCCTCATCATCAGACTAATCGAGATAAGAAAAACACCAACAAAAAAAGCTCGAATACCACTTATTTTTCCCTCCAGCCCTTGCTTTTTTCTAAGCTTGCGCTCTCATTCCTTATGTAAGCCGTAAGAAAGGAAATAATCATTCCAGCGAAGTCTGTGACTGACGTCCCAATCAAAACACAAATTTCATTATTGAAAGGTAATAAAATGGGTCTAATCAGTTCAGATCCTACAAAGAGAAATTGCAATGACTGTTCCCCTGGCCGTCTTTCTGAATGAGAGTCCCCTTTAAAGCATGGTCACAATGAAGAGGCGTGTAGGGCCATGAAACATATTGTCATGTAAATCCAGGACACCACATGACATGTGGAGATCCTCACTGAGAAGCTTATGTTGCTAAAAGGAAGTGTTAGGACACAGGTGAGAGAGTTACTCAGGTCTGTGGTGTTTTAGAGTAGTGGCTGAGTTTGAGTCTCTTCAGCTTACCTTTGTGTGCTACTGAGAACAGGGTGGGAGTGAAAAGGACAGTGACCACTTTCGTATGCACACTGAGAAGCATTTTCTTTTCTGGGGTGCTAGGTTAGTCTTCCGTCACTTAAAATGAGTTATTGGTTAGGGTCACTGCAGCAATTGGTAGGTTGCATTGTTGCCTCTACCCTTGACTCCTGGCCACTAGGATCCTACCTGCCCTTGGGAGTTGGAGGTGAGCTGGCTCAGAGTCAATGACACAGACTTGGGGAGTGGGTGAGAAACGTTGCAGCAAGCTCATCTGAACACTGCTGCAAGCACTTTGAATACCCTCTACTGGTGTCCCATTGGTCCCAAGAAAGTTTCTCTTCTAAACAGCGTTTACTTAGAGGTGAGTTCCTGCTACATTATATATCACATGTCTTCAGTGACTGACATTGTTTCATTCCATTGCACCTGTAAAGCACTTTAGAGGTGATTTTGTTCACTGTATATTTTTTGCTGAGGAACCTGCTTTAGGGATCTCTTTTGGTGTTGGATGCAAGGCAGTCTACACTCTTGGACCCT
This sequence comes from Tokudaia tokunoshimensis, assembly GCA_036184795.1. NCBI lineage: Eukaryota > Metazoa > Chordata > Mammalia > Rodentia > Muridae > Tokudaia > Tokudaia tokunoshimensis. Next base: position 7,721,109 of record BTHU01000013.1, on the reverse strand, counting down.
CAGGGAGACATGATGCTAACCAATATCTGGAAGGTATTCAGATCCATCAATGGAAATCCACTCTCCTTTCTAAATGTTTATTGTAGATTAATTCAAGACTGGGGAGATGGCTCAGTAGGTGAGAATAGTTGCTGCTTGGCATGTGGACCTGAGTTCAGATCCCCAGAATCTGTCCAAAGATAGGTATGGCAGTGGCAAGATGGCTCAGTGGATAAAGGTGCTTGCAGCTAAGCCTGGACACCTGAATTTGATCCCCAGAACTCATTTGGTAGAAAGAGAGAACCAACTCCTCAAGGCTGTCCTCTGACCTCCACATGTGTACAGTGGTATCCCAACAGCCCCCTCCCCCTGGTAAATAACTAAATGCATTTTCTTTTCTTAATGCTGGGTAGAGCTGTATATGTATTGTAATCCAAGTACTGTGAGGGTGTGGAGACAGATTAGATAAAAAGTCTGATCTCAAGGTAATATAATGGACAGTAAGAAATAAGCACCCTAAACGCCTTCCTCTGATCTCTGTCTGTATGTACCCCCTCTCCCCAACACACATGCACAGTTATACACACACAGGTATACATATAAAGGACAGTTTGACACTGATATTTTGGAGGAAAGAGCAAAGTTAATACCTTTTGAAAAAGAAATTATAAATTACTTTCCTTAAAATTGTGTCTGTGAAGACTCCTATATGGACACGACATGAAGTAGCGGATCAACAAACACCCCTGGCATAAAAGATCTGTCCTGCTCCTTCATCTTGATGCCTGCTTCTTAGCCTGCTTGATTAAGGATGGCTCTTCGCAATCAAATAGATTAGATTCCAGATCTATGTGTCTGTAGCCTTTTCCCTTACGGCTTAAAAGTAGAGCAGCAGGATATATCAAGCTCTGAACTGAAGCAGATGCATTCAGAATTCTATGAGTGCCTCTGTCATGAGCCCTGTGCATTTCCAAAGTGCTTGAGAGTCATTTGTCTCTGACTTCATGGAGACCAAGGCCAGAATAAAGGAAAGGGCCTTCAAGATCATCTGCCCAGTTGGCAAGGCCGCTGCATCGCCATGAAAGAATTTATGGCTCCAGTTACCTGGGCTCTTGTACAGCTTCTAGTGCACTCTGGACTTCTTCCTTTGAAGCTTAGTTTGACCAGCAACTATATGGACCTTCCTCTTGCTTTGTTTGTTTGTTTTGTCTTTTGTTTTCTGTTTTCTGGAACTGCCCTTGATCTGAGCAGGTGGTTCTATTAAGCTTTAGCCTGGGTGATAAAGCAATCTGACCTTCTCTCTGGGTTCCCAGTTGATGTCTGTGTTTATTAAAAATGTCCAGGAGGATAGTCGCTTGGAGCACTCCAGCCGAGATAATAGCATTAACTGGCTTTGCTGAAGAATCAATATGAGTAATGTGTGTGTGTGTGTGTGTGTGTGTGTGTGTGTGTGTGTATGAGTGTGTGTGTATGTGTGTGTGTGTGTGTGTTTGTGTTGGTTTATTAAGAATGACCTAAAATGAGATTGCTAATCAAAACAATAACAATGGTTGAAACAGATATGAACTGGGAATTAAATCCCCTGTGCAGGTCTTTAAATTTTTTTTTTTTTTTTAGTAAATTCCTTTAAGCCACCTGAGAAAATTCTGGATGTAAATAGGAAGGATAGCCCAGACACTACCTCTGCTGTCCTTCTGAGGGGGGCAAAATGGAGACACAGTGCTGGGGGATGGGACGAGAGAAACCTGTGAGGTGCATCCTGGGAACGTCATTGTAAATGCTAATTCTGTGCCCACAGACTAAAACTTTGAAGGACAGGTCCTTGTCATTGGACTCCTCATGAAACAGCAGAGCAGAAATAAAAATAGATCATTGACCAAAAATAGCCCTTTCCAACGGAGACGTTTTAAAGGGCTGCAGCCCACCCCCCCTTTTTTTTTCTGTTTAAAAAATTATAAGCCAGGCTTTTTATTTCTCACCCAGAGAACATTGGAGGCAGATCTGTAGGTGGTTTATGGTTACAAATCCTGGGAATCGCTGCCGAAGTCAAGCGTTAAGTGGTGATGAGTTTATTCCTGCTCTCTTCCCTACATTGGAAGAAGAAAACCCAAGAGACTCAGGTCCTTGGGATTGGGAGGTTGGACATCTCAGAGGCTCATGTCTGTCAGCGAGTTGTTTTTTCTTTTTTTGGAAAAGTCACTATAGTTAAATGTTAAAACAGCTTTCATTCTTTAAAGGAATGGTTTTGTTAACTGTAATAGAATTATGGTCATCTACTTCCATTTAAATTTTTTCTTGGTGCATTTGGTGAATTTCTGTGACAATACCTACCCATACATGATAGTGAGGTAGCCAGAGACTGAGTAGTTCTTTTTTTTTTTTCTCCTGTGATGATGATGATGATGATGGTGGTGGTGGTGGTGGTCATCATGGTGGTGATGATGATGATTTAAACTTTTATTTCCTCTGTTAATTTCATACCTGAGAACAATGCATTTACATTACACTCCTTCCCTCCACTCTTCCTATATATCTTACCTCCACCTCCCAACTTCTTGTCATATTCGTTATCTTTATCATCTTTTATTTCTTCCTCCTCTTCTTCTTTCTCTCGTTCCTCTTTTTATTACAGCCCACTGAGTCTAATTAGGTAGCCTTTTTGTATGTGGTTAGGGTAGCATTCATTGAACCATGGACAACATACCATGGGCCTTACCAGAGGAGAAACTAACTCTCCTGCCCCAGTACCCATCAATTGCCTGTATCTTGTAAGCAATGGTCTCTTGTGAGACCCTCTATCATCATTCCGGAGGATGACTAGCTTGATCTTGTGCAGGTTTGTGCCAACAACCATGGCCACTGTGAGTTCAGATACCTGCTGTTTTGAGACAGTCTCTCACTGAGCTTACTAATTGACTAGGATGGCTAGCAGTGAGCTCTAGGGTTCCTCCTTTCTCCACCTCAGCTGGTATCACAGCTGCATGCAGCCATACCTCATTCTTATTTTACTTTATTTTTGAGCTCTGGAGTTACAGTAAGGGTTGTAGATGATTGGTAGGGATATAATATCTGGATAGGACTGATTCAGCAATGGACTGTTATACTAAGGATGGACATATCAGCCCTGGAAATCAAGACTGGCATTAGCGTGCAGGCTTGATTTGGAATCCAGTCACCTATCCTTTTAGTCTTGGGCATACAGGCATTGCTCTGCTCTAGGTCCTGACTAAGGCCATAGCCATGAGAGCCCTTGGTTACACACAGCTTACATTCTCTTCTGACACTGACTCAAGAAGAATAATTAGCTCTATATCTTGGTGGAACAAAAAGGAAACAAACAATACAAAACAAAACAAAAAAAAACCAATAGAACAAGAGAGATGATGTAATTTGAGTTGTAGTTTTTATTTAAAGAGGCTTACCCGGAAAACAATTCAAAAAATTATATGTTTTATTTTGTTGGCATTCTAGGTATGGGAATAGAAGTTGGTAATGGTACTGAAGTGATATTAACTGAGAGGAGAACAGGGGGGCTGATGTCTGAGGAAGAGGAGGGGGGAGGAGGAAGAGGAAAAGGAGGAAGAGGAGGAGGAGAGAAAGGAAGAGAGGGAGGAGGGGAGGAGGAAGGAAAGGGCGAGGGGATGAGGAGGAGGGAGACAAGGAGGGGAAGGAGGGGGTCATGTGGGGTCATTAGGTCACTGTCATGGCCATGGCTTTTGCTCTGACTGAAATTAAGCCACTCATAGGATATCAGAAAAAAGAGTCACATGGTTATGTTTCTGAAGGATCTTTCCAACAGCTCTTGGAGAGTAGACTGAAGAAGGGCTGAAATGGAAGAAGGAAGGCCATGGAGGCTGCTGCCTGCTCCAGGGAAGAGGACAGAGTGACTTGGGATGCAGAGATAAACACAGAGCTGGGAGGAGTGGTTGGATTCTGGATGTATTCTGAAAGTTGTGCCAGCAGGATTGGGAGACAGTTTGGAAGTGATGTTAGAGGAAGAGACTCTTGAAATCAGAGCCTCTTAGCCTACAGTTTCAAAAGCCTTGGAGAAGGGGCTGGGCACGTGGATCAGACACAGGCTTGAGGCCTCAAGCTGAATCATCAGCACTTGTGTGAAAAGGAGAGGTGTACACACAGGTATACTTTCCAGCACAGGGCACAGAGACACAGGAGAATCCTCAGGACACGATGGCCAGCTAGTCTAGCTGACCAGGTGATCTCCAGGCTGAGAGGGAGATCTTGTCTCGAAGATAAGGTAGAGAGTGATTGAGGAAGGCACCTGCTGTTGATCTTTAGCCTATGCATGCATTTACATGTGCACATACACCTCCACACACATGTGCACATACATCTCCATACACATGTGCACATACACCTCCATACACATGTGCACATACACCTCCACACACATGTGCACATACACCTCCAAACACATGTACACATACACAGATATATACAAGTACTTTAGTATCATTTTAACAAACATCAAAGCTTCAATTGAAATAGAAGGAAAAGATGCACCTATACTGTACTTACAAGGCTAAAGAGCTCTTATCTGCATTCGTTTAAGTGAACATATGCAGTAGAGATTATATCTCATTTCTCATACTATGCGGGGAAGTTCAGCACTCGGCAAGCTTACCCAGTCAACGGGAGATCAGGCCTTGCAACTCAGTTCTCCTGCATGCTTAGCTTAGCATCTTACAGTAATCTGCCTCGGTCAATGCTGGGGTGGTAGCTTATTCCAGCTCAGCATCCTGGTCCCCTGAGGAGCTGAGTCAGAGTGAAGCATCTCTGATGCTGTCGTTGACTATCACATTGTCACGTGAATCCTGTGAGGACGGAGCTGCTGACTTGTAGCGGAGTCCATGTGCTCTTGCCCTTGGTGTGAACTTGTCCTGGGACCAGTGTCTGCTTTACCCACTTTGGGTTGCTTCGCTTTTATCTTGTGACTGGGTTGATTGTCTGTGGTTGCGGGACACACTCTGAATTTCTAGAATTGAGCAAGATCGATTATTGCAATTCATAGCTACCTTCATTACTTCAAACCCCAGTTGCTAACTAGTTGACTCAGTATCCCAGTTACCACCATTTTATGAGTGTGGGCAACATGTGGCAGTTACTGCGTCATGTTCTTTGGCATCTTTAGAAAGATTACCTCACCCCTTGACCTGGTGGGTGGATTCAGGGTTAAAGAGATGGAGAAAATCTATTTACGGAATCTATTTTACATACATACATACATACATGCATGCATTATATATGTATGTATATATATATATATATACATATATATATATATATATATATATATATATATATATATATATATAAAATCAACACAAAACAAAGCCTCTCCCATTTAGTTCATCACTCGTAATAGCATCAAAACACCTTAACCTCAAAATCATTAGTCTTAAATATCTCAATCAATATGGATTCTCTCAGAAATCAATTTGCAGCTACAAATATGATTGTTTAATAATTCACAAGCTTCGGGCCTCCAGGCTAGGGAAGATTAGTGTGGCAGAAGGTGCAGAGGTGGTTTTTCTACCTCAGATAAGGTTTCAATTAAAAGGGGACAGCGCCTGGGAATACTTTCATGAGAGCTGTGTCCATCTTGTCTGTCTGTCTATATTTTGAGGTGTGTGTCCTACTTGGGGGAAAATCAGTTAGGCTGTGCTTCATTGTTCTTTCTCAGATAAGAGTTATTTCGTTATCTTCCTGAAGTATCATAAATATTTTATTAAGACAAATCATCGCAAATTTCGGTTTTACTTACTAGATTAAAAACAATAATTTTAAATAGCTAATGACTGGTGCCAACTCACATGAACAGTCCTTGCTGCAGAATTGGGGAGGAAGGAGACTTGCCTCTTAGGACGCATCTGTTAGGGACGTAACTGTTCCGTGGCTGTTCTGCTTGGTATGAGAGAAAGTTGATTTTATTTGGTAACCTTTGCATGAAGGGGCCCTTGCTTAATAGCATCGGTTTGGGTGACATGAATTAGCAAGACTTGTGATTCTACCTCACGTGTAACTTTCACAACAGACTGTTAGATACACACACACACACACACACACACACACACACACACACACACACTTTATTTAGACCTGGCTTCGTGCCTGCTTTCCATCTCACTGTTACATAATGTGGGAACAGTATTTACTAATGGTTCTTCCAGGTAACACTTTAATTCTTCCTTCCCTGTCTATTCTGGACCAACTTCTATGGCCCACAATTCTCTGTAAACCATTGTAAGAAAAGAGCAACCCTACCCCCACCCAAAGCAGCTTCTCAGCCACTGACTGAAATGTTCTACATGATTTCATAACGGAATAGATAACTGTTGGAATGAGGGTTGCCAGGGTCACTACTGTACACCCTGGAGGATGTCTTGTCACCTGAATGACTTGGTTCTGCCCCCACCCTGGGCCACACCCCCATGTAGGGCTGGGTGACCTTTCTGTCTATTTGCATAATCTTCCTTCCTTAGATTTATTCTCTGTGCCTGGGTCAGAAAACGGGGCTCATTAATAAACATTTATTGAGCACCAACAGGGTATTATGTTCCAGACATATTCCCTTCCCTGTAGGGTTGGAATCCACAATTTTGGCTCCCAGCAGTCACCTCTGCCCCGATTTTGAGAAGGGCAAGTTATGCAAGCAATTGAGAAAGGACATTCAAATATTTGTGTACTTCAAAGGGAGATAGTCCTTCATCTAAAACGTCCTTCTAGATGGTCAGAACTTCTAAATATTCCACTTGTCTCCTAAAATGGAGTGAACTTCGAGTCTCTCCATTCAGATAAGCCAGGATATGGTTAAAATATTAACACTCTCTGATAATAATTAGATTCTCAGGTTAAGCATTTGTGCAGTTAGGTACGAGGACTGGAGAGGAGGGGGGAGGGACCTCATAAAAGAGGAGAATGGTTTCAAGGTCATTGGCATATAATTTTTAAAGTCACTGGGCTAGGTAGCCATTGTGCTAAAAATTCGATCAGTAGGCAAAGTTGAAGCCGACACGATGTTGTTGGGATGTGTGAAGCTTTTTACTGATGCATGATAAATAATTGAAAATGCCTTCAGCAAATTCCTGCCTTAATGGGAAAATACTTTGTCATGCAGCTTTTCAATTAGTACCCACTAATTCAAATTGGTTTATCATTTAGCCAACTGCACATTAGATTTTTAGTGATGCACTTTTCTCATCTTCGTTTTTTTGTTTGTGGGTTTTCCAGTTGGTAGTAAAACTTGGAAGGCTCCTCTAGCATGTCTCCTGTAGTTTGGGGTATTTTTTTTAAACCATTAATAAACACCCAGAAGATTATCAAAAAGCTAAGCATGAACAGGGACTCCACTGAACCTTACTTTGGAGAAGCTAGGCCAGTCAGAGTCTGTGAGGCTGGACAGGGAGAAGAGTGATCTTCCCGTGTGACCCAGCTTCTCTTCAGACCCAAAGCAGCCCACACGTGTAGGCCTCAGAAGACACACTGTATCCCAGATGTAAAATCCTGTTTGCAGATTTCTATGGAAGTCCTAATAGTTAAAAATGAGGCTCCAAAAACATCAGCCAGTCAGTCAATTAGGTATTTATTAAGCGCTGAAGGTGAACTCATTGTTGAATTAGATCAATTGTTGCAGTAAGTAGAAAATAAAATCGATTTATCTCTGTATGTCCCCCCCCCCACCACACACACACTTTGATAAAGGGGAAAGTCAGCCCTAAATAAAGTAACCCAGACACCAGAGGAGGTTCTCAGCCTTTCTCCACTTCCTGTTAGTGGACATCTCCACATCTAGGTGACTTATAGAACAACTTTCCTTCAATCTTTCCTGCCCCCCACAACCACTTAAATATAACTTCTTTGATAGTACTAATGCTATGTCTGTGTCATTTTTTTCATAGCACATACCAATGTAACAACTGGTACCCAGTAGACAGGAAATGAATGAATGCATGGAGGTATGAATGACAAAATCATGTTCTTCAGATTTCCAAACAAGATGACAGAGTGTATGGAACCTGAAGGCCCAGCAGGGAAAAGTTCAGGAAGGAGGAGGAGAAGAAGGAGAGAGAAAACTCCTGCCGGATGCAGCAAGGAAGGCCAGACATTTATGTCAGCATGCCCCAAGGTGGAATATATAAGCATAAATCTAACAAAACATAGGCAAGATCTTTATGAGCAAAACTACACAATGCAGGAAAGAGATCAGTAAACTAAATAAACAGATCATTATTCCATATTGATGGGTAGGCGTTCTCAATAGCAACAGGATGTCAGTTCTTCCAGCCCTCATCCAAAGACTCGATGCATTGCCTGTCAAAACCTCAGATAGCTACTCTGTGGTATTGACACACCCATTTGTAAATAGCCTTAGAGCGGCAGAAGACTTAGGCTAGCGATGTATTGTTGAAGGAGAGCAGAGTTGGAGAGCTAGCAGGGGACTTAGCTAGAAGTGCATAGTAGTCACAGCAATATTGGGCGAGGATAGATTTAAAGAATGATAAAGTGGAGTGGCGAGCCCAGAAATATGGTAGAAGGTCAATTGATCTCCGAAAAGTGGAGCAGCAGTAATATAAAGGGGGAAGGCGTGCTCCTAACAGAGGTTCAAGAGCAGGCATCCACATGCAGTAACCAGATCCTACTCAGAGCTTATATTCTTCTCAAATGTGAGCACAAAGTGTTTCATTCAACTACATATAAGAGACACAAATAAGAAATCCCCAGAAGACACCGTGAGATGCCATTGACCAGCAATATGGCAATGAACTTGGGGTGACACCAATGTCCAATTAGCACACAAAGGACACATGTGATGACATCAATAACATTTAAAAAGATGCTTTGTGGAAGATGCTGTCCGGCAAAAGAAAATGGGAAGGCAGCTTACACGCCGTGAGAAAAGACTTGCAAGCAACGCATCCAATGAAGGACTGTTAATCAAGAGATACAAAACCCTAGCCAGTAATCCAAAAATGTATAAAAGGGCCGAGCAGACACCAGTAAAGTAGGTTGACAGATGGTAGATGAGCGTATGAGAAGATACCCCACATTCCACCTCGTTAGAGAGCTTCAGATGAAAACAGCAGTGGTCAGACTGGAACAAGAGCTCTTGCTCAGGAGAATTCCTGGAGCCTTGTTGGCAAGGGTAGGGAACAGGAGTGCTAAGATCTGTGACCTGAATAACAAGTAGGGCCAGACAGAAGGTAATCGGCCTACGGGCTGGGAGTTTTATCCTTCTATCTTCAAAATACACAGTGCTTGTTCTTACAAAGCCAATCATGCTCTATGGGGCTGATTGGTTTGGCTACCGATGGCTGTCTTTGTAATGTTCCACAATATGGCGGTCTTTACAACAGGCAATTTTAGAGAAAAAAGGTAGGTCTAGCATTACTCTCTGCAGAAGTAAGCTGAGGCTCCCTGGATTCTGCAGGCGGAGAATACAAGGAAGTAACTGTATGGGAGAAGGGCCCTGCAGGACTGTACTCTCCAAGTCATGGATGAGTCTATATCTATTAGGGCCTCCACCTTCCATGACCAGACTCTGCTGTGTTACGATGACTCTTGGGCACGAAGTAGGACTTGAGTGTGAAGAAGTGATGAGTGTGTCTTCAAGAGAAACCAGAACCAAATTTAAGGTGCGGGAGAAGCCCGGACCACTCTTGGAGGCAGAATGAGCTGCAACAACCCTTTGTTAGAACTTTGTCCTTCAACCAAATTCTTTCCTTGGCAAATATGACTCATGATATTACATCATTGCCTCAAGTGTGGACTATATACTACAGTGTCCATATTTTCTGGAGCTCCTGGGAAATGCAGACTTCTTCTAGTCTCCATCCCAGACTGAGTGAATCTGTATTGTAACAAGGTCTTTGACAACTTAGTTAGCACAGTGAACTTTGAGAAGAATGATCTGGAAGGTCAGTTTCTAATTTAGGACTTGTGAATTGGAATGAAGCCTTAGGGCATAGCTGCCGAACAAGAGTCATCCCAGCATCTGCCAGTATCCCACGGCGCCGTGTGCACACCTACACATTTATATCATTTTAGAGTGGCTCCCTTCAGGACTGGGAGTTCATCCGATTGAGTGCTCAGTCACCGAGGTGATGGATTCAGGCCATCGGAAGGCTTAGGACAAGTTAAGTAGGGAATTGGGGTTCCAGTACATAGACAATTTAGAAGTGGAATGTAACCCAAGATAAGCACATCCCCTGTGAATATCTCATACACTGAAATACAGTTGTAGGCTTGACAGCTAAGGTGCAGGGTATAGGTTAAGACCCCTTCTTGTCCTGATTTGATAGTCCTGTTAGGCGAATGTGTCTCTTTCATGTGAGATTATTCTGGAGATTGCATTCAAACTAGAGTTTCTCCAGCCAAGGGAGTAATGAGAAGATGGAAATTTTGAGTTGAAAGTTCATCTATAGAGATTAAAAAACATGAATCTGCTGGCAGGCAGCCAGGGTCATAGAACACCTTCGAAGCTGACAGCTCAAATGCAGGTCTGAATTTTGTGACATCTGCATTGTTTAGAGAAAAGATATTTCACAGGGATGTTAGTGGATTAACCCTTGGCACAGGGAAGCTATGGATGAGGAAGGGACACTGACCATGCAAGTGTATTTTAGGTTAAATTCTGCCTGACATGTCCATAATACACTTGGCTGACATTTCTGTGGTTAATCAAAAACTAGCTCTCCGAAGATATTTTGTACCTTCTTTCAAAATCTGACTCTCCATCAAATGGAATTTCTTAGAGAAAAAAAAAAAGTAATGAAATGTGATTAGTGCAAATGTCTCTGAAATTTATTGTACTATTAAAATCCTATTGGGTCTTTGTTTATGAAATGTATTTTTCTGTATTTGAGGTTTAGGAAGGCGTGATAATGAGGCTGTGAAGATTCATGGCCTCTTTTCTATGGCTTAATTTAGGCTCTATATCAAATATGTAAAATAACATTATATCTTCTCACCACCTCTGTGCATCATACATTTTATTTTTATTTCCCTGCCGGAGATTTTTTCCCTTCTTTTCTCATTTTATAAATACAGAACTACTAACATTTTTTAATATAGACAACTATTATCTGGACCCAAATGAAGAGCAAGTTTGGGTGATGAGTTTTCCCTCCAGGACTGCCTGTGGGGTCAAGTAGAGACAGGGGTATGCTCATCATTAGCCACTACCCTCCTTCTGTGCCCATGTTCTCCTTAAGTGCATACTCCACTCTCTACTGCCATTGTCCAAACCTCTCATTGTCTGTGAGCATCTCAGTAGGGTACAGACAGATGTAAGCAGGCTAGACATACACTTGGAAGGGGGAGTGATGGGATCGAAAGCCTACCTGTGACCTCAGAAGGTGGCGTTCTTTGACAGGTCTGTCCGGGTAAGGCATCCTGTATCTTTCTGCATGTGAGTCTCAGGTGTGTTCCAAGGTTCCTTTGCTCTTTACCTGTAGTATGCTAATGGCTTCACATGGTTCCAGAAGATAAAGATCAAAGCCCTGCACAGTGCCAAGAAGTCTTGTCTGACCCTCGCAGTGTCTTCTAGCTTTTCTCTCACTGGTACCTTCTGCCCAGTAAGGCTGCCCTGTTGCCCTCTCTTAGATCCTTGGAATCATCTGGATCTGCACGCCTATGGTAGTGTCTCCTTGGGATAACGAAGACTTGTTTTGTCTAGTTCATATGCCTTCCTCTTTAAAATAGCATCCTTCCCCTCTCATCTTCTAATAGCCCTGCCTGGCTTTCCTGTCTCATGCAGGTTCTTTTGAGTACTCCTCTCAGATCCCTTAGTTTTGTTGAATAATGCCCTTCTCCCCATGGAACAGAGTCCCTAAAGTGGGGACTCTATTCCCCCAGCATATACTACAGAGCCCTGCCCAGAGAAAACCATACACACACACCCTGGTGCGATCAGTGGACACATTTCTCTCTTCTCGCCTATCCTCCAAGACTCACTAAGGGCAGCCTGCATAGTTAATACTTGCTGTGGTGTCATTAAAAGGCTTTTATAAGTCAGAGGCTCATTCTTAAAAACTTTATTTGAAGATAATGAAGGTAGAGAGACAAGTCCTTATTCAAGTTTTGCAAGAGGGAGCCAACTAGTGCTATGGCAGGGGTTAGGATGATGCTTTCAAGTCCTTGGAGACCCCCAAGAAAGATGGTGTAAGTGGACGTTTTGGAGCCAAGCTGGTGAGCCCACTTACCTCAAGCACAGTTCCGAGTGACAAAACCACTTTTCCTCTCCCTTCCCTTCCATTTCAGGCAAGATTAGTTTTCTAAAGCAATGCTGGTTTATAGCCTCAGAAGGCAGCTCAGCCACCTCTCTTACCATCTGCACTATGGACATTTCCTGCTGCCCTACTGCATGTCGCTCTCACTGACATTTGACAAACCCTGCTATCTTCTATACAGACAAATGGCACTCACCTAGTGCCTTACGGTGTGCAAAGTGTTTTAAGTACAGCAACCCCGTTAAGTTTTCCAGCAAGTCAGTGAAATTGAATTTCATTTTCTCTCCTTCCACGAAACAGCCACGAGCCATTATGGAAAAAGTGCCAAGGGCCTTGTGGCTCATTCGTGGCAAGATGGGTCTTGAACCCAAGTGACTGGGTTTGTAAGCTGCAGCATCAGAAGCTACTGTACTCCTGTAGAAAGAAGGATCTGTAGACACAGGTCTCCCCTTGCTTATCACCCATCATGCCTTGTTCATTGTTATATAATTCCTTGGTTGTTAGTTTCCATGCCTCTGTTCATTTGCCCTGTTCTTATCTAAGCTTTCATTCTTCCACAGGCAACGCTTGTGATGTAGCCCCAAGACAGGACAGCTTTTCTGAAAGCTTCAAAACAATTAGATGTTGATGATCCTACACTGTGCTCCATTAGACCCTCTGCTGTTTCTCTGGTTTTGTGTTTTCAGTGACAGGATCTCTTAGACTAGCAGCAGCTTTTAGAATTCAGCACCCCAAACCTTCATTGCTTGTGGGAACCTGCTCTCTGAAGGATGAGACATCACAAGCTAAATTTGTAGTCTGGGATGTTTGCTGTTGCTTCTTTCTGAAGCGCGCTCTCCAATAGGAAGACATTTTCACACACTCACAGATAAGGACATTTTAGGTACTTAGCTCTATTAAATCCTGTCCTCTTGGCATGAAGATGGAGGAGAAACCACGGACTTAAAGGCCCCCAGTGTTCCCAGATGGGAAGAAATAGTTGGGTGAGCAGTCCTGAGTGATAATCAACATCAGGGTTCCCAGGGGTCCTCAGATGCCAGCATGAGGCCTGTCTGAAGGAAAACAGATGTTTCTCCAAGTCCATTCTTTCATTGTGCCACCTATTTATTAGTGATTTCCTTTTCATTTTCCCTCTTTTCTTTTCCTTCCTTCCTTCCTTCCTTTTTTCTTTTTGGCAAGATATCAAGTAACCCAGACTGGCCTCAAATTCACCATGTAGCTGAAGTGAAACCTTGAGTTTTTGATATTCTTACCTGCACTTGTCAAGAGCTGCATTACAAGCATGCACCACCATGCAGAATTTATGTGGTGTTGGCCACAGAACTCGGGACTGCATGTGTACTAGGCAAGAACTCTGCTCAGGGAACTGCCTCATTAGCCTTGTGTTAGTATCACAGGGACTATTGAATATTAGACAGAGACATCTTAAGGGAGTAAGAGTTTATTTCGGCTCAGAGTTAAGGGATACAGTTCTTCGTGGTAGAGGCTGTGTGGTGCAATAGCTTGTTCTGCTCCCAATAGTGGTTTCTCATATGATACCAACCAAGGGGCAAGAAGGGAAACAGAAGCAGGCTGTAATAGAACACTCTAAATCCTATTCTTAGCGATCCCTTTGCCCTAGCCATACCTTCCTCCCCAAAGGTTCCACAACCTTCCAAACAGCATTGGCAGTGGTCAATGAAATGTCTACACACACAAGCCTGTCAAAGGTATTTTATATCAAAACTGTGACAATTTCTTTTTTTTTCAAGATTTATTTATTTATTATATGTAAGTACACAATAGCTGTCTTCAGACACTCCAGAAGAGGGTGTCGGATCTCCTTACAGATGGTTGTGAGCCACCATGTGGTTGCTGGGATTTGAACTCAGGACCTTCGGAAGAGCAGTCAGTGCTCTTAACCGCTGAGCCACCTCTCCAGCCCGGCAATTTCTTTCTAGTCCTTTGTACAAGAATTAGAACAAAGCTTTAAAACTTAGACTTTCTGTTCAGGGGTGAGAGAAAGGGGGAAGGAATTCTGTCTGGAGTACATAAATTATCCAGCTATTGCTTAAGAATCATAATCAAAAACTTTCCTAGGCAAGATAATTGAAATAGTGATCTTATCATGAGAAGGCTTCTAGGTAATTCTTTTAAAGTGAATAATCTGTAGTAAAGATTATGCCACAATTTATTTTGTGTGTGTGTGTGTGTGTGTGTGTATGTGTGTGTGTGTGTTTTCTCTTTTAGCCGAATGGTTTTCAATAGCAATTACTGAAGTGTCAATGACCTTCTCCTTCAGTGGAATTAAAAACCTTAAATGAAGTTTTACCGGTATCAGTCATTGCTGTCATACAGGCAGTTGAGAACAGGAAGTGTGCTACAACAATGCCACCTATGGTTAGTCGCTTTTCTTTGAAGCAAGGTAGAATTTTATGTGGGCTTCAACAAAGAGCAGCCTTAAAGAAGTTTGTTAAGTATATTAGAGTCGTCTCCTCCAGTTGGAGGAAGAACCAAACAAATAGGGAAGTTGAGGCACTCCCCTTGTAACGAGCTGGGGGAAGACCTTACTTTAAAAACAAATTCCTCACAGGAAATAATAGATGCATCCCATGTTTTCTAAGAGTTTACAGATTCCTCTCCTGTTTTCTGCCTTGTATCCTTTGGTGTTTTTGTTTTTTTTTCTTTTGCTTAGATTGAAGTTTCAGTCTTTTCTTTTATGGCTTACTTTTTAGTTATTGTAAGAATAATAATATTCTTTTGATGACTGGACAGTCATAAAAATATTCATTAGTATTGTCTGCAATGTTTAGAAGTTTATTCTTTACAGCTTCCCAGGAGCCTTTAACTTGTTGTTATGCAGAAAGCGGGGAGGTGGTTCTTTAAGATTTTCAACTGTCCAGGAACCGTTTACTGAAGAGTTCATCTTTTCCTCTCAACTGCTGGGTTTTCTTTTATAGATAGAGTTTCCATCTGGTATGGTCCTGTTGTTAGAGGCCTTCATGATTCTATTGATCCTTCAGTCTCCACTTGGATACATAACATTCTGTCAAACAATAGCTTTATGATATATTTTATGTGTCTGGTGTCAGCAGGAAGATGAACAAATGAAAGTTCATACAGAGAAATTCAGGAGAGCTGTGACATTAGTGATGATGGCCACTAGGGACTCAAAGGTCAGCTATCTAGTGAGGAAGCAAGAGTCAGCAGGGTGGGGTCCTGACAGCTGTGTTAGGGTTGTCTAAAGGAATAGGAGTGACTCTCTGTGTGTGTGTGTGTGTGTGTGTGTGTGTATGTGTGTATGTATGTGTATTTCTGTGTGTGTATGTGTGTATGTATGTGTATTTCTGTGTGTGTATGTGTGTATGTATGTGTATTTCTGTGTGTATGTCTGTATGTATGTATATGTATGTATATATATGTGTGTATTTGTGTGTATGTATGTGTGTTTCTGTGTGTGTATGTCTGTATGTATGTGTATGTATGTATGTATATATATGTGTGTATGTTTGTGTGTTTGTGTATGTATGTGTATGTATGTATATATATGTGTATGTTTGTGTGTTTGTGTATGTATGTATGTATATATATGTGTATGTTTGTGTGTTTGTGTATGTATGTGTCTGTGTGTATATGTGTATGTCTGTGTGTCTGTATATGTGTGTGTGTGTCTGTCTGTGTGTGTCTGTGTGTGTGTGTATCTGTATGTATGTATGTGTGTGTATATGTTTGTGTATGTCTGTGTGTCTGTATATGTGTGTATCTGTCTGTCTGTCTGTCTGTATGCATGTGTATATGTGTATTATGTACATATATGTATGTGTATATGTATGCGCATGTGTATTAAAAGGGGATTTGTTAGTGTGGCTTACAGACTGTGATCCATGCAGTCTAACGATGATGTTACCCAAAGGAAAGGCCAAGAGTCTGGTAGTTGTTCAGTCTATGAGATTGAATATCTCAGCAGTCTCAGGCTGGAGCTAGAGTCCTAGAAATCCCTAGAGAGCTACTAGCCTTTAGTCCATGTTAGAATCTTAAAGAAGTAGCTTCTAATACCAATGAAGAAATAAATGCCTCAGCAGCAGGATAGATGAACTTGCCAGCCAGAGTGAAGGTGACAAAAAGTTCTCTTCGTCTAAGTCCTTTTATGTGGGAACAGAAGGGGTGACCAGTTTTAGGATGGTTCTTTTCAGCTTAAATGATCTAATCAAGAAAATCCATCAGGGTCCAGCCGATGGGGTTTTAGTAGATTATAGATAAATTTTAGCCTTTTACAACTGAGGAGTGATATCTTGCAGGAATAAAAACAAGAATATTTTAAGAATGCACTTGTATGATAAAACTACCAAGGAAATCAAAGAATAACATTTGCATATTAAATGTGGCATTTATACTTCAGAGGAGTGGGGCTGGGTATGAGTCTAGCTGCTTTACAGATGGCTTTGTGCTTGGGCAGTAAGCCTTGCTTACATCAGGAACTAGGTACAGGGAGCTCCTTGGACTTCTGCATTTCATACAGTACTTATGTGATGTATAGTTACTCTTCAGTTTTACTATGGAAAAAAGAAAATCTATTATCCACATATATGCATTATAATAATTTTTAAAAAGCAGTTCAAGGCCCTAGAATGTTTTCTGTGTATTGCATACTTCTTAAATGCTCTATTTCTAATTTAAATTAAGTTTATGCATATCCCCACCTATGTGTCTATGAAATATTAAGGTGAACTGATAAAATATAATAAAGCTGAAATCCTGGCTGTAGGAGAGACTAGTGATAAGGATTTGACAACTTACTTAAATATCCTTCACTTCAACTTAATCTGCAAAGTAGGAAAGTCCCTCAGGGATATTTTGGGAAGATTAGTGTGTGGCAGGCACTTAATAAAGGACACATTGTCCATTTTATTATTACTTCCCTTAGCTGGGCCTTTATGCCTATGTATACTCAGGTGCATAAACACAGTTATAGATATTCATTACTTTGGCCATTGCTGTGACCAAGTACCTGACAAGAAGCAACCTAATGGAGCGTTTTCTTTGTCTGAGGTTGTGAAGGTGCAAGGTCTATCATGGACTGGAAGGCATGATGCTGATGGTTACATTGTTTCAGAGTGGTTTCTTTGTCTGAGTTTGTGAAGGTGCTTGGTCTATCATGGACTGGAAGGCACAGTGCTGATGGTTACATTGTATCAGAGTGGTTTCTTTGTCTGAGGTTGTGAAGGTGCAAGGTCTATCGTGGACTGGAAGGCAGGTGCTGATGGTTACATTGTATCAGAGTGGTTTCTGAGATTGTGAAGGTGCACAATCTTTCATAGACTAGAAGGCATGGTTCTTCTGGGGATGCTGCTTGTTACATTGTGTCTGTACTCAGGAAGCAGAGAGCTGACTGAAAGTGGGTCCCAACCGCAGTTTCCAGCTGGTCTCCTATGACCCATATCCTCCAGCAAGGTTGCATCTCCTAAAAATGTCCAAAATAATGCCACCAGCTGGGGACTAGCTCAGCAATATAATTCTATGGGGGCATATGTCACATCCTAACCAGTGGTCGGGATGTGTATATAACTTCTTAATTTTGTTCTTGAAAGTGTTTGGCTCACAGGTGTCCCAGTTAGCTTGCACCAGTCACTTGACAGAGCCTAGAGTCATCAGAGAAACAAATTGTCTAGATTGGTCTGTGAACTTGAGGGTGAGGGAGAGCCCGGCAGACAGCATCTTTAGGTTGGTGGTCCTGGGCTGTAAGAACGCTAACTGAGCAGGAGACTTTGAGAGAGTCAGTGAGACTGCAGCAGCTTCCATAGATCCTCTATACTCCCTGGTCTGTCAAGAGAGTTCCCTGGTGAGAGGCCATGCTGCGTGCAATTGCAAGCAGGCTCCTTTGTGACCCACTCATGTGCTTGCCCTGACTTCCTTAATGAAGGACTATGTGACATAAGGAAATCCTTTCTTCCACAAAGTGGATTTTAAATAAGGATGAAATTAGAAAAAAAATGAGTATTCAAACTCTTTTTAAATCTCATAGATTTTTCTTAACTGACTACTGGAAAGAAGCAGTTGTAAGATTATAATTTAAGTAGGCACATTTGCAGCCTAGAATTAAGTGACAATTTGTTTATTTAAGTTGATAAATATTCCAGATATATGTATTCAGAGGTTTAGGTTTTGTTGAGCGGAGAGAACCAGGGGTGAGCAGGATAGCTATAGAGCAAATGGAGGACATTCTTGTTCTCCTTGTTTGTATTTTGGTGTGAGAAGAAAAAGGAAAGGAAGAGAGGAGAGGGAGACTAAGAAAGAAAGGTGGAGCCAAAACAAGCAAAGATAAGTTTTAGTTTGGTTAATGGTTCTATGAAGAAGATAACATTGGGATTGGGTATAAAGAAAACTGAGAATGTGGCGGCTATTTTATATGGGATATTCTAGAAAGACCGAAAAGAAGTGAGAATGTAAGTGGGTGTCTGGGACAGGAAGGTTCCTGGAGGCTCTCCAGGTGTGATGTGTGCTGCTCCAGGTGTGATGGGTGCCACTCCAGGTGTGATATGTGTTGCTTCAGGTGTGATGTGATGTGTGCCGCTCCAGGTGTGATGTGTGCTGCTCCAGGTGTGATGTGATGTGATGTGTGCTGCTCCAGGTGTGATGTGATGTGTGTTGCTCCAGGTGTGATGTGATGTGATGTGTGCTGCTCCAGGTGTGATGTGATGTGTGTTGCTCCAGGTGTGATGTGTGCTGTTCCAGGTGCGATATGTGCTGCTCATGGGCTGAGGCATTGGCAATAGGCTAAGCAGCCCTGTGAGAATTACTTTTCAAGGCTGAGTGTCCAGATGATTGTGCTGTGGATATGTCAGGGCTGGGACCTTTACTAGGAGATACAAATGCCATTGGACTGCTTTGAGCAGAGAAATGATGCTAGTTGACATATTGTTTTAAAGTCACTCTTAAAAAAATGGATTTAAGCAGACATATTACACAAGGAGATACAGAAATGACCAATAAGTGTATGAAAACATGTCAAAATCATTGGCTATCAAGGGGAGTTAAAACTCCAGTAAATGAGCATTTCATACTTGACAGAATTACCAAAATGGAAACAAACAAACATTCACAATAAAATTCTGGCTGACAGTAACTAAATGTATAATAATCAAACAGGATCTGGGCTTAAATCTAGTGTGTGTGTGTGTGGTGAGAGAGAGAGAGAGAGAGAAAGGGAAAAAGAGAGAGAGAGAGAGAGAGAGAGAGAGAGAAAGGGAAAAAGAGAGAGAGAGAGAGAGAGAGAGAGAGAGGAAGGATGGGGAGGGGAGGGGGAGAGAGATATCACTCAAATATTTGAAAAATAGGTAGTTTATATGAAATCAAAATTTCTACCCTATGTTGTAAAAAAAAAAAGAAACCAGATATTATATCCACCCCTAAGCCCCCCTGTATTCTCGTTCTTGTAAATTCCTGAATATGGCAAAGTAAGCTTTGACAATTGAAATCATGCCAGAACTTCCTGTCATGTGACTGACTAGACCATATAAGAAGGGATCTTCTAGAGTTCTAGAGTAAGAATGTCTTCTACTCAATTGTGATGGTTTTGAGAAGGTATGCATTTGTAAAAGTTTGTCAGATTTTATACCTTATTTGTGTATGTGCATGCACGTGTGCAGTATATGTGTGTGCAGAATATGTGTGTACATGGGTGTGCAGTATATGTGTGTGTGTGTGGGTGTGAAGTATATGTGTGTGTGTATGGGTGTGAAGTATATGTGTGTGTATATGGGTGTACAGTATATGTGTGTATATGGGTGTGCAGTATATGTGTGTATATGGCTGTGCAGTATATGTGTGCATATGGGCATACAAGGATGTGGCTGCCAGAGGTTAGTGTTGGTAGTTTTTCTCAGTTGCTCTCCACTTTGATTTCTGAGATGGGGTCTCCTCCCACTGAACCCCAAACTTACTGACTTGGGTAGGCTGGCCATCTAGAAAGCTCCAGGTACCTGCCTGTCTCAGCCTCCTCAGTGCTGGGATTACAGCCACACCCAGCTGCTAAGTGGGCATTGTAAACTTGACCTCTGGATGGCAAGACAGGCAGTTTGCTGACTAAGCCATCTTCTTGGCCCTAAATTTTGTACTTTAAAATCAATGCATTCCATAGTAAGCACTGGTTAATACATTTACTAATAACTGAGTGTTTTCATTTCCAAAGAACAGGCAGGAGAGGGAAAACGTGGAAACAAAGATGCTATTATATCCAAGTGTTCTGGGGGAGAAATGGTGGAGATGTGGACAATAAGACAGGACTTAGCCAGCCCCAGTATGTTTTGAAAGAAGAGACAACTGAATTGCATGGGAGGCATTAGAAAGAGTGGACAATTTTTTTTTGGTCTGGACCACCAGAAAATGCAAAATATTAGAAGATTGGAAAATGAGGTAGATTTGGCTAAAGGATGTAGACTGGAGTCATTTTTATAAATATTTGAGATTCATATTAGATATCCAAGTTAGTGTTCTAAGTAGGAGGATGAGTAAATGAGTTCAGAGAGGACACATCAGCTAAAGTTAGTCTCTTGGAGGGTTGTTAGGTATTCATATTTTACAAAGAGTATCTGTGACCATGTAGACAGGGAATATTGAAACATAAAAGGGGAGTCTAAGGATTGAGCGTTTTACTTCTTAGGTCATAGTGCAGGTGAGGAACAGTGAACACAGAAGGTACAATACCCAATTCAGCAAGATTCACCAGAAGTTAAACAAGACTCTCCATACCTGCAGTCACCTTTGGCCAGAGTGATTGATCCAGTATTCCCGGAGCCTGTTTATGCCGAATACTTCACAGGATTAAAAAAATATATAATTTCAAGACTTACAGAATTCTAAAGTTTATTTATCTATTTATTTGTTTGTTTGTTTGTTTAGATCATTCCTTGACTGAAAGCCTGTGGTAAATCCAGGATAACCACTTTGTAGGCACAGGCATCACCCACAACTGCTTTTATTGTTCAGTTTTATGGCGTCTCATGGAAGACTTGGCCATTTTCTGTTATTTGTGACCGAGTGCTAGATACGGCACAGGTTGGCTCCTTCTGGTCCTTTAGTCAATGAATAGCAAAGGAGAGACAGGGCAGAGCCCTCGGTGGCTTAACTATTCGAGGGGTTTTGCCCATTATGGTGAGATAGGTGTGGCAGTACTGTGAGAGGCTGCTGGTTCTCCTGAAACCACTCAGAACAGGGTGTTAGGATGAGCAGTCAAGCTTCAAGGCCCTCCACAGTGAACCACTTCCTCCAGCACCGCTCTATCTCCTGGAGGTTTCACGATCCTCTCTCGGATGGCACGGTTAACTGAAGTTGAGTACTCCAGCATCTGAGCCGATGGGGAACATCTCACTTCCAAAACACAATAGGCGATGACTTTATTTTCAGTGTAGCATCATAGAGCAATCATTGCTGAAGGCATTTCGAGGGATTCAAATTTCAGTTCCGCCCAGCCCAGGGTGCTATTGACAGTGGCATCAGATGGTTCCGAGTTTACACATGCTCACCTCTGAGATGGGACACCTTCTTCCTTTGCCTGCCAGCTGGTAAGCATCTTTATTGAGGAAGTGGGGGGGGGGCGATGGGGGATAGCCATGCGTACACCATAGCCTTGATGATCCAAGGCATGCATCTTTTAGCTTTAGAGCCAGATTGTGCTCAGTGCACAGATTTCTCAAGCCATGATATTTAGCAAACTTTATATAAAATCGTTTTGTTAACACTTGCTTAGATACAGTCATGAAGAACTTTTGGGTGTTTTCTGTTGAAAGTAATATATTTCGCCCTTCCTTTGTTTCTCTTGAAAGTGCGGAGCTTGGTCATATTATGTTGGACATCAAGAATTAGGAATGGGACCTAGGAATCTTGGTGGTAAAGAGTACTGGCTGCTCTTGCAAAGGACCTGGCTTCCATTCTCAGCACCCACTTGGAAGCTCTCAGGATCTGTATGCAACTCCAATTACAGGGCATTTGATGCCCTCTTTTGGCTTCTGTGGGTATTGCATGCATGTGGTACACATACATTCACGCAGACAAAACATACATAAAACAAAAATGACTAAATCTTTTTTTTTAAAGAACCCTGAATAAAGGTAATACTTTTAGGGTACACAATGAAGTTGACCAAACTTGGTTTTGCTAGATCTAGTTCAGGAATAGTTGAATGTCCTCATAGAACATTCTGGAAAATGGTCATCAAGAATGTGTGAATGCATCTGTAGTGGAATGAAGCTGTGTTGTAGTTTCCAATGCATTTCATTATGCCAAGATATTACTTCAACATAAAAAAAACATGCAGCTTTGCATTTAAAATACCAATGAAACTCACATATACCTCATCTCAGAAGTTCTTAAAGATTTGTATGTATTTATTATCTTATTTATTGTGGGTATGGGTAGACCCATATATTACAGGCGTAGAAGGAAGAGAAACCTCGGAAGTGAATTCTGTCTTCTCACCCTGTGGGTTCTGGGAATGAAACTCAGGTCCTCTGCCTTGTACTGTAAGGTCCTTACGCAGCCCTTGTCTCATAATTTTCAAACATGGTGAAATGAGATATTATGATGCATTATGTCTTATAAACTAAGGAATGGAGGTGACTATAAGCTGATATCCTGATATCCAGAGATAACCTCCTATCCTCTTACCAACTGAGAAACTGGAAGGTAGGTGGGGTCCATAGGAAATCCAAAGGAATGCTAGTTTAATGTAGCATTTGGCTTTTCTTTTTCCATTTTATGTAGGCTATTTAATGACTTTCATTTTCTTCCAAATGAATAAGTAATAAAATAGTGAGCCTTATATCTGTGTCTGTGTATGTGTGTGTGTTTGTGTGTCTGTGTGTGTATGTGTGTGTGTGTGTGTGTGTGCACATGCACCTTCAGAGGCTAGAAGAGAGTATCGGATCTCCTGCAGCTGGAGTTATAGGTGGTTGCAAGTTGCCTGAAATGAGTGTGCTAAACACTGAGCTCAGGTCCTCTGGAGGGACACTGTATATCCTTAACTGCTGAGTCATCTCTCTGCCCTGAAAACCTGCTGGGTATTTTAAAACAATGCGTGAGGATGTCTGAGCTAACTTTTATATGGTTTTAAGGTCTCTTTACATCCTGGTAAGTGACATGTTGCCTGTACCGTAGTTCTGTGATTTAGGATGGCCTCACAGCTTTTCAGAGATAACGGTGTTACGTCACTGAATCCGAAGTGGTGAAATCAGAAGGGCACCTGAACAATTATGGGTCTCGATCTTGCTGTAGTTCAAGGGGAAACAGAGTTGAGAGGGACAGTTGTGCCCAGGCACAGGAGTGAGGAAAGAAGAAAGGGAAGCTTCTCCCAGCAGCTCGTGGCCATTGGCACAAGCAGAAATCTTACCCTCAGCATTTCCTACTATGCTTTGGGAAATGAAAAAAAAATTAATAATGAAAGGGTGAAAAAAAAAGCCAGCAAGGCATCGAAACCTTGCACTATTGCATTCCTGAGAAGGGCTTTGGAAAACAGGGGTGGGGGGGGTCACATAAATGGCAGCAGCTGCAGTCACATAGAGCAACTGCTCAGCATATGTAAGTGCGGTTGGAAAATCATTGTCTTGCAGAGAATGCTCGAAATTGGTCCCTAATGGCCTTGGTTTTTGTCATATGGTCTTGATTATAAGGCTAAAATTGCATTGCCATGCCTTTAGTGTGAACGAGATGGATGGATAATTACTACGTGCTCTGAATACCTTTCTGTGTAGGGGAGCTAGGACATCCTCTGGCCACGGTAGCTACCATTTCCACGACCTGTCAGAAGAGCTTTGAGAGGCCAATTCATCACCATCCTGGTGGGGAGAAATGGAATTGGACCTTCTTTAGTTGAGTATCTTAAACATCCATATGCATATGCATATTGTGGACATTTAAGTAGCCAATGGGAGTGCAGTGAGTAAGTGTATAAAGTACAGGGCGGGGGGGGGGTGGTTTACTGGATATGAGAGGACCACAAGTCCTCTAGCTATCAAGAAAGTGTCTGGCTTTGGTCTTGTCTGTGGGCTTATATTGCTACTGAAGCAATGAGGAAGATCTTGGGGTTCACTTTGAGATGGTGCAGGAAGTTTAAAATTACCAACAGAGCTGTCAATAAGAAACTCCCGTGGAAGACCGGTGATTTCAGATATGCTGAGAATGAAGCAGGGGGTGGGGAGATGGCCCTGTAGATAGAAACACTTACCACCCTTGGAGAAGGCCCTGTGTTGTTTTCCAGCATCCGCTCAGTGGCTCACAGCTGCCTACAGCCTGTAATTCCAGTTCCAGGGAGATCGGACACCCTCTCCTGGCCTCTGTAGGCCTCGATGTGGCACACATACATACATGTAGGCATTCACACATGCACATAAAATAAAAGTAAGTAAATCATGAAAAGAGAGATGAAAAGAAGCAGATTTTTCTGTTTGTGACTATTCCCCTTAAGGGACTTTGCTCCTTGAATAGCCCCTAAGGGCCTCTTTTTTTTTTTTTTTTTTTTTTTTAATTTAATTTTATTTTATTTTTTTAATTTACATTCCAAATCACTTCCCCTTTCCCGTTTCCTCCCTCTTAAAGGTGACATAGTGATTCTAACAAAGTGGCATTAAACCAAGGATGGGGCCAGCAAGATAGCACAGATGCCTCAGAACTTAACAGACACCTAGCTTGACAACTCGAGTTTGAGGCCTAGGACTCACCTACATGGTAGGAGAGAACTGAAAGTTAGTTGTCCTCTGACCTCTACACATGTGGAATGATGTATACCCCCACATTAAATAAAAAATAGAATAATAAAATTAAAATGAAAAAAGAACTAAGAATGAATGTTTCTTTGTATGTTAAAGAAAGGGAATATAAAAGGAAGAGCACTATTTGAACATATGTGTACACATGTGTATGCATGATATGTGTGCATATACATGTGCACATGTCTCTGTATGCATTGTGCGTGTGTATATATGCACATATGTATGCATGGATATATGTGTTTATATATGTATATGTGTATATATATATATGTATATATAAGAATGTATATGCACATATATATGCCTATATTCATGTGTATGCACACAGGATATATGTGTATACATATACATATACGTGTATATATACATCTGTATATACATTCACACATATATCCATGTATATGCATATATATGGCATGTGTATATTAATGCATATATATATATGAATACATGTATATGTGTATGTATGCAAGTATATATACAAATATGTATTCTTGTGCAAAAAAGGATCAGACACCAGTAATAGTTGATCTGGCATTCTTAATACAAGTGTTTATTTTATCATATCTGCATAGTGATCCAGTTTGGTTGCACCCATTATTATGCTCCATAGTAGTTAAATCCAGGATTCTGGGGCAATAAGACATAAGGGTTGTACTATCTTGGTGCTGTTTTTAGCTTTCATTTCTATCGAAAGCTGCCAAATTAGTAGCATTTTGTGCTTCCCGATTTAGCTCTTAATAAGACGCAGAGCTAAAAGCAGCCGACCAAACAGCTGAAGTCTCATCACGAGCCAGAAAGATCAATAAGCTAAAAGAAAAGTATGAAAAGTTTTTGAGTGACAGCTTAAAAATGGAAATTTTAAATATATACCACTGCCTTCTGCTCCATTGTGTAACACATAAAGCCCATCTTGGCACTGTGTTTCTAAGCAGTCAGGAGGCTGATTTATTTGAATCACCAGATTTGTGTTTATGTTCTGTGTGGTAAACTGTGCTCAGAGCTATATATCTTTAGGTAGGTAATATCAGGAGTATTACCTGAGCCTATCATTGCTAATGTTGTTCAAAATGTGGTTTATTGGGCTATCAATAGGAATGTCATTATTGATACTTGCTGCATTATCTAAGTCCCTGAATAACTTATGTGCACTGCATTTTAGCTTCAGAGTTGGGGGTGCTCTGTTTGCACAGACCCAGGCACAGTGTCTTTTCAAGGGGTACAGTTAGAGGAACTCATGTCTCAGTTTTAAACATTCTCACTTCCTGTGACCACTAACTTTAAACTTGATTCCACGGTCAGCATTCTGTGAAAGTCTATTTCTGATCTTTCATTATGTGAAGGTTCCATACTTTAAAAATGCATATATCAGAGGCTGGAGAGATGGCTCAGCAATTAAGAGCACAGGCCATTCTTCCAGAGGACCTGGGTTCGATTGTCAGCATCCACACAGAGCCTGACAATAAGCGGTAACTCCAGTTCCAAGGGATTTGATGCCCTCTTCTGGTTTCTATGAACATTGCATGCATGTGGTGTACACGTACATAAAGGTCAAACGTCCATACAGATAAAAAAAATCTCTAAGGAATACATATGTTAGAGAAATAGATTCTATACCTTAAAAACATATATGATAGAAGCATAAAACCAAGATAAATAATGGAATACCTGTTTCTACTTTCTGTAGTCGGAATATCTTAACGCCTTGCTGATTTTATCCTTAGGCAGATATTTATTTTGTAGGCTTTGGTTGCACTTTTCTTGGATATATCCTCATCTAATTTAGGTAACATGATGAATATCTTCAATAATTGTAAAATAGCCTGTTTCTCAAATAATAATCACTGCCTGGAATAGCGGGGAACAGTTTCTCAGTAGAAACTGAGCACATGTTCTCTATTCTGTGTTCAAACCCCGGCTTCATGTTGGCAGGAAGCTTGCCACTGGCTTTTTGAGCACTTTTATTTGTGGATTGATTCCTGCACAGGGCATGGTGCTGCCATACACAAGTAAACCTAATGTCTTTTGATGAAAATCAAGACAGTATTTCAAGATTGTTTGCCTCTCACCAGATACACTCTCCTTTATTAAAGGCAATAAACAATGAGAAGGTTCTTTCGCCAATTTTACTTCAGAAGTCAGAGCAGACAGACAGATAAATCATGAGAATGGTAATTTACCTAGGTGTTCCTAATGTGGTGCTGTATAGATGTCTTTAGCTAAGTTCTTAGCTCATTACAATTGGAGGTGAATGGTCATGTCTGCTAGGTCATGTCTTCATTTACTCAGCATGTCTTAATGTGTACCACCTTCATGGAAGCGTGTTCCCTTCTGGGTGACTCTAGTTGTCCCTTAATATTCGTGGAGATTGAGAGCCCTACAGATACCCAAATTCCAAGATCCCCAAATGCTTTATAAAATGGCATGCTATTGACTTTAGATTATCTACATATTAAATATTAGAAGAATATTGCAGGAATAGTTGTACTGAACTTGTTAGGGAAAATGACAAGAAGTCTGTGCACATCAGGACAGATTTTTTTCTGAGATCTTTTGGTGTGGGATGAGTGGGGACCATAGTTGTAAAACCCAAGGAGCAACGGGGTGGATAGTCATGATAAACGTGGTATATCTTTATCCTAAAGACACTGTCAGCTGGTATCAAATTTGTGGGAATAATCCTACAATGATAAAAAAAGTTAACTTCCTGTAGAATGAACAAAAGAAACATGAAATACTACTTCTTGTGACCAAATGTATTTTCATGGCCTGTGTCTTCTTTCAATTTGTTGTTGAAGGTGGTACAGAGTTCATTGGCATGCTGACATATTCATGGAGTTTCTTTGAACGGTTCACTCAAATACCTTTTTTTTTTTTTTGGTTTTTTGAGACAGGGTTTCTTTGTGTAGCCCTGACTGTCCTGGAACTCACTTTGTAGACCAGGCTGGCCTTGAACTCAGAAATCCTCCTGCCTCTGCCTCCCAAGTGCTGGGATTAAAGGCATGCGCCACCACCGCCCGGCTTCACTCAAATATCTTAATCTTGGGAATTCATTGGCTGGTGATGAGCGAGAGATAAATCTGGTGACATGAAAGGTTAGACTTTTTTTTTTGTCAATTATAAATCTTTTCACACCCAGGAGGAAGAAATTTCAAACAAGGACTTGCCTCCATCAGATTGGTCTGTGGGCATTGGCTTCATTGCTATCTGATGGAGGCGAGCCCAGCCCTCTGTGAACAGTGCTATCCCAGGGCATGCAAGCCTGAGCTGCATATGAAAGGTAGCTGAACCAACCCAAGAGAGAGCACACTAGTTTGCAGAGACCTCTGTGTTCTCTGTGTCAGTTCCTGCCTTGAGTTCCCACCTCTGCTTCCCTCCATATGGAACTATGACCTGTAGGTTGAAATAATCCCTTTCCTCTTTCAAGTTGCTTTGATCAGGGTCTTTATCGTAATGACAGAAGACTACCTAGGACAGACAGCTTATAGTTCACAGACAACAGGCACTATTCTGAGCCACCTTATATTGTTGAAAATGGTGCTGTGTAGGAGATGGGCATCTTGGTTTCAACTGAAAGACGCTGTTTCACTAGAATAGTCAGGGGATGAGCAACAGTGATTTCTTACCTAGAAATCAAGAAATACACAAACTACAAAGAAATTTCGAAGCTCCATGCCTCGCGGACACCCTTTCTGCTCCTCTCGGGTTTCTGCTGTGTGTTCTCAGATTTCGCAGCAAGCAACCCAAGGCTTTCATGTGTTTGCAGGCAGTGTCTCATGACTGTGACAGGAATCAAGGATGGGGAACTTCAGTAATGTCTTTCTTTTGTTTCATCTCCTCCTAGAAGGAGAAAGTTGGGGTGAGTGTAGCTGTTCAAATCAACTCAGTGCAGGAAGTTGTGAACATTGCGTTCTCAGGCTGAGCACAGAGCTAGTGAAACCGTTGGGAAGGCAGGATGTATTCTTTTCCAGTGCTCCACAGATGGCCTTGGGAATGATGGTGAAGCTGAGCCCATGATGGATAGACACCTAGTCTGTCCCAAAGTATGACAGAGACTCCTAAGGAATCCAGAATACACTGTTTCATCCTCACACATTTCCTTGTAAAAGTTGGTGACACAGTGGCAGAGGAGAGGCAGGGAGCCAGGGACCCGTGAAATCTAGGACATTTTTTTTTCTTTTCATTATTCTTTATTGCCTCTTTTCTGAGCTAAAATACTCAGCTTTGGTCTGAAAAGAAGCTAAAATCCTTATGCAAAGAGCTTGTAAACAAACTCCCACTTGAACCATCTGGTTTTCTAACACATACAAGTGATTAAGCTTCAGAGCCGTGATTGTTAAAATTTTAAAAACACAACAATCCCAAACACCTCCAAATAGATGCCTTATGCAAGTTTATAAGGGGAGAAACATATGATGTCTTATATAGTAAATAATGTGGAAAGGCTGAGACAAGCTCCTTAATTTCTTCCCCTCCCTCCCTTTCCCCTCCCCTCCCTCCCTCCCTCTCTCCCTCCTTCCCTCGTTTCCTCCCTCCTTCCTCTCCCTCCTTCCTTCTCCCCCTCCCTCCCTCCTTCTCCCCCTCCCTCCCTTCTTCTCTTTCTTCCAAATTCCTTCATTATAAGTGTTATGGAAAGATATGATTTATGCACTTAAAATATGCTACAGAGCCTACATTTTCAACAACCTGGAATAAGCCCTCATCTCTACATTTGGTATTATTTTTGCCCTTGATAAAGAAACACGTATGCTCAAATATATGTGTGTGCCTGCTCATATGCGCGGGTGTCTTAGTTCCTCCCAGAATATATTAAAAGACCAAGGGCTATTTGCAAATTATGAATTCATACTTTTTGTCCGTAATGACTGAAGAAAGTCAGGTCAGGGGGAAATTAAATATGTTAAGAGCTCTCATTTTAATTGTATAATATCGATACTGTCTTTATAGTTAATTTCCTTGACAAGTTGTAGAGCATATGGTTTGGATCCCTCATCCATTTCTTATGTGGAAATGATTCTAAATTGGGACACCTCACTGAGGCGATGTAGCTGGAGGAGCAGAAGAATAAGCATCACCCTGGCTTGCAGGGCTGTGGAGGTGACTCAGTGTCCTAATTGGCTCCTGTTGGAGTGGACACCACACGTAGAGAACCTGTGAGGAAATAAAGTCTGTATATGAGGAAGAAATCAGGATCAGACCTGCTATGTCTAACTCCCCAATGGTAGCCAGCACTCATCCCTAGATACATTGTATCTAGTGAGGACAGAAAACCAGGAGGAAGAGTGTTTAGTCATTCTCTGACTCCCCAATGGTAGCCAGTACTCATCCCTAGATACATTGTATCTAGTGAGGACAGAAAACCATTAGGAAGAGTGTTTAGTCATTCTCTGACTCCCCAGTGGTAGCCGCTACTCATCCCTAGATACATTGTATCTAGTAAAGACAGAAAACCATTAGGAAGAGTGTTTAGTCATGGAGCTGGTAATTCAGGCATCAAAGAGATGTCCGTGTGATAATCTGTACCTCCGCAAGACGAACAGTTTGATGAGCCCTTGCCATTCCTTATGATCCATACCATGTGCTTACTGTTGGTCCAGATGGCCCATGAGGCCCCTTGGTGGGCTGGACTTCAGTCACTTTGCTTTTGCTGTGCATGAATTGTTTCCACAAATCCTGGGACAACCACCTCATGCACGGTTAATGTGTGCTCAGCCACCGAGCTGCACCCTGGGACCCCAAGTGTGTTTTACCAGATCTCTCAAATTCAATGCAACTCTCAGCAATCAAATGAACAACAGTGCAGGCCTGGTCTCCACTGTCAAGGTCTAGAGGCTTTAGTCGGAGATCCAGACTGCTTTGTGTTCTATGATAACCTGGAGATTCTGTTCTGTGCGTTTAAAACAGAAAGAGCTCTAAGGATGATACAAACCTGTGATTTACTGGTTCTGTTCTGGTTCTGTTTGGTTTCAAGTTCTTGTTAGGCTATGTGTTATATCTTTGGGGTATATTAAAACTAGGAACAGCAGACTCAGGCAGTGAGCTCTCTTGGAGAGTGACCTTGGCTAGTTAAGGAAATGGTAATGAATGGTCCCAGGGTGAAGGTTTCTAGATTTTCTCATGATGGTGAAGAGTACCACGGGACTAGCTTTCCTTAGGTCAACGTGTTTACTTTTTCTTAACTGCTCCCCACCCCCACCCCCTAATATCAGAGTTAGGGCTTAGTAAACTGGTTCTGGGTCAGACATGCAGTCAGAATCACAGGGCCCCGAGTATAAAGTCCACTATTAATTAAATTTCATCCACCAGCTGAAATGGAGTAGCCACAGAAGCCTCAGAACACTGGCTGCTTTTTTTTTCTTTTTTCTTTCTTTCTTTTTTTTCTTCCTTTAGGTCTTGAGTCTAAAGTCATTTTTTAAACGTGAGCGATGCAATTTCTTGTATCTTTCATTTAAAATGCTACTTGGTAAACAGCAGTGCAGATTAGTGTATTTGTAATTTAAATGAAGACCATACATCAAGCCAGAGTCTGCAAAGAAAGGAGAAGTTTAGGGGATGATTCATATGACCCCCTCTCTGAGTGATCTACAGTGAAAAATAACAAACAGGCAAGGAAAAGTCTGGAAGAAAAGGTCTGTGGATTTGGGGAGACAGAAGCTGAACTCTTTCTAGAAGTCACTCCCAATAGCTAAATCTTTGTTTTCTTCAAGCACACTAATAAATTCTTCCTAATTCATTTTTTATTTTCTCTCGGGGTCTGCTAGCTGATTTGCTTCAACAAAGGAAGCATCATGTTACACCTTTTAAATAATTGATGGCTCTCAATCCCAGCCAGCTTGAAGGAAATTCTGAAAATAGGAACCAACTGAGCAGCTGCCTCCTTCCTCCCCACAATTCCTCCTTAGCACTCTCTGCGTTTAATGTTGGTTAAAAAAAAAATCAAAAAACCCTGCATTCCCCACCCCTTTTTACCTCCTTGATGGAGCAGATGATGCCATCTACCACAAGGGTTTGGGCATTACCCAGTACTCAGCATCTGTCAATTCTTTTTCATATCATTCTGCTTTGTTAGAGATTACAGGGAGCTGTTTGTTGTAAGTGGATGTAATTTTAAAAAAGCTCTTAATTAATCAGCAGAAATAATTAGCAAAAAATGCTATGTCATCTTCTGTACCAGAGATGGTTTGTTGGAAATATATATATATATATATATATATATATATATATATATATATATATATATATATTTTAAATAAGGGTTTAAAAAATTGTCCCTAAGAATCTGCAATATGATTTTTCCACAAGCATCACATTACCCTGAAAGTGGGGTCAGTGTAGCCTTGCCCATCTCCAGCTGTTCTGGAAGGTTCTAAGGAAATGAGGTGGTCTGTGTTTTCTCCCAAGAGAAGGAAGAGGCTTCTATCTTATCTCCCTTGTGATTGTTCAAAAGCTATGGGAACTTTTAGACCACCATGGTTGGTAGAACATTAGACTAGTCCACAGTGGTCTTGAGTTGATCTTTCTCTGTCTCTCTGTCTCTGTCTCTGTCTCTCTGTCTCTCTCTCACACACACACACACACACACACAAACACACACACATGCACACATACACACATGCACACACACACACCTAGTGGCCTTCAACTTCCTAAGACATGAGAAGGGAAGGCAGAAGACAGGCTCTGTTTCACACTAGACTGCTCAAAATGTCTAAATTGTTGTGAATAGAAGATAAACTTTCCATTCCGTTCCTCCCCTAATGGTTTCTTTAGTCATTCAGTTAGGATTTTTTTTCCTCTGATGTTTTACCTTCTTCCTCTCAGACTTCGACAACTCAGAGATAAAGTAGGAGAGGAATGTTTGACTGTCAGACCTGAGGATTTTCCGCTGAGTTATTGAAGAAATCACATACTTTGAAAAGTCTCTGTCTTCATTCACAAGAGAACTTTCTCTATTAGAAACTGCACCAAAGTTACTTATCTACTTTTGCTGATTTTGGGAGGGAGCCAATACCGGGAAGGCTAAATTTGGAATACTGAGTTCAAACTCACACTATGGGGAATTTTCTATTTCTTCCTTCATGGGGGTAAAGATGTATCTTAATATCCACCCTAAAACCAGCTTAGTTGCTGACCATGTAGATTATCACAATCCATTTTCCCTTGTTAGAGATAGTTTCCTGGGGGGGAAGGGACGACACTGAAATTCTTCTTGCTGTCTACTTTCCCAACTAGCAGTAGCTCCTGTACATGTCCTGCATTTACCAGTATTCACCCTTCTAATGGCAGCTATGGAACTGCCCCTGTCAAATCCTCAATTAACCAAATAGTTCATACCCGCATGAACAAGACCTGATGGGAAGCTCAGGAAGCTGAGACACTGCAGTTGGCCCCTGCTGTCTTCCTTTCTTCTCAGTTTCTGTGCAGAGGGTGCAGGGGAACAACAGGATCTTCCTCTCTCAGAGCATCTTTGATTGTGTTGTTCATTTTCTAATCTTGACAGTATATGAACTGATAGCTCAAACCTGAATGGAAGTAGGTTCCAAGGCTACTTAGTGTAGTAAGATGAATTTAACATGGGGTTTTTATCCTTTATCCTTGGAGTTTTTCCCAAGGGTAAGTGTGTTGCCTTTGACTATGTTGCCAATGATGTCCGGACTACAATACATCTAATGTTCTCTCTCTCCCTCTCTCTCTCTCTCTCTCTCTCTCTCTCTCTCTCTCTCTCTCTCTCTCTCTCTCTATCTATCTCTATCTCTATCTCTATCTCTTTCTTTCTTGAATGTCCATTAGCACAGACTAGGAATTTAGCATCAACTTTTGCCCTCTGGAGGCGAAGTAGTACTTCTCTGTCAAAGAAGTGCCTAGAAAATGTAGAGGCTCCTGCAAAGGGTAGTATTCCGTAAACAGGAGATGGTATAAGAAACTCCATTGCCCTGGCATCAGTGTCTTTTTGGCTGTTTATATTTCTATATGATATAAAAATATTCTGTGGGATGGGGGTAGCAATCATGATGCTTGATTCCCAACCCTCACATGTACCAGCCAGAGTGGAATGATGTTAGTCATACTAGGGAGGGATGTGAAAGTCATCCCCTGTATAATACACACCCAAGCTGCCACATCTGGTTCCCAGAATTATTTCATTGTTGTCAGCTCGTACGTCCAATCTCAGTAGTTAGCTAGGTACAAGTAATTCCCAGTTTATAAAGCTGGTGTGTTCCAGTCTATGTTTTCTTATTGTTTGAGATTCGGGAGACCAGCTGAGATGCATGGTCATGAACATTCTAGGTTAGCCACAGAATGAGTGGTAGAGTGTTCTAGGTTAGCCACAGAATGAGTGTCCTTGAGAGCATTCTAGGTTGCCCACAGAGTGAATGGTAGTGATTGTTCTAGGTTATCCACAAGAATGAGTGACAGTGAGTGTTCTAGGTTACTCATAGAATGAGTAGTCATGAGCATTCTAGGTTATAAACAGAAATCTTCTCCCTCACTGATTTTCTCACTAATTTTTTCTCATAGTGTTTGAGGCATGGGAGCATGTAGCTTAAGCTGGCCTTGAATTTGCTGTATAGCTGACTATGACCTTGAAAGCCAGAGTCTCTTGAATCCACCCTCTGAGTACTGAGATTGCATCCATGTGCCACTATGCCTGGTTTATGTGGTAATGAGAATGGTACCCAGCTCTCTATGCATGTTAGGCAAGCATCCTACTCATTGAGCTACACCCTTAGCCTTTGTAACTGAAATTCTAAAAATTGGTTTTACCACTCTTCAATGTATTATTCACATTTTAATCAAGAAATTGTTCATCTTGGTTAAGTATCACCCCTAAATCCAGGATTTTTTTTTGGTGTGGGGGGAAATTAAAGTTCATTTTATTAAGTAGCTATCATAGAAGGTCTAGGAATTAATACCATATCTTTCTATCTGTCACCTTTTCTCAGTTAGAGACCTTGGGTACATGGAATCCAAGAACTAGTTCCCAAGGTCCTCATTATAATTGTTTTGAATTTTTGCCAATCTCAGATATGGGGCTTGGCAAATAATTCACTTCGTTTTGTTTAACACCTTTTAATTTATATCAACAAAATGATGTTTTCATATACATATATGTATGTTCTTGGATCATGTTCAATTCCCTATACCACATTTTATCCTTCACGCTCTTTCCTTTCACTCATAAATAGTCCCTATTCTAGACAAATAATGTATTTTATTTAAAAATTAAAATATTGTTTCTATTATTATTATCATTATCATACTGTTATTTGTGTATGTGTGTGTATGAGAAACAGGGGAGGGAGGGAGGGGGAGAGGGGAGTGTTTGTGTGTGGTCATGAGGCAGCTTTGTCTGATCACTTCGGTCCTCCCACCTTCATGTACATTCTGGTCACCAGGCTTGCCTGTCAAGAGTCTATACCCATGAGACATCTCACTGGCCCAAGTCACACATTTTCAGTGTCGCCTGCCTTGAACTCACCAGTTATGTTGAGCCATGTCAGTTATGTCACAGCCATAGTCAATGTGTTTAGACAGCAACATAAACGCCCAGATCAGCACCCGTCCCATGTTCCCTCTATCCCTCAGTTTTCTTTAAAAACACAAATCCAAACGAGCTTGCCCAGGCTTCCGGTTCTGCCGTGCCATTTGGGTAGGATCTTTCCTAATGTTTCTTTACACTCACACAAATTACAGCTTTTCAACAGGCCTCCTGTGCTCACAATCTTGGAAAATAAATAGGGTTGGATCTTCACAGCCGTTTTTTCCCGCATCCTGTTTCATTCATGAGTATACTGCAAACAGTCTAGTTTTCTCTGCCAAGCAGCCGCCTTCATTGACTCTATTCCCTGTCAGTTCCAACCTACAGCAGACCTCCTTCCTCTTCTCTGGTCCTAGTCAATCTTTGGCTCTCATTCTACCCAAAGATTCCTTTCAAAATCACACCATTGCTTTCCAATACCCCAATACTTTCTC
Organism: Tokudaia tokunoshimensis; assembly: GCA_036184795.1. NCBI lineage: Eukaryota > Metazoa > Chordata > Mammalia > Rodentia > Muridae > Tokudaia > Tokudaia tokunoshimensis. The sequence continues at coordinate 7,685,171 of BTHU01000013.1, read as the reverse complement.
AAAGCAAATAAAGTATACTTCTAACTGGGTATTTTGCACCCTCAGGGTATTAGGAGACTGCGGGACTGAAGCTTCAATCCTGATCATTTGTCATGCACTGTAATTTTAACTCCACCATTGCCAAGGATGCCTGAAGAAGCAGGGTTGTACAGGGTGGGGTGGTGGAGGACCATGTGCCTAAAGATGTCCCAGTGAAAACTTTAGCAGTTTTCTGAAGGCAATGCAGCATCCCCTTGAAAGGTTCCCTCCTAAGGTCTATATAGTTAGCACAGTCATGTCCCAAAGAGTGTCATGGAAAACAGTCCAGTGCCATCTGGCTACTTAATTGTCCTATACCTTTTACATAGATCATTGTATCAGGTCAGACACCCAACCAGTCACCTGTTGGTTATGAGCTTTTCCATGTCCCTTCCATGAGGTGTAAATCTACATCATTGTTGCTCAGAACAGCTCTTGGATATAGCAGTAATGATATGAAAAGTGTCAAGTCCTACATAATGGTCTCCTTTATATTTCAAAATTGTACGATACAAGCAATTTAGTGGGATTTGACCTACAAGCTTCCCTTGACGGACATACTTAGAGAAACAGCTTTTGCTCACATTTGGTTAAAACCAACTGAGAAGTTACTTTGAAAACTTGTGCCTTTCTGTCCATTCCCAAATAAGCAAAGTGTGGAGAAATACATGCAATTTTTCAGGCTGATGTCTAGTGAGTCCACTGGTCTTGAAAGAACATTTTTGTTTTGTTTTTTTTTCTTCCAAAATCTACATGTGGGTGTTATAGTGGGAAATGCTTTGAAACCTTTGCTGATAATTCACCATATATAAGAGAGGAATAGAAAATTAATAAATCCAAGCAAAATGAAAAGAAAGAAAAGTAAAATAAGATCGAGGACTAGTCCTTTGTTGGAGTGTTAATACAGTCCTGATGGTATATATAGGAAAAATCAAAGACTCGCTAAAGGCTCAGCATACTATTATAGTTATTAATGTGTGCTTAACTCTATTGCCTGGGGGATTTTATTAAATGCGGTGGCCAAGAAAGTGACCTCACTTTTTCCTGTTTTTTTTTCTTCTTCCTCTTTTGGGTTGGACCCTTGCTTCTATCACATTAGAGCTACTTGCTGGTTCATCAATGAAGCAACCTGAAGTGATGAAGATGTAAGGAGAACATTCTACGCTAACACTGTTGCAGTTGGAAAGGTAAGGTCCTCCCCATGAGACTGGGAGATGTCCATGTCCTCTTAAGATCTGTGTGATGCTATGCCCAGTGCTACATACACGAGGATAAAGCACCCCATTGACATCTCTGTCCATAGTGTCGTGTTGTGTCTGTGAGAGTTTAGCTGATAACCAATAATACGGTCAAAAGAAAGGTCTGGGGTTTTCCTCATTTTGTCTTTTAAAATATAAAAGCAGCATTTATTTATTTATTTTTTAAAAGGTAGGGTTTCACTGTGTAGCCTTGTCTCATTGTGTAGCCTTGGCTGGCTCAGAAGTCTTTATGTAGATCAGGCTGGCCTCAAAAATCACAGAGATCTGTTCTGCCTGTCACTAAAGTACCAGGATCACAGGTGTGTGTCACCACGGTGCCTGATTCCAAAGCAGCATTTTGAATGTTTTCCAAGTGCTTCTTTTGTGGCATGTGCTGATGGGTAGATGTCACTGCATGTGGGTGGCAGGGACCATGAGGTTCTTTGTGTTGTCACTGCACTGATGACTTAAGCTGACCTGTAAAATGTGGTTGGTAAGGTCAGCCTGTTTCTGAATTCTGTATTTTGGTAGACTGCAGAGTACAAAGTATTACCTTTAGGTGCATCTTGTCCTGCGTTTACAGTAGGCAAAGCTCTCTGTCTATAAACTTACTTAGGGACTCATTATTGAATGTTCTGCTATTTCCATGCATAATGGTTGAGTTTATTTCACTTCCATTTTTCGAAGGAAAATCATAGATGTAGCAGGTCCCATCCATTATCTACTGGAGTTTTGGGCACAGTGCCTTCACTTGGTCCTGTGAACCACACAGCGATGATTGTCACTGGAGGCTCACAGGGATGGCTTGGGGACCTGTTTCTTTCAGAGTCTTCCCACATAGGTAGACCTGAGGCAGGGTGAACACCTACTGCCCCCTCCAGGTAGAAGCAGCATTGGAACCCCTGCTGCTGAGTCCCTGCTGAGCATGTGCAGTAAGTAAAGAAGTGCTTCTGCAGAAACGTCCCTGATTCCTGTCCCTGTTCTCGAAGGTGTTTGCTCCCGAGCCCACTGAGCGTGGCAGACTTCAGAAGAGAATCAACAGGTTTTGGCTTCAGTGTGAAAATGGCACTTTCAAACTGAAATTCCTTTCACAAAGCACCTGGGTTTGTTTCATTCACAAATTGGCAATGTTTCAGGGGTGGAAAAATAGATTTCAGTTCTTAGAAGCTGATAGGAATGAAGGTAGCCCTAGCTTTGTTATTTCAGATCAAATTCCTAAGAGGGAGTTCTGATCCTAGACCCTTTGGTCCTATGAGTCTGAGGTATGATATGTTGCTTGGTGTAGTATCCTTTATTTCAATTTTTTTTTGCACTTAAATCTACTTGACTGAAATTATAGGTATTGTTTCAGAAAGCTTGAGTGTGCTTCAAATTCATGCTTGCCGTGTTTCTACAAAAAGGACCGATTATTTTCACATTAAAAGTAGGCTGGTTTTTATAAAGTATTTACCACAAGATTGCTTTAAATAGCAGTTCTCTTAGAGATTTCCAAGTCTGACGATTTGAGAAAACAGTGGTTCCCTCAGCAGACTTTGGACAACACATCTATTTAATGTGAGGCATGTAAGAGGGTAGAAATCATGGAAAGAGGTCTTCAGTTAACTGCAGAGACATAAGTGGTGTGTGTGTGCATGTATGTGCGTGTATGTGCATGTGTGTGTACATGTATATATGTGTGTGTATGTGTGTGTGTGTGCACATGTGTGCATGCATACCTGATTGTGAGTGTGTGTGTGTGTGCACATGTGTGCATGCATACCTGATAGTGAGTGTGTGTGTGTGTGTGTGTGTGTGTGTGTGTACTAATGGATTCACCACACTTGGTATCTGTGTGGAGGCCAAAGTAACTGTTGGCATGCTTCTTCAATCTCTTTCTACCATATTTTTAAGACAGGGAAGCCTCTTGCCTCCATGTCCCCATGACTAAGGTTGCATGCACCTGACATTTTACATTTGTGCTGGTGACTCAAACTCAAGTCCTCATGCTTGGGCAACTATCATTTTCCTACACTGGATCATCTTCCAGGAATTAAATTTTAGGAATTAAATTTAGAAAATCATTTACTTTTGTGAAGTTTTCCAGAAAAAGATACCTTTATTGTTGCCAGAGTACATCAGAGAAAAAGAAGAAAGAAAAAGAAAGAAAGAAAGAAAGAAAGAAAGAAAGAAAGAGAAAGAAAGAAAGGAAGGAAGAAAGAAAGAAAGAAAGAAAAGAAAAGAAATCAGGCCAGCTCGAGTTTGGAAAAGATAAATAAATCTATTTGCTTGTTGGGTAGCATTCTGCATTATGCATGTACGTAAAAGTGAGGTTTGCTTTGATCCTGTCTATTAAAAGTTTATTTTTAAACTCAGACTGGGCAGGGATCCAGCAAAGCTCTTTGTCCTGCAACACATCCTGGGCTTTGGGTCCCCAGCCTGGCAGACCGGTGGGTAAGCAGGAGGGAGAAGGGAACCGTGTGGATTGTTGATGGGTGCTCAGGGGTTTTCCCTCCCTTCCTCCCCTCCAGTTTTGAAATTCAAATTGAATGCAATTTTCAGCTCATTTGAGCCAGAATATAGTGTTGCTGGGCTTCAGTGACTCCTAAATTCAAAACTCATGGGAGGAAACAGATATCATCTGTCACTGGGGTGGGAGAGAGGAGACTACACATTTTATTCAGAGGAGGCAGACCCCTAGTCACTAATTCCGACCTTCCGAGGACTAATCATTCACCAACCAACTGATCAAGTAATCAATGAGACCTTCAAGCCACCCAGCTCCTGAAGTCTGGGAGTGGCTGCTTTCCTCTCCCGAGTTCTTAAGAATAATTGCCGGTCTATTTTTGTATCATTGGTATTTTAATACCTTTTGTGGCTGAGACAGAATACCTTGGCAGTCTTTTTTTTTTTTTCTGTCCTTCCTGGCTGTTTTTATTGTTTCCATCTTTAGTGACTTCGTCAATGTTGTTTACTTATGACTGAGAATTAGCAGAAGGCTTGAGGCTGGCTCTGCAGGGACAAAATTTGAGCTATGTTTTACCAAATAGATGATTAGGAAAAAAAAAGTGTCTTTCTCAGGGCAAGTTTAAGTGGCAATTAAACCGGGAAGACCCACTCACAGGGCACTGGAGCCTGAGAGTGTGGCTTATCTGAAGCGTGGATGTTTCAGGAACCCTTGAGAATGGCTCTCTGTGAATTTCTGACACACTGGATATGTGCCCTGGGAATACAAATGGATTTCAGCAATGATGATTTGACATCCTTCCTCTGATTTCAGCAATGATGTGGGATGGCAGTCCTGATCCTGATGTGTGTGTTACAAGCCTTGCCCCAAGTGCTTACCTTTGCACATTTAGTATGAGCCAAAATTTCCAGGGAACAATGGAAGCCATTAATTAGTTCTTCTTAGGCAAAATTTCCCACAAAGCTCCATAAAAATTTTTATGATAAATTAGTTCTTAGTATATAGCCATGACATTTAGAAATGCAAAATGTATACAGTAAGAATATGATCTGGCAGCACATATACTTATATACATATTGTGTGTATGTGTGTGTGTGTGTGTGTGTGTGTGTGTGTGTGCACTCTCAAGGCCTCTAAGTATGTGCCAGAAAGGACCTCCAAATACTTACTTTCACATTAATAAAGTGGTCTTTATTGGCAATGCTCCTGGGTGTTAGAGCCCTGGGAGCAGACCTTTACAACGTTTCCCAAGAAATTATACCCCAGCACATCAACCTGTTCTTCCCTTGGTGATGCCTCAGTTAAGTTGTTGATAGAAGTTGCAGGAATCCAAGAGAACCCTGGGAAATGTGATGGATATTGAAAATCCGTGTTTGGGCTCAGCACCCATTCTTGGGATTTCCCACTGGATGAGAGCATCTCTTGCAGCACCGATAGCCCCCTTGGGCTCCTGGACAAGGACATCTCTCCAGAAGGACAAGGCCATGGACCGAGGCTAGGGGCTTTCAGCCCCACCTCTCATCCTCAAGGTAGAGGGAGGAGCTGGAGGTAGAGGCAATAACCTGTCAAAGCTCCTTTGTGAAGACGCCATGAAAGCCAGGAAATATGATGTCCAGAGAGTCATGGAGATTCGGGGAGGGCAGGGGACCAGAGCATGGTACTCTGCGCTCTTTGCACATGTAGCCTTTGTAATATTATTTACTAATATGACACACAGGGAAAAACATTTTCCTGAGCACTGTGAGCTGCCCTAACATATTACTTAAATCAGAGAAGGGGTTAAAAAAAAGGCTCTAATTTATAGCCAGCAAAAGTTCTGGGTAGCCAACAACTTTGGGCTGGTGTGTAAAGGGCAATTCATTCCTATAGAGCTGAGTCCTAAACCTATAGGCTACGAGGCAATCTTAAGGGTGTGTGTGTGTGTGTGTGTGTGTGTGTGTGTGTGTGTGTTTGAGTGTGTATTCAGTAGATAAGGTATGTGTATTTGAGTGTGTATGTATGGTAAATGTGTTATCTGTGTGTGGTGGGTATGGTAGTGATGGGTGTAGTATATATGATATATGAATAATGTGTGTGTGTTTATCATGCTGTGTCAGTGTTGCATTCAATTGTTGACAACTGTGTGGCAGTCAATTGTTGACAACTGAAGAATTGATACTTGCATGTGGGGGTACTGAACATATGGGAAGCTGGAAATGTTCAGTGTTGAGTGTAAGGTAAAGCAAAGGACTTGAGTATCCTATGTGCACTCTACCTATTTTGGCAAGGAATATATATCTTAAGCTAGTTCTAAAATTAGTTAAAAGAGCTTTGATTTTTCTATTCAGAAATAGCTCTTCCATCAACACTTAGGCCATGCTGCCATAAGAAAGACATTTGTCATGCTGATTTGTGGTGGATGAAATAGTTGTTCTCTAACCTAAGGGAGATAGCAGATACTAGAGTTGAAATATCAATCTGTCTCAGATATACACCATGCACTCTAACAGTTTCCCCCAATTGATCTCTCAGTAAAGCAAACGTGCTTTAGTCTGGAGTTGGGAGATCTGATGGTACAGAAGGCTGTCAGTGGTGAGGATACTCAACTGCTAAATGAATGGATTCCCCACAGATGCTGGAAAGACTTGGCCAGGAAAAGAGCAACCCATGTTGCCCTGGAAGAAGAAATTGCAAGGCAGGCAGACTGGGTTCAAGTGGGCAGACAGAAGAGACACAAGTCTAAGACTCAGGCACAGTAGGTGTCCAAGGGACATGGAGTTGTGACATGGGATTAGGGGTGGTGAGGAATCTCAGCTACCTGCCATTGCATGTTGGTCTAAAGGAAGAGTGTAGCCCTGGTTAGAGAAAGCCCTTGGCAGACCAGGATAGACATCCCACCAGCAGAGCTAGCAAAGACAGTTTTATAGAAACTAGACTTCAGGGGGAAAAAAGAGAAACCAGTAAGAAAAATGGGTATGGAGAAGAAGGATAAGAGGTATAGACAGAGAGATATCATGACTAGGTTGTGGGAAAGAGTTGTCGAATGATTGACATTTTGCAGTTTGTTTGCCAAATAAAATCACCTTGTAGGGAGGGGCTATTATTAATCATTATAGTAGAGGTGCTTGCGAGATGGCCCAGTGGGTTCCAGAGGACCTAGTTTTGATTCACAGCACCGACTTGGTGGCTCACAACCATCTATTACTCCAGTTCCAGGGGATCTGACAGATGCTTCCTGCCTCCACAGGTAATATTCTTTTAAGTTGATTTATATAATTTGATCATTCTCTTATAGGATAATATCTTATCTAACTCCTTTAATTTATTTTCATTGCTTCTACTACACTGCTAGATATTTTTATTACTATGATATTATAGGAAAAGAATAGATATACAAAACAAGATTTCTGAGCAAAAGATGGCTCTGTATTCTCACTTCTATAAACAGTTGTCAGCGAACCTTAGGAAATTGTACAAAAAATAGATTTCCATCAACATCTCTAGCAATCCATACTTTAAAACACATTTTGAAGGTTCATTATTTGGGGTTGGTATCTTCATCTGTTTGTATTTGCACCTTAAACTTTTTAATTAGGTAGAATATGTTTTTATAATTTTTATTGGTTATTTGAACCCTTTTTTTTGTTAATTTATATGTTGATGTTGTCTGCCCTGCTTGTTTCTATTAAACTGGTTACAATTTTTGTTAAGTTTTGAAACATTTTTTATATACTAAGAATACTAACTCCTTTTAAAAACAATGTTATTGGGTGATGGGGTGGTCTGCAGGGTAAAGGCATTCGATGTCAATCGGATGGCCTGAACCTGCATTTTGATGCAAATTGAACCTGCATCAAAAAGGCAGAGAACTGACTCCTAAAAATTGTCCTCTGACCTTTAGTCACATGCCACGGAAGGCTACCCTCACACACACAAAGAAATCATTAACTTTAATGCATTGTATAAATGTCCTCTTGTCTTATGTTTACCCTTTAATTTTGCTTTGCATGTTTTTCTCATTGTAGGATAGTAGTTAACTATGGTTTCATGTTGAGGTGGCTGTTTGTAATTTCATCCCTTCCCCTTTTTGATTAGAGTAGCTTTTCCTGAAAGAAAGAAAAATGGTTTCGTTTCGATCTTTTATATACATTTTTCCAATATGGTCCTTGATTCCTATATGTTGTAGACTAGCTGTAGATGTGAGTTTTACAGTGTAAAAATGTCTGCATTGTGTAGTCAGGGCCCGAGTAATGTTTTCAGTGGTTTGGGGATGCAGGGGATGGTCCTCTGGGAGGGTGGGGCACAGTTGGGACTCTTGAGGACTAAGGACTCTGATGATTCTAGCTCAGGGAAATGACCAGCCAGGCCAGCTTGAGCAGGGAAGATTCATCTTAGGTGAATCTGATTCAGTGTTAGAGTCTTTGCCTACAGCATAGAAGAGGCTAGTCCCCAGTGCCACCAAAACAAACTAAAGAAATGGATCAATGGAAAATATATGTAGCTCTTCTCTGTTTTTCAGACTTGCCACAAAAATGATTGTTGTCTCTGTGGCTAAGAAAAGCTCATAAGAAAAGAGAATGCTGAGAGTGGAATTTATAAAGCTAAACAATAGAGGAAAAGAGACACTTGCCCCCAAATGACTAGGGAGGAGGCAGTGGGAATACGATTACTTTGAGAAGTGTGCACATCATCCATGGCATCCAGCTCTCCAGCAGGGAGGTCCTCATGTACCCGAGGAAATGATAAGGAACAAATTCCAGTTACCCGGATTTGATCTTTACACCTCCTGATGGTCAGTGTTGATTGCTCAGCTTGGCAGCATGGCCTGTAGATGTGCCTGTGGGATTATGTTGATTCATTCATGTGCAAAGAGCCACCTCCCAAGGGTAGCCCCATTCCTTGGCTGGTATCCCAGACTGTATGAGCAGCCCCAGGCAACTGTCATTCTCTGCTTCCTGATTATGACATGATCTAACCAGCTGCCTTAAACTCCTGCCATCTTGACTTCACCTCCAGAGCCTTGAATTGTGAGTTCGAGTAAACCCTTTCTCCCTTAAGTTGCAATTCTCAGGATATTGCATCTTAGCAATGTGGGGAAAAAAAGCTAAGATGACTCTTACACAGTTGTTTTGAATGAACACATTGCACGGTTTAAATATGTACAATAAATTAAATTCCACTGCCTTCCTTTAGTTTCTTGGGACCAGCTGATAACTGTTCATCCCAAGTGAACTCAGTCTTCTGCACTTTACCAGTGAGTTCTTAATGCTGGCCCCAACCAGAATGGCATACATACCCTACATGATTCAAATATCCCTACATGTGGATTTTTCATATCTTCCCAATTTGGCAATGATCTGGCAAAAAAAAAAAAGTTGTATTAACGCATCATGTTCTTTTGGCTGCTAGTCTTTGACTTAGAAAGCAATTCCTAGGGGACCTTGTGTGTTTCTCTTTTCACTCCTGGTTTGTGGACCTCCCCATCTTTGACTTCCAGCTCCCCACCAGCCCACCAGACCACTTTTCGGGCTCTCTAAAACCTCAGCTATTCTCCAGGGCTTGCCTTACACCTTTCTGCAGCTGTCCCTGTCCAGTTTTGTAAGAAGGAATTTGGCTACTGATGGGCCCTTGAGTATGGTTTTATATCTAGCTGGAGACAACTCAGCCTGTTGTGATCTATCCCTTTATGTTAGCTAGCTTAACCAATTCTGGAAAGACAAGAACTGTATTTTACTGCTTGGTGGTCCTTTCTTCTTTACCACAGTGAAGTCCTTTATTTTCTCTAACAAGTCTGCATAGTGGGTGCTTCTGTAGATAGCTATACATGTACAGAGAAGGCAGGGACAGAGGGGACATGGTCCACAGAGCATGGAGTGAGAATGTTAGGCTTTTCTCTGATGTCAGAGGTGGGGGCTTGAACAGAGAGTGATTCCAAGGAAGCCTCAGAAGGACAGGTGACCAATGTTCATTGGATAGATAATGGATCCCGTGTGTGGCGAGCAGCAAAGTTGGAGGTGGACAGAACGAAGTGGGAAAGAGTCGTGTTGAAGTCTGTCTACAGGGAAACCGATTAGAAGGGAGATTAAAGATGAGAGGGGAAAAGGGTAAGTGTGAACAGGGAGGAGCGAGTCAGAGGAAGGCTCCTCAGAGGGGCTGTGAGTCAGAAAGGAAGATGACATAATGAACTTGGCAGCATCTCAGAAGCGTGTGTGTTGGGGAGGGGCGGTAGGTGGCAAGGGGCTGCCGTGGACGCGGAGAGGGATGGTCTCTCCCATGAGCCGCACAGTAGCTGACGATGCGGATGAGGTCAGGAAGATGTGCGGTCATGAGTGTGGGTGTGGGTGGTGTTCACGGAGGGTGAGGACAGTGGGTGATGACATTGTTGGCGAGCCGCTCTGCTTGGACCTGTCTCCCGGGCTGAGCATCTTCATAATTGAATGCATCGGTGAAGAGGAAGATGGGAGATGGAGTCCAACAGTCTCATTCAGCTTTTATGGAAAATTGTCTAATAGGCTTAATGTCGTTTCTCAGCCCTTCCCCCCCATGAGCTGCTGTGCCCCTTTTTTTAGGCTGATGCATGCTTCTTGGCTCTTTGAAGCATCAGTCAAGCCAAACCACCTCTGATAAGTTTTCATTCATTTTTGTTATTATCGTCATTGGGAATGTTCGTCTACCTACTCTTTAGTTTTGACCCCACTCCTAGTGGAAGCCAATATCCCAGCTTAAAAAAGCTTGCCTTCCGAGCCCTGCATCCTCCACCACCACTCCCACCTTGGAACCCCACCCATGCTCAGGCGCACCAGTCCTTTTTATTATCTTCTGTGCATTCACTCAATACTTTTCAACTTTATGGGTTGTTCTGTTACTGACAGGGTGACCTGTTCCCTGTCCCTTCTAGATAATGAGTACTAGTGTGTCCTATCTTCTGGTACTCTCTGTGACACAGAGAAAAATGACCAAGGAATATTTAGAAAGAGGGAAGGCCATAGGACAGTCATAGGTGTCATTATTCAGGAATACCATCTGCTTTGTTTGGGAGATAAGTCTTTCAATTGCCCAAAGCATGCCCATTAGATTAAGTTAGCGGGCTAGTGAGATGCATGAACCCTTCTGACTCCATCATTCCACTGCTTGGATTAGAAGCATGCCAGGATGCTCCCCATTGTTTTTGAGTGTTCTGGAGATTATCCTCAGGCTTGCAAGGCACGTGCTTTACCAGTGAGCCATCTTCCCATCCCAGTAGCTTCCCTTTATAGATAAAAGTTATGGAGTTCTGTGGCTCTGAATTCATTCGCATGGGGTGTGATAGAATCTGTAACCCTGTGTTGTCACTTCAGCTAAAAACTCAGAGCGACACTTCTGAGTTTCTCTCTAGCCCTGTACATCCACGGTGCCACTTCCCTTCTCGACGACGAGCACTTGAGGCGCCTCATGTAACTGCCCCTGGAGAAGACCTGCCTGTCTCTGTCAGCTTCATTTCACTAACTGTACCTTCTAAGTTTTTCCATTTGTTCATAGGTATCAGAATCTCCTTTTTTTTTTCAAATGGAACGATATTCTATCATGATTTGTTTCTCCACTCATTTATTGATGGACATTTGGGTTGTTTCCCCAGGGGACCATTGTTCTGAACACTAAAATACCCCATTCATCATGTAGAATAGTCTCTGAAGGCATAGTTAGGGCTGGTAGCTCCAGAAGGGAAGGATAGAGTAGACCGAAGAATCATCTCTGTGCCTGGCAACGTCATCAGAAGTGTCCAGGAGGGCAACGAAAGTCATTGCAGTTAGATCATGATGGACTTCATGTGAAGAGGCAGGAGATGAAGTTCTGGAGATGGTGGCTGCAAAGAGTTGACACCAAGGGGCAATCCATCCACTCGCTCTATCCTGCTCTTAAAGTGGGAGAGCAAGATGGATGCGGAGTGGTGAGGAAAAGTGAATCAGCTGAGGAGGGACACCGTGGGAAGGAGGTGTGGAAGATGGGCGTGGTTACAGTCTAACAGGGATTCCATGGCTGCAGGGCTTCCGTGAGTACAAGGGACACTGTAATGAGAAGGCCAGGCAGTCTACACACAATGCCTTTCAACAAGTTGCAGCATAAAGAGCTTGCATTACAAGATCTGCCACCTTATAGCTAATGACAATAAATAAAATTAGATCCCCCTGGGAACTCTGGGTACCAGTCACTTACACTGAATATTTTTCTTTTTTTTTCCAATTGGACTAGTTTTGGCTACTTTCTTCTCTTGACTTCTTGGCATCTAGAAAGGGATTCTTGAGCTCATCCCATGAAACTTCCCCAGAGAGTTGCTGCTAATGGTGGGAACTGAGTGTGCATGTGTGTGTGTGTGTGTGTGTGTGTGTGTGTGTGTGTGTGTGTGTGATCTGATGTGTTTGGTGTATCTACAGAGGCTAAAATAGGGCTTTAGATTCCCCCAAAGCTAGAGTGGCAGGCAGTCATGAGTTACTCTGATGTGGGTGTTGGGAACTTCCTCTAGGAAAGCAAGAAGTATTCTTAATGGCAGAGGCTTCTCTAGCCCCATCCTTGGCAGCTTCATAGCTGTGTCCTAAGCTTATAACATCCCGTGGATTGTCTAGCAGAATTTCTCCTGGTTTAAAGGGTAGGAGAGCTAGATTTTATTGGACCCTCTTAGAAGCCACAATCCTTCTTCACCCACTCCTTGCCCCTCTCACAGTCCCAATATGAGATGCACAGCCTCTCCCTTGATTGAAAAGGAGCCCTAAAACAGGATTCCATTGCATGCCAAGCCACAAAGCTCTTGGCCTCTCTGTCTTACAGCACGTAACTTTAACTTCCCAAGGTATTTCCTCCTCAAGACTGAACTGCCTGCCTTTTTGGAAGTTTTTTCTTTTTTCTTTCTTTTTTTCCTCTTTTCCACTTCAGACATATGGTGCGTTGGCCCATTTCAAGCCGCCTTTGATTCCTCTGCCTCTGCCTCCTGCCAGCCCCTCCAATCTACCCTTGGGGAGTCTCACTGGTCACTTTGCAGAGGCCCCCTCAGGCCAAGAAAGCTTCCCTCACTTTGTTTCTGCTTGACCCCTGCCCTTGGGGTGCTGGGGGGCGGGCTCTGGGCTGCCTCCCTTGTAGTCTGTTCTTGCTTGCAGGTGATTAGCAGGTGGCTTCTAAGCAGAAAGGAACATTGCCCCAGGCTTCTCTCTCCCATAGGCTCTTGCCGTTTTGCTACAAAAGAGAAAAATGGAGCCTTTGAAGAGTGTATATACACTATTCATGTACTTTTCAGAAAGAGAGAAATGTCTATAAATTTCCAGGATTGGTATTAGATTTGTACTTTGTTACCGGAGTGCAGAACTAACGGGTTATGGCTCGGATGGCTTTTGGAATGAAAAGGAGCCACTTGCCAGGTCTCAGCATCTAGTCTTTCAGCAAAGCTTATTTGAAAATTTCTCTCTCGACACTAATTCCCAACAAGTTGTATTCCAGTGGGATGCTGTGGCCGGTTGGTTAGTACAGTAGCTCGGGCTGGTGTCTTGCTGAGTGCTCCTCTGAGGGAGCTGGCTTTCCCACCCACAGTGTGGAGCCCTGTGCCTGTCCATCTGCTGCTTGCTGACCAGAGGACAGCTGTCTTCTTGCTGTCTTCTCTGCCTCAGTCCTCCAGGCCATTTGTCACCAAGCTGCTGCCTGCAGATTCCCCCAAGTATTATAAGGTTCTTTCAACAACTTGAGCACTGTCCTAGCACTAAATGAAACCTGATACTCCCCCTCCCCAGCCCCCCAAATCTCTGAACTATTGGGGACAGTGTGATATTTCCCTCAGACCCCCAAAGTTAAAATTCAAATAAAGGAAACTACTTTTTCCTAAGACTTTTCATTTAAAAATTGCATTACATTTATTTGTCTGTGGCGTGTGAGGATGTGTGGACAACTTGCAAGGATTTATTCTCTTCTTCTGCCAGGGATCCGACTCAGACGCTCACCACAGAGGCAGGCTCCTTTCCTCAGTGGTTCTCAGCCTTCCTGATGCTGAGACCCTTCAGTACAGTTCCTCGAGTTGCGGTGACCCTCACCCATAAATTACCTTGTTACTACTTCATACCTGTAATTTTGCGATTGTTACGAATACCTGATAAGTGACCCCTGGCGTGACCCACAGGCTGAGCATGGCAGCTTTACCTATTGAGTCATCTTGCAGGCCCCTTTTCCAAATTTTAAAAACTGCCAGTTTCTCTTCTGTTGTCTCTAGTTGGAAAATAAAGTTAAAGAAGTTCTCTTGAGTCTGTCTCTCCTTCCTCTGCCACGTCAACACTTCTAGACTGATTGGCATTTGGAATTGAGATGTGTGCTGTAGGAGCCCAGTGTGGACGGAACCTTCCTTTTTATTTGGTTCTTTGTTTTTGCATGGTTGGGCCAAGGGCAACTGTTTTAAGTCACTAGTTAAGGGACAGGCCACCCAGAGAAGAAACCATCCACTTCCTTAGGTCTTTGCTTCTGGATAGATGTTTTTATGCACTAAGTTTTGAACCCTTGGTGTCCACCTGAGCATCCGTGCCTATATTTTGCCAGTGAGTGCTAATCTGTGGGGCAGAGCCCCCAGAGGCCTGGTGGGCACCCTGCATATCACCGTGCCAGAGGAGCGCCTTCAGATCTGTGAGTCTAGGAAACACAGATCTGTTCATTCTGGCTTTTACCTAGCAGAAGTGTGTTGGATTTGGGGGAGTCTGTAAAAAGGCAGGTAAACGATCACCCGTGAGATCCTTATCTCTAGCTTGACTTAGATTATCTGGCCCTCAGGAATCTTGAACATGGAATAGCATGCTAAAAACCAGGAAAAGAGGGAGTCAGTCTCTCTCTCTCTCTCTCTGTCTCTCTCTGTCTCTCTCTCTCCCTCCCTCTCCCTCTCTCTCTCTCTCTCTCCTTCTCCCTCTCCCTCTCCTTCTCCCCTTTCTCTCTCTCTCTCTCTCTCTCTCTCTCTCTCTCTCACACACACACACACACACACACACAGAGGGAGAGGGAGGGAGAGAGAGAGAGAGAGAGAGAGAGAGAGAGAGAGAGAGAGAGAGAGAGAGTTACAAAACCTCAGACTGTGTTCCGCGTTTGAGAATAGCCTCACAAAGGTAGAACTTTTGGAGTGTCCCTGGGGCTGACTGCTGAGTTCTGGTCTCAACATGTTTATATGACAACAGTCATAAAAGCTGTTTGGCCATCTCCTTGCAGGCACAGAATCAAGACAGCCTTTGTTTCCCAGAGGGAGTAAGGGTGCCATGGAGTGTCTAATGTGCAATAAGATGGCTCAGGATATGGCCTTGTTTCTGTGACCTGGGATTCGTTAGAAAGGCATCGATAGTAAAGAAGAAAGCATGAGGGTGAGTGAGCTGAGAGAGCTGCTGGGTGGAGCCTACATGGGAAGATGGTGGCTTTTATTAGCTACTGAATGTGGCAGGCTGGGGGCTGCCTAAGGGACCACCAGAAGCTGCATTTGTCCAAGTCACATACCTGTCCTGCCTGCCATGAATAAAATTCAACTGTGCCTTGCAAACATAAAAACCTAAGCTCCTTCCCTTAGATAAAAACACCACTTATAATTGCAATGCTGAGGAGGAGGAAGAGGAGGAGGAGGGAGAGGAGGAGGGGAAGGAGGAGACAGGGAGCCCCATGATCTGCTAGTTAGTCAGGAAGTTTGGCCTGTTTGTCAGTCTCTAGGCTAAGAAGACACTCTGTTTCAAAATGGATGGAAGTCTCCTCAGGATGGATGGACCCTGAGGAGCAGCACCAAAGGTTGTTGTCTGTCCTCCATGTGTACCTTCATCTTCGAAGATATAGATGCACGCATGTGCATGCACACACGTGCCTGCACACTTGGTACAGCAAATGATACCAACACCAACAAACGGGTCACAGCATTCGCCTTCCCGGGGCTTACGGTACTCTTTGAATCGCCATGGCAACAGTAATTTTAATTATAGAGAGTCAAAATGATACCTTGTATATCAGATGTGGCTCACTTTTTCCCAATGGACTGAAGTCTGATTGCGGGAAGCTTTGCGTGGATTTTCCTTCCAGGCTGGATTTGATTATCTTCTCTAACAGACAGCTCTTTTGCTTATGAGGTGCGTGAGAATAAACTGAAGTTTTACGGGCTGAAGGGTCTGATAGACAGAGGCCCCTGCGACAGACACCACAGTGGAATTCTTCATCCGGGAGGCCGCCCCACTAGCTCAGCCAGCACCCCTGGGAGCCTGGTGAGGTGCTGCCTCAGGCCCCACTATGGCTGCTCTGTTTTAGCCACCGGAAATCTGTCCGTTAGGCTAGAGACTTGGGCGAAGTGTCATCTGATAATTATCCTCGACAATATTTAGGATTAGGCAGGGGAGACATGAGCAAGTCATCCCACTGAAGGGGCAGTCACAGAGACACACACTTCACGGAGCTTTTCTGGCTAGAGCTTTAGAAGGGACCCTGGACTTCAAGGCTCACCTTCCAGCCTTATTCCCCATCTTTATTTCTGATATGGCTTTCTCTTTGAATTTCCCATCAGGTTTGTCGAGGGACCACAGCCTATCTGACTATGTCTGGGCTCCCTCGTTTTCAAAGCTCCTGAAAAGCTAAATAATCTCCCCCTCAGGTAAACATAAATCATTGTCTACCTTCTTTGCTCCTTGAGTAGACCTTCTGATGTATTCATTAATTATGCCCGCTGCCTGGTGGCGCAGCGATGGCTGAGTTGTACCTGTGAGCATCTTTCCTAGACTGCCCCCTTTCCTGACACTCAGTCTTAAACTCCCACTTGGTGTTAAAAAGGTCCTTCTTCTGAGAGATGGGCAGTCAGATGGTGGCATAACAGTGTGGGTACAATTCATGAAGTTTCCAGAAGGAGGGCAGAATACTATTGTTCTTAAAACCTGGCACAGGGCTGGAGAGATACCCTGCAAAGACAAGGCAGACAGAGGAGAAGGATCAGTGTGCAGGGTGGGAGGGAGGGAAAGAGGGACGGAGGGAGAGAGGGAAGGAGGGAGGGAGGGAGAGAATGAGAGGGGGGGGCACAGATTGATACAGAGAGGAGGAAGGGAGGGAGGGAGGGAGGGAGGGAGGGAGGGAGGGAGGCTAGTATGCCTGTTTCTGGTTTGCTCTGGATTCCTTTAACAGTGAAGCTGATCACAGCCCAGGCTCTGGAAGCCCAGGACACCCAGGCAGAAATCTCTTAGCAAGAGGCATCATGGTTCCAATTTCTAATTCTTTCCCAGATTATTTTTCAAAAGAGAAAACAAAAAGTTTCCATTTTTGGTAAATCTTGCTTAACTAACTAACACCACAGCCTCCCTGTTTGCTTGACGTTCAGGAAGCTTCTCTCTGACTCTGCTTTTGATTTCGGAGTTCAGGCATGTTAATGAAGTCTTTGTATGAAAGCAGAGGGGTTCTGTTTCTTGTTTGTTAGTTTAATGAGATTTTGTGTTAAGAACGGCACCATGAATCTGTCAGAATTAGCTTGGCTGCATGTGTGTAGCTCAGCAGCTTTGAGACCCTTGAAATGTCTGTTTTTAGGATACCAGCAGGGGGTTAATGAAAAGGCTTTGTTGATTTTAACGAATTGCAAGCCACTGTAGCCAAAATAAATATAATCTGCTTTTTTGGATTAGTTGTCACAGATGATTTTGCCTACTAACAGTGATTAAAGAATGCGCGTGGACCAGAAGCCTAGCCGTTCTCCAGTGACTTTGGCTAAAATAGCAATAAACAGAAGTAAATAAAGACTTAGGGTATTAGTTATCTTTAATAAACAGCGACACCAAATGTACAGTATGTAGGCGTGAAGAGAGGGAGGGGTGTCAAATACCTGTGTGGCTCATGTGACTCCAGCTCTCGCTGCCACAAAACAAAAAGCACAAACAAAAAGAGGCAGTTGCTTATTAGAAACTAGAGTGGAGCCTGGCTGCTGCCGTCTGTGCTGATGTAGATCTACCTGCGAGTCCGGTGGGCTTCTGCTCACCGTCACCTCCTGGTTCTCAGGGACTCTCCGTGTAGGCTGGGCTAGCTCATCGCCGGTCTGTTCTCATCTTCCCTTGGACTTGGGGACCAAATTTGAAATCCAGCAACTATAGGATTAGAGTCTAAATCTGAAGGCAGTGTTAATTACTTGTGTAATTATTAACCTTCTTGCCTGGTAATTCTACCTAGCTAATGAGCAGGACAGTGGAGATGCCTCTGTCCCTCTATCCCCACTGCAATGAAAAGGCTTGCCCAGCCGGCAAACCCCATCCTTCCGTTTCTCCAGGGAAGTCTATGAATGGGATTTTCCTTCATAACTGCTTGACCATGTTCCAAAGAAAGAAGTGTGTGGCTGAAATCCTCCTTGGCAGGGTATATATGTGCACAACGTAGAAGATGACTTCTGTAGTCAAACACGACAAAAACAAAAACAAAACAAAACAAGGAAAAACAATCAAACAACAACAACAAACCACTCCGAAGCAGGGACGCTGTGACGACTCGTATTGTTTCTAACTGTAGCAGATGCTTTAAGGAATCCTTGGGGTACTTCATCTCTGATGGAAAATTACAAGTCATCCCTGGCTCCTTGCCCTCCTGCCAGGATGGTACGGATATAATGTTGACAGGTGCGGAACCAGGCATGTTCAAGGCCTGGGAAGGGATCATGGAGCCGTCCAGCAATGGAACAGTGGCTTTCCAATCTCATGGGCACTCCTAGTGGCACTCAGATGTGACTGTCCCAACCAGCATGCTCACCAACCTTGCTTGCAGGGTCTTAAAAACTAATGGCTGTTGAGGTCCCCTCACATGTCAGGTGCTGGGCATACCTGTTCTCCTTTATAGCACATATCTTACCCTGGAAAGATGCCAGGCCTGTGGCAGCCTTGCCTTTAAGGAGATAATAGGATGAATCAGGAGAGCTCCTGTCTCCTTAATAGTTTCTGGTCTAGTAGAAGACACTAAGGCAATTCACACTATAAGATTGAAAACGAATCAGCCCCAGGCTGGATTATGGAGAAGGCAAGCGAGTGGCTGGCAAGGGGTTGCAGTCCTGAGGGAGGTAATGTGGAAAAGGACCCCTCTAACAAGTATGGTTGGAATGGAGCTTTGAAGGCAGCAGCTGTAGGTCTGGGGGAAATACAAAGTGAAGCAGAGAGTCCCTCCCCCACCAGTGGAGCCTAGTGTCCATTGCTATGAGAAGCTGTGGAAGGTTCTGGGTGAGACTCAAACCTGCTCTGCTGCCTGCCTCTGGAATGCCCGTGGTTCTTATGACTGCATGAGACTTCCACGGCACTGGAGATGTAGACATGGAGGCGCCTGTTACTGTATGTTCTGTGCTCCATTTGTGAAGCAGGATGACAACACACAGGGCTTGGGGTCTCAGCTAACCATGATAAATATGACATCACTCTTCTGCCACTGACTCCCTTGGTTTTCCTGTGTTCCTATGAATAAAGGAACTTAACTTATTTATCTAGGTCACCCCTTTCTTCTCGCATTCAACATCTGTGAGGAGTGCGGCATCATGGCCTTGACCTCTCCTGCCCTATTCAGCAGGTCCTAGGCCTGGACCTCTCCAGGCCAGGTCCTGGGCAGAGAGCCAAGTGTCTGTCAGGTGCAACTGAAACCCAGAAACTGATACCACTTTGCACAGAGCAAGCCTGGAGGACTCCCCTTAGATTCCATTCATCTTTAGAATTCATTCTACAAATCCTGTAAACTCCCACAAGGTGACGAGATGGATCTATTCTATATCAGCAATGGTCTAAACTCTTGTATTTCTTTCATAGTAAACTCGGAAAGTTCATCACGTATTCTCAAGGAATACTTATAATGGTCACAAAGGTCATGTCCAGGTGGGTAAACACAAGAATACATTTGTACATACGAGTTCATGGCGTACAACCAGAGTCCAGCTCCCTGGGTCTTCTGGGTAGATCTGTTCTAAGTTGGCCTACCTTGATCAGCTCTGTTTGTGAGACTTTAAACACTGCCTTCTGGTGTATGAAGAGCCGTGACTGGCTGGGATCAATATCAAGTTCTGCCTAAATTCTCTCAAATTAAGCAGGCACTAGGCTGTCAGGCATGCTCACACTGGCATCTCCCTCTCTAATAACCTTGGGTTTCAACCTTGCGTTTTCCATGAAGGAAGCACTCCTCTGCAGACGGATGATATTCAAGTTCAGCTTGTTTCTGCAAACATTTTTCCTTTTTCTTTTTTCTAATATACATCTAAATTTCTCATATGCTACCTGGACCTACCTTCCTACATTTCTTTAGGGCGTATGTGGCATCTGCCGTCATTTCTATGAATAACATAACAATGTCTAGGGATACTCAGTCATACACTTATTAGAATAAAATTTAATACAGATGCCGTGTTCATTTTCCATGGAAGTCTGACTTGGGTGTCTGGCATTTTGAAATAAGAGGAAGTAATTATCTTGTTATACTACTATACCCTGACAGGTGGGATGGACTTGAGCAAAAGCTGGGTTCTGCTTAAAATTCAAATTAACACCCAGGTCATCTCTGTGCTCCTGCGGAAACATGATATTCCTTCTCTCTGCAACACTAATTCACATCTGGAATATGAGTTACTCTTGTCTGATTTCTCCAGAAGAAACCTAGCTATGCTGTTCTGAGCTCCTCTTTGTCCCCTACCCTTTGCATTCTTTAAGAGAAGAATAAAAGAGTGTGTTCTGTATTGGTAAGTTATTAAAGAAGAGAACTGTTTACCAGGAAACATTGTTAACCCGGCACATGGTTTGTACTGGTTGGTATTTAAGTATCAGTTATTTTGTAGCTGGCCCTGAATGTTCTAGCTGTGTGGTTAGAGTCTTCACCAATGCCTTTGCAAGAGAACTTTGCTCAGCTCAGACCCTGAAGTACTGTTTCTTTAGCGTCTTAGCACTGACAAATTTCAGTGCCCAGTGAATTCTCTCCTCAAAGGATGAACTAGGAGCCTTGGCTCAACAGGTAAGATCATCCAGCCTGAGGCTCCTGAGAAGAGTCCTGGAACCAGAGCAGATAAGCTTTGGTGTGTGTGTGTGTGTGTGTGTGTGTGTGTGTGTGTCAGTCTCATGGTCTTCTTTTTTGCTTAGCATAAAGACTTTTATTTTGAAATGGAAGGTTAGGGTGGCTTTGGCCATTTTACATCTTCTCAAACTACATATTTCACTATAATTCCTGATACTGCCTGTACATGAAATGTTGTATTATTCATTTAATACTCTCAAATCTGAGATGGATACTGGGGGAGGGGCTTCCTTTTCTTCATATAATGGATTGACAACATCTAGAATTTTATTGATGGGCCTGGAACCATGGATATTAGATGGAGTTTCAGAGCTTTATAACTTCAAATATAAGGTTTCCCAGTTTACCTAGCATTGACTTTTTTAGGTTTTTTCTAATTAACTAGCACTCTGCATTGTTACAAACATTTTATTAAAATCCAAAGTAAGCTTAGTGAATACAAAAATCTGAATCCTAAAAAAAAATTATTTTTCTTGTGAAAAAAATCTCATAGTAAAAAAAAAAAAATTAGTAACCGAGTGCAGGAGGAGGGGGGAAGAGGTTGGAGGAAACTTGAATTCTAAAAGGAAACTATGCCACTCAGAAGCTTGTGGCTCTGTCTGGTGGGAAGACCCACCCTGTGTCCTACCCTTAAAGATAGGTGGCAATCAGATTAAACTCCTCCCACTACCACATAGACTCAAGGTAGAGTGAAATGAGACGTGAGACATCAGAAGAGCCAGGTATTCCTTTGAAAGAAACTGGGAGACACATGTTGGTTTTTCTCCTCCCTGTGGTAGTGAATCTCACTAATATAATTGAAATGAAGAAGAGAATTTAGGAAACATTAAAATTGATCCCAGAAAACAGGAGTTTCCCCAGAGTAAACAAAATGAGCTGTCCCAGAAGCCAGTGTTTGGAACAGTATTACAAATGCCTCAGTAGACTTTAAATGAGGCAAAACATGTTCCAATATCATTTAAAAATAACAGCTTAAAAGGGCTCATATATAAAGACATAAAAGGCATTTTGACATTTAATATGAAAACAGCATTTTGATGAACTGGGTAAAAATGAGTCAGAGACATATGGATTACATATTTCTTATAGTGTGCCCGCATTTTAAAAATGAGGCAGGAAAAAAAATCTGGCAAAATATTTTTGGGGAATTTGCTACATATACTATATTTAAAAAGAGGTGAGGCTGAACCCCACACTGCTGTGACTGCTCATGACATTGAATTTGATAACTTTTAATTTGCGCCTCCCAGATTCCTGTGAAATAGCTCAGTCTGTCCATGTGCTCTAGAAGTGAGTAGTTAGAGAAACTCTCCCAATTTCTTGGTTATGAATCAGTCACCAAACACATACCTGCAGGAGCATGCCAAATGCCAGGCGCTGGGTTAGCCATATACAAACCGGAAGACCTTGCCTTATAGGAGGGGGTTCATACCTAATGGAAGAGGCTTGCAAGTTTCTGGGTGCTGGGAATTCCAAGTGCTTTGGAATAGACTAAGGATCCTACTTGTGGAGCATTTTTAGTGAGCCGACGGGCTCAGAAGAGGAGTTCTTGCCCTGTATGGACAAAGCCGTGAGGTTGATTGCTAGCCCTCCATAAACTAGGCTGATAGTTCAATTCAATGATCCCAGCATCCAGGAGATAGAGGCAAGAGGGCCAGAGCATTTATTGTATACAAAAAAGTCAGTATAAATACTTTTATTTTGAAATGGAAGGTTAGGGTGGCTTTGGCTATTTTTCTTCTTCTCAGACTACATATTTTACTATAATCCCCAATACTGCCTGTACATGAAATGTTGTATTACCCATTTAATACTCTCAAATCTGAGATGGATACGGGGCTGGGGGGATGTCTTTTACTTCGTATAATGGATTAACAACATCTGGAATTTCTATACCTTATCATACAGAACTGTTAGATATGTTAGATATGTTTTTATTTTATACAATTAAATTGTGTGTCTATATGGGCACACACATACAAGTGCATTTGCATGGGCGTGTAGGCTTGCTTAAACCATAGTCCATACATGTGTGTAAGTTAGAGGATAGTTCCTAATGCCTGTCCCTGCCTTCTGTTTGTTTAAACTGAGCCTCTTTTCTTGTTTTTTCTTTCTTTCTCCCTGCTATATATACAGACTTGATGACCCAGGAGTCTCAGGGAACTCTCTTGTTTCTACCTTCTATCTTCCTACAGGAATGCTGTCATTACAACTGTGTACTACAAATATACCCTTTATGTGGTTTCTGGGGGTTTGAAGTGAGGTCCTCAAGCTTTGATGACAAGCACTTCTTCCCCACTGAATGATCCATCACCCCAGTGCCTGCTTTTCTATTTTTAGATGATGAAGAAGCCAGTGTGACAGTCTCGCGTGCACATTTGGTGATCCGAGGAGTGTTGGCACACTAAGACATATTGGTACCTTTTAGCATTTCCATTTGAGTTGATGGACTCTTGAAACTCATCTGACTCAGGATTTATTTGAACCAATAGCTTGTGGTACAGCTGAGGTTTGTTCAGTACACATCTCAGTATTAAGAAAAGATAGGAGCTTCTCTTGTCATCTTTAAGGCCTGCAGTTGCCCCGTAAAAAGAATCAAATGAATAAATCCAGTTACTTTGTCAGAGAGACCACAGATACAGGGATGAAGAACAGACACAGAGAATGCAGGCCCAGAGAAATGCTCTCAGCCAGGCATTGCTCCTTCACATCAGTGGACACCATGAAGCCACAGCCATCAAGAAGATAAATTCTGGCAGAGACCAGTCCAGATTATATAGCCTTGGGATCCAATATAGTGACAGCTGTTGACAGCCAGGGTACCTAACTAAGTTAGATGGGTAGCAAAGGAAGATGGAGACAGTGGCAGCTCAGGGTGCCAGTTCAGGTCACGATGACACAAACTTTTCCCCACTGTGAATGCCTATGCCAAGTGTGGCATGCAGGTGGCAATCTAGCGATACTGAGCACAGCTCAGAATATTCCATCTGCATTTGGCATGAGCAAATGAGAAGAGAGAAAACTAACACAGTACACTTTGTACTTTACAAAAAAAAAAGTATGTATTTAAGGAGATGTAGAAGGTGCAGCCTTGCTGGAGGAGCTGTGCTTCTGGAGGTGGGCTTTAAGAGCATACCCCTCAATCTCTCTGTCTCTCTCTGTCTCTCTGTCTCTGTCTCTGTCTCTCCCTCCCTCCTTCCCTCCCTCCCCCTCTCCCTCCCTCCCTCTCTCCCTCCCAACATTCACTGCCTCCCAACATTCCCTCTCTCCTTTCCTGTCCCTCATACCCTAGCACCCTTCAGTTGGCGCCAGTGAAGTTACTGAGAAAAACTATCTCCTGTCTTTTAGGAGCATGTTCATATTATAGAAAGGAAGACCACATTCGCACACACAGAACTCAGTCTGCACAAGAAGCCATGGAAATGCATACCTGACTGTGCAGAGCAAAGTGTACAACTGCTACAATAGCACACAACCCAGATATAGAGGTATACTGTTCCAGGGAGCTTCCTCAGAGGACCAGAGAAGGGACACCAAGCAGTCACTTCATGGTAATCTTGAGAAATCCCCCAGAGCCAGCTACTTTAGCAAATGAAAAACTTGCATGTTTGTAAGTACTGATGGTGCACTATGCCTTTCCCCCCTGTACTTGTCCATCCCTAGCTCCTAAAGGGAACAGTCAGAGACTGTGCCCTTATTGGCACATTATTCTCTA
The DNA here is from genome assembly GCA_036184795.1 of Tokudaia tokunoshimensis. NCBI lineage: Eukaryota > Metazoa > Chordata > Mammalia > Rodentia > Muridae > Tokudaia > Tokudaia tokunoshimensis. Next base: position 7,660,768 of record BTHU01000013.1, on the reverse strand, counting down.
TCTAGACTCAGATGATCTTGTGAGCTATTCACCCAGGAAGACATCTGTCTTCCTTGACATCCTTTTGCTAGAACTTCTAGTCATCTGTGGTTTTCTTTCTCAGTCTGTGTGTTTGTGTGTACATGCATGCCTGTGTGTATAAACCCACCTACCTTCCTCCGCCTTTCAACCCCAACTTGAGCATCCACCTTTGATGTAACATTTGTGCCCCTCATCAGAATGGAAAGATGAGCTTGAGAAGGAGGGAGGGAGGGATGGAGGGAGGGAGAGAGAGAGGAGGAAGAGGAAGAAGGAAGAAGGAAGAAGACGAAGACGAAGACGAAGACGAAGACGAAGAAGAAGAAGAAGAAGAAGAAGAAGAAGAAGAAGAAGAAGAAGAAGAAGAAGAAGAAGAAGAAGAAGAAGAAGAAGAAAGGCGAGGGAAGGGGAGAAGAGAAGAGAAGAGAAGAGAAGAGAAGAGAAGAGAAGAGAAGAGAGATGAGAGAAGAGGATATCAAGGGACATGCCTCTAGTCTTTAAGCCCTTAAAGCACACCTCCCATAACACATTTCCTCCAGCAAGACCACACCTTCTACACCTCCCCAAACAGTGCCACCATCTGAGGACAAAGTGTTCAAATACCTGAAACTATGGTGGGCAACAAACTACCACATAGCCCCATAGTGTCCTAGGTGACCAGGAACATTAATCACAAGATAGCATCTAGGAGAAGTGGTGGGCTCCATTAACTACAACCAGATGAAGCATCTAAGTGCAAGGTGTGAAAGCTGTTTGGAAATGATGCTTGTCATTTTAAATGCCCTCACGACTAGGTAACTAGTGCTTTTCTCTCCTGAGGTTCTCTAAACTGAGGGTCTGAAGACTGTGTGTGTATGTGTGTGTGTGTGTGTATGTATGTGTTTATGTGTGTGCTTGTGTGTATGTATGTGTTTGTGTATGTGCTTGTGTGTGTGTGCTTGTGTGTGTATGTTTGTGTATGTGCTTGTGTGAGTGTGTTTGTGTGTATGTGTGTATGTGCTTGTTTGTGTACGTGTATGTGTGTGTTTGTGTATATGTGTGTGTGCTTGTATGTGTGTTTCTGTATGTGTGTGTGTACTTGTATGTGTTTGTGTGTGTTTATGTGTGTGTGTGTGTGTGTGAGTGAGACTGTTTAGTCAACTTCAGGAATTTCTCAATTACTCCTCCAACTTAGGTTTTGAGACTCTGTCTTCACTCCACCCACTGTTGACATACCCGGCATGTACATCACTCTTTCTGTCTTCACTCTACCTACTTTTGACACACCAGGCATGTACCATCACACTGAGCTTCTTGCCTGTGTGCTTGGAATCAGGTCTTTTATGGTCAGATACATCTCTCCAGTCCCAGAAAGAAGCATTTTATTTTTTTTAATTTTATTTTATTTTCTAAGTTTTTTTATTTACATTCAAAATCATTTCCCCTTTCCCGTTTCCTCCCTCCCCGAAAGTCCCATAAGCCCCCTTCCCTCCCTCTTTTCCCCATTCAACCCCCTCTCGCTTCTCTGTCCTGGCGTTCCCCTACATCCAGTCTTTCCAGGATCAGGGGTCTCTCCTTCCATCTTCTTGGAAATCTATTGATATGCGAATTGTGTCTAGGGTATTCCGAGATTCTGGGTTAATATCCCCTTATCAGTGACTGCATACCATGTGTGTTCTTTTGTGATTGGGTTACCTCACTAAGGATGATATTTTCCAGTTCTGACCATTTGCCTAGGAATTTTGTGAATTCATTGTTTTTAATTGCAGAGTAGTATTCCATTGTGTAAATATACCACATCTTCTGAATCCATTCCTCCGTTGAGGGACATCTGGGTTCTTTCCAGCTTCTGGCTATTATAAATAAGGCTGCTATGAACATAGTGGAGCATGTGTCCTTATTGCATGCAGGTAAAGCCCCTGGGTATATGCCCAGGAGTGGTATAGCCGGATCCTCCGGGAGTGTCATGCCCAGTTTTCTGAGGAACCGCCAGACTGCTTTCCAGAGTGGTTGTACCAGCTTGCAAAGACAAATCTCTCCTGTCTCGGAGGCTAGGACTTATGAGCAGGTGATAGAAAGTTTGCAGCCCCAGTCTGTCGCAGTAGCCAGTGTCTAATACTGGATAGGAGATAGTTACCTTTTTCTTTGGCCACCATGACCATTTTGTCATCAGACTGGCAGGACCAGTGACAATGGACACTGTTCTGTCTTGGTAGAGAGGTTATCAAGAGTAAGCATGACCCAGAGGAAAGAGCATGTCTTGCTGCTGCCTCGGTGAGCCTTTTTGGAGATTGTACAATTGAGTATTCTGGTAATTTCTCCGGATAATTAGACGTGTTTACATGGTTAAAGGCCCTCTTTAGTACGGAGGCATTTTCTGTGAGCATTCTTTCTGGGGAAAGCTGAAAGTTTTAGGAAATTGCAGGGCCACTAATGGTTTGAAAAATGAGCTCTTAGAGATGCATTTAAATTATAGTGGGGAAAGAGAGTGTTTTTGAAAGTAACATTTTATTTTGTTTGTGTAATGAAGCGCATATAATAATCAATATTAAATATGCGAAACCATGTCAGGGCAAGCACACCTATGGGCACACTGCTAATATGGATTTTTAAAAAGAGGTTTCTCATTCAGAAAATAGCACAAACATTTGTTAATAAACCCACCCTGTGAGAGCTGAGTGGGGACTGAACCTTTGGCTGCCAACAGATTCTCTATCCTCTGCTGGTACCCAAGTTCATGGAAGCTGAGATGCAGAAGGATGTCAGAGGGAGGGGATACTCAGTTCTTAGAAATGTTACCACGCATCGCTCATTTCAATCAAAACCTATTGGAAATAACTGTACTTGGAATCCCAGCACTTGGGAGGCAGAGGCAGGTAGATCTCTGAGCTCAAGTCCAGACTGGTCTACATAGGACAGCCAGGGCTACATAGAAAAACTGTATCTCCAACACACACACACACACACACACACACACACACACACACACACACACACACACACACACACATGCACGCACGCACGCCTTACATAATGCATATAGTGAGAGAGTATAACCTTGATTAGCTTGCAAATAAATTTGTGAAGAAACAGACACAGAAAAGGTTGACTTCAATGGCAGCATGTCTGTCCACAGTTTACAAATGTAAGGCACAATGAGAGAAGAAGTCTTGCTGATGTGCAGGCCATCCACCGGCTCTGGCTCCTGCTATCTCTGAATAGCTGTAGGATGCTGGGAAATTGTTTTCGACAGTGTTCCTTCATTCCAACTGCCTTATGCTCACCCTCCTCTCCCCCTTGCTTTCCCAGGATATCCAGTCCATCCTGGATAGGACTCACATTGACCGGTGAGGTGCTCAGACCCATTCTGTACCTCCAGCCTGTAGTTTGTCTCTCCGTTTACTCTGTGCTTTGGAGTAGTTTGAGGTTCTCAGCACAGTTGAGCAGAAGTTAGAGATTCCCCCTCTGATCACTTCCCTCTGCACAGGCTCAGTCACCTCCTCTGTCAGCATCTACCACTAGTATGGTGGGTTTGTTTCCATGGACCAGCCAGCATTGATACATCTCCGTGACTTGAATCTGTGACCTATAACCAGGTCCACATAGTCCATGATATTGGGTCAACATATGATGATAATTACCCATCGTTATAATAATTTCATACTAAACAGTGATGTTTTGTGTAAAACAGTTCCCTAGCCCTAATACCCTAAAATCCACCTCTTCACCTTCTTTCTTCTGTTACTATTTTATTTTTATTTTTACTGTCTTCATAATTTGGTCTTTCTAAAACATCATGTCTTTCTGACTGTACAGTAGGAAGTTAGTAGTTTCACACTGGCTTCTTGGTAGCATGCATTTAAGTTTCCTTTATGTCCCTTTCAGGTTTTGGTTGCTTATTATCTTTTTAAGTACCAAATAATAGTCCGTTTTATGGATATACCAGAGTATGTTTTTTTTTCTGTTTATCTATTTATGCACAGGATGTGTCTATCCACTTGCCCACTGAAGGATGTCTTGGTTGCTTCTGAGTCTGGGCAATTTTGAATAGGGCTGCTATCCAATCCGCATGCAGATTTCCCTGTGGACCTAGATCACCGTCTTTACTTTTGTTCCCCCATGCGGTTTTGATTTTTCTTTCTCAGCAGTAAAACAGCAATTAAAATACCAACTAGATAAGATTATTTCTGTTGATTAATCAGTGTGAGGAAATGTGTGTATGTGTATTACGCATAGAAGTCTCTAGATAGATGGTTGTCAATCAGTGATGTAGTCAACATGCAGAGTAGCTATTTGAGGCAGAGCACATGTCTGTCTTTACTCCCACATGTGCTGCGGATCCCACAGTGCCCTAGTACTGAGCCTGGTAAGTCACCTTCTTGGGACTCGGATTTTGCATTTTCAGTAAACTCCCAGCCTTGCTAAGGAGTGCCTCTCCACCCAGTGTGGACCACTCCAGGCCAGGCCAGGCCAGGCCCTGTGTGGATGGGGCCATGCACTGTTCCTCTCAGACGCAGACAAAGCATAGCCTGCCCCATATCCTGACATCAAGACTGTAATAGCTCTATGTCAAACTCAATGGCATCCTAGTTATTAAAAATGCCAAATTTTCATTCTGTGTCCAGGCCTATGGCTCTCCCTGAGTTAATATGAATTGCTCCAGCAAGGTCAAGGCCTTGTGAGAGTGGTGGAAGTTTCAAGGAAGCTGGCGATGACAGATTCTCCTTTAATTCATTGGAGTGCTTGTAATAAAACTAATGAATGGAAAGGTCTGAACATTCTCAATTAGCTGCAGAGAACAGAATCCTAAAGATAATTAGTGGCTGAGAAGGTGTGTAGTTATTTTAAAATACTGTTTCTGGTTTGTAAAGGTCTTGCTTTAGTTAGCTTTGGAATCAAGCCCTGTAGGAGAAGAAAACCTGCAGTGTGTGTGTGTGTGTATGTGTGCATACATGTGTACGCATGCATTGTGTGTGAATTCATGCATGTGGATGTGTGTGTGCATGCATGTATATTGATGTGAATGTGTGCATGCATGCATATGGGTGTGTCCATGTATGTGAGTGTGTGGACATGTGTGTCTGACGTGTGTGTGTGTGTCTGTGAATGTGTGTGTATGGGCATGTGTGTATATGTGTGTGCAGGCAGATACTTTGTATTTCTACACAACATTATCACAGATAGAGACATGTTTTTAGTGCTTGATATTTGAATACTTTTTGTTGATATCAATTTACCCCTCACAGTGACATTTGGAGGTTGACATTGTTGCTTGTGTATTTTAATGGGGAAATAGACTGAGACTGCTCCTTTAAGTTTTCATGTCAGTGAAATACACCAGATGTCATGATTCTAACCCAGGGCTCCTTGTGTGTCTGGAGCTTTTCACTTTGGTTTATGTCTTTATTTTGTTTGTTGTGTCAATGTGACACTTTGACCTTTTGTTGAGTAAGTCATATTGCCGTGCTTTGTGGTTTAATCGCATCTCCTTTCAAGACCTCAGCTCAACCCACATGATTTCTGCTAGTATCTTGGGCACCTTGTGTAGATGTTGTACTGTGTTAGTTAAGGCTCTCTCTAGGGATAGAACTGAGGAAGGAAGGGAGGAAGGAAGGAAGGAAGGAAGGAAGGAAGGAAGGAAGGAAGGAGAAAGAGAGAGAGAGAGAGAGAATATGTGTGTGTGTGTGTGTGTGTGTGTGTGTGTGTGTGTGTGTGTGTGTGTGTGTTGTAGGATTATTAGATAGGCTTACATTATATGGACAGTGTAACCCAGCAATGGCCATTTGCACCCTGGGCAGGCAGCACCCAGGAGTTGCTAAATCCACACACTTGCATTAGCAGGCCCAGTCTGCTTCAGTAGGCCTAAGGATTCCCGCAGAGCTGAGCGCTGGTCCACAGTGGAAGGCTGAAGCTGGGGTCTGGTGTCAGCCAAGGATGGCAGTGACAGAGAGGATGTCCTATGAGGAGTGAGGCTGTCCTTTAGACCTCTTTATACCTGTGCAGCCACACGAAGGCGTGCCCCACACACCTTCAGTTCATCTGGTAATTATTCTCACAGGCCCACTCAGAGGTGACTCTTAGTGGATCCCAGTTGACAAATGACGATTAGCTATCAAAGAGAATAAAAGCTCCCGGGTAAGCTCTGGGAAGACATATGTATCCAAGCAGCGGCAATCCATTCCCTTGCAGTTTCCCATTGTGCGTTTTTATAGTGCTTCTCCTACGAATGACTCCTTGAGCCTTTGCCTTTTGAATCCAGAAGGATGGCAGAGGCAGGGCTGAGAGCTGCATTCCTTGAGTTCTTGAGTTAGACAGCATAACCGTGGATGTTTCTGAGATTACGATATTCACATCTACACGCATCTCACAGAATTGTCATGGGCGCCAATGAAAAAGTTCATCGTTACCTTGGTTTTAAAGGTTCACTTTATGTTTTGCCGTGTGGCTGCCAGCCTGCATGTCTGCATATGGGTATGTGCATGTGGTTGCAGCATCCAGATACTCTGGATGTGGAGTTGCAGTGAGTGCTGGAAACTGCACTTGGGTCCTCTGCTAATACAGTCCCTGGTCTTTACCATTGAGATCTGACCCTTGTTTTAAAGATGAAGAGCCCAGTGCTCTACACAGTCAAGATATGAGCCCCAGTCTCCTTACCTGAAACATGATCTAGTCCAACCATTTATCAAAATACCCATTCCTGTATCCCCAAATCACCCATTAAGGACATGTATGTGTGAGTCCCAGACATCTGGCTTCAAATAGCTGCTGACATTTGTTTTTAGAGTCTCTGCCTCAATTTTAGTATGCATGTATACATGCATTCTTTCCATAATATATAATTTGATATAAAAATATTCCTCAACAACCAGAAAGTAAAGTCTAAGGTACAGAGATGTCCCATTCTTATCTGGATTATGTACTCTATAATGGCCTCCCCTTTTCCTGGGCACTAACCACTATGATTGAACAATATTAAATTACTCCAGCTTTGACTGTTATGTGTGAGTATCTGTTTTATGCAGAGTTTTATAGGTTGTCTCTCCACGCTTTTTCTCATTTTGTCTACTTCATTTTCTATTTCTATATATCTCAAGATGATTTGAGGGGTGTCTCTCACAGGTAATCATGTTAGTTATAGTTCTATGGCTATGGGATACCATACCATGACCAAGGCAACTCTTATAAAACTCTCATAAAAGAAGGCGTTTAACTGGTGACTTGCTTACAGCTTTAGAGGGTCAGTCTATGGTCATCCTCATGGAAAGCAGACAGGCATGGCGTTAAGCAGTAGCTGACAGCTTTGCATCCTGACCCTCAGGCAGCAGACAGAGAAAGAAGTGCGGGGAGAGACTGTGTCTGGCGTGCCCTTTTGAGACCTCAGAGCCTACCCGCAGCTACACACTTCCTCCAGCAAGACCATACTTACTTTAATAAGTCCTCAACGTCTAATCTTTCTCCAACAGTCCCACTCCTTGGTGACTAAGCATTCAAATATATTAGTCTATGGGGGCCATTGTCATTCAAACCATCACAACCATACAACACCCCAGATGTCTCAAGGACAGGTTGAAAAAGAAATTCCACTCTATCAGAAGAAGATTAAGCTGTGGCATCCCCTGAGGGAGACACCTGTGCTATAGGGCTCTGAGTTCCCTGAGGAACATGGTTGGTTGGGTTTGAAGTTTCTTCACAGTTCCCAGCCCCAGCTCTAAGTGTTGCTTCTCCTTTGAGATGCACTCTGAAAAGAGGCTAGGAAGTCCAACACTGATGTGCAGGGGAGTGTCTTCTTTGGTTCTGTGTAAGATGGTCAATCCCTCCTTTTTAAAGATTTATTTATTTATTTAATATATATGAGTACACTGTAGCTGTCTTCAAACACACCAGAAGAGGGCATCAGATCCCATTGCAGATGGTTGTGAGCCACCATGAGGGTGCTGGGAATTGAACTCAGGAAGAGCAGACAGTGCTCTTAACCAATGAGCTATCTCTCCAGCTCAGGTGGTTAGTCTCTTATAGCTGTTTACAACACTCCCAAGAGCCACACTTCGCTGAGCTCTGTTGACTGCTGGAGCTGAAGGACTCAATACCACAACAAAGACGGACAGTGACAGGTCTCCCCTCATTTCCTGCCTACAGTGACCTGTGACTACAACTGTGACGGACACTCTTGTTTCTTGTCTAGTTGAATAGCATTCTGGATAGAGTTGAGAGAAATGTATAATATTTTCAATGCAGTTTTTTTCTCATTAGGAGAGAACATGAGATTTTGGCATTTTAATGGTGAGACTGTTTAAAAACTCTGCTCGTGGTTTATTGTTATGCCTGGAATTTTGGAATTTTGTTCACAGTCTTGAAATCTTAACATATATAGTGTGTGTATGTATGTTTATATATATAAACATACATACACACACTATACATACACGTATACATATACACATGCACATACACATACATACTATACATATACAGGTAGATACATATACAGATAGATACAGATACAGATGCAGATGCAGATGCAGATACAGATACAGATACAAATACATATGGAGTTTCTGCTTCTCCTTGTGGGTCAAGTTCTAATATGAGCGAAGTGAAGTTTGCAAAGAGGAACTTACAAAGGTCGATCTTCATCCTCAAGCTTCCTTAAATCAGTGTGAGACTCACAGAACAGGAAGTGTGTCACAGGATTGATCGTCATCAAATGCCCTTTGGAAACTGTAGATTTGGAATGTCGGCTTCAACACGTTTTGAAAACTGGTTTCCCCAGAGTTGGGCTCTGTTGGAGAAGTCTGCTTTGTATACATGGCGTGAGCAGGTGATTCTAAGTCAGCGAGTGTCACAGTACCCAGAGGTCTGTTGCTAGCAGGGACCAGAAGGCCTTGAAGCAGGGATCTGTCCCCTGGCTCTTCAGGGTGGCCTAGGGCAGCAACTGTACATTGCTTTATCTCAAAACAGCGTCACACATTGCTGTGAGACTTTGTCTGCTCCTTATAGCCCTTTGCTGGTTCCAGACATTTGGTCACAGAAGCAGCCGCCTCTCCCTCCTAATGCTGTGCAGGTTGATAAAACAGTTGCCGAGCCGGAATCCCTAAAGAAATTATTAATTACCTGGTTAATGCGCATCAGGCTGTGGGAGTGTGAGATTAATCACCAGCCATGGGATGAGTTGCTGAAGTGGAGTTTGGTTTTTTGTCTCCTGTCACTCGGTAATGGCTTTTCCTCCCTTCACCATCAGGTGAACAGGTGCAGAGCTGCTGTGCTCTCAAGCTCTGAGTCAGGAACAGCCGGTGGCCAGGCCCTGCCTTTCCCGCAGCCCTGCTGCACGAGCATCTTACGGCTCACAGTGCCATCCGCTCAGTGCTCCACTGGTGGAGAGTCTCCCACGTGACAGGGCCTCCGTCCACGGCTCGGGTTTTCCAGATGAGTGCATCTTTCCACACTCGTGCTCCCTGCCCACACTCACACACATACCCGTTTATAAACACATAACAAAGGAAACTCACCAGTGTTTCTGTGTGCTCTCCGTGAACCTATGTGTAGCAATTCACCTTGGTTCTTTATTTGCAAAGAGCATGTTTAGCTTCAAAGGACAACAAACCCAAATCTCATGATCAGTGCATCTCTGAATTCACCCCAGACAAGCTTCTTCTTGCAGTATATGATGATTAAATAATACAGAGAGGCATGGCTGGTCATCGTGCAGCACATCAGAACCTGTGGGGTGCTTAGTTCAAAATAGGACATCCATATCACGTCCCTTTATCCCAAGGCTCAGGGTTCATTCTGGAAGAAGGAGTGGAGTGACTGTAAGGATCAAAGGTAATGGGTGGCTGCAGCAAAGCAGTATGTTCAGGACTTGAACTCACAGTGGCTATTACTGAATGTACAAGACCTGCACAAGATCAAGCCAGCCAAGTCCCCAGCAGGCTTGGGGAAGGAAGTCATGGATTCTCACCCCTGGCTGAGGAAGAGGGAGAGTCAATTTGCTTCCAGGAGGAGGCTTCTGAGAAGCTGCCAGTGCCCCCAACAGATGACTCTATTCTTACACACATATTGGTAGTAAAGTGAACTCACTGCATTTAAAGGTACACAACACGGGGGTGGAAAAGTGGGGGCTTAGGGGAGGAGCTAGAGTGGATTTGATTAAAACACATTAAATGAATATATAAAATTTTCAAATAGTTAAAAACAACTACAAAATAAAACCCAGAACTAAGAGGAGAATGATGTGTTTCGTAACTTATAGGCGACACAAAGAGACGTTCCACCCTGGTCACATCATAGCAGACACCATAACACAGATATTGTGGAATCACATTGCTTCTTGTTCATCTTTGTCTCTTTTGGCTGCCAAATGACATGCTAGGAAGTGGCCTATTTCAGGCCACTAATGTGTGATGTGTGTGTCATCATTATGGCGAGGGTGTGCTGAGAGCGTCTACCTTCTGTTTCTAGCGTGTGTTATTAGCTTTGGAGTTTAGCTCCCTGTGAAAGAAGGCTGGCCATCGTGAAAGGTGGTAGAAAACAGGGAGTCCAGAGAGTATTGTTGTTTGGTAAAGTCTAAGCTTTACTGACCATCTGTGCAAGAGACTCAAATAGATCAGAGATGCTGGGAGACCCTGTGGCTCATGTGATCCACACTAGAGTCTGGTCGGTCCGTTGACCCATACCAGGGGCTAAAACTTTGCCAGAAGAGTTCTACTTCATGATGATGCTAAGCATATAAGACTCGTCGCATTCCTATTGACTTTACTTATTATGTTTAGCCAGAGTTTGACAGTTTTTTCACTTTTTGTCTGAATGGGTAGAAGGCAGAGCATATACAATGGAGAAATCCTCCATTTGTTTTGAAACAAGCACTCCTCTGAGATATAGAGCTTAATTAAGACAGTACATTGTCTTCAAATTCCCTTAAATAAACAAATGTCTCTTGAGAGTCTCCTTGTATCCAACCACTGCCACCCAGACTGGAGCTCTGAAAGGAAGGAGACAAATCAGGCCCACATCCCCCCCTCCCCCTGGCTGGAGCATTAGTGTCAGAACTCTGATATTAAGTAACCAGACAAAGCCAGCTATATGGCCTCCCACCTGGTAACTAACTCCCTATGGGTGTTAGGAAGACAATGGGGATGCGGTGGATAGGTAGTTAAAAAAGGGTTAAACTTTAAGAACAAACCTTTGAGTCAATGTCAGAATAATTGAAAGGGGCTAACCAAGTGAAGATAGGAGGGCGGGGTGTTCTTGACAGACCAAGAAAGAAAGCAGAGGTCTTGAGACAGGAATGAGCCAGTCTGGGCAGCACGAGGGAAGCCAGTGAATGAAGGTGTTGGGCATGAGATTGGCAGATTCATGGATGCCTTTCATATTTAGCCTTGAAATCTGAGGAAGGAGTGCACCGGTGCATGCTGGGAGTGGTGGGCAGCCATTCTCATTTGTCTGCAGACAGCATGTTTGAAACGTTAGCCCTTCATCTGAGTTCACTCGCTGTAGTGGCTCCTGCCACTTTAATATGTCCAGCTAACCCACTTTTAGAGAGAACACAAAGAAAAATTCATCTTGTATTAGATTTGGGCAAGAATCTGCAGCGACTCCTCTTTGAGTAGGAGCCCATGCCATCTTCTGCTGTTTGGCATGCAAAGGGATGTCCCTGGCAGTCCTCAGCCCTGACCCTTCATTTTATTTGGGGTGAGGAATTTTCCTTGAGTATTTCCAAAAGAGAGTAGTATTCTATTAAATATATTCCCATGTCTCTGTTCAGGGCTAAGATCCCAGAAAATCTTCTCATTTCAGCACGTCTGTCTTACCGTCAATTTTCAGTAAGTTTTACAGCCAAGTAGAATGTGGATGACCCCTTTGCATTTCTAGAAGATGAGCCTGCCTGATGATCAAGGGGGCAGCTGGGAATGGCTGGCCATTGGTCGATCGGGTTGGCATCTCTGGGTGGCCTCTGATGGTTTCCTGAGCTCACCAGCTTTGGTAAGCTGAGCCCCTTCCCGTAGTAAAGAGATAAGGGAGAGATAAGGATCTTTAGCAGACGAGAAACTGTTTCATCGAACAGCAGGCCCCGAGTGTACTTTTTAATGATGTTTAATTTTCATAATCCCATCCTGTATTTCAGAATACCTACAAGACCTCCATGCCTACTGCAGCTTAGCAGAAAGTTTGATTAAGCCGCTTTCCATGGGCAGATCCATCTTGTCTGGGGGTGGATCACTGGAGTTCATTTAGGAACTTTTTAAGTTACAGCATGCCAGTAGGGATCAGGATAGTTGTTACGTATATTGTTCAAAAAGTCAAGGCATTAAATGAGTAATTACGGGGAAGGGGGTGGGTCTGCATTTGCAGTAAATGCTACAATGTGTGGCCTGCCCCTCGGTTTTCCAGAGAGTTACTGACTGCTCTGGCTAAGGTCTATCTGCTTTGGGTTAGAGGTTTCAGGGAAGTCATCTTTAGAAATCCTACAAACCTGCAAGGTGTATGTAGTTTGTATCTTTCCTTTGTGAGAGAGGAGAGCAACTGTCCAAAGTTCAATAATGTGCCACCAGTGGAGATGTGTATCTAGGCTCTGCACAATAGACCAGTGTCCCCTTCCCACGGTGTTAGTTCAGGTGAACAGCATGTGAGTGGTACTTAGTTTAACTAATATATCCACCATTGCTAGCCTCGGTTCCCTAAGGTACTTCTTAGTGTCCTGGGTGGGGTTTTCCCTTTGACATCTCTGGGTACTTCAGATGACATTCAGGGTTTCCCCTGGGTAGACAGGCCAGCAGGGGCCAGATGGATATTGCTACCTTCTGTTCCTGCTGGGAACACATTCTCTCACCCTCTCTACTCCCTCACAGCTGGGCAAGTGAAGCTAAAGCAATTGCTTCAGGCCCATAATCTGACATGGTCCATTTCCCATCCCCTACCCCAGTTACTTGCTCTGTCCACTCATACTGTTCTATAAAAAACAAAAACAAACAAACAAACAAACAAACAAACACCCTTTTCTGATTAAAGGACCATCAGCCCAAGTGCTGATCATACGCTGGCTAATTTCTCTTGTAGAAATTTCCAGGTTTGCTGTAGTATGGCATGCTAGCCCGCTACATGATGTGATGTGTGCACTTGACACATGAGAACTAAGATACACCAAAAAAGCACACAGCCTTCCAGGTTTGTTTTGCAAAGCTAAGAGAAACAAATGCACACACACAAAAACAAACAAACACATACAGCCAAAAACAGATGGCTCCGTGAAATCCGACTGTGAATGTAACCACTGATTCTGATGGGCTCCGGCTTCCTTAGCCAGTGGGACCCGGAGAGGACTAGACTCTACTGTGAATGGCAAAGGCCTTAAGAATGGCTCTTCTGTGGAGGTGTGAAGAATAGACACCCCACCCTGGAGGACTAGGGAAGGGGTTAGTCAGTGCTTTCCCCTGCCCTTCTGTTTTGGACACAGGAAGCCAGAGTTATTTGGTGTCATGTTTCTGTTTGACATACTCTGGGGCACAATGCAGGTCTGCTACAGAGAAGGCATGGGTGATCCTGAAGTTAGAAGTCTGAGAGTCCAGTTCAGAAATTAGCCTAGCCTCTTGCAGAGCCCACTGATGGACCTTAGGGATGAAAGAAAGTCTTGGGAGGTAACCATCACAGATTGTCTTGTGGAGCATGTAGCCATTGTACTAAATTTAGAGAGCACACCTACATTTTACAAAGAGGAAGAGTGACAAGAGTTCTGTGCTGAGAAGAGGCCCTTGGAGTTGGACATAGAGTCCTGTGTGTCTGGTAAGGGGATGCTAATCACTCCTGTTAGATGAGGAGAATATACTCTTGCCTGGAGAGCTTTATAAACAAAGGGAATTTCATTTCCACTCTCAGACCATACTTACCGCCATCCTGCATTCATGCATGTGATTGATGTAACCTCTGGCTTTCCTCCATTTTAGGCATGTCCTTCCGGTTCCCATCCTTCTTTAGGAACACAGTTATAGGCAGGCTTACAGAGGAGACCCCAGGGATGGGGACTTGGGATTGTTTATCAGCTGGCATTAGTTTCCTGTGTGTGTGTGTGTGTGTGTGTGTGTGTGTGTGTGTGTGTGTGTGTGTCTAAGAAGACAACTTGAAAGAGTTCTTTCCTTCTACCCTATGGGTCCTGGGGATTGAACTCAGATTGTGAGGCTTAGCCTCAAGCGCTTCTACCTACCAAGCTATCTTGTCAGCCCCTGCCTGAAAAGTTCAGATACTTATCTCACTCAGTAGTGGAACATCCTCGGTGTTATGCCATTTCTCTGTTCTTTCTTGTTCTGTCATTGTCATTATCTGAGCTTCATGGGAACTGGACGTGGTCACATGGCCCAGAGTTTCTCTCAAGTGTACACTTTCCAATTTAAAGCAACACGCTCATTCAATGTATTATGATTATCCCCGAGCCCTTGGTGTATCTAAAGGTGATTGAGTCTGTGCTCTAAAGTTTTATTATATAGCCTGCCCTTGGTCCACTGCTTAAAGTGTCAAAGTGCTCATATTTGGGGACTGCGTGATAAAATAGGAGGTCTATGTGTCACATAAAGGTTTGATAATAGGTGTTAGACTTAGGATGAGGTTAAACACTAGGTCAAAGTGCTTTTCCCCAAAGCAGACTGAGCCTCTCACACAGGAAAGCATTTGAACATCCACACCTTGAGGTCAGAGGTCATTTGCTCAGTCCTTGTTGGTGCTCAAGCTATTGATGGCCATGGATTGAGCATCAGTGTGAGTGCCAGGCCTTCTCCTGCCCCTCCCGAGGAGTAAGCACACCATGGCAAACCGGAGTGGCCAAGGATATTGGTTGGTTTTGGTGAAATCTCAGGAGTTCGGGGCTGAAGATCACTGGCTTGCTATTTGAAATGACTCTTCTGTGTCTTCTGGCCACTGAGGGCTGTGCTAGGTGCCACAAATGCTCAGTTATGGGATAACCCATACCCGAATTCGATTCTTCAGACCTCACATAGAAAAGCCAATGTGGCTATGCACACCTAGCATCTCACCGATGGGAGGTTGAGGCATCTGGGTCCTGTGGGCTCACAGGCCAGCAGGTCTAGTCTACTCAGGGACCTCCAGGCCAGTGAGAGACCCTGTCTCCAAAAGCAAAGGTAGATACCATTCTGCATAGTGACTCCTGGGGTTGCATGCACGCTGGCTTCCGCACACGTGTATGTGCACTCTCTTTACACACGGCCTTGCACACATACCAATATACACACAAGTAGCTTAAAATGACCACCAATTTTTCTAAGTTGTATCAGGAAACTAATGCCATAAATAGATCCTCTATGTTTGGCTTACTGGAGAGATTGTTCTGTTTTTCTGTTTCGACTCCCCCTTCTCAGTCTCCAGGAACTGCGCTAAAGTTCCACCTCTGAGGCAGCATTGTGCTTTGGGAAGTGGCAGATTTGCATATTTTGCACTGAAGTCTGGTTTTAATTAGGAGGCGAATCCATTGTGCAGGTGAGGAATACCTACTGTGTGCCTGGAGTCTAAGAAGGCCTTAAGAAATACCTACTATGTGCCCAGAGTCTAGGAAGGCCCTACTCAAGGCTGAGCTGCAACAAGGTGACAG
The DNA here is from genome assembly GCA_036184795.1 of Tokudaia tokunoshimensis. Taxonomy (NCBI): domain Eukaryota; kingdom Metazoa; phylum Chordata; class Mammalia; order Rodentia; family Muridae; genus Tokudaia; species Tokudaia tokunoshimensis. The sequence continues at coordinate 7,645,182 of BTHU01000013.1, read as the reverse complement.
GCTGGAACTTTTCTTGGCCTCAGCTTTCTCACCTCAGCTGCCAGGTTTCCTGTTGGTGGCTTCTCTGTCACTAGAGAGGTGATATCTCACGTTTTAAAATGACTGGATTCTTCAGAAATTGTACACCCCACAAAAAGAAATGATTGCCAAGTTTCAAGAAATGGAGTGGAAGCAATTGGACTCTTGGATGACAATTAGAGAGGACGTCCCTCGCCTGCTTGTTGGGTGAACAAAGCTTTTTCAAGTATTCGAACCATTCACTGACTCCTAGCATTACATTGCTCCCTTGCTAACCCTACTCCTACAGGCATGATTGTCACGGTGTGCTTACGGAAGGCTATGCAAGGGCTAAAAGTCTCAAAAAAGACATTTGTTGTTTTGTTTCGAATCCATGTGTTACCAACACTACGGAGCCTTCTTTCCCCAAACTGCAGCCAACAGACCCATTGGCAGCTTGAGTTAAAATGCAGATTCCTTGATTTTTTTTTAATAAAAGATTTTTATTACATGTATGTTGTATGTGTGTAGGTCAGAGGACAACATGCAGGACTCAGGTCTCTCCTTCTACCACGTAGGTCCTGGGATCAAACTTAGAGAATCAGGTTTGACTAAGCTGCCTCCCTGCCTTTTAATTCCTGGATATATTATTTTTAAACCCAACTCTCTCAGGGTACCCTGGGACTCTGCATTTTAAACCACTCATAAGATATCCCTGATGCCTTGAGGACTATCGACCAGGACAGTGTTATCTAAGGCAAAAACAATGGTCAGTGATCTCCAAAATGGCTCCCAACTCACAAGGGCAGGTCAACAGTTTACTCCTAGATACTTTTGTAAGGCAAACACAGTGAACCCTTCCTTTTTGTCATCCCCCCCCCCAGTTCTTCCAGAGTAACTTCTTCAGACTTTTTTCCTTTTCACAGCAGCTGATCAATGAACTTCAACATAAAAGATGAACTTAAAATCCTCTCATCTCTTTTCATCCCCCTCCACAGCAAATGCTCTTTTATCTTCTCAGACATTCCAAAATGTGGGGGGAAGAATTGTCTGCAACAGATGCACCGCTTTCTAGGTCTCTAGGTAACATTTTAACCTGTGTAATGTTCGGTGCACAGCATCTTAAGTAATATTCCAGGAAATACGCTACTGCTTGTTAAAAAGGATAGGACCCCAGAGATGTCTTTAAATATGCCTGCAAAGTGAGAGGTGCCAAGAGAAAGATAATACGGCTGATTATAGTTATTTACCTTACATTTTCATTCGCTTTTAACTGGGTGTAATTTAGGGGCATGAAATCTCTTATTGGAAGTGTGTTTGCATTAAACAGCTCTAAGCAACCATGAATGTGCAGAAACTGAAAAATTGACAGACTGGGTTCCTAGAATCCCAAAGTAGCATTGTCGTAATAGGCATACAAACAAATCGAATAAACATGTTTTGCTTCAGTGCTTTAAAGAATATGGTCTTTGGAGTAATTTGTCTTTTTTAAACTGTCATTTCTAACCTTTTCATTACCTATCTCTAGGCTGCAGCTCCCTCTAACAATCTGTGCAATTTCCCAGCCAGCTGTTGGTGTACCGGCGCTCAGAGCTTTGTCTTCGCTTCTCCGAGCTATCAGATCAACCTATAAAGGGAATTACCTGGGAGTTGTTCTTTCCCAGGCTTGTATTTAGCAGAGTTTTTCATTTGTTTGTTTTTCCTGCTGTCTTTTTGTGTTCTCAGGATGTGTAGAGCATACTGGAAACATTACGGCAACCCCAAGCGCCCTCCGTCCATGCCAAGACTAGGGGAAGATTCCAATGGCACGACTCCTTTTTCTTCCTAGATAACAAGGACCACAGGCCTTGCTCTGTTGACATTTTAGCCTGGGATTTTGTAGGTATGAGTAAGCCTGCATTGATCACATCTGGGAGGGAATGCGTGCACATCACATATGTGGTTTTTGGTGGTCTTGACAGGGTGAAAGAAATCCACCACTTGCATCTTATGCTCCATAATAGACAGTGAAGGCTACATGAAATCGTGGCTTGAACTTGGACTCTGAAAAAGCCTGGGAAGGAGTAGGGACTTCCTATTTGAAGTGGGATATTGAATCCCTAGTTAAAAGCAACAAGGAAGCCTTCTTTGTCTGGTGCTGTCCAGAGTGAAGTTCTGACTTCCACCTTGACATACTTTATAAACACTAATTTTTCTCTCTGATGGTGGAGGACATTGCTACTTGCCAAAGTGAATATACTTACTAGTTCAGTTACACTATCACATCCTGTCCTTCTGAGGAAACTTATTTCGCAAGTGAAGGAGACATTCCCAGAGAAAGCCTTTCTCTGTTCAAACTATTGTGTGTGTCCATGATCATGAGAAGATGACAAAATTATCTACCACCCTGCGACCATTGATCTTGGATCCTGTGTATATGTCTGGTGTGCTCCCTATAAAACAAACAAGTAAAACCCAGAGACCAGTAGGTCTTAACTAACAGGCCTGACAGGCTTGCTCTTAGGTAGATGGTAGTCATATTTTTTAAGTGAGAAATAAACCCAAAAGCCTTCCAAATACTTTCCCTGACTAGAAAGAAATCGAGAAAGGGGCTTTATTTGCTATCAGCAGTCTTGATTTGATACTCCACTCTCAGAAAAATTAGATCAGGTTTACCTCTCCAGGAAAGATGTACTATTTTATGAGCTACAACCAGAATGAATATCTACCTAAAGATAATTTATAGAACATATTTTCTGTATGGGATGGGTGTTCGCATCAGCCCAATTTATGTGATGTATCCTAGTCATTGAAAGATATAAGTATAGGGAGCTAAAACGAGTGTAGAGAACATAGCTGTACCAGGCTTTGAAAAGGTGTATACACACACACACACACACACACACACACACACACACACACTTCTTTTTTTTTTTTAAATTCTTGAGGACTTCAGCTGGTAGAGGATTTCGGTAGATAAAACAGACTAAAAATAAATAGCTGTATACTACTTCATTAAGCGGTTGTGTGGAGTGATTTTCCCATTGATTAGTCTCAGGGCTAATGCTGGCTCATTCCTCATTTCTTTGCTAATTAACATCCGCGCTGTTCCTGACCACTTGACCGTGGTGTTCACTAGTGAACATGCGCGGGCTTGGAAAGTAATTGCTCTCTTTTTACCTCCCTCCCCCACCTGCTTCCCTAATCCCCAGCTTCTTCCTCTTTCCTTCTTCCTAAAAAATAAAGTGTTAAGGCAGGAGGGAGAGAAGATGGGTTTGCAGTGGTATCCAAGAGAGATAAACACAGCCCCACACCCAAGCACTTGATGGAGGGGCTGGGTAAATACAGATGATTTGCCCCGGTTACCATATGAACTGGCTAGCTTGCTTCATTTTGCATTTGTCTAGTTGATTTCAGGCTCAGAATATTTACAGGACAAATTGCCTGACTCAGGAAGTTATGACCAAAGACCTTTAAAAGAGAAATTAAGCATTGGCATCAAGGTATCTCTTTTTGAAGGCTGTGTACTTTTTGGTTCTTGAGTCTGTGAAATGGAATTTCCTGCCAGGTTGCAGTTTTCTGATCTCACCTGAGTTAGAGCTTTTGTGTGTGTGGGGGTGGGGGTGGGCGGGGGGAATCCAGAGTCAAGCAGCATGTACGTTATCATTGGAGCAGAATACTCAATGTGGCAAACTGGGATCGGCACTGGAAAACACCCACAGTAGAGCCATAACGAAAACCACTCACTTCTGTAGAACCTGAGGCCAGTGTGCATTTTGGGAAAGGCTTTTCCAACACAGTTGAATGACCCATTGCTTTGAGTTAATTCAGAATCATAGCGTCTCTTTTAATGTGCTCCATTAGAGAACAATCTGAAATTCATTTTAATATTTGCAATATGGTAACAATATGTGTTTGAGCTAATCAAGGTGGGGTCTTCCTTCCAACTCATCTTTTAGACAGGCATAGTTACACTTCCTTAGCTTTGCAGGATACTTTTTGACTTTATAATGTTTTCCAACAGGCATTTTAGAATACTTTGCTTACCTCTGTGTTTAAATCTTACTTCTGTAAGGTGTAAAGGCCTTGAGGGGGCATTGTGCTCTTTTCTCGTATCACTGAAGAACAGTACATGAGCTGTACCTAGGACATTAAATCCCTCACTGAATGAATGAAGAAGTGTCTAAAACATGATGCTATGCTTCTTTTTCTTATTCTGTCTTTAATTTTATTGTAACATTCAAGATTCATATTTACTCACAGTTACCCAAAGGGGCTTTAATAGTATATTAGGCACTCTCTTGAATTTTTGACAAATTATCATCATCATCATCAGTGTGTGTGTGTGTGTGTGTGTGTGTGTGTGTGTGTGTATACATTTCTGTGCCACAGTGGTCATGTGAAAGTCACAGGACAACTCATGGGAATCCATTTTACTTCTTTCATTAGTTGGGTTCTGAATTTGGAACTCAGTTCATCTTGGTGGCAAGTACCTTTATCTGATGAACTCTCACACTGGCCTCAATGTCTTAATTTTGATTTTGATCTGATCTGTAGTGAATGTAACTGTTGCTGGTCATTGAAAGAGGGCTCAGATCCGAGGTGCATAGCAAGTTCTCTAAGTTCAGGAAGTGCGTTTAGTTGTCCAATACTCTATTTCTGTTATGATAGGTCCTGGAAAATGGTTTGCTAGTGGGTGGAACTGAAAGAAGAAACTGTACCAGGGAACATTTTAAACAGCAAGAACCCAAAATCAGGAGTTGGATGCATAGGTGTATGTTAGGAAATCATAGAAGAAATAAGTTTGGAGATTCATCTGAGGACCAGACTTTGAGTCAAGTTAATTGTATAGCTAAGGAATTTGGACTTTATTCTTGTGTGCAGGAACTGAATGTAGTTAATGGCTGATCATTGTCTGAGAAGATCACCCTAAAAGGTGGTGACTCTGGCAATCCGAGATAACAGCAGAAACAGGGCAGGGAGGAGCCAGGTTTTCATCCTGGTTCCAGAGGTGGACATGGCAGGATGGGTGGAGGTGAGGCTGAGTTAAGCAATTCAGAAGTTCTGATTGCAGTGTGCTGGCTACAATGGCCGAGGACAGATGACGGATGGGGAGAGGACTGAGTTTCTTGCTAGAGATCATCTTGAGACTGCTCTGCCCTGACTGGATTCAGTCTCTCTCCATGGTCTACTGTCTCACTGATGTAAGTTGGTTCAGGAAGAATGCAAGAGACTTGCCTTGTGCAACCAGAGGTCCTCTGATCCCACCCCACCCTTCAATGTCCATTGTAGCTGACAAAAGGATCATTTTCTCAGAGCTTTAAGCACCATAACTACTCTCCAAGAAGAAGCATTCTGGTGTGTTTTTTGTTTCTGTGGAGGTAATGAGTGCTGCTTCTTGGGACAGAAGGGGAAGGTCCTCGTGGAAATAGAAGGCTTTGGGGTCTGGTCGTCAGGAAGTATGGCCCTTTACCTTTGCCAGCTGCAACTCCAGTCAAGAGACTTCCTGCTTTGTGGCCACACTGATGATGGCATTTACTCTAAAATATCATTTTCTAAGGACAGGGTTTAAATTACACTTTAGGTTTCTGAGTGCCACAAGAAACTGCTAAGTATTTCCAGGTTCATAAATGATATAAAAACCTCAAAAGAAAATATCTTATTATGAAGAGTCCACTGATTTAAAAGTAGGCTCAAAACGAAGGGTACCTCTTATACGTTAAACATCTCTTTATTTCTTTTAACATCTTTTTCTAATGCCCCCTAAAGGAAAAATGGTCTTTATAAACAAATAATAAGAGATTAAGATGCGGTGTGTGTGTGTGTGTGTGTGTGTATAGGGGGGGTGCTGGAGAGATGGCTCAGCAGTTAAGAGCACTGACTGCTCTTCCAGAGGTCCTGCATTCCATTCTCAGAAGCCAAATGGTGGCTCACAACTATCTGTAATGGGATTTGATGCCCTCTTCTGGTGTGTCTGAAGACAGCTACAGTATGTATAGGTATAGGTATACGTAATATGTATGTGTATGTGTATATGTATGTATATATTCTTTAAAAAAATTAAGATGGAAACATTATTGAGAATTTGTCTCCACATTAGCTCATGTGTGGCTGTCCTCATGATGTTTGTGTGCTTCTGAATGGAAAGTGATGGGGATAAGGAAATGACTGGGGGCTAGACCAAAACAGGGATCTCATGGTCACAGTTGAGTCATGCAAGATGCACCAGCCTAGACCAAAGCGGGGTCACCCACGGTCACAGCACAGGCATGAAGGATGCACCAGACTAGACCAAAGCAGGGGCCTCACCCATGATCTTAGTAGGTCTATACAGGATAACACATGCTCTAGATGTGTGCTCATGATCATGTGTGTGCATGTGTGCATGGGCCCCCATACATGCAAATGTACATCAGGAGAAAATTTTCTTTCTGAGATTCTGAAAAACTATGATTTATTAGCTGAGCATAGAGGAGAGATCAGCCATAAGATTGATTGGAATAAGCCTCATCGTTTTGCTAAAAATCCATTTACTTGTTGAGCTTTTAAGTGATGAAAGGATTATGAGAATAAAAAAAAAACTAATAAAGATACCAGTGGAGCATTTTGTAAAATTTGCATGTGAATTTATAACATTATAATCTGTCTGCAGACAGCCTTGTTCGGCAGAAGGGAAGAACTGTACCGTTCACATAGGCATAAAAAATGCAACAGCGGAGTTTCCGGCCAGGAAACCTTTTTTTCCATATGGGCATCCATATGCTTTATCTTGAAATCCATATTTTTGGCCTTGATACCCATATGTTAGCTTTTGCCCAAATAAGACTGTGTAATCATCCTTTATTGTTTCTTTTTTCCTAGAAAGTTACAACTCTAAGGTTTAGGGGTAGAAGGCAGGAGGAACTGGACCTTGTACACCTTATGGACTGTGTACAAGGACACATACGTGTAAAGGAAAGCATTAGAAAGACATGCAGTTTTGTGTGTTTATTTATATTGTGTGCATGGATGCCTATTAATTTTCAATACTGGATTGATGGTTAGTGTTAATCTTCAACTTGACAAAATCTGTAACTCAAATATGAGCATCTGGATATGTCTTTGGAGGAATCATCTTGATTATATTGAAGTGAGAAGACCCACCTACTGTGGGTGGCACTATTCCCTTGACAGGGAATTCTGGAGTGTACCCACTGTGGGTGGCACCATTTCCTAGACAGGGCATGCTGGAGTATACCCATTGTGGGTGGCACCATTCCCTAGACAGGGAATGCTGGAGTGTACAAGAGTGGAGAAAGCTAGCTAAGCACTAGCATGTATGCATTTGTTATTCTCTTCTTTTGATTGTGGATACGGAAATAGCTTCTTCAGTCTGCTGCTGCCTTGACTTCCTCACTGTGACGGATCGCAATCCACAACTGTGAGCGAAAATAAACGCTTCCTTCCTTAAGTTGTTTTTAATCACAGCAATAGAAAAAGAAACTGAGGCATTTTCTTCATGTTTATGTCGTCAAGATAAGGCATCCACAAGTTGAGTTTCAAGCCACAGGCTATCTGTTCCAGTTTGACCCTTCCATATGTCTGATTGGGCAATGAAAGACACTTTCAGGGTCAGACAGTAAATGAATATATTCTCCTTTACAGTGGGACTTCCTAGAGAACACCTACTGTACTGCTGAGGTTTTATTTCAAGCCCAACAAGAGAAGAGATAGGGGTCATATAACTAATTATGCTATCATTGCCCAGCTACATAGAAGACATCCCTTGAAGATCACTTGGGGCATAAGAAGAAACTTGTACTTGTATATAATTGCTTATACATCCCCAATTCATATGTAGCTTCTGGCTGGATTTTAGTGGAAGGTTTTTAGGCTTATTAGCAGATAGAAATTCTTCACAAGGTGAACACCATACAACTCCAGAATTCCTCAAACTATCAGCTATTTCGAGTACCATCAGTTTTTAACACAGTGATAAAAGTGACTTTACACAATTGACCTGTGAAGCCGCCTCCACATCAGATTTCAGTGTTGTCAAACGATAAATAACACTTCTATTTCCCCCTCTACTTTCTATACACAATAAAATAACTATGAGCTTTACATATCCTCCCTTGAATTCACAAGGGCCTTCCTCCTGCTTTATTAGGAATTGATGTATTGGGGAAGCAAGGCCAATGGATGAATGGGTTGCCCTAACACAGTCTAAAACATTGAAAGCATTGAATACCTGCTTTATGGAACTGTCTAAAACTAAAGTCACCAGTACTGCCTATTGATTCCTGACACCATTTCCATTGCTTTCTGGTAATTTAGGTGTACAGCATAGGGTATTGCACCATAGGTCAGTACGGGTAGCCTCAATAGAGAAATTCCTTTTCGAAATAGTTTGTTTGACTTTATTTCATTGGAGATTTTTACTGTCAGCCACTTTATATCTGCCTTGTCCTTATGGCCTGGCAAGGTCAGTTGTGGGTGTCCACGATCTGTCAGCCTCAGGACCTTTGATTGACAGACTGCTGAGTTGCTCTCTGCAGTGGAAAGCTGCTGTCCTGTGCCTAGCATGTGCGAAAGCCCTCTGCAAAGACCATTTCCCAGAACCTTGGGCTCGAAACTGGTGCTTCAGCAGCCTTCTCAGAGGCGGTCGGTGGGAGCCCCGTGTCAGGGCCACCTCCGTTGGAGGTCTGTCAGTGTGGAGAGTCAGCATTTTTGACTCCCCTTCCTCCAAACTACAAAGGTGTCAGCAATTCGCTTATTACATTCCTAGAAAAACCCGCTGAGATAAAGCTATGGCTGCTCAGAGTGTAACTTCCCTGGGTAGTAGGGGAAAAAGTTGAGCGGTCGGTTTTGAGACTGAAATTCTCTCTCTGGCCTTTTGTTGTTCTTCCATGGATGGGAGTGCTAGGGAGAGATTATTTTAGGATCCCTCGGGTGGCTTTTCATTCCTGACTCTTCTGTTCTCTGCAGCATGACCTCACTGCATTAGCACTGCCGTCTCCCTCTGATGGAATCTAGTTTCCTTTCCATTCACAGTAGCCGAGGATCATATCTCTGATCCACTTAGAAACACAGTGAGCTCGGCCCTGGAGAATGTGCGCTCTCTCTCAGCTCCTCTATTGATCTCCGGAGCTCTATTTCTGGCCCTCTATTCACACCCTCACTTGCCACCCTCTTGTTGTTCCTCCGAGGGGCAGATGTTAAGTTGGGTGCTAGGAACTAGCTACAGAATATTCCTTTGGCTCTGCAGAGCTGAGGATTTTTATGTGGGCATTCATGAGTGTCTGTGCGCATCCCACACTCCTGAGAGCAAAATACAGAATGGTAAAAATACAGTGAATTCATTTTGCTAGGTTTCCTGAAGGAAAAATACTTTTAAAAAGTGGACCTTAATACCGTCATCAACACACTAAGACTTATTATATTGTGTAAATATGAAGACCATGAATAAATATCACCAAGAAATAAGCCAAAAAGTCTCTGAATTTAGTGGATTATCCCTATTGAAACTTGTCTTTCTGGAGAAGAGCAAACTGTTTACAGTTTTAAGAGCAAACGGCTGCTACAAGTGTGGAGATAGCATGTTTCTTATGAAGTGTTAGGAAATAGGAAATAAAGGAAGCCCAGAATTGGATTAGAAATTTCTATAGCTGTAATAATAAATTGTTGCCATGAGAAAAAGCCCCTAAATTAGAGGAGAGTGGCTGCCTTTCTCAGTAAGAGGCAGCATGGAGAGCCCTTCTTGAAATGGAAGTAAAATAAGGGAAAATTGCATTGTTGCAGGCTAATTTGATGAAAGGACCCCGGTAAACTGTGATCGCACAGTTAATAAAGCCTAGAGCTTTTTTTAGAAGACAAAATTAGTTGTTTAGTGGTTTAAAAAATCAATTACAAATTGGGTTGTCTTCTTTAACCAGTCAGGGAGAGAAGCCACCATGATAACAAACAGGTGAAGTCGACCATATGCCTCACAGTGACTTCTTTATTCTGTTTTTCAAAAAATATTAAATAGATGCCACAACCACTTTGAAGTGTGAAAAACTTTACTTTTCTGATGGAACCATTTTATTCTTTTGTTATAATAGGTCTGTGGTGAGATGTGAATGAAGGTAGGTGTGTCTTTTTTAACAGAGTTCAACAGGAAAGAGTCCCTTGTGGTTTATTTGAAGAGGAAAATCTAGGTGATCATGAGAAAGGGATGGAGAACATTCTGCATGAAGCATAACTATAAAGAGTTTGTGGGTAAGGGAGTTCTGTGTTGGAATTGGAAATGCGGGGTGGGTTTCCTAAAGAGCTGCAGTACCTACACTCTTAATTTGTTCTTAAAATCATAGTTTGAGTAAAGTAATTCCAAGAGCTTAGCAAGTACACCTTTGATATTATCTCTGTACAAAACTGATGTCCTGTTTATTGAGCACGAGTTAATCTACCCATTTTTTCCTGACCTAAATCAGGTATTTACTAGGACTAGGAAATCCTGGGATTATGAGGCTTGTGTGCTACCAGTTCTCGTTCAACAAGTTCCTGGAAGCTGAGAAGGTGTCTTTCCACAGAAGAAATGTGAGAGGTGGCACTCGGGTACTTTAGGAAAATTTACTTATTTGGCATGTAGCTGAAAAGACCTGCAGGGCACCTCTGATGCTACACCACGGGTTCAGGTGGCCCATGGTGGAGCCTAGGCATTGGGATGGTCTGGAGCCGAGCTTGAATCTTTACTTTCTAACTCAGTGGCATCAGGCACTACAGGTGGCACTTGTATCTAGATCCTCAGTTTTCTTTTTAAAATTTTTTTATTAGGTATATTCTTTTTTTTGTATTTTTTTTAATTTTATATTATTTTCTAAGTTTTTTTTATTTACATTCAAAATCATTTCCCCTTTCCCATTTCCTCCCTCCCCGAAAGTCCCATAAGCCCCCTTCCCTCCCTCTTTTCCCCATTCAACCCCCTCTCCCTTCTCTGTCCTGGCATTCCCCTACATCCACTCTTTCCAGGACCAGGGGTCTCTCCTTCCATCTTCTTAGAAATCTATTGATATGCGAATTGTGTCTAGGGTATTCTGAGATTCTGGGTTAATATCCCCTTATCAGTGACTGCATACCATGTGTGTTCTTTTGTGATTGGATTACCTCACTAAGGATGATATTTTCCAGTTCTGACCATTTGCCTAGGAATTTTGTGAATTCATTGTTTTTAATTGCAGAGTAGTATTCCATTGTGTAAATATACCACATCTTCTGAATCCATTCCTCCGTTGAGGGACATCTGGGTTCTTTCCAGCTTCTGGCTATTATAAATAAGGCTGCTATGAACATAGTGGAGCATGTGTCCTTATTGCATGCAGGTAAAGCCTCTGGGTATATGCCCAGCAGTGGTATAGCCGGATTCTCTGGGAGTATCATGCCCAGTTTTCTGAGGAACTGCCAGACTGCTTTCCAGAGTGGTTGTACCAGCTTGCAATCCCACCAGCAGTGGAGGAGTGTTCCTCTTTCTCCACATCCTAGCTAACAACTGCTGTCTCCTGTGTTTTTGATCTTAGCCATTCTGACTGGTGTGAGATGTATTCTTTATTTACATTTCAAATGATTTCCCTCTTACTGGTTCCCCCCTCCCCAAAAGTCCCATACTCCCTCTTCCCTCCCTCTGCTCCCCAAACAACCCACTCCCACCTCCCCTTCCTGGTATTCCCCTACACTGCCACATTGAGCCCTTCCAGGACCAGGCCCCTCTCCTTCCTTCTTCTTGGTATTCTTTGATATGTGAATTGTTCCTTGGGTGAATTGTTCCAAGCTTCTGGGCTAATATCCACTTATCAGTGAGTGCATATCATGTGTGACTTTTTGTGAATGGGTCATCTCACTCAGGATGACATCCTCCAGTTCCACCCACTTGCCTAAGAATTTCATGAATTCATTGTTTTTAATAGCTGAGTAGTATTCCATAGTGTAAATATACCACATTTTCTGTATCCATTCCTCTGTTGAGGGACATCTGGGTTCTTTCCAGCTTCTGGCTTTTACAAATAAGGCTGCTATGAACATAGTGGAGCATGTGTCTTTATTGCATGTTGGAGAGTCCTCTGGGTATATGCCCAGGAGTGGTATAACTGGGTCCTCTGGTAGTATTATGCCCAGTTTTCTGAGGAACCGCCAAACTGATTTCCAGAGTGGCTTTACCAGCTTGCAATCCCACCAGCAGTGGAGGAGTGTTCCTCTTTCTCCACATTCTCGCCAGCCCCGGCTGTCTCCTGAGTTTTTGATCTTAGCCATTCTGACTGGTGTGAGGTGAAATCTCAGGGTTGTTTTGATTTGCGTTTCCCTGATGACTAAGGATGTTGAACATTTCTTTAGGTGTTTCTCAGCCATTCGATATTCCTCAGGTGAAAATTCTTTGTTTAGCTCTGTACCCCTTTTTTAATAGGGTTATTTGACTCTCTGGAATCTACCTTCTTGAGTTCTTTGTATATCTTGGATATTAGCCCTCTGTTGGATGTAGGGTTGGTAAAGATCTTTTCCCAGTTAGTTGGTTGCCATTTTGTCCTTTTGACAGTGTCCTTTGCCTTACAGAAACTTTGTAATTTTATGAGGTCCCATTTGTCAATTCTTGATCTTAGAGCATAAGCTATTGGTGTTCTGTTCAGGAAATATTCCCCTGTGCCCATGTGCTTAAGGTTCTTCCCCAGTTTCTTTTCTATTAGTTTCAGTGTTTCTGGTTTTATGTGGAGATCCTTGATCCACTTGGTCTTGAGCTTATTACAAGAAGATAAGAATGGATCGATTTGCATTCTTCTGCATGCTGACCTCCAGTTGAGCCAGCACCATTTGTTGAAAAGGCTATCTTTTTTTCCACTGAGTGGTTGTACCTCCTTTGTCAAAGATCAAGTGACCATAGGAGTGTGGATTCATTTCTGGGTCTTAAATTCTATTCCACTGATCTGCTGTCTGCCACTGTACCAATACCATGCAGTTTTTAACACTATTGCTCTGTAGTACGACTTGAGGTAAGGGATACTGATTCCCCCAGAAGTTCTTTTACTGTTGAGAATAGTTTTAGCTATCCTGGGTTTTTTGTTATTCCAGATGAATTTGATAATTGCTCTTTCTAACTCTATGAAGAATTGAGTTGGGATTTTGATGGGGATTGCATTGAATCTGTATATTGCTTTTGGCAGGATAGCCATTTTTACTATATTAATCCTGCCAATTCATGAGCATGGAAGATCTTTCCATCTTCTGAGGTCTTCTTTGATTTCTTTCTTCAGAGACTTGAAGTTCTTGTCGTACAGATCTTTCAATTGTTTGGTTAGAGTCACACCAAGATACTTTATATTGTTTGTGGCTATTGTGAAGGGTGCCATTTCCCTAATTTCTTACTCAGGCTGTTTTTATCCTTTGAGTATAGGAATGCTACTGATTTGCTTGAGTTAATTTTATATCCGGCCACTTTGCTGAAGTTGTTTATCAGCTGTAGGAGTTCTCTGGTGGAGTTTTTTGGGTCGCTTAAGTATACTATCATATCATCTGCAAATAGTGATAATTTTACTTCTTCCTTTCCAATTTGTATCCCTTTGACCTCCTTTTGTTGTCTAATTGCTCTAGGTAGAACTTCAAGTACTATACTGAATAAATATGGAGAGAGAGAGCAGCCTTGTCTAGTCCCTGATTTTAGTGGGATTGCTTCAAGTTCCTTCCATTTAGTTTGATGTTGACTACTGGTTTGCTGTATATTGCTTTTACTATGTTTAGATCCTCAGTTTTCAAATCTGGAAAAGAAAAAAGGGGAGGGGGAGAAGACATGACTACATAAAGAATGTAAAAACCAGCCCCAAAATGTAGTAGATAAACCTCAGGTTGGCTGATATGGAAGAAGGGAAAAGAGTCATGTTGTGCTTAGCTGGCTGGCCATTCACATGGAGGTTACCCATCCTGGGCTTACTGGGAATTCAAAATAGTAATGAACTAATAAATATATTCAGAAAGCCATGATATTGGCTTATTAGACGTAGGTCAAGGAATCAGAAGCAGGCCTCAGACAGCGAGATAAAATCTCTAGGAAGGCGTTTATGTAAGAAGAAAGCATAGGCTTGCCCTTAAGGACGGAGTAAGAATAAATGTGTGGAGAACAGTGGTGCTGGGAAAGCAGTGGATGAGAGGAAGGGCCTGTGGGAAGGGCCCAGGGCACAGTGGGAAGTCAGAATGAGGTGTGGCCGAGATAGGGAGTTTCCTCTACAGAGTCTTACTCGGAAACTTGGAGATCCAAGTTAGAGGTGGAGAAGATGAAACTGCTCAAGGTAGTGCTGCCCTCTGCCCTACCTGCCCCTCACTCTCCTTTTTGCCAAGTCTCCTTTGTCCAGACAACCTTGATGGCTTATGTGAGCATCTGCCTAATGGCACCTGTGTGTGCATCCGTGTATCCATATAGATTAGCATCTTCTGCATACGTTACACATCATAGGCTCACATACTCTGTAGAGCGTAGTTACCGTATATTTTAATGAATGTTAACTGAGCATATATTTAATGGATGCATAGATTTTTTTTTCTTCTTATGGTTAGATAAGTAAACCGCTTCCTCTATCTGTCTTGTACCCAGTATCCTCCTCTGAACCACATACCATGTCCTTACTTCTTCCCCCCCCCCCCCACTTACAGTAGGTGTCTCTGTGTGTGTGTGTGTGTGTGTGTGTGTGTGTGTGCAAATGTATTTATTTGTTTATATATACACATATTTGCATGTGGAAGGCAGAGGCTGACATCATGTATCAGATCCCCGGGTACCTTGTCTTTGAGACAGACTCTGTCTCTAGGACCTGGAGCCCATTGACTTGGCTAGTCTGGCTGGCCAGGGAGCCCTGAGCCTCTTGCGTCCACCTCTCCAGATCACATCCCACCTGGCTTCTTAAATGGATTTGGAGATCTAACTCAAATCTTCATGTCTTCATGCTAAACACTTTACCAACTTTGCTGGCTCACTAGTCTGTAGCAGGAGTTTCAAATGGGGTGGTTGATCTTCCTTCTTCTTGAGGGGAAAATATCGGCTGGACACAGCTTATATGACTCAGTCCCTTTTCCTGCAGCTCAAAACCAAAACCTGTGGCATGCGGCCATTCTCTTTCTTGACTGCCCAACAGTACAGCTATCATTTATATCAATGAAAACAATTAACTTGCTACAGGATGACTTAGATGCTATAACAGCAGATACAAACTCCAATATAGTCAGAGAAGAGGTCAGTATAGAGAGCGGAGAGTAAACCTTCAGACATGCCCAACTAGGAGAATAATGTCCATTTTTTGGTTCTGATTCCTGATGGAAGGTTCCAAAAAAAAAAAAAAATAAAGAGTGCCCCAGACTGAAGAAGACTGAGAAAACAAGTCCAGATTCTGGGGACCCAAGAAGCAAAGGCATTAGTCGTTTGTGAGAAGCCCTTACGGCTGTTGCAGAGACTGATCTCAGAGTAGCTCTGGGCAATTTCGAGAAGCCATTTCACACTTAGACCAGGGTGGGGAAATAGATTTTTAAATAGAGATAAAGTTACCGATAGCTGGTGCTACGTTCTCTGTGTTTCGTGAAGTAATTGTACTTTTGCCTGGTACTTCGGGTATACAAAAATGAATTAGAGCTTGTTGGCTATTGAATGTAGTACTTGCTCCTCTGTCTTCTTACATGCATCTGTAGGGCAGCAGGCTGCGATCTTCCTACATAGTCATAAAGCCACAGCTTTATATTTCAGTCCTAACCCAAATTGACAATCCTCGTTTCCCTCAGCAGAGCTTTCAATGATTTGCTGATGATACTCTGGAATATTTTTCTCACAAGAAAGTAAAATTTTAGGGCAATGTAGTCAACAAGGCAAGAACTTTGATCACTGGAGATTTATAAAGACATTGTAACTTTTAAATGCGTACTTTCCTTCTAAAGGACTGTGGAGGGGATTTAAAATATGGCTATTTAATTTTTAAAAATTACATAAATTAAGTGAACAGCCCATTAGCGGGATGCCATCGGGATCACATGGCCAATTCAGATCGAGTTATATTAGCTTGCCTGCCAGATTTGAATAAGAATTAAGAAATTACTATTCTGTAGTAGTGTCGGCCATTGATCCTTATTTCCACTGATATTCTTCACAGTAACTATCTGGAACTGACTGTTCCTACAGGCCTGCCCCTGAATCTGCATGATGCTCCTGTGAGAGGGGTGGACTGGCAGCAAGCAGCTAATCAACTTGCCTTTGATGGAGCCTCAGACTCAAGGGGCCTTTTATTGAAACAGGAACCTTAGACTCACGGGACCGAACAATGGTGGCGCTAGCAGACATGGAGCCCACCATTTTGTCCACACTGCTCTGTTGAGCATCCTGGTTTCTTTGAGGAGAGAAACCTCTCCTTCCCTTTGGTCACCACGAACCCCCTTCTACAAGCAGTGCACGGAAAGTCTGTTAAGCACATGGGTCATGACAGTTACGTTGATCGGAGCACCTCAGAAACAAGCCCCACTGAGGAGCTCGCATGCCTCTGGGGCAGCGATTCTCTTAGCAGGGTCTTCGCACTCCGTATGCTTTAACTGAGGGAAGAGGCTGATTTCCCTCAGCGCAGGCTGCTGCTCTTAGCATCGTTTTTATTTGGACAGTGATTTCAAACGTGTGACTTTCTAAAAAAAAATCCTAAAAATATAAACGTGTATTTCTGCCTCTTGGACTCTGACAGCTGACAGATTGTGAGAACGATTAGATTTCTTATGAAACTTAGAGATAAATGCATGATCTGTTTCAGAGGTATTATAGCCTCCTGGGGCTCTAGAAGCTGTCACTTGACTTTTGCTTTATTTCACTGTCTCAAAGGCCTGTCCCCCTTCCAGCCATTCTCATCATCAGGGATGATCTTCTTGTTCCCAGCTCATGCTGAAAGCTAACCATCTCTCTAGGCCATCTTGACGTCTCATAGGCTGACTTCTCTAGGTTGAACAATTTCATTCTCGTGGCCTTCTACTTTGGTAGCCTTGCTGGGAATAACTCTGTCTTCTGTTTGTTCTAGAATGTACCACGTTGTTGTATATATCCATGGCAGTCAGAATTACATGTTTTCCTTCTATCAAAAATCCTTGACCGGAGCCTGGAGAGATGGCTCAGTGGTAATAAGTTTGTACTACTCTTGAGGGGAATGCAAGGTCAATTGCCAGACCCAAGTCTGGCGGCTCATACCCGCCTATAGTTCCAGCTCCAGGGGGATCTAATGCTTTGGGCCTCTGTGGCACACACACATACACACACACACACAGAGAGAGAGGGGGGGGTTCCTACCCTAACCCCCCTCCCATATACAGAACTAAAAATAAGATGTGGAGTCTGGAGAGTCAGAAGCAGTGGTTAGGAACTCTTCTAGAGGAGCCCAGTCTGTTTCTCATCACCCACATGGAGGCTCACAACCATCCATAACTCTGGTTCTGTGGTACCCAAGCCCAGCACTTCATCCTGATTTCTGTGAGTGCCAGGTACCACATAGTGCACAAACATGCATGCAGGCAAAATATGTGTACACATAAAATAAATCTAAAACAAACAAACAAAAAAACCAACCCAAATCTTAAAAAAAAAAAGCAAAACCAAAAACCCTTAGGTATGAGGGCTTGGAGGAAGACCCGCCTTGAATGTGGGTGGGACCATTTGCAGAGGCTGGAGGATATTGTATGGAGTGAAATGGGAAAAGGGAAACTGCATTGCACAAACATTCTATCTCTGCTTCCTGGCCACCAGGAGGCCAGCTGCTCTGCCCTGCTGCCCCTGGATCCTGTTGGATTGAAACCTCTGACACCAGGAGACAAAACAGATCCTCTTTCTCTTAAGTGGTTTATATCAGACATTCTCACAACTGTGGTGACATCGCTCACATGAAGGCTCTGAATGCTCGGTTTCTCCTCCCAAGGCACTTGCCTCTATTTCAGTGGCATTCTGATTTGTCATTGGAGAAAGAACAGTTTAGGAGCTGATAAACCTGACGTCTGGAGCTGGAAAGACAGCTCAGTGGGAACATCGTTTGCTGCTCCAATGTAACGAACTGAGTTTGAATTCCCAGACTCCACATACAGCTGGATGCGGTAGCAAATGTCTGTAATTGCAGGACTCCTACAACAGGATGGGAGGTGGGGACAGGAGAATCCTCGGAAGCTCAGGGGCAGCTTCACATGGCAAGGAGCAATAAGAAGCCCTGCCTTAAACAAGGTGCAATGTGAGGACTAACACTTGAGGTTGTCTTCTGACTTCCACACTCATCCTATGGTATAAGTGTGCTTTCAGTCACACACATATGCACGTGCGCACACACACAAGCCTACATAGACACACAGGCACACACGCACACATGCACACACATACACACACATACCATACACACACACACACACACACACACACACACACACACACACACACACACACTTCCAATTGTATGCAAGATCTTCAATGCTATCTGAGGGAAGGAGGAAACCAGAGCACGAATCACAAAGTTTCAGCTATGTAGCTGTAACCTGGATCACCTAGGTCCCTGAAATGCCCTGAATCTCGTTGACTGCTCTACCAGATGGTGATTATGATTTCAAGATTCATTTGACTCTCACATGCCTGTGAGAGAGAATAAGAACATGGTCTGGTGTGTACTTGTGGTAAGTTTTACAGCACTATAGAACTGTATGCAAAGGTCAGCACAAAGCCATTTTTGTAGGACTTCTTGTTTTAATCTGCTCATAGCAGGCTCACTGAATGCAGAGGGCTCATCAGCACAGGTTTGAAATTCTGTACTTTGAAAACATGACAACAGATGTTAATGTATGGGGCTATATAAGTCACTTACCAGATGGTTCACAACACATCTTTCCTATTAGATTTATGCAATAAATCTCCATTCCCCTTGAAACATTCGCTTGAATGTGTCTATAACTTTTTTATCCCCTTTCAATACATTTATGCAGAGCACATCTGTGTTCCTACACATCAGATGTGATTAGCCCTACGTTTTCTTTTCCTTCACCTAGATGACAGAATTGATCCCTCATTTTGGGAATGTGTAGGAAGCAGCAGGAGAAGTTATGCAAAGATGTCAATGAGGATTGTAGGTGCGCAGGGGAAAACTTTGTCATCATTGGCTTGTTTCCACCCTTCCTCTCTCAACACCCTCACCTCTGACTCTATTCCTTGTACTTGTATATACACTTCTCTGTATATAAGAAGACCGTATGAAGTTATGTGGTCATTCATGAGCAGACAAGATAGAACACACATCTGCTTTCTTTCTTTCTTTCTTCTTCTTTCTAGAATTGTTATTATTTTTATTACCTAAATATGTGTGTGTGTGTGTGTGTGTTGGAGTGCACATGTGTCCACACATCTGAAGAGGACACATGAAGGTACCAGGTCCTCTGGAGATGGGGTTACAAGAGGTTGCAAGCTGCTAGAGATTGGTGCTAGGAACCCAGTTCTGTCCTCTGCGGAGCAGCATGTGCTCAAGCCCACTCTCTGCCTCCTGTTAGTTTCTTTAGAAGGTGACTTTTGAGAGTTGGCACTGCTTAATAGCTATAATTAATTTCTTCACATGTGATGCATACCTGTCAAGATGTGTAACTTTCAGGGTAATCTGCTTTCTGTAGTCCCCATATAACTGGAGGCCTCGATTTAGTGAGGAAATGACAGAATGTGTTGGAAAATATTGTGAATTTATTTAGAAACTGTTCACCCTAAATAATTCTTAACCAATATCTTCTTTGGCAACATTTCTCCATACTTGTCATGAGATGTATTCAACATACATAAGAGTAGAAACATTTGAACTTTGCTAGTTTAATGTATGCAGTTTTTCTTTTTACGTTGTATTGTAGAGATTTTCCCTATGGCTCACTGCAAACCAACTCTGTTTCAACTAATATTTACTTTTTTGTCTTATAAATTAGGTAGAAGCCATATTTAAAAGCAGTAGTATCTCAGTACACATTTAATAATAACAGGTCACAGTGCTTTTTATCTTTCCCAAACAGATTTCTTTTCATTGAAATTTTTATTATACATGAAAATATATTTGAGAATTCAATTTTTTTGTTCGTGGATTTATACCTAAAATTTTTAATAGTATATTTTCCTCGACACATTTGCCTTATTATTCTTGAATGATTAAACATCAGTTGATTGAGTATCTCCTAAATTGATTAAGAAATAGAATATATTATGTTGGCATTATGAGAATAAATACTGAATGAAGCCAAGAGCATTTCAAGACAGCATTTTACTGATTAATGTCAAGAGTAACATTAAAAATTATTAGAAAATTGGGCTGAGAGATGGATCAGCAATTAAGAGTACATTGTCCTTCTTGCAGAGGACCCATGTTCAATTCTGAGCAGCCATCTTGGATGGCTCACAACTCTCTGTAACTCTACCTCTAGGTGATCTAATGCCCTTTATGAACTCTGAGAGCACACACACACACACACCACACCAGTAACAACAACAGCAATAATAAATCTTTTAAACATTATCAGCAAGTGATGAGGGTGATTTGAAAATACACCAGGATTGAGTTACTAGAACTTTGCCTGAACAGTAATTAGGATATAACCTGAATGATTACATCAAGTCCCTTTCCATTACTGAATCTCACATTCCTCACTTGTGAGACATGAAAAATGCAGATTAGATTACCCCATCATTTCTTCTGGCATTAATTTACCAACTTTATAAATATTCATGCATACTTCTGAAGTATTTTACACACATGAAAATGGTTTCTTCTTTTAAAGTCACTTGGCATTATTATTATTAATATATATATATATATTACATTGAAAATACTGAATAATTTCAGATTGATAGCTATTAATACAAGTAAAATGCTCCAAATTCCAAAAACCTATTTAAGGATATTTTACTTGACTTTGTTGGTACCTCCCTGACAGTGTGATATAAGAGTACCTTACTTGAAAATGTTTACTGGAAGCTGGAAATGAACTTAAAACTTCTGCATGCTCCTGCCTCCATGCCTTCTCCAATGCAATGGACTGTAACCCTCAAACTGCGAGCCAAAGTAAATACTCCTTAAACTGCTTTTGCAAGTATTTTGTCAGTCATGAGGACAAAAAAAAAAAAGCAAAAGCAAAACAAAACAAAAAAAAAAATAAAAACAAAAAAAAAAAGAACGACTTGCGAGGACGAACACTTTATTCATAAAATTCCATAATCACGCTGGCCTTGACTCCCTATGAATGCGGCCACCAAAGGAACAGAGGGTGAAAGGAGGAACGGAGAGACCCAACCGCAGAGCAGATGTCCCGAAGTCACTGTGCTGTATCTGCAGTAATATGGCGTGGTCGCAGCTGGTGGTTTTTCTGAACAGCCTTTTCTGGTTTGTTTGTTTGTTTGTTTGTTTTTCCCCCCTAGAGAATCAGCCAGCCATATTCTCACTTCATAAATCTGGGGCAGCCCGACAGGGACAGGGGATGCTCACTGCCCCCAGCCATCTTCTGAATAATAATGTCAGTAATCAGATATTGTCAGAGCAACTGCGGAGGGAGGCGGAGCTCAATGGCGCTTTGTTCGCGCGCGTTCTTTGGTGACCGAGTTGAGGGTTCCGTAACCATTTACCAAAAAAGTTGTTGAGCTTGTGAGCGAGCCCTGTAAACTCTTGAACTCTAGGTTATTTTGAGGGGAGACAGATGGCAATGCAGATTTGCTCGAGAATTATATAAATGGACTCAATTCTGCTGGCTATACAGTCACCTCTTTGCCTTTGAACTAAGCTTTTCGTGCTGACCATTGTTTCCCTCATGGGGTGAAGTGGCTCCCATCAGTATCCAGGAAGATGAGGGAATGGTATTTCTGAGAGTTTGAAACAAGCCGGGGCTACAGAAGGAGATCCCTGTGTCCATCCCTCCCCACCTCCCACCAACAAATCTCCATTAGCTCCCCCCGTCTGTGATATCTCCTCTGAGCGTAGCTAGCTTGTTCTCTGTGCACCTTTATCAGTGTGCTTTAATCATCTCTTTATTCAAAATATATTCGCTGGACTATTTTACCCAAGGCAGTATGCCGTGTGATGGGAAATATAAAGACAAATAAGACGGAGAAAAATCTAAAATAGACATGGAAGAATAAAGATCCCTACACATTATCGCTACTTTCATTATGATATAATTTAGTAATTTTTTTCCCTTTTACAACTCATTTTAAATATTTTGAACAGGCAAGAGACCAATAGAGCAGTATAAAAGCAGAGTGAAATTTGAACTGCGAAAATGTAATACTGCTGTGGCTGCATAATGACATTTTCGTCAAGGACAGACTGCATATGTGGCCACGGTCTCATGAGAAGTCTCATCAACCACCTGTTGATGCATCCTAAGGCAGTATCTGAGGCTATGCTGATAAAAGCAAACTTCTGCTCTTTGTTAGCCATTGGGAAAAGTGGATCCCCAGAACAGCACAGAACACTCGTGACTGTAATTTTCTTTTGAGAAAAGGTCTCATGAAGTCCTGGCTGCTTTGAACTCCTGGTGTTATTGGAGATGACCTAGAACTTCTGGTCCTCCTGCCTCCTCTTCAGATTCCCGGGATTACAAGTATTTTCCTGTAATTTACCTGCTATGCAGTGTTGGGGATAGATCCCAGGACTTCACGTCTACTAGGCAAGCAGTCTCCCAAATGTGCTGTATCCATAGCCCCTGGTATATGTATTACCATCTTATCATTTTTGTATGCCTGAGTAAGAAGTGAAGCCCTAAACTTAAGGTTAGAGGGCTGGAAATGAGAGTCCCAAGAAATCAGCAGTGGTAGACCCATGCGTAGAATTGGGAACTTGGGGAAAGGACCACATAAAGATATCTATCAAAATGGATGTGACACGTCTAAAGAGGTTGTGACAGGAAGCTAATTCAGCATTACATAATGAGACATCTTCAATCAGCATTCTGAACCCCATCTTAACAAATGAACACAAAATAAGGATAATTAGGGCCATAAAAATATAGAAATGTACAGAAATCAATGAAATTAATGAAATTAGAAAACATGCTATAAAGAACAAAATCAAAACAAACTTTAGACTATGGATGAAATTAAAAATCTTAACAGAATTGATAAAGAAAGAAGGAAAAGATGTAAATTATCACCCTTAAAAGTAATGAGAAGGCATCACCACAGGTCCTACAGCCACTGAAGCTATCAAGAGAATAGTTGCTCTGTGTGACACACAGGAATTTGGCAAATTAAATAGAGAGGTTTTTGAAAATCAATAACTACTTAAAATCACTCCAGAAACATAGATTACTCCTATTGAGGACATTTAATTCTTTAAAAACCATGTGTAGAAAGAATCTCCAGGCTTGGATAGTTCTGATAGTGTATTCTACCAAACAATAAAGAATTCATGCTAATTCTAACAAAACCTCTTTCAGTAAATACATGAAGATAGTGTACTTCCTAATTTGACTTATGATTCCCCAAGAGTGACTTTGGCCTCTAATGAGTAACTCCAAAGCAGAAAATAAAACAAAACAGAATAACAACAACAACAACAAAAAAAAAAGAAAGAAAGAAAGAAAAAGAAAGCTACAGATATTTCCTCATGACTATTGAAGTAAAAATTCCAAATAACTGCAAAGTGGTTTTGCAAAACTGGCTCAATACTCAGAATCCCCACAAGTCACTCCAATATTAGTATTAAAATACCCACAAATTCATACTAGTTAATACAAAAAAATAACATTTGCTGAATTTTTAAGTCTCATGAAAAAGAGTCCCTTTGAAGTCAGAATAGAAAAAAAAAACTACCTAAAATGCTCACCACATCTCTAAAATTAGGAACAAAACTGAGGTTGTCCATTTATAAAACCCTGATTCACCATTGTGATTCACCAATGTTTGAGGCTGGACTGAGGGCTTAGGCAGTTAAGAGCAACTGTTCTTCTAAAGAGAGTTTGGGTCCCAGATCTCTGATGTGGTAGCTCACAGCTGCCCACAACTCCAGGGCATTCAGCGCCTTCTTTGGTCTTCTGGTCTTCTGGTACACATGCATGTACACACACACAATTAAAATGAAATGAGCAAGTACATTGGAAAGAAATATGCTTCTTTGTGCAATCTTCATTAGTGTCTATGTAGAAAATCCCATGAAAATTGTAAAAAAAAGAAAACAATCTCCTAGAAAGAAAAAAAAAGAACGTAGGTCATAGACCTATATAGGTATTCCCTTGATCCCTAGTCCTGAATAAGGTACAATTGAGGATGGAACTTTAGGGTTTTTGTTTGTTTGGTTATTTTTTAAGACAGTTTCTCTTGGTAGCCCTGGCTGTACTGGAACTTACTTTATAGACCAGACTGACCTAGAATTCAGAGATCAGCCTGCCTCTGCCTCCCAAGTGCTGGGATTAAAGATATGCACACCATGGCTGGCAGAACCTTAATTTTTTTATTAGATATTTGCTTTATTTACATTTCAAATGTTATCCCCTTTTCTCATTACCCCTCTGGAAACCCCCTATCCCATTCCCCCTCCCCTTCTTACCACCCCCCCCTTTCCTGACCTGGCATTCCCCTACCCTGGGGCATTAAGCTTTCATAGGACCAATGGCCTCTCCTCTCATTGCTGTATGAAAATGCCATCCTCTGCTACATATGTGGCTGGAGCCATGGGTCCCTCCATGTGTACTCTTTGGTTGGTGATTTAGTCCCTGGGAGCTCTGGGGTACTGATTGGCTCATATTGTTTTTCCTCCTATGGGGCTGCAAACCTCTTCAGCTCCTTGGGTCCTTTCTTTAGTTTCTCCATTGGGATTCTATGCTAAGTCCATTGGTTGGCTGTGAGCTATGGGTATTTTGATCTCTTTTCTAAAAAGAACCAAAGTATGCACATTTTGGTCTTCCTTCTTCTTGAGCTTCATGTGGTCTGTAAATTGTATCTTGGGTATTCTGAGCTTTTGGGCTAATATTCACTTGTCAGCGAGTGCATACCATGTACGTTCTTTTCTGATTGGGTTACCTCACTCAGGATAATATTTTCTAGTTCCATCCATTTAACTAAGAATTTCATGAAGTCATTGTTTTTCATAGCTGAATAGTACTCCATTGTGTATATATACCATATTTTCTGTATCCATTCCTCTGTTGAGGAACATCTGGGTTCTTTACAGCTTCTAGCTATTATAAATAAGGCTGCTATGAACATAGTGGAACATGTGTCCTTATTACATGTTGGAGCATCTTCTGAGTATATGCCCAGGAGTGGTATAGCTGGGTCCTCAGGTAGTACTATGTCCAATTTTCTGAGGAACTGCCAAACTGATTTCCAGAATGGTTTTACCAGCTTGCAATCCCATCATCAAAGGAGGAATGTTCCTCTTTCTCCAAATCCTCTCCAGCATCTACTGTCCCCTGAGTTTTTGATCTTAGCTATTCTGACTGGTGTGAGGTAGAATCTCAGTGAATATTGACTCTAAAGGGGCCTTTTGTCCCCTACCTCAATAGATAGCGGTTGCACATATGTACCTCAGTAAGAAACGAACCTCTTTATACCTTATGCTAAAATTGCCTCAAGAACTCAAGATAGACCAGCCATAAGAAAATGAAATATTAAGTATAAAGCCTGAACTCAGGAGGACTTCCTCACAACCTAAGGTTGGGCGATACTGAAAGTCTAACCTGGAAAAGAAAACTGAATTGGTCTTCATCAACATGTAAATCTTTTAATCATCCACTGTGGAGAAAATGAAACATGGTTCCTGTCCTGGTCCAAAGCACACCTGATCCAGTGCTTCTGTTAAAAGCAAATGAAGGCCCAGGCATGGCGTCGCTTTGTACTCACCTGGATGCTGAGGTAGTCGGAACTCACATTCATCACTGGTAAAGACATGAGGTGATGGAGTCGGTCAGAAAACACTTTGACAACACCCTTGTAAAAATGTAATACTCTGAAATATATGCATGGATGTTTCTAGCAGTGAGTCCATCTATAGTTGTTCAAGACTGGACACAGGCCAAATGTCTTCCAAGGTAGCTGCACAAATCATCAGCGACAGTTCATTCACGAAATGGAGTACTACTTGTCAATGAAAAGCAAAGACCTATCAATAGCCACAACAATGTCCCTATCGGGCCCTTAAAAGATGGTCATTCACTGCATTGTGCAATACAGCTTGTGAATGCACTGCATAGCTCCTGCAGAGGACTGTCTAGTAAGCAGGGCTAGCTTCTTCACTGAGTAGCTCACAACATTATTTTTTTCTGAAAGTTGTCTGGGTATTATTCAAGGACACCATCACAGGGTTTGCATATACCGAGCCAGAGTGAAAGATAACAGTTTCTGTTAGCACCAATACCTGGGCCCCATTTCAAACATGGTCTTTGGCTTCTAAATTAAACCAAACACTGCAGAATGCCCTACCTTCTTCCAGGGTTCCTCTCTCATAAATCCCTGAGGCTCCGGAGTAGAAACCATATAGTGAAAAGGGATCTGGATTTGGATATCAAGAATGGTGACATTGTCTAAGATAGAAACTCTGCATGCAGAAGACACAGAAGATAGCCAGCATGGTGGTACATGCCTATCAACCCTGCACTTGGGAGGCAAAGGCAGAAAGATCAGTCCAAAGCCATCCTTGGCTATACAGCAAAGTTCAAGGTCAGCCTGAGCTACATGAGATCCTGTTTCGAAAATAAAACAACACTAAAAAGAAAAAGATGAAAAAATTGAGCTCTGACTCAGGTTCAAAAGCAATGATACTGTGAGGAACTTTCCATTATCAGTCAGGAAACTGATTTTTTTTCTCCTCTCTCTCTTCATTTTAACAAGTGCTAAGAGCAGTTTTGGGAATTGAATATTCAACTGGATTTTGTGTTTGAGATGCATGGGAATTTCATGTGATTCCAGCAGTGAATACCATTTCAAATAATGCATTGTTCATGTTAAGATATTCCAGCTTTAACCCCCCTTTAATTGTAACACAAAGTTCTCAAAGACAAAAAAAGAATGGGCATAGGCCTGCAGTCACACACATCTGTGAAAGCAGGCAGGGGGCTTACCCACTCTCCACCGCAGCGGGCTTCGTAAATGTGTTTCCGAAACCCTTAAGGTAAGATTTTAAAAAAAAAAATTGGACAATTGTCAAGGATGGTTGATTTTTAAGACTTAACTACCTGAGCAATGTTCATTTAAAATAACATATGAGTCTCAATCAAAATGATCTAAGCTTAGCAAATGGCTGCTTTGTCCTTCCTTTTCAAGGAAGTTCTGAGGTGGTAGAAAATTGGTAAGAGTAAAATTTCTTTGGCTAATGTTCTTTATTTCTTTGTGGAAATTCTTTTCTTTTTACTGCAATAGCTTTTTTTAAAAAGAAAAAAAAAATCAAGCCTTGGGGAAAACTGCTTGTTAAGAAGTTTCTCTAGTCAAAGAGTCGGGTTTTTACCGCCTCACTTATCAAACTACAGACCTACCAAGGAAAAGGATGTGGCCGAAGTTTCCCGTGCTTCTGCCCACCAGATATTTCTGTCAGAATAAAGACCCCTTCTGGCCACTTCCGATAGTACTAAGTGGGCCTGGTGATGGCCTACAATCTTGAAGTCACGAGCCCATATTTGGGTCTGCTACTTTTCCTGACGGGGCTTTTGCAATGCTTCTGCCTTCTAAGCATGGCTGAACTTCTGAGAGAATCCTGGGTAGTCTCTCAAAGTGCTGGACCCTTAAACTATGTCTCAGTAAAGAGACAGCCCCTTATTCTGTCTACTTTAAGTGGTCTAGTTATATGCCTTGAATGGTTAATGTGAATAATCAACTTGATAGAATCTAGACTCTCCCAGGCTATAGGCCTGTGGCATGCCACTGTGCAACTAGTCCAATTGGTATGGCAGAATCCACCTTAATTCTGGGTTAGACCACTCCCTGGGTATGCATTCTTCGCCTTCTGCTTTCCAATGGTGGATATGATGTGAGCAGCTGCCTACTTCAAGTTCCTGGTGCCTTGACTCTGCATCACAGTAAACTGAGCCAGAACAAGCCTTCTTTTAATTATATTTTGTTGGTATATTTTTATCACAGCAACCTAAAAAGATGGTAAGACACCTCCCCATCTAGAATTTTGAGAGCATATGTACAGAATCCCTAAATGACAACTAAAACCATAGGAAACATTTGACATGCCTCTCACTCGTGTTGTCCGGGCTTTCCAGGGCACTCATGACTGTTATGACAACAGGACTGGGCTGAGGTTTCTTGTTATTGACTTGTTGATTTAGGACTAACTGCCTTCCAGGAAATTGCCATCAAAAGCTATAAAAGCAGATCATAAATGTGTCAAGTGCTTGTTCGGGATTGGGAGAACTTGATTTTTCCCGTGATCCAGTCTGGCATAGAGATTAGTTTTACCTCTCCTCATGTGCTTGTTTTCTTCTCTCTCTCATTCTTTCTTTCCCATTTCTTTTAGACTGGATAATATTGTTGTGGTTTTATTTTGTTCTCATGCTGGTTTTTGACTAGTTGTAGCAATACTTTAATATTTATACGGTTTGTCTTTTACTTGTTGAGTCTATGCACAGATGACATCATGCAATTCACAGCAGCACATTTTGATGTTTGTCGTCTTGAATTGTATACTGCTGCTGTCACATCATTTGTTCCTCGATTATTGTCCTCAGATTATACATTACCATTACTGTTTGTTTAAACAATAAGTTATCTTTTAAAGGGGAGTAAATGGAAAAAGAAAAATACATGTTAGCGCATTCGGTTACCATTTGTGGCGTTCTTCTCTCATTAGTGTAAATTTGGGTTCCCTTTGTATCTTTGCTTGTTTTAATTTTCTCTTTTGTTTGCTTCTTTTCATGTGCATGTCTGTGATGTGTGTGCATGCATGTGTGTGCATTTATGTGTGTGTGTTTGCAGAAGTCTGGGTTTGATGTTGGGAGTCTTTCTCACTAACTCTTCATCTTGCTTTTTGGAGACAAGATCTCTCTCCATCAAACCCAGAGCTCAAAGACACAGCCTGTGTGATACACCTCAGTTTGCTGCTGGGATCCTCTGCCTTGAACTCTGTCAAGGCAAGACTTACAGAAAACTGCTACATCCATCTGGTATTTGTTGCTGGGAATACAAACTTAGGTCCTTTGCTGGCACAGCAAGTGCCTTAACCACTGAGCCATCTCCACAGTCCCTGAATCCAGGCATCTATCTGGTCCCATTTTCTTTCTGGTTTAAATAACGTCCTTTAACACTTTTGTGCAATAGGTAGGCTTATGATAAATAATTTCACCCCTGGTATCAGTAACAGCATGTTCTTTCTGCCTTTGTTTCTGCAAGGAATTTAAAATTCTCAGTTGACATGTTTTGTTTTGTTTTTTTCTTTCTTTCATTACTTTGAGTATGTTCCCTGGCTGTCTTCTTACAGATGCCACTTTCGACGGGGAACAATGATCCTTCTTACCTCCATGCCTTTGTGTCTGCTTGCTTTTAAGATTTCCTCTTTATCATTGATTTTGAACAATGCGATTATTAGGTACCTTGGCATCGTTTTCTTTGTGCTTCTTATGTTGAGGTTTCTGGAACTTCATTGATTTTATAAGCTTATAAATCTCCCTTGCTTAAACGGTGGAAGCATACAAAATACAGTTATTATATTAGTTGGTTTTCCATTGTTGTAATAAAATGCCTAGGTTTGGTAATTCATAAAGTAAAGGGATTCATTCAGCTCATAGTTCATAAGACAGAAAGTCCAAAGAGCCCCCAAAACAAACATCAATAGTTCTGGGCAGAGCCATCCTGATTCTCTGAAATCATAATAGTGCCATTTGTGGGATAGAGATCTCAGAGAGACGGGTGGATGCATCTTTCTCTAAGAAAAATTGTTCTCATGGAAGATATCTTTGGGTTTCTAGATCTGTTCTCATCTCTCCTATCAGTGACACTTAATGACACCTTCACTGTGAGTAAGTCCCCCTACTTCTAAAGACTGACTCCCACCCTTGTTTTAAAAATATTTTAATTTAACCTTTTTTAAATGATATGCAAATGTGAGTCCAAGTGCATGTGGAGTCAAGAAGAAGGTAAGAGGTCAGAGTCTATGGAGCTGGAATTACAGGCACCTGGTGTGTAGGTGCTGGGAATCGAACTCAGGTCCTCTGTGAGATCAGCATGAGTTCTTAAGTGATGAAACACTTCCCCAGTCCTCTTCCACCTTCCAGTAGTGCTACTACACAGGTGCCCCATTGTGTGACGTGATTTCTGGGGAGACATGAACAGATGCTATTCAGGAACTGATAACACACCAAAGTAAGGATACCACTAAAGCCCATTGTATTGTAAGTACTTACAGGAATATGGGTGCGGTGTTACTTACAAGATCAGAAATGACTCAAAGATAGTCGCATCACCAAAGCCAACCCTAGCGTGGGTGACAGCTTGCATCAGTTGGAAACCTGGAGAATGCTTCACAGCTGCAGTCAGTTCAACAGGTTGGAGAGGGTCCTGTGAGGTAGCTCAGATGGTTTGGAGCCTCTTCCGCTCAGGTCGGTTGGTCTCTTCTTTCAGGCAGCTTAATTTGTCTGAAAGTATTATTTAGAACTCTTTATTGCTGACATATGTTTAGTGGAGGGTCCTAGTGAATCTGGTCAGTTTTAGCAACTTCCTGAATCCTTTCATGTGTCTACTTCCTCTGTATAAGGAGCTTCCCCAAGGATGGACTGTTTCCCTTTCCATTAGAACATCCTATTCTTTTACCAACTTGTTAACATCCTTAATGAGCTTCCCTCAAAGATGAAAAGTTTTAATCTGGGAGGAAACTGTTACTCAACTAGCCCAGGGCCTCAACACATGAAGTTTGGGGGTATGTTCAACCTCTGTCTAAATCACAGGCATTATAACTATTATGATACCCTTGCCTTCTGATTCTAATGTCTAAGAAGACTGTTTTTTCTCCTCATTCAGGGATATTTTTTCCTGATGGTATTCAATACCTAGTAATTTTTGATCAGATCACCACATAAAGGGTGTTTCCAATTTTCGTGAGGATCTGAGCTTCCCTCAGAGATACTGTTAAGTTGCTCAGCAATAGTTCGATTCTGTCGAATCTTACTTCTAAGATCTGTTTTGTAATCTGGAACGGTGTTCAGTTCAGAGCTCAGAATTACCCAGGAAACATGGCAGTCATCTGTGTGCTCCCCCTGTGAGCCTTCTAAGTCATGAGACTTCTTTCTGAGGGATGGGAGCAGATACTCTTCCTAGCCTTCTGGGAGTTTCAGGCATTGGTGCCTCCAGCCCTCCCTTTGCAGTTCTTTCTGCAGCCCTGGCTAATTTCCTTACATTCGCATGCTAATTAGCATTCTGCTGAACACTTGAAGGGAGCCAGCTGCAGATGTACACCTTCTCTCTGCAGCAGTGGCTTCTCAAATTCTCTGTCCTAGGAACGTTAGCTGCCCAGCCTCTGGAGACCACCCGGCTTTGATTCTGTGCTGACGGTGTCCGCGGGGCCCTGCCTGCCTCCACTAGATCATATGCTTGGCTTTCTCTTTTAAAGGAGTAAGCTGAGACAATCAGAGCTCTAGCCTCGCCATTTCTCATTTCCCGGAGTTACCCCCTCTTCCTCACCAGTCTGGAAACTTACAGGATTCCACAAATTCTGGTCTTTGATTATTGGTGGTTTGAGGTCAAAACTGTTGGCTGGATGAAGAAATCGCTGATCCCATTTCTCTCTTCCTTCATATCTTTTCTCTCTTAGAGGTGTGTCTGTGTGTGTGTGTGTGTGTGTGTGTGTGTGTGTGTGTGTGCATGTACATGTGCAAGGAAGCCTGAGGTCAACCGTGGATGTTGTCTTAGGGTTTTATTGCTGTGAAGACGCACCGTGACCAACCACAGCAGCTCTTCTAAAGGAAAAAATCCAATTGGGGCTGGGTTACAGTACAGAGCTTTAGTCCATTATAAGCATGGCGGGAAGTGTGGCAGCACATAGGCAGACATGATGGGAGAGAAGAGCTGAGCACTCTACATCTGGATCCACAGGCAGCAGGAAGACAATGAGACAGAATTCCTCCATCAGGGCCACACCCCTAATAGTACCACTCTATGGGGGCCATTTTTGTTCAAACTGTCACAGATGTCTTTCTTGAGGAGCCCCCACCTCATTTTGAAACAGGGTTTCTTATGAGACACAAGGCTCCTGGTTTAGGCTAATCTGTCTGGTTCATGATCTCCTGGAGTCCAGCTATCTCTGCCTCTCCAGTGCTGGTGGTCATAAGACCCTGGAGTCCACCTATCCCGGCCTCCCTAGTGCCATTATTATAAGCCTGAAATATCACACCAGCTTCTTATGTGGATTCTGAGGATGAACCTCAGGGAGTCTGGCAAGGAAACTCAGGTCCTCTCACTTGTATGGTAAGGACTGTCCCAAATGAGCCATCTTCCCAACTGCTACTCCATCTCGATACCTGTTCTGGGAGTGAGGGTAGTCATGTGGGCTCATGTTTGCTGAGGATTTCTTATCACCCCTGCACTTTTTCCAAGTCATTCAAGGGACTAGTTGATTTGGCCTCATATCAACCTCGGGAGAGAAATGTCAGGGTTTTACCAATGTAGAAATCGAGGGCTGAGTAATCAATGGCTGATAAATCACGCCATTGTCTAAGCTCATTCCTTAACCTGCTTCACAGAACTGCTGTCTTAAACAGGAAGCACACCATGGGCTACCCTCCTAATAGCTACAGCCTGGGGATTTCTCAAGGGTCCACTCAGTAATCTGGACAAGGATGCAAATCGAAAGCTAAATCTCCTTAGACCTGGCTTTTCTCATTTATGCGCAGGGAGCAGGGAGCACCCATCTCTACCAAGAGAACTCTTGTAAAAACAAAATGAGTTACCAACTGTAAAGAACCCATTACAGCCCTGATACCGCCCCTGGAAACGCAACGATAAAACAGGACGTCTGCGCATGCCCTGAGCCTGAGAGCCACTCACCGCCCATCAGGAAATAGCGCTATTGTGGAGCCCCACGAAAACCCGTGCACGATCCTCTTTCACGTTTTCATTTGATTATAATATCTGTATTTGTTTTTTGTTTTGTTTTGTTTTGTTTTTAGTTCATAGTCATCTTCTCTCTCCCTTTACATTTACAACCCTTTTTTGAAGGAAGAGCTATTGTTCTTCCTGTTTTACAAACGGAGATGGTAAAATAAAGAGAAGACTGGGCCTCACACCCAAGTTCATTTGGGTTTGGTGGTGCAAGCCTATAATCCTAACACTCAGGAGGCTGGATGGGAGGATCATGGGTTCAAAGCTAGCCTAGGTCAGAGAGTGAGACCCTATCTCTAAAACAGACAGAGTCAGACACCCCAAGGTAAACAAGTGCTTTACAATCAATTTTAGTTTTCTATACACTGTGAATGAAATGTCAGTCAAAATTAAAAACAAATATTTTGAAGAATTAATTTTTTGTATTTTTGTCTGGAAGTATCCTCAAAGCCCAAACAAGGGACACTGTCCAAGATAATGGGAATGTGTCCCATGAAATAAATCCCTGTCTCTGGGAAAGATTGGATGGGTCTTTGGAGTCTAGCTTGTGGAGTGTTAGTTAGTACCTGGCCCAAGAGTGGAAGTACCATGATTCCCAGAGGTAGTAAGACACTCAGAGTTGCTGAGTTAGGTTTTTCTCCTCCTTCCAGACTTTCCTGTTGTGTGCATATTAAAGTACACATTTAATGTTTGCTTTTAAATGCAATGACATATTGGTAGAATTGGCACATTTTTTTTTTCATGTACAGAATTGAAACCCGCAGGCAACTGGAAATAAAATTGGCCCTAGACAGTTAATACACTCTAGGTATACACAAGTCAGCAAAGGATAGTCTTCAAAGTAGCCCCCCCACCAAAGAATACTTAAGGGAGACTGAGAAAGAAATGTCTTCAGAGAATTGCTTCCTAGTGGTTTAGAATACAGAGGGAAGCATCAAGCATTGGCCAGCTCGGGTTAGCAGACTGTCATTTCTCGGTTTGATGTTCCAGGGTTTAATTGTCTTTCATGTGAACAATAGCAGACACTCTCTGGTGTGCTATGCTGGCGTGATAAAAGGGGGCCGTTCTTGCATAGCAATAGCTTTTTATTATTAGCGTAAAAAATTAGCAAGCTGGAAGTCGTTAGAAGGAGTTTCACTGGCATTAATTGTGATTCAGCCTGAATTTGTTTGCAGACCAGTGCAGCAAGACAATAGCAAAGAAAGAGAGAGAGAGAGCAATATTAATAGCCTTCTAGTTATTGTATCATTTTAGTGAGACTTAATAAGGTGTCTGCTGTCAACCGGAATTTATTTTTAAAAAAAGACATAGTAATTGATGTATCGCAGTAAGTATGGATGAGGGCTCAACTTGATTAATGTATGGGTTGGCTTTTTAAGGCATTTTAAAAAGGCCTCTTAACAGGGTCTTAGGAGACAGGCGCTAGCCCGCTGTAAACTCCCTCTCCGCTGTTGGGAAACAGCGTGACAGCTGCTGATGTCTCCCGTGGCTTCTCCTCTTTTCCCCCCTCTTCCTGATCAGAGAAAACTGAAGCAATATACTCTTCGTCAATAATTGCAGTGCTTAGAAATCTTAGAAAGGGATTTTGGTTCTTCTCTCCAGAGAGGGTCTTCCAAAGGTTAAATTAGTTCTACTACTGTGGGCTTCAGAATATCGCCACTTTTGATAGGGAATGGATTTGGGTTTTTAAATAAGCTTCTATTTTGTGGGCTGCTTGAACCTTGACCTGCTTTGACATAAAGTGTTTTGATGTCAGAAGTGGACTAGATTCTAAAGCAATTTCAGGTCAAGTTAAATTCTGGCACTCTCAAGAGGATAATGTTCTTATACATACACACATGCATATATATACACACATGGGAGGGAGGGAGGGAAAAGGAGAGAGAGAGAGACAGAGACAGAGACAGACAGAGACAGAGACAGACAGAGACAGATGAAGAAATGGCCACACTTACATGCAGACAGGGAAGAGCCAGTTTTTCTAGTCACCTGTAGATTCATCTCTCTCCTTCGCTCCCACACTCTATTGACCCCATTTTTTCCTTTCATGAAAAAACAATTTTTAAAGAAGCAATCCATATGAGTTACAATCCCCAGGGGAAAAAAAAGAAGAAAGGAAGGCAAAACCAGGAATACTTTGCCTCTGATATCCACAGATGTCAATAGTATACTGCAGGGTAATCGGCCACTTAGATACTCAGTTGAAGAATCCAGGCTATCACCCTCATTCAACAATTGCTTGAATATGAACTTAGATAAAGTTCTTTGGTTCCTGGCACTTAAGTTTGTTGAGGATCCGGTACCAGCCAGGCAGGGACACTCTCTTAGGTGGATAAAAATGCAGGTGTATCACACAGGTGAATATGCCTTCTGTAATGGCTATTCCTGGCTGTCAACTTGAGTATATTTGAAATGAATTATAATCCAGAAATGGAGGACTCACTTGTGATCCAGATCTTGAGGCTGGGAGATACAAGTTTCTGGCCTGGATCTTGGCATGGAGATCTTGAGGTATAGTGACTATGTAAAACTTAGGCCCAGGCAAGGTAGTATAAAGCTTTAATCCCAGGGGACTAAGGCAAAGAGATCTCTGAGTTCAAGGTCAGCCTGGGACAAAAACAAGTCCCAGATCCAGGCATGGTGGTCACACCTTAATGTGGGCCACACTTTCTGCTGTAGGCCTATGTAAGGACATTGGAAGAAGGAAGATTCACTCTTCACTGCTTGCATTTACTTGCCAGCACATCTGTTGGAATCTACTTCTACAGAAGACCAACTGAAAACACTAGCCTTTTGGGACTGAGCAACTACTAGATTCTTGGACTTCCCATTCACAGCTGACCATTGTTGGGGAGTTGGACTATAGACTGTAAGTCATCACAATAAATTCCCTCAATGTAGAGAGACATTCCATACGTTCTGTGACTCTAGAGAACCTTGACTAATACACCTTTCATGGCTCACACATCCAAACTGGCTTTACTTTGGTGGTCCTGTCTTGACTGTGACTTGTGACAGGAGTTTTCTGTTGCTGCTAGCAGTTGAGTTGCCTTTTGAATTTGCACAGTTCTCTTAATCTTTCCCATTTGACTTTTCAAATCTGCAAAATGGGAGCATAATGGTACTCACATGGAATTTTCTAAGAATTCAGTGAGATAATATAAAAAGTGCACCAGCCCTAGGGTGGTACTAAATCCATTTCTGTGTCAGTTCTAAAGGTGTCAGGAATGGCTGTACACTAAGGTCCCCTGCTTATTTCTGGAGTGCTATTGCTAGGTTCATGGCTTTGTCCCTAAGCTTTGCTGTTGTTCCAGTGAACTTTAATGGAGGTGTTTTCTCTTTCAAAGGATGGAGTCCAAATGTTATTCTCTAAGTGACTTTGAGAAAGAAAAATGCCTTTTATTTTCTTCTGGATGATAAAACATACTCAACATTTTTTTTTCTGAAACAGATTCCTATTGTCCAACAAACTTATACCTTAACCCAATAGGCTTTCAAGCCAGTCCAAAAGTATTTTCAGAGGATAGACATTTTGCAAATGATTGAGAGATGTGATCAGCTCTTTCTGATATCCATCAGACAAGACTTCACACAGCTATAAATAGCTGCCTTCAGTACAGTAAAGATATTAGCATTTCTCCTAGATGAAAACCTTTTTGCTTCTCTGGGTCTAGGAAATGAAAGTAGAAAGGACCAGTCTCATCAGACTGGACACTTTATTGAACTGTTGTAACCAACTTTATTACGTTTTCATTTGTGCTCTATCTAGTGCATACATATGGGAACCTGCAAGGTATTTTTTAGATGCTATGACATTTTAGAGGTAAATGAGACAACTCCCTGCTATTCAAGAAGACAGCAGTACAGTGACAACATAGGATGATGGACTGGAGGTGGCTCAGTGTGTAAAATCTGTGCCACTCTGAATGTGAAGCCTGGGGTTCAGAACCCCAGACCTACATAAAGCCAGGAAGACATAGTGACCACCTATAATCCCAGCATGCAGGAGACCGAAACAGAAGAGCCCATGGCAAACTGACCAGCTAGAGGAGTCAGAATTAGCAAGTATATGTTCAGTGAGAGACTCTGCCTTAATCAATAAACGGTAAAGTGACCAAGGAAGATACCCGACATCAACTTCAGATCTCCATATACACAGACACATACACATACATGTGTACCCTCACACAGACTTGGACCCATACAGATGTGAACACATATGTTCACATGGACGGACGGACGGACACACACACACACACACACAGAGAGAGAGAGAGAGAGAGAGAGAGGAGAGAGAGAGGGGTTAAGAAGCAGTCACATGAGTTTAATGACATCTCAAAATAATTGGCTGGTGGCACAGCGGATCTGCTATCCCCTGTTTTCATAACATTCTAGATTCAGTAAAGGAACATGTGTTCTAGAGAAAGAAAAGGAATAAAATCTTAAAAATAAATCATATATATTATATGTATATGTATGTATATATACATATATATGAATACTTGAACCACTTCACAGTGTAATTATCAGAGTTTTAGAAAAGTAGGAAAGAGCATAGCTATTGGTGTTCTGTTTAGGAAATTTTCCCCTGTGCCCATGTGCTCCAGGCTCTTCCCCACTTTCTCTTCTATTAGATTCAGTGTATCTGGTTTTATGTGGAAGTCCTTGATCCACTTGGACTTGAGCTTTGTACAGGTAGATAAGAATGGATCAATTTGCATTCTTCTACATGTTGACTGATAGTCGAATCAGCACCATTTGTTGAAAATGCTCTCTTTTTTTTTCACTGTATGGTTTTAGCTCCTTTGTCAAAGATCAAGTGGCCATAGGTGTGTGGATTTGTTTCTGGATCTTCAATTCTATTCCATTGATCTGACTGCCTGTCATTGTACCAATACCATGCAGTTTTTTATCATGATTGCTCTGTAGTACTGCTTGAGGTCAGGAATCGTGATTCTGCCAGATGTTCTTTTATTGTTGAGAATAGTTTTCGATATCCTGGGTTTTTTGTTATTCCAGATAAATTTTGAAATTGCTCTTTCTAACTCTATGAAGAATTGAGTTTGAGTTTTTATTGGGATTGCATTGAATCTGTATATTGCTTTAGGCAAAATGGCCATTTTTACTATATTAACCCTGCCAAGCTATGAGCATGGGAGATCTTTCCATCTTCTGAGATCTTCTTCAAGTCCACCTACCAAAGAGTACACATGGAGGGACCCATGGCTCCAGTTACGTATGTATCAGAGGATGTCCTTGTCAGACATCAATCAGAGGAGAGGCCATTGGTCCTGTGAAGGCTCAATGCCCCAGTGTAGGAGAATGCCAGGACAAGAAGGTGGGAGGGAGAGGTTGGTAAACAGGGAGGAGGGAGGGGATGGGGGGGTTGGAGGGGTAACAAGAAAAGGGGATAACATTTGAAATGTAAATAAAGAAAATATCTAATAACAAAAAGTCATCAACAGGAAAAAAAATAGAAATAGAGTCCTCTGAAAAAGTCACAGTTTAGGATGCTAGAGAGAGAAAAAACAAAGAGAGAAAGAAAATAAGGAGGAAATAGAGAAGATATTTTTCCCTATATATAAATAAAGGGACCATATATAAAGGAAAAAAATAAAAAGGAAAATTAGGAAAGTTGACAATAGTGATTAGTACTGGGAACACCGATCAGGCAACTCACAGTGGAGACTTCACACGGGCCTTGGAGGAATGGTGACTTCAGAGACCAGGCATTTGAGCTCATCCTTGAAAAGGAAGTAGAATGTGATGGGAAGAAATGAGGACAAGGGACAGTAAGTATAGTGTATAAGGCAGGGGACACTTGTGCTGGAACAGTTGTACATAAGAAGATAAGACAGATTTCAGCTATCACACCTCGGTGTTTATGGAGTATAGGACTGGGTTCCATGGGATGCCTTTGAAGTGGGCAGCAATTCGGTCCACAGTGGGCATTTGAAAGAACTTGGCAACAAGTGATGTGTGGGTTGAGACAGGCATGGAAGCCACTCTGGAAACCAGTTATACCTGGAACATTTGTGATTTCTCTTTGGTAAACAGTCAGCTCACAAAGTGATGCTCTTATATACACTGCTCAGTAGAAGATGTCTGGGCGGTTTACACCTTCAGTTTAGTTTTGCAGCATAACCTTGGTATAGACCTTTAGAAATATGTTTATATCCTACACTGAGACATTTGGACAATACCAAGTTTGGGGGCTGATTGCGAAGGGTAGAGGTTTAAATACCTAGTCCACAACATTGCAGCTTAAAAACATTTCTGTGTAACCCCACTGATGAGGAGTATCAGAAGTAGGTAAGTTGTGTCCGGTGTATACCATGGGTTCTTGTACAGTGAGTAGAGTTCTGTCAGAGTGACTCAGGTGTATGAGCAGGGAGTGTGCTGACTGAATGACCTGGGAGTTCTCTGGTGGGAAGTAGGACTTAGAGTGGATGGCTTGCATCTCTGGAGCTGAGTGCTCTGAGTTCAGATTTGATTCTTGCACTTGGAGGTTTCAATTTCTTAACGTAAAAAAAAAATCAAGCTATTCAGCTAGGTTATTCTCACTATTTTTCTCAACAAGTCTATTTTGATTTTCAAATCTCATAAATCAAATTTCATTTAAAATCCAGTAAAGTTTAAGTTTGGGGATCTACTGGCCTATGCCCAATTTTTCCAGTATTGCACAAGGTATCAGAGAAAAGCACACCTTGTCTCCCAAGAGATCACACACAGTCTCTTTGCTGAAATGCCCGCATAGCTTGCTAACTTGTCTAAATATGTCCAGTAAAGAATACAGCATTTAGCAAACAAGCCAGTACATTTTTACAGTTGTTTCAGCTCTAACCTTAGTCGTGTGCTCAGTTGTCTATCTGGGAACCGTAGCTTTCATACCTAAGATTTTCCTGTATAGCATTTAGGTACTATTGCTGTGACCATGGTCTTGCTTAATGAGTTCAAGCTCTTTGTTATCCTTGTAATAATGAAGGCCAAGAGCCCAGGTGACATCTGTCACATCCTAGGAGAGGCAAACATTTGGATTTAACCTCTTTAAAGATAGTGAGAAGGACTTAAGACTAAATATCAATTTAAAGGTACATTTCTTTTTAATTTTTACTTTGTGTGTGTATGTATGTATATGTGTGTGTATGTGTGTGTATGTTATGGTCATGTGAGTATAGGAACCCACACATGTCAGAAGGAGGCATGCGATTCCCTAGAACTGGACTTCCAGGCAGTTGTGAGTCATACTACATAGATGCCTGGAACCTCACACAGGTTCTCTGAAGAGTTGTACCACTCTTAACTGCTGAGTCCGTCTCTCCAGCCTAAAGGGACATTTCTGAAATTACATAGGAAGCAAGCACACACACCCTTTGGTGAAGGAGTCTCTCTACCTGGAGCCTCTTTATCCACATAGTGAACTGCCCAGCAGTGATAAGATCTAGCCAACTCTTCTTAGGTCATTCTTCTTCCCCTTCTTCTTATCCCAGGGGTGTTCTTCATTTAATAAACTGCATGGCGATCTCTTGTACTTCTTCATTTAATGACTCAGTGTCAGCAAGGCCCAGCTAGTGATTTCCCTGTTCACTCTGAGATGGTAGTGTGCTAGCATGCTGAATGGGTCTTTGTGGCTATGACATCAGGGTGAAATGAGGGAACTTAGCTGCAGAGAGGAGAGGCACACTCCTCTGGGCTGCCCGGCTATGATGAAGTCTTAGGGTGGATGATGCATTGTAGTCAACTGGCATCTCCCAGTAGCTCAAACAGCAGAAAGAAGACTGGCTATTAATAGATCGCTGGTACTGTAAACAAGAGGAGGAAAAAAGGGGCCGGGGCTCTGTCCTTAGGGTGGAATTATCCCAGACGGCTCACTGCACAGGCCAGCACAGCGAGAGTTAAAGATTTCAACACACGCCTTTGCAGTGGGGCATAGAGTTTTAGTTCACGACTTTTTATCTCCAAAACTGACCTTGATGCCAAAAAGGAAGCCTTGAAAAAAGA
This sequence comes from Tokudaia tokunoshimensis, assembly GCA_036184795.1. Taxonomy (NCBI): domain Eukaryota; kingdom Metazoa; phylum Chordata; class Mammalia; order Rodentia; family Muridae; genus Tokudaia; species Tokudaia tokunoshimensis. The sequence continues at coordinate 7,604,189 of BTHU01000013.1, read as the reverse complement.
AGAGACAACTCATGGGTTTCAGCTCATGCTGAGTCAGATCAGGCAGCTTTTAGTGATGAGCGGGCGCTTGGAAAGTGTTCTTATTCCTACTTACAAAAAGAAAATCATGCTAATCAGGTACAAATCTTTACCTTTGTTTGTAATATCCTCCATATATTCTAGGGAAATTTCAGAAATTCTGATTACATCACAGTAGCTAATCGTGTATAAAATATGTTCAATAAAAATATGCTGGGCTTTTACAGTTATGTTATTTAATAAACTCATCTATGTGTGTACTAAATAACATATTATATTGCATGTAATATAATATATAATCATATAATGTTATTTATGACATAAAATATACTTTTAATGTGCAATTATTAATTATGTAATATAATATTTATATATAATTAATTATATAAAATAATCTTCTATATAATAATGTGTCAATGTAATACATAATGTATGAATATATTATGTAATAAATTACATTTGTGAGTGAGTATGTATGTGCAGGATGCATATGTGTGTACATTTTTCTCATGCATGTTTGCTGTGTGTATGTGAAAGTGCCTGGGCACATGTGTGTACATATGCATATGTGTATGTCTGTGTACATGTGTGTGCATATTCAGGCAGGAAGCTGATGTTACGTGTTCTCACTTTCTCAAGGCAGGGAGAGCCTTTTGCTGAACACAGAGGTAGCCAGCCTGCTCGGCAACCTCCTGTCTCTGCCTCCTGTGCGCTGGAAGTACAGGTAGCTAACACACCTGTCTGGCTTTTCTGTGAGTTCTGGGATCTTAACTCCATTCCTCACACTGTCAAGGCAAATGCTTTGCTTACAAAATCATCTCCCCAGCTACATAAAATAGAGCTTTATGTTTAAACTCAAATTTCTAGAAGGCCATGTATGTAAGAGAAGATAAAGAAAATAAAAATACAGTTAATGAAATACAAAATTATAGCTAAATATTCATTATCATTCATTTTCTCTCTGTGTGACTCTGTCTGTCTGTCTGTCTGCCTGTCTGTCTCTGTCTCTGTCTCTGTCTCTCTCTCCCCTGAGCTGAGGGAGTACCTGGCACACCACATCTCTTAAGTAAGACATATTTCTGGAGGCCTCTTGTCCCTTGCACTCTGGCACACAGTTCCTCAGTATACTCAGGTTAGCTCGTGTGAGCCTATGGTGGGACTCAGGTTAGCTCGTGTGAGCCTATGGTGGGACTCAGGTTAACTCGTGTGAGCCTATGGTGGGACTCAGGATAACTCATGTGAGCCTATGGTGGGACTCAGGTTAACTCATGTGAGCCTGTGGTGGGACTCAGGTTAGCTCGTGTGAGCCTACGGTGGGACTCAGGTTAACTCATGTGAGCCTACGGTGGGACTCAGGTTAACTCATATGAGCCTATGATGGGTAGCACCAGCCGTTCTCACCTCTGGAAAACAGTGTAATATTCATAATGGAGGAAACGATGCTCTCGGGCCTGTTGTGTGCGTCCTCTTGCTATTGCTTTGCTACTTTAATTTGGCTTAGATTGGAATGCCACCGACAACTGGGCCCGTAAAGCTGGGCTGCTGGAATGCACGGCAGCCTCGGCTGCTTGGCAGGGTTGAGTGGAGATATCGCTTGAGCCCAGACCATATCTCCAAACTCAAACCAACTAATCACCACCGACAAACAACACGCACAAGCCTTCTGACTGTGGTGAAAGAGACTGTTGAAATCTTTTAATTAGCATATTTTAATCAGACAAACTAAGAAATTTGAGCATGACATCTTCATACATGTGCATCATGTATTAGGATTACATTTCTCCCCACCAACCCGTCTTGTTCCCCCCCCATCCTCCTGTTCCCCTGCCTCCCTACTCCTCCCAAATGATCCATCATAGGCCTCTTTCTTGTCCCTTGTGACTTGTCCCTCAGTGTGCTAAGAGCTCTGCACCTGTGAGTGTTTGCAGCTTGAGCCCCAAGTTGAAGAATTTGCAGCGTTAGGAGGTTCCCTTTGAGACTAGCCTGGTTAATAGCTGACACTCATTGCTGAGGGGTCTGGTGGGTGGAGAGGGGGAGAGAGAGGGAGGGAAGGAGATAGATAGGGTTAGGGATAGGGTTAGGAGGACGGGTAGGGGGAGGGGGAAGAAGAAGGGAGATAGAGGGAAGGGGAGTGGAGGGGGGATGGACAGAGGGAGGAAGATGGGGTGGGTGGGTAAAAGCCAGGAGCTGGTATAGGGGAAGGCTCAGTTGGTAGCATACATGTAAGAACCTGGGTAGCACTACAGCCCTGGAATCTCAGTGCTGGGGAGACAAAGATGGATCCCAGGAGCTGACTGGCTAGCCAGTTGAGCTGAATCTGTGTGTTTTAAATTGAGTAGGGTGGTCTCAAAAAAATAAAAGTAAAAAAGAGTGGAGAGTCTCTCTCTCTCTCTCTCTCTCTCTCTCTCTCTCTCTCTCTCTCACACACACACACACACACACACACACACACACACACACACACACCCCAAAAGAATAAAGGAATCTGTCCCCTTCTTCCTGGGCATGGGAAGTAGCGAAAGGCATTGATAGGAGAGGGTGTTTAGTTCCTGAAACAGGCAAACAGCAAAAACACAACTGTCATTTAGAACACATTTCTATAACATTTCATTTGAAGAAATAAAGCAATGATTTAAGACTTAATTAACTGATTAATTAATTTGTTCTTCAGCTATCTGCGGTTCTAAATTGTGCAAATATTTCTGTTTGGGTCTCAGTAGAAATGTTTAGCTCATTGTAGACACAGTAGAAACTCTTAGTTAGAAATTCTTCGATGTTTGCTTGTGGCCAAATGACCCTTATCTTGTGTAAAGCCGCAGACTAAAGTTCTTTTGACTTCTCGGAGTCTCTATTCCTTTAGAAGTGGAACAAGAAAGTACAATTTAACACAGGTGTAAGAAATCACCCACCGAAGCAAGGTGCTTTCTGAGGGTGATGGCAGCTGTAGACACCCTCAGTGTGACTTACGGGGAGCCATGCCTTGTTTTTAACCTGGCCTGTGATCTGGGCAAACTGGTATTGAGGGTGCAGGAGAGTAGCTGTTTGTAACAGCTTCATGGCAAGGTGCAGAAATGTGCATGGTAAGATGAAGAAATGCTGCTGGAATTTCCCCATGTTTGAAGAGCAGAGCGCCGGCCCTTTTATTTTCTTTTTGATGTGTTTCCTAAATAACCAGGACCAAAGTGGGCATGGAAAGCAGGTTGTTCCCGACAGCCACGGCTGGATCGAAGCAGGAAGCATCTTTCTGATCTTGCAGATGTGTTTGTATATAATACCTGAAGTGGGCGGTTCTGTTCATTGGCTCTCAGGTTTTAATACAATCAGGTAGATTTTTCTTTTTTTTAGCTCAGCGAAAGATAAATAAAACTCCAGCATAGGCTTTTGAATGAAAACTTTTAAATATGGAGAGATCGTGATTTGCAGAGCCTTTGTCTATAATGCATTTCTTGTCTTCTGCTGGGTTCATGTGACGAATTCCAGCTGATAAAGTCCTGGCTCTGGAGTCAGCTGTCTGGCTAGTTATTAAGATTAAGATAAGTCCTAAGAACGAGAGATACAGCCCATTGTGCCACCTTTATGCGACTGGGTCACCGAGGATTTGGAGTGTAAACAATGCATTAGTTCACCCCGACTTGCTTTCAAACCTGTGGCGAGCACTGTAGATATCGGCGAAGTATGCCTGGCGAAGACTTTTTATAATGAAAAATATTTTTAAATGACAAAAAAAAAATAAACCTTCTGAAACCGTATAAATGAATTTGTAGAAGAGACAGTCACTCTCTAACTTTACCTTTTATGTTGCTATTTAGAGACTTTTATTTTTTAAAGATAATTAAGAGTCTGATGTATCTCTTCTCACAAAGGCATTTACCTTTATAAAATATACTGGGAGCAGGGGACAGTGCAGCTAGAGAATTTTATATATATATACATATATAAAATTATATATATATATAATTACATATATATGTAAACTATATGTATGTATAGTTTACATATATATTTATATTATGATTATATATATATCATATTCAAAGCTCAACTTGAGGACTTGATGTTTTCAGTCATTTTCCAAGGAGCGAAGAAAGTCTTTGCTGGACGGTGTACCTCAGAGGCACACTGAACACAGCCGAATATTTCCTGGTGTTCAGTCAGTGACTCACACTAAATATAGTAAATATGATCTTTGCCGCAGATTGGTGGGCCACATTTCTAGTGGTGCAAACTTTAACTGTCTGAGAGATCACAGGAGATGTGATGGAGGACAGCAATTTAGCGAGCGCGCCGCAGCGACACGCTGCGCTGCGCTCAGCGCCGGCTGGCTATTAATTTTTGTTAATGAATTTAAAACTAGATGTATGGAAATGGTTATATGAAATGTATACACTGCTAAACAGTTAACTAGTCCTTGGGGCTTAAGTTTAATTATCTATGTGTAAATCATTTTGAGCAGGGCGACCTAATGAGTCAAAAAAAAAAGAGCCAAGAAACTCATATGTTGCAGTGATGCTGAATAGGATGATCCGGCAGAAACTCTGGCAGATTGGGACAAAGTGACTGTGTCACAGAAGCCTCCGTCGTCCTGATCTTCCTGGCAGCCCACTAGAGCTGTGTCATCTGCTGAGTTTTATGTTACAGAACAGTTTTGAGGAGAGGAGATAGCAGGTGTGTGCTCTTGCATGTACACTCATGTGCATCCATGTATGCACGTGAGTGCACATGGATGTGTAGGCCAGAGGACAGCCTTGGGTAGCCTTCTTCAGATGTCACCACCCTTCTGTTCCAACAGGACCTCTCACTGGCCTGGAACTTGCTGGCTAGCAAGTCCCTGGCATCTGCCCGTCTCCTCTTACTCACTGTTGGGGTTACAGACGCACGCGCATCATATCCGCCTACTTTTGACGTGTTCTGGGGATGAGACGCAGGTCCTTATGTTTGTATAACACATAGTTCTCTGACTGAGCCATCTCCCCAAACCTGGGTCCATTTTTGGTTGTCTTATTTGGCTAGCTGTCCTGGCACCTCCAGAACACTACCCTGCTGAGGACAATTCCCCATAAGAAAATATCATCTTGCCTCAAATATTAATTGTGTCATCCCCTCCATTGTACAAAGCTTTTGCCTCTTAATGGCAATGATATTTAGAAATGCTGTCCTCTGCCAGTGATTGCTAACAACATTTATTTATGAAAATTTAAAGACAGCAGCTACAAAGAGAGGTGCGAACGGACTGCGTCTTTGCCTGCATGGAATGGACCCCCCTACCCTCTGTTTTACCCCGTCAGAAACCATCACTACTACTGTATTTTAGCTATGATACAGTGCCAAAGACTGACCCCTGGGCCTTGCCCATATCACACACACATCTACTGCACATCTACAACCTGAGACCTCTATGTGACTTGCTACCCAGATGTTCCGTGCCTACACAGTCACTAATTTCTTCAGATAAGCAGCCCTGATGCTTTGGCAGGAGACCACAGCTGAAGTAGAAGCATGCACGCTCAGGGCTTTGGAGGACTTGGTACCATAGAGACCCAGATGCAGACCTGCCTCATTTAGAGATAGACAGGATGGTTTAAAAAGAAATAAAACTGTTCTGTCAACTTAGGAGCTTGATCTAAACTGAGTCACCACACCAACTTTCGTTGGTTGTAGGAAAAAGGATATATTTGAATATTTAAGGGAAAAATATGACAAAATGTTAAAAAAAAAACCCAAAACAAACAAAAAACCCAGCTCACTGTCACCGAAAGAAAGTCATCTTAGGAATTAAGATGTACCCCTTTCCCGTTCAATGGTGATGTCTTGAAACTCACTTGAGGATGCACCAAGACTCCTTTTCTACTAAGGATAAAGATGAATCGCCAAACAGGCTCTCTGCCTCTGTACAGTTTATTAAGTCAAGCTAAGATTGAACCATAATGCCAGACGAGAGTGGATTTATAGAATTATCATCAAATGTTACCTGGAAACTTTAGACAGAAGACATTCGTGTCCCTGTACACTTCGACTTAAGCAATATAGCATGCTAGGGGCAGGGATCGCGTGTGCCCAGCCTCGAGGCATCACTGTGGGTGTCGTGACCTCTCCCCTTTGGCCTGAGCATCCCTCCCAATGCCTGGTCAGCATCCCTCTGTCCTTCCTCATTCTGAAGTTTTAAAAAAAGTCTCTCATCACCTGCTGCTGACTGCTATGGAATACTTCTCTGGCAGACAGCATAGGAGGGTCCTAGAGTCCTGAGATATCTAGAAAGTGTCCTCTTTCAATTTTGATGTCTGTATTTTTGTCACTGGTGCTCTGGAAACTTATGCTCTGCCTTGGAGTCAGTTATACAGATCAGTCCCTAAGACAAAAGGAGGGCCACACTTGGCTTTCACAGGTCTCCTCTCCCCTCCCCCATCTCTTCTTTACATGTGTGTGTGCATGTGTGTGTATGAATGCTTGTGTACCTGTGGAAGCATACATGGATTGGGGGAGTGTTTGTACATGTGTGATACAGCACGTGTGTCAAGGTCCAAAGCTTCTGTTTAGAATCTATTGATTGCTCTTTTACCTTCTCCTTTGAGCCAGGGACTCTCAGTCAAGCCCAGAACTCATCCACATAGATAGCCTGCCTAGGCAGGATCTGCTGGGACTGTCCCTTCTGAGGCTGGAAGTACAGATGGCTTGTCACATACACTGGTACTGACATGCATTCTGGTGATCTGAACTCCCTCAGAGAAATAGACAATAGGTCTCATTGACTAATATCTGCTTTAAGATTCAGTGGCTAAGCCTTACCCTCCACTTGTTTCTGTGAATACAATTTACTGGCACATAGGCTTGGGCATTCATTTTACATGTTGTCTTTGGCAAAGTTGATTCACTGAGACAGAGGCGGTGTGGCTCATAAAGCATAAAATGTGGGCAGACCATCAATGGGCAATGTTTGCCATCCCTTTAGATAGAAACACCTGTTAATGGTTGCTTTGTTTATAGGTCAGAACCTGGAACAGTGTGATACCTATTATGATTAACCTCACAACAATATAGTTATCAGAAGATGCTTTATTATGATCACAATATTTATTAGAAACATGGTGTGTGTGTGTGTGTGTGTGTGTGTGTGTGTGTTTTACTAGGATTTGATCTTAAAGCCTTTTGCGTCTACACATCACTCTACCACTGAACCATATCTCTGATACATTTTATCAAGAATTTTAAAGACAGAGACGTATTTCCACAGCATCTAGAGTAAGAGATCACCTTTAAAGTATAAAAAGAAATGACAACTAAGAAGCAAACTATAAAGTGTCATTCAGGAATCTTAGGTTTATAGATATTCTTCTGTGCACGCACATGTGAGTACACACACACACACACACACATAGTACTGAGAATTGAATTGAATCTTAGGCCTTGGACATGCTAGGCAGGGTCTCTATTGTTGAGCTTTATTCCCATCCCTGTTTTGTTTTGTTTCGTTGTGCAGATCTGGGGCTGTATGCATGCTAGGTGAGCGTTCTACCACAGAGCAATCTCAGCAGATTTTTATGGAGCCTTTGCACACTAGATTTTATCACCACGTAAAGAAAGTGAAGTGGTTACTGTGAAATAAAGCCCCAAAGAATTCCTGTCCCGGAATAGAACCATGTACACAGGTCTTGCGGGCTTATTTCACCATAGCAATTTTGTTTTCTGGGGATGTGGAAAGACAGCTCCTTCCCCTCTGCTAGAGAGCACAACTGAGGTGCTCAGTACTGTTCCAGAAGGGTGGGCCGTGCTCACAACTGACTCATGCCACTTGCAGCTTTTCAGGCTGGAGACTGACCACACCGGCTCCAGTCTCATAGCATAGGTCTGGGGGAATGTGATATCTGAATTGCATGTTCTGGCAGCATGGCAGGGATGAATCAGAAAGTTCCAGAGACCATGTTTCGGGGGGGGGGAGTCGAAACTGAGTTGGGTACTGCAGGGGAAGCTAATGCAGGCTTCAGCTTGGAATTGGGACAGTGCTATAGTTTGTCACAACAAGGGAGGAACACAGCCTGGCAGGGGCAGGAAGCAACCAGACAGGTCTCCTCTCCTCCACCTCTGCCTAATGCCAACTTTTAGAACACGTGCCCTCCCAGTTCTTCCTCACCCAGAAATCTTCAGCCTTTTTTCTTCTTACAGGAAGTAGAATAGACTCCGTGGTATGCACATTAGCTTCAGATTATCCAGTCTTCACTGTATTGCTGATAGCATTAGGTTCAGATCTGCGCCATTTGTAACTCTGCTCTGAGAAGGATTCTTGCATCTCTGACTACCCCTGCTTAGAATTCCTCTTTACCTACCAAGTATGTCTTCATGTGTCCTCTTCCTGCATTCCGTGTGCTATTCTTAGCACTAAGTACACCAAGGCGAGCAAGTGAGAAACATATTCCTATGCTCTTTGAACTTTGAAATACTGGTAGGGAGGGCAGACCTAAAAAAAAAAATCTATACTTACATCCATAGATATGTCCATGTATGTGATATTTCAGAAGCCGATAGCTGGTAGAAATACAAGAGAACATAGCTTGAAGAGACAGTAGGGGAAGGGCTTTGTTAAGGTAAAAGTCATTCTTGGGTCTTCAGTAAAGAAAGCATTGTCCCTGAGGCTGGAATCAGACATGCAAAAGTTGAGCTCAGTTCAACTGAACAGATATTTGAGTTGTTCCAAGTTCTGTTGTGGTCGCTTATGTTACATTAGTGAATCATACGGTGTCTGCCTCAAGGAAACCATCAGGTTTGAGTTTGTGCCATGTGTATGGCAGTTTGTGTACATATGAACACACATATGCATATGAATACTGTGAAGAAAGTAAGTCAGGACAGGGGTGTGTGATGCTGGAGGCATGGGTGCTGTCTATAGCAGGATCAGGAAACTCTGCAAGCGCATGTTTCAGGAGAAGCCCGGAAGTACACAGAGAGGCGCCTCAGAAGCAGATGGTCTGGATGGAGGTGTGTGTGTGTGTGTGTTGTCTTTAGACGAGAGGTTGAAAAAGGCCAGAGCCAGAGTCTAGAACATTAGTTGGAGAGCAGTAGCTGAACACAGTAGAGTTTGTAGGACCTTTCAGATTAAAGCAAGGGCTTAGATTTTAGTCATTCACCAATAGCAAGCTCCAGGGAGGTCTCGAACAGGGGAGCAATACAGTACTGTTCCCTCTAAGTCTAGGGGCTCAGTAGCCATGAAGGGTGAAAATATCCAGAAGGCACCCATTTCTTCAGTTTTTCCCTGAGCTGATAGCAGACAAGGAGAGTCTGCTTCAACTTCTCTCACCCTGTGATGAGCTCTAAGTGCATCCTCTACATTTGTAAAGATGCTTGCCTCCCTGGAAGGGAGAGTGGAAGCGCTGTCTACCCTAGTCTTGCTTCCTCTCATTCTCTTACTTTTATTAAGGAAAGACTTGTATTTTCACCATCTGAGTACTGCATATTAAGATAACAAGCTCAGCAGAGAGAGCACCCAAACAGAGCGGAAGGTGAAATTAGGACAAACCTGAGATTCCCGAGGGCTGTAATTAACACTATCTAGATGAAGGGAGAGACATTTCACTTCGGATTTATGTTTCAAGGAAACAAAAAAAGGAAAGAAAGAGGAGGAAAGCGTAATGCACCAGAAAGAAATCCTAATTCGGGTGTATTCGACTCACCCATCGGAAGAAATGGCATTAAGTCAGGTACCCAATTACGGTAATGTGGCTCAGAGCACCTCGAAAGGTGTTTCAGTCTCAAGCCAGGACCAACATTTGTAATCCTTTAAATGCACTTAAGAAATTGATGTTACAGACCCACAATCTGTTAGGGGCCTTGCTTGCCCGGTTATTGCAAAGTACCCCACCATTAATTGGATCATCAGAATGTGATCCGCGTCCTGCGCCCTGGATTATGGAAGACTGACTCTGTTCTGACGTGTTGAACCAGAAGCTCCATTTGTGAGAGATTTTGACCCTTAATGTAGATAAGTGGTATTTTTCATCAATCTTAGCTTTCATTAAAAATGGGGGGAAATGTCAATTCAATGTGGGAGCATTTAACGTAATTCAACATCTTTTCATTTAATACCTTGGGAAAGTTAGTCTTTCTGACCTGGCTAACACATCTGCTGATGGAATATTTTGTAAAAAGCACCATGGAAAGAAAAGGTTGTTAATAGAAAAAATCATAATTTTGAAACTTTCTGCTTGTCATGTAGGATTTATTTAAAAGAGGAAAGAAAAAAAATGAACTCATACAATTTGAAAAACCCGGAAATTTCAGATGAGCAGACTTAGTTTTCAAGTAGCTCCTTTTGTTGGGACAGGGTTTAAAAGATGGATAGAAATTTAATTTTTTTAATGATATGTTTTTCATGGTGTATGTGTGTATTCATGGTGTGTGTGTGTGTGTTTTGCCTGTATGCAGATAAAGGCACTGCATGCATGTCTAGTTCCTGTGAGGGCCAGAAGGGGGCGCTGGATCCCCTGGAACTAGAGTTATGGATGGTTGTGTATCGCCCTGTGGATGCTGGAAACCGAATCCAGGTCCTCTGGAAAAGCAGCAAGTGTTCTTAACTGCTGAACCTTCTCTCTAGTTCTCAAATTTGTTCTTATTATCAAGTATGGGGTATGCGTGTCACAGCACCAGGGGATAACATTTTGGAGTTGGTTCTCTTCTTTTATCTATACTTGGGCTCTGGGGATCAAATTCACTTAATCAGGCTTGCTCAGCCATTGCTTTTCTCCGTGGAGCCATCTTGCTGGCCCCATGGATAGAGCTTTCTCTTTAGTGCTTTAATTTTCTGTTCGGTAGCATTTGAGCTATGGAGGGAGACCCTGAGTATCGGGTTGGTGCGTCTGATGACCAAGAATTTAAAACAAGTCAGAAAGAGTAGCAACTGTGTTGGTCTTCTTTAAGGTAAAACAGAGGAATTAATATTTTGAACACAGCTAGCTTCTGTTTTTTATCTTTTCTGGACATGCTTGGAATCAAGTCTTGTGTATGCTGGGCAGTATTCTACCCCTTAGCTACACTCCTGGACCTCATTTCATTACAGTTTAGAACTCATAGGTAGAGTTTCGATTCCAGTTTACCAGAACTCTATGAAATGCTGTGTAATCAAATAATAATCTCAGCTTCCAGGTGCTTCGAATTGCAAACCAGTTTTTGGCAACTTGTTACTGCCATGCAGATATCCAAACACCCTGTGAACCTTCACACCCTGGCTTCCCTGGCAGTGACTGGATACTGTTTCATGCTATATTGGTTACTGTTCTCATTAGTGACTAAAGACCTGAAAAGAAGCAGATTAAAGAAGAAAAAGTTAGGCTGTTGGTTTTTTGTTTGTTCATTTGTTTGTTTGTTTGTTTGTTTGGGGGGAAGGTGTTGCAGTTTAAGAAGGTCTAGTCCATCATGGGGCAGGGATGGCATGGTGGCTGGAAAGTATCACTGCTCAAATTGTCTGTCATTAGGAAGCAAAGGAAGAGAAAAGAAAGTGGTGCTGTGCTGACAACCTCAGGGTCCACCTGCAAATGAGCCTCTTCCTCCAACAAGGTTCTGCCTCCTAAAGGTTCCCACCATGTGGGGTCCAAAGTATTCCAACATGCAAGCCCACAGGGGACATTTTATATTCAAACCACAGCACATGTCTTCCTTGGAAAACTCTTTTAGAGTTATTAAAATGGCTAAGGGGCTGCCTTAGAAACACGTTACATGACATTTTGTTTCCCTGGAGTTTTTGCAAACAGTCTAGTTGGTGACCATCCCCTGCCAATGTCTATCTATTTGTCTCATGCTTTAAAGACACCATCGGTTGGACGTAGGTGCGGAATAGGTTGGACATATGTGTGGAGTTTGTGACACAGTACATAACCTGACTCCTGGTGTGCTGAACCCTTAGGAATCTTGGTCTTAGACTACAACCAGCATCTGGGTGTTATGTCTACTAGAGTTCTCTTCAGACCTCAGCACGCCTTTCTTTTTCAGTAGGCTCCCTTGATACTGACAGTTATGCAGGATGCATGAAAGAACCTGCAGACCTCTGCTTCCTTGTAGGCAGAGCCTCCCTGGCTGAGAGAAAGATAATCTGTTCTCTCACGCTGCAGAGGGACAATACAGTTTCAGCTCTGAAGCAAGAAGGGAGAAAGGGGAGCCTTGCACAGAGAGGGGTGCTGTGCAGGTGCCTAGAGCAGAGGTTTCCTAAGCTAAGCAGTCCTGCCTCTAGAATCATCTTTAGCTGTAGGTGTTTCAGTCTTACTTGCCAGCATGAATACTGGAGAAAACTCTCTCTGGGTCTGACTTTACCCAAGTTGGCAGTCAGTTTCTAGACATTATTTTTTTTTCTTTTTAATGACCAAGATTTGTGTTATGTTAGCTTTGAAAAAAATAAAAATGAAGAGCCAGAATCAGGGTGAAGTGTCGTCATGGTAAGCACAAGGTCTTTCGTTGTGGTTTGATTTTCTTTAAGAAATTGTCCGGACTTTTCTAAGAATGTACAGTTTCCTTTGTTGTAAAGATTAGTAATGTTTTCCCAGTTTCCTGAGTCTGGGTTAACAACCTTGCAGACTTTTTTAAAGTATATATATATATGTGTGTGTGTGTGTGTGTGTGTGTGTGTGTGTGTGCATATATGTGTGTGTGTGCATATATGTGTGTGTGTGTGCATATATATATATATATATATATAGTTTGTCGCTTCCTTTTTGATGGGATTTTTCTCTGTGACCCAGGCTGTCCAGAGCTTACTCTGCAGCCCAGGCCATCTTGAATCTTCCTTTTCAGCATTCCAACCTCTAGACTTGCATCGTCTAATTTGAAAGTTAGAAAAACAAGAAGAACAAAATCAAAGGAACACGCTAGATGCCTGTCTTGTTCTTCATTCCTTACTGTACTTTCCCCTGCCCCTGTAGGCTGGAGGGGTGTCGACAGGATCAGTGTGGTAAAAAAAAAAAAATAACCTGCTTTACCCGTCTCACTATTTCGAGTTTCTACTGGGCCTGCCATTGTCCCAGGGAGGCACTATTCTTAAATGCTCTCCAAAGTGGGCTGCAAAATGCTCTCAGACCTTGTCCCTTCATATTAAAGCTCTGTCCTAAATGAAGTTGGCAGCTGGTTTTTCTCGGTGCTGCTGGTTCTCCAGTTTCCTTCCTGATTGAATTCCTGTAGACTCTCCCAGGACAAGGCGGGCACACAAGGCAATGCTTACCAGATGGCCTCCGGAGTTGTAAGGAAGATATGTAGAAGCCGGGGGGCGGGGGGTGCTGCTCAGTGGGTAGGCTGCTGGCCTTGCATGCACCGAGGCCTGGATTCAAGCCCCAGCATCCCCAGGATTACAGATATAGGGGTGTGATCCCAGTACTCAGGAGGTACAGGCTAGAAGTCAGAAGTTCGAGGTCATCCTCAGCTACATAGCCAGTTTGTGGTTAGTCTGGGATATGGGAGTGTGTGTGGGGGGGCGGTGAGGAGAAGAAGGCAAGGAAGAAGAGAAGGAATAGAGAAGGAATAGAGAAGGGTAAAAGAAGATGTTCACCCTGAAGTCACCTCTGTTTTTGTGCCCCAAGACCTTCTAAAGGGACAATATCCTGGGAATATCTGTGCTAAGAACCCATCCCAGGTGCCTGGAGTATGGGGCATGTTCCTTTGTGTTTGTGTTCTCTCTCTCTCTCTCTCTCTCTCCCTCTCTCTCTCTCTTCTTTTTCATATCCTTCTTTTCCGACCTGCCTTTCTTTTCTCAAAAATTAAAAAAAAAATAGTTCCTATTTTAAAAATGCCACCATAGCCTGTAACAAAGTATGAATTCACTCTGTGGTCTTAGTGGCAACTATGTAACAGTCACTGCATCTGTCCGCAAGTCTGCATCTGTAAGCTGGTCTTCCCATGCTGAGGGGAATGGTCAGAGAGTGCGCGGAGCTAAGAGATAAGCTCACAAACTCAGCCTCTATGCCTGCTTTTTCCAGTTTCTGTTACAGACCCAGTGCTTCCCGGCAGGTGCTGTCTGGCCTGCCTCCTACCCCCAAGAGACGAGAGGGTCAAGGGTCTCAAGTCATCCAAACTGAGGAGGAGTTGAAAAAAGGCGTGGATGCTAGTTGCCCTCTATTTGTATTCAAAATACTCTGATGCAGAGAAAACACATCATCCCTGGTGCTGAGCTGCAACTGCTTTTACGTGGCCCAAATCAGAACTAAGTTTTAGTCAAGGATGCCGAGATAATGCTGTGCAAGTGAACAGGTGTCAATGTAGCCCAAGCTTCCCTCTGGGTACCTGGCTTCAAGTTATTTACCAGGAGGCAGTAATGGGTATCACCGGGTAAGAACAGGGCTAGCCCGTAACAGTTAGTTCACCACTGCCCCGCTCTCTCCAGCACATCTGTATAATGAATGAGGAGGTCATATGGTGGGAGATACTGGTTGCTCACACCTGGCTTGGGGCAGAGAGACTTGAGGTCAAACTGTTAGTTACCTGCTACTCTGAGCCTGCATTTCCATCTGGGGAAGAAATTCTTCAGCATGAAGCTTCCAAAGGCTGACTGCCGCTGTGACTTAGTCTATGAATCGGATGCACCCATAAGGTTAGACAAAAATTAATTTCAGCCCTTTTGAACTAAAACTCATCCAGAAGACACCTCCCCGGTGTACCCCCCGCCCCAGCTCCATATGCCACATGGTGCTGGGAGCGGAGGCTAGGGGTTTGCCACTCAGGAGTCCATCAGCCTTCTATAGATCCGTTATCTTTTCCAGAACACTGTATTAAACCCTCCTGGTGAACTCATGACCCAGGGACCTCACCTTCTTTTTAACCTAGAATGTGCTGGTCCCAAGCCAATGATTCCCCGCTATCCTCCCTAGAAATAACTAGTTAACAAGTCTACATGAACCCAAGCCAGAAATTGTGGTGTTGTCCCTCTGGGAATGGGGCATTTTTTATAAAAGGGTTCCCTTTTTCCCCAGGTGTATATTTTTAATCTGTGACTAGACTGGTAACTTTTTCATGTTATTTTATTCAGGACTCCCTCCCTCTCCCCATTTTTTCCTAAACTGGTCGCATGGTTCATCGGTCCAGTGCTAAAGTTGGGAAGTATTTGCTTTTTTCCCTCTGCCCTCTGCTACTGTGTGGTATCCTGACAGGGGGTGGGTGTCTTTGTGTGGGTGTACATGAACAAGACATAGGAGCCTGTTTTCTCTGGAATTACCATTCTAGGTTGTTTCTTGTCTCCCCCCCACCCCCCCCCAACCCCCATCTCTGCCACTCAGATCACTTCGAGCCATCTACCACCTCTCTCATTGGATAATAGCCTCTGTTTTTGCCATCGACTGTCATATCTGATTCGGTTGCAGGAGGATTTTAAATTAGCCAAACGTTTGCACACTGGGCTCACTCTGCTGCCCCTACTGATATTGATGATTGCTTCTAGAAAAACAAAAAACAAAAAAAAAACAAAGCAATGGCTGGTGGTTGGGGTAATACTCAGTTATTGGTACCTCTCTTCTACAAACGGAGAGTGGAGCAGAGAGATCATCTGTGTCTGTCCCAGCTACCTTGCTGGTCAGCCATTGTACCAGAGCTGCACTCCCACTGGGAGGCTACATTCTTGCTAAGGCCTATGTCTGTAGCGATAGATAAAGCAGTAAGAAGTCAAGTGAAATAATGAAGGACATGCAGTTAAATTAGGTGCCTTGCTGCTGTTGGGTTTTTAACTCACTGGCGAGAGAATGAGCTGTTTTACTTTGAGTCCCTCTCCTGGAGTTTGCTGGTTGGGAACTAACAGAAATGATTCTTACCACAAGAGTCTGGCCAGCAGAAGTGCAAGAGGAAAACCAGAAGGCCAGGAGCAATCAGTCACTAACACCTGCCATGCAATCTTACAGATGGGGAGGCAGGGGCATTGGTCTAAGTTGGATGGCATCCTGAGTCATGTGGTAAGTTTCAAGACAAGAGGAAAACTATGACAGAAAAGATCTTTTTACTGTTTCTCAAAGTTTTCCCTTAATCTGCCTGAGCTGGATCTTCTATTGCACAGATTCTAGAAATCACACTCATTATTGTACCTGCTTTGAGAGTGAGGCTAGTGGTCACCCCACACTTGTTACCTCAGTGGCTTCTCTTTCTTTGAGTAAGTAAACCTTGAGGTTTCCTAAAATGCTTCATCTGCTCAAGTGGTAAAATAAAATAAAATTTAAAATAATAAATATAAAACCAAAAACCCTCTGTACTTAAAAACAACAACAAAACAAAACAAAAATATTGTTTTTTGAGATGCTGCTACTACTACTGAGCAGGGGCCACACATTTCCAGATCGATGGCCCTCCCAGCAAAAGATGTTCCCACAGGGGATGGAGAGGAGTGTTTGCTATACTTGAAGAGGACACAAGTTTGATTCCCGGCTCTACCTCTAACAGTCCTGGGGGATCCTGTAGTCTCTTCTGGACTTCACAGGTGCTATATGCATATGCTGCATAGATAGCCAGGAACACACACATGTACCCATGAATTAGAAATGCAGTGTAAAATGAAAAGGAGTTCTCAAAAACCAAGCAATTTGATAGCCAGACCTTAAAAAATCACTTTAGCTGAGACCTCAAGTTAACTATTATATTACTGCCACCCCACTTCCATATATGTATATATCATATGTTCAGAATAGAAAAACCTTTATGTCTTCGTTCCTTACTTCTTTTTGTGATTGTTTTGATTTGGGTTTTGGTTTTCCTAAATGGAGGGTTTTAGTGTAGCCTAGACAGGACCATAATTGACTCTATAGTTAAGGCCAGCCTCAAATTTCTGATCCTCTTATATCTATCTCCAAGGAGTTGGAAGTTCAGGTGTCTGGAACCACACAGCCAGAAGTCATTCATCATTCTTGTGGTGAAAATAGTCATAGTCCATTGTTCCAGCTTTCAACAGACCCAGCGCATTATCAGAGCTCCCAATTGTGAGCAGCATTCCAGAACTGATCCCTCACAGAGGGAGGCTTTGTACCCATTGCTCAGACCCCCTACTGACACTCTTCATTTTCCAGGAGGGAGGCATTGTACCCATTGCTCAGACCCCCTACCAACAGTCTTCATTTTTCAGGTTTCATGAAGTGCTTCGCGCCTTGATTTCTTCCTAGTTCTTGTGCAACAATTATTTCCTACTTGCCCGCGTGTGTTGCCCTAAGTCTTCTGTCGGGTAGAGCGCATGCTGAAGCTCACCTGACACGTCACTGCCCCTGTACATTCCAGTCTCTAGTTCCCTTCTCAAGAAGCCCTACAAGACTTGAAAATGCTGGTCAGAGTTGCCCGATACCTGACTTCAGTGACCCAGCCTTTGCTCCACGATTCTCACTCACTTTTAAGGATGACTCTAAATCTTTTTTGGAGTCAATTATATGTAGCCCAGGCTTGCTCTTTGCGCTTGACATCCTAGGACTCCTGATCCTCTTGCCTCTGCCTCCTAAATGCTGATGCTCCTGGGTTATCCAGGACTGGGGACTGAACCCAGGCCTCCAAACAAGTTAGGCAAGCACTCTACCAACTGAGCTGTATCCCGGTCCTTCATTTTACCTCTCTCTCTCTCTCTCTCTCTCTCTCTCTCTCTCTCTCTCTTTTTTTTTTTTTTGTCGAGGGGGCCAGGGTTGAGACAGGATCTGGCTGGCCTAGAACTAATGATGTAGACCAGGCTGTCGTCAGACTCACAGAATTCTGCCTGCCTCTACCTCCAGAGTGCTGGGATTAGACTTGCGTGCCACCCTGCCTGACCTGCTCCTTACCATTGATGTTCATGGTACTTTTACCCACCACTTAAGGCCTGACTCCGAGACTTGACACTTGGGCCTTTCGCAAGGCAGCATCAATAGATGGATAGACTGCCCAGACTGTTTGGTTGCCAATTACTTGTACGCTACAGCTGTGCGTAGGCACTAGGGAGCTGGTGGGTTTTCCTAAGCAAAGCCTTTGAAGAACACCTTTTAGATGCGCAATGAACCAAGTAGCCTGAGGGCAGCTGTACAGAGAGAAATTTGGTAATTGGATCAACCACCTTGATGTAGAAGAATGAGCTTGCTCTTCCTTAAGTTTAGCCGTAAGCAGTGTTTACTGGTTCGTTCTTTAAAAGAATGAAAATGAACAATGGAGGTGGGTACTAATTGGCTAATTTGGGGTGTCAAATTGTTCAGGGAAGCAGCAAGTCCCGATTTTAAAGTCTAAGCAAGGTGCATAGAAGCAGTTAGGCAGCGGCAGTGAGCCATTGGGCTTGCAGACGAGTAAATCGACACATTGTAATTGCTGT
The DNA here is from genome assembly GCA_036184795.1 of Tokudaia tokunoshimensis. Taxonomy (NCBI): domain Eukaryota; kingdom Metazoa; phylum Chordata; class Mammalia; order Rodentia; family Muridae; genus Tokudaia; species Tokudaia tokunoshimensis. The sequence goes on along the minus strand of BTHU01000013.1, from coordinate 7,585,921 downwards.
GAGAACTGAGAGGAGCCTAGGAAACTGCAGCTGAGGTGTTAGTAACCTCACCTGCACTGGCAGCCTTGGAACTGGCTACTGAGCGCCACAGAGCCTAGGATTGGATTCTTGGGCTCTAATGGGTTTTCTCATCTTACGTGTTATTTATAAATTACCTATTTTCAAAATATTATGTGGGTGAGTAATTCCTCTATAAAAGTTAAAGTATAACATTTAAATGTTCTTTTGATGGGGGACACAATTTCTCCTGCAAAAGGTCAACCCACAGGTAATTCGTGAGCACTTGCAATGTGCCAGGCCTCCCAGGAGATAAGTGGGGAAGTCTAAGCTAACCAGTCCTGGCCCTTCCTAGTGCACAGTTGAGTCGTGAAGGCCCTGATGGCCCATCTGAGCAGATACTATCATCGCTTTACAGTGTGTCCTGTTACTTTTTCTGGAGAGATAAGACAAAACCCCAAATCACTCAAGAGAGGATATGGACAAGTCGACAATAGATTCTGTCCAGGTACAGCTGGATGAGCCAATGAGTTTTGATGAGGTTACTCCAAGGTGTAGTTGACTTGGGCAGTTGCATCACCAAAGCGTGCTTCCCTAGCATGGTACCATGTGTGACCTTTCCTGGGACAACATGGACAAATTCTTACTTACCCAACATAGGCAAACAATGCTAGAAATAATGGCTCTACAAAAGTTCACCTAAGTGAGCTAATGACTTTCCTGGAGGATGGGTGAGCTTTTCTTTGCAGGAGAATGATGGACTGTACTCAAAGGATCTCTGAAAATCCCTTGCCTGCTTCAGTGAGGACTCTGGAGAATAGCTTCCCCAGCTCTTTCTGAATTAATTGTAAACAACTCCATTGGCTCGAGAGCATGCTATCCCAAACAGATGGGAAAGGGCCTTGTGACTCGTGTCTTCCATAGGCTAGGGAGTTGTTTACTTCCTGGAGCTTGATAAGCTTTCTTCCAGGCTAGAATGTTCCAGTTCAGAGGAAACTGATCACTGGATGACAACTCCCGAGAGCTGCGTTAGTGGTGTGTTATCCTCAGTCACCTCTCCATCTTCTTGTACTCTAGTATTCCCCAAGACCATGAGCCTCCGTGGTCGGGGCAGGACCAGGAATGATGGCTTGAACCTCAAGTGCGTGTCTGCTGGCCTTTGCCTTAGAGCTCCGTTACCATCAACTAGCTATTGCTAGATTGTGTAACATATCCGTTTCCATGACAATAAGACCAAATTTATCACAAAAGTCTTTGTTCATGATGCTAGATGGTCATATTGAGTCTGGGGGAAATAACTACCTCACACTGCAGTTGTCTGCTGAGGCTGGCAAACCCTCCCCACATCTTACTAGGTATTGTACAGTAAAGTTAGGTGAAGTTGGACCATTTCAAAATAAAACCCTCTTCTCTTCTAGACTCCCATCACATGCTCATAAGCTAATATGACCACTGGTCCCATTAACTTGCAAGTTTTCTTTTCCAAATTTTGAGATGTGAAGTGGTTTTGGCACCTGTCTTAGTCAGGGTTTCTATTCCTGCACAAACATCATGATTAAGAAGTAAGTTGGGGCCGGGCGGTGGTGGCGCACACCTTTGATCCCAGCACTTGGGAGGCAGAGGCAGATGGATTTCTGAGTTCGAGGCCAGCCTGGTCTACAGAGTGAGTTCCAGGGCTACACAGAGAAACCCTGTCTCGAAAAACCAAAAAAAAAAAAAAAAAAAGAAAGAAAGAAAAAAAAGTACGTTGGGGAGGAAAGGGTTTATTCAGCTTACATTTCCACATTGCTGTTCATCACCAAAGGAAGTCAGGACAGGAACTCAAGCAGGTCACGAAGCAGGAGCTGATGCAGAGGCCATGGAGGGATGTTACTTACTGGCTTGCTTTCCCTGGCTTGCTCAGTCTGCTTTCTTATAGAACCCAGGACACCAGCCCAGAGATGGTGCCACCTACTAGGGGCCCTCCCACCCTTGATCACTAATTGAGAAAATGCCCCACAGCTGGATCTCATGGAGGCATTTCCTCAGCTGAGGCTCCTCTCTCTATGATAACTCTGGCTTGTGCCAAGTTGACACAAAACCAGCCAGTACAGCACCATGGTTATTTACCCCAAAGCAGGATGGCCCTTAAGTAGGTGACTTGTCTCTCTGTCTCCAGAACTGGGGGACAATGCTACTGTCTCTTCCCACGGGAGAATCATGGCCAAAACTAACAGTCCCAGGGGATAATCCCTTCACCTTAGCAGCTTCAGTCAGCGTCAGCGTTGAGCAAGGTTCCCTGACATGTCATTGTAACTATACCTTTATCCAAGCTTATTTTTCCTACAGTGGCTGCTTTTGTTACATAGAGATGCTGATGATGGCCTTAAAAGGAAGGGGGCAGGTTGAGGGACAAAAGGAGGGGATGGAGACTGGGAGATAGCAGAGAACCTGCCTGTATATGTGTTATCTGACCTTGCCTTCCTGCGTGAGAACTTTGAGAGCATCCCGCAAGTGACCCAAAGCTTCCCGGAGGGTCCTGTGTGCAAATTAAAGCAAAAAGAGTTCTCATGCATAGGCAGGGATTAGTGGGTATGAACGGTGCAAATGAGTTCCCAAATGGGGGTAGTGGACATCTTCGTCATCATCTTGGGGGCAGGAGGCTTATTTCTATCCATATGTGCAAATATAACCCCCAAAGCAAAAACAAACCAAAACCAAAAAAACCCAGCTTAATAGAAACCTGATTTTCCTCACTTTAATGCTGAAACAATTTGTTCGGCTTAAGACTTACCACAGTAAAGTGCTTGCAGAGCACGCACAAGAGCCTAGGTTCTATCCTATACACACACACACACACACACACACACACACACACACACACACACACAAACTGATTATATCAAATGCATATCATTTTGAAATGGTTGAAAATGGTATGAATCATAATCTTACAGTTTGCTTTAAGTGCTATAAAATTTATTTTCTATGTCTCTTATTGGTATTTGGTTAGGACACTAAAGTCTCCCTCCTTTCCTCCCTCCTTTCTCTCCTTCTCTGTTCCTTTCTCTTCTTCTCCCACCCCTGTTGATCCAGTATCAGAAAACCCCATGTTTTCCCCAAAACTCATTTGGCAGAAGCGAGCTTAGATTAGATAATTAGATAATTTTAGTTCTTTGCGTGACGCTATTTTTAAATGTAATTTTTTTGCTAATAATGCAATTAGTTTTGATTTTTTTTTTGCATAATTTGCAATAAGGTGCTCCAGTTTCCAGAGCCTCCCAGCCACTGCTGACGTCATCAGTTTTACCTCTTGAGCAAGCCGCGTGCAGCAGATCACTGCTCCTCCCTCTGCCCCTCCTCGTCGTGAAATATTCAACACGAGGCCATGCATAAAATTACACTGTCTTTGAGAGGCAGGGTCATATCTGGTAGGGATGTGAATGGAAAAATCACTCAAAATTACCTTCGCATTCTGTCTCTGACCTCCCTCCTCTTCCCCCTTTCCTGTCCCTTTCCAGCTCATCCCCCACCCTCTGCCTAAGGTTTGCCTGTAGGTGACAGAGACATGACCACAGAGGCAAGGGCATTGTGACATTTCAGTTTCCCATTCCTAAGGGGTTTCTCTAACAAATTCCATTAGCACTTTATTTATAGCTTCATAAAAGGGCCCTTTTATTTTCTTCAAACAATATCCTTATACCTCTGATGATAATGCTATCTGAGGACTGAACTGTTATTTTTTTTTCTAAAAAAATCTGTTTCCTAAGATGTCTCCGTATTGGCTCACTCTCCTCTGCATCCCTCCTGCCCTGTTTAAAGGTCTGCCTACAAATCTTTCCAAGGAACATGGCTCAGGTCTAGTGTTTGAAAAGGCAGACACCTAAGAGAGGTTTGGTGCTGACAGCCTACATCCTTAGCCTCCATGTTCAGAGCCTGTGATGCCCTGAGCACAGATGCCTGTAAAAACAGGACCTTCTGGAAGTCATCACCTCAGGCCTCTTCAGAAGTTTGCCCTGATGAGCCTCTTGGAGCGACAGGGCTGCATTTCCCCTAATACATTCCTCTTTGAACCCACTTGTTAGTCAAGTGTTGTGCACACTAACTACAGAATGGACCCCGTGTCTTGGGCATGCATTACTCTTCCGTGCCTCCCCTGAGCACCCCCCAGTTATGGATTACTTTTTTCTCAACTTGACAGGCACATAATTAGAACTGTTGATGAAATCTACCAAATTGTTCCTCCGTGGCCTCTGAGCTCGGGAAATTTGGCCGAGTCGTATTTGTCTCTGATTGTGGAGACCTCAGCACTTCATATTAACTCCGTTATTAATGCACCTTCTAATCTGCCCATGAATTGGTAACATGTGAAGTGAGCCCAGCCCTAATGACACCTTGCGATGAATACATTGGAGGGCTGTGTTCAAAGTTGCAGAAGGAAGATGCTGATAAATTCTCTCTATCCTTTCTCTCTCTCTCTCCCCTCCCACCCTCAGTGTGTGTGTGTGTGTGTGTGTGTGTGTGTGTGTGTGTGTGTGTGTGTGTGTGCACCTTTGTATTGACATGCTAATGTCTTTGTCTTGACATGCTGATACCTCATCTGGCAAGCATGGTTTCTTCTAGCCTGTTCTGAGCCCTCAGCTTCTGTATGAAGGTTCGCCTCCTTGGCACAACTGAACTCTGCATATCCTGTCTTAAGGCAAGAAGATTTGAGGAGGAGTCTAATAACACAGCCATTGGAGTGAGCGTGCTCTGTGTGGCTGCCTTGTTCCAGTTCCAGGCCATCTGAAACACGTCACTCGGTCCTGTTACCTCATCATTCCCATCTGCAAAATAGGAATAGTAGCAGTGGCTCACACGATGGTTGCAAGGAATCATAATGAAGACTTATCACAGATAATTAATAGCAATGGCTGCCTAGAGGCTTGTGATGACATGGGGGCATATAAAACTAACATTGGTTTCACCCTTCAATCATTACAGCTATCTCTGCTTGTGTCGGTTACTGGTCTTGTCATGGGGACAAAATGTCTGACAGGAACTATTTAGCTCAAGCAGAACTTATTTTAGCTCATGGTTTCATGTTGGGGAAAGCATCATTGTCAGGAATCCCTGGGGTCCCATCCATGGTGGCCATCATCAGCTGCATGACTGAGGTTTCCATGGACCAGACGATAGAGGTAGTGATTCCATCCTATCCCTATCCCAAGGCTGACTTGGCTGGCTGGCCATCATCTGTTCAAACACATTAGCCTGTGAACACTTTTCCCATGCAAACCATCCCAGGGAGTATCAGTTCACAAACATACTCTGCAGTGGTAAGAACCCCTGTGTGTGTGTGTGTGTGTGTGTGTGTGTGTGTGTGTGTGTGTGTGTGTGAGTGTGTGTGTGTGTATTTAAGGGGTACTTTTAAGGTCATGTTCCTGGTTGTAGAAAAAGAATAAACTTCACAGGGTCACAGAGCAAAGAGAACTTTTGGTTTTCTCTTGAATTCCACAGCCATTCTAACAAATGATTTTTATTTACTGAGACAGTTTAATCTTCCAAAACAAATAATAAAATAGACACCGTTTAAGCGTGTGTCTGTGTACCTGTGTTTCATTTGTTTTCATGCACCCCGAGCTCTGTCTTTGCAGATATTCCACAGGCTGATGTTTAATGCCGTGTGCTGGTCCCTTGCCGCGGGACAATGGGGCACCAAATGGGTTGACAGATGTGTACAAACCAACCATTATAAGTACAGTAGAGCATGCTGGGAGAGACGGAAGGGGACAGGGTGCAAGGCGAGTTGCTGGTGAGAGGAGACTTTCAAATCCAGCCTTTGCTTTCAACTCTTCACTAAGTATGAAAAAATAAAGATCTGAAGTTTTATGACTAGCCATGATTTATGGTTTAATGCATTGTGCTGGAGATTTGTCTTCATAGTAGAGACTTATGTACATATTATAACCAATGCAGGAAATGTAAGAAAATGATCTCCTTACCCCTATGTGTGTGTGTATGTGTGTGTGTGTGTGTGTGTGTGTGTGTGTGTTTGTATGCATGCTCACACGTGTATGTGTGAGGGTATGTGCATGTGTGTGAGAGGGCATGTTTGTGAGTGTGTGCATATGTGTGCATGCTCTGATAACATGATTTTGATTTTCCTTGTAGTTCAGTAGTTAAGAACACTTGTTACTCTTGCAGAGTACCCGGGTTTATTACCCACCACTTATGTGATGACTTACAACCATCTTGAACTCCATTTCCAGATGGTCAGTGCCCTTTTCCAATCTCTATGGACAGCAGGCTCTCACATACTTACAAATATTTAGGCAAAACACTCATAAAGAGAAATATATATAAACCTTAAAAAACCCTACACGAGATATATATATATATATATATATATATATATATATATATGTCAAGTAGTTTCAGCAAAAGCACTTCCTTTTCATTCCTAAGCTTGAAGTATATGTGTGAATATGCATGTTATTGTTTATGCATATAACATATAATCAAGACTGTTGTCGAGTGTCACAAATATATATATGTGTGTGTGTATATATACATATATATGTATACATACATTATGTATGTATGTATACATATATATGTATACATATATTATGTATGTATATATACATATATATGTATACATACATTATGTATGCATATATACATATATATGTATACATACATTATATATATATATATATATATATATATATAAAGAACCAGGTCAAGACCCCTCCCTGTAGGAATTGTTGCTGTCTACAATCTCACTTTGTCATGGGCAGGAAAGATGATATCCAGCCAATGCTAGTTTTATGCAGAAAATACTTATTTGTGTTTTAAGCAGAGACTGACAAATAAGGAGACAGTAGAAAATCAGATGTGGGCCATAATAATACATGTTGAAGATGTGAAGGAAATGCACACTTTCCTAATTATTTTCCCAGTGTGTGTCCTCAGTTTCCAGCATAGAAATTTCTCCTCTTTTCAACCCTAATCCTAGTCCTCCTTCACAGGTCTTTGGTTCTGTTGGGAATGAGCCCCCTCTTCCTGATCTCCTTTGGCTTTTGGATCATATTGGGGTTGGTTACACAGGTCTGGCAGGTGCTGACTGCCTGTGACTGACAGGGCACACCCTGCTTGCTGCCCTGTAGTCTGTTATACACTTTTCTTTTTCTTTTTTTTTTTTTCTTATTTTTTTTTTAAATTTAATTTTATTTTATTTTTTTAATTTACATTCCAAATCACTTCCCCTTTCCCGTTTCCTCCCTCCCCGAAAGTCCCATAAGCCCCCTTCCCTCCCTCTTTTCTCCGTTCAACCCCCTCTCATTACTCTGTCCTGGCGTTCCCCTACATCCAGTCTTTCCAGGACCAGGGGTCTCTCCTTCCATCTTTTTAGAAATCTATTGATATGCTGATTGTGTCTAGGGTATTCTGAGATTCTGGGTCAATATCCCCTTATCAGTGACTTCATACCATGTGTGATCTTTTGTGATTGGGTTACCTCACTAAGGATGATATTTTCAAGTTCTGACCATTTGCCTAGGAATTTCGTGAATTCATTGTTTTTAATTGCAGAGTAGTATTCCATTGTGTAAATATACCACATCTTCTGAATCCATTCCTCCGTTGAGGGACATCTGGGTTCTTTCCAGCTTCTGGCTATTATAAATAAGGCTGCTATGAATATAGTGGAGCATGTGTCCTTATTGCATGCAGGTAAAGTCTCTGGGTATATGCCCAGGAGTGGTATAGCCACACTTTTCAATGCTCTCATATCAAACCTACTGTTGAAAGAAAACACATAGAACATCAGTTTAATCCCAGCTAAAGGTCAGGACTGGGAAGATGGCTTAGTCAGTAAAGCACCTACCACCCATATGTGAGGACCCAAGCTCGGATCCCCAGCCCATAAAAGCAAGGCATGATGCTGTGTGCCTGTAACCCTAGAAATGGGGAGTTAGAGACAGACCCCCAAAACTTGCTGCCTGTTCATCCTGTTTAGTCAGTAGTGAGCTCCAGTTTCAGTGAGGGACCCTGTCTGAGGGAGTAAGATGAAAGGTAATCCAAGAATTACAACAGTGACCTCTGGCCTCCATGTGAGCACACATGCACTCACACACAGTCACCAACATGAACACGCATATACAACACACACAGTTGGATATCAAATATCCCATGGGAAATAAGCTTTATATGTGTTGAGGAAGATAGTTATGGAAGATGGGTCAATTGTAAGAAACTCTTCTTGGTTGCACGGTGGTGGACATGATTTCATGATTCCCATTTTATAGGTGACAAAATCCAGAGGTTGTGGTATGAGACCATGCAATTAGTGAGGGGCAGAGTAGGGATTGTGGTAGCTTCTCCATGGCAGTTGTCAGATTGCAGGAGTCAGAAGAAAACATTGAAAGCCATGCCATATTCCATCAGAACTTCAGACAGCTGTAAGGAAGTTCTAAAGCCACAGGAGAATACGGGTATTTCTCTACAATCTTCTTTGTTTGTTTTAAATCCTGCCATAGCTGGACCAGTCAATCACCAAGATGTTTTAATATAATTTGTCAAGGTACATGCATGGGCACACCTGTGGAAGAAAATGAAAGCCAATGGTTGTCGCTTTGCACGCAGAAAGCCACTGTTAATATTAAGCATAAATGATCATTCTACACCTTTTCTAGGATGATTATCTGTAGACCTGAGCTGTATTTCTGTGCAGTTTTGAAGCAAGCAATGCTTGAGTGTCAATATCTGTTGAGTAATGAATTACCCCTCCCCACCATTCACTTCTAATGTAGTTGGGAAAGAAAAGTTTTAGGCAGTTTCAAAAAAATCCCATGATAGATCCTGTAGGTCACTTGATTAATTGATTGTTGGGAAATGTCCTTGTTTCATTTGAGTGCTGTGAGAAACACTGTGACCAAAAGAAAGTTAACGAGGAAATGGTTTATCGGCATATGCTTCCTGGTCATAGCCCGTCATTGGGGGGGATGTCTGGGCAAAAACTCAAAACAGAAATCATGGAAGTATGGTACTTTCTGGCTTGCTCTCAGGCTCATGGTTAGTTAGTGTTTTCGTATACTCAGGCCCACAGTGGACTAGACTCTCCTGCATCCAGTAATAATCAAGACAACTTCTCATGGACATGCCTGCAGGGCTCAAAAGATGAACCAAAGTATAGGAAGGTGTGAAGCAACCATTTCAAATTCCCTCGGCCCAGAAGTGATAATATTGCTATGTGGTTTATAAAGTATAAATTTAAAGTTAGTAAAGTGTAGGTTTAAAGTTTGGAGAAAGACTTTTGGACACATAATGATAAATGCCCTGACCTTCTGATTGAGTTATTTTAATCTGTTCAGTGGGATCCATAATCTCAACCCCAGAGACTTATTAGTAGAGTACATGATGAAATTGGGAAAAGTTTATAAAAGAACTCACATGATAGCCAGCAGTCCTCCACAACACAATGGCATACTTGTCGCTAACCCTGGCTTATCACCTCTCTTGACTTCTTAGGCAGGTTGTAAACTGTGCTGTTAGATATGGCCGGCAAGCCCAGATCTCACAGCTAGCACATGAAACACAAGGTCGGTAGGTGCACAGCTCCCTTTATTCCATGCTGTGCGTTTGATACTGTGTTTCATCGTGCCATGTGTTTACCTAGCCAGATAAGGATACACATTAGATTTGTTCCATCAGCAGTGTTCATTGACACACTGATTGCATGCCGTCTGTATGTCTCTCTCTCTTTCTGTTATATATATATATATATATATTTTTTTTTTCCTTTAAACAAGTTACTTGGGCCATGGTGACCTGAGCCCTTTTCAAACTCAGAAGCGATATTCTGGTGAACTCTACATGCCCTGGCCTTGCCTCCTGCTCCCCTGGTTTTCTTGGCGAGAAATGAACAATACACTTGAGTAGAGCTTATTCTCCTACCCAGATGCTGCAAAAGCAACTATGAGAGATCCTTAGCCTCTGACAAGGCATTGACTTCATTAGTTGAGAAGATTTGATCGAGGCAGGAGGCAAAGATCAGCTCATTGATTTCGTTTAAATTTGAGAAATTGGTAAGAGATGAAAGTCTCATTTCCTGCAGTCAACCTTTCAGTAGTGGTAGATTTAGGATAGCCTTTCCCAATGCTTCTAGAAGACCCACCCCAGAATGCTGATGTGGAATCATGTTACCTGAAGTCCCTCTCAGCCTACCAAGGTCTGGAGAGTGTAAGCAACCATAGCTGACTTACAGCCCCAAGATGCCCACCTAACTACCGCTATGCTTCCTCCCTGAATGGCGCCAAATATCACTTATCACGAGCACTTTCCCCTCTTCCGATTCAGTTACCTTCCAATGTGGCCACCTCAGGTTTTCTAGATGTCTCTCCCTCCTCTTAGCTGAGGAGATATATTTAACAAATCCCAAGTTCTCATTTCCCCGTGATGGTGTGTCGCATGGCATAACTTCTGGTGTGTTTGCCTATGCGATCCAGCATGGATGGTATTTCCTACTGCTTATTGTTTTCTTATTAAAAATTAAGTACATATGTATTGGGTTGAGGAGACAGCTCAGTTGGTGAAATGCTTGCTTCAGAAGCACGAGGATCTGAGTTCCAGTCTTGGTCTTGTAAAAATAAGCTGGGCATGATAGCACATGCTTGGAATCTAAGCCTTAGCTTGGTAAAAGAGCATGGGCAAGGTGTGGACTTTGCATGATGGGAAAAGACAGCTTGAATGGCAAGAAGGGTTGTCTCCAGACTGAGGCTTTCAGAACTGTCACAGGAAGGTAGCAAAGTCCACACCTCCTGCTTTCCTCTTTTGGAGGGAGGAAGAGAAGCTATCTTTTCCCATCATGCTCTTTACTGTATGTGGCCAGGACCTGACGACATGGGGAGATTCTAGTTACAAGCAAGAAGATGACCAAGAAACCAAAGCCAGGCAGGCCTTGTGGTTCTGTGGTGTTCTCTGAAGACTATTGACCTTCTCACGGAGTACTTGGTTATCTCTAAGAAAGACCATCGGCAGGCAGAGAGTGAGGGTACAGTTTTCATTTAGAAGGTGAGTCAGGTAAACTGCAACCTCAATGTGGTTCTTAGCTTGTTCATCCCATCATGTCTCAGAAAACTATGTACTTCTGCTCCACCATAATAGGAAGGGTCTTTGGCACATGGGTCTCTGTCTTCTCCAGCTCCTCTGTGCAAAATATACCAGTGTTTGAACATAGGAATCACAGTTAATCTTCATAACAAATAGGCTTGCCACTTCATAAACTCCAGGAAAGGCTGTTTTCTTTTCTAAACATTTAAATTGCTCAGCCATTTTATGCATTAAAACCCAATTATAACTTAGGATGTGGAAGAATTTGTAAAGTGATTCCCTGCAGGATCCTTGCCCAAGACTACAGTTTATTTTTAATTTTTTTGGTAGTTCCCATTCTCTCAGGTCTAGGCTTTCAAAACAAAACAAAACAAAAAGAGTCCTTAAAACACAAGAAGCTCCTGACAAAGGATTTGGCCAAAGCCTTAGTCACTAGTCTTAGCACAGCCTTGAGGAATATTTGAGAAAGAATGGCATTTAACTTTTATGGATCTGTACATGTGGTTTTGACAGAAGGAATATAAGCAAGGGACATTTTGTTGGTAAGAAACCTGTTCCCAGGTCCTGCAGATTTTATAGAGCACATAAGAACCAGACTTGTTTGTTTGTTAATTGTAATGTGAGGTAGTCTACCCATGGCAACAATGGAAATATTATTTCAATGCTCAGGGCGCTCTACGTTATGAAATCATATAATAGCCAGTGGCTATTAGAAAGTACAAGTTCCTCAAAACCCTTTACACTAAGTTCTGGCAAAGAAAGATTGTGTCCACTCTCCTAATCCCCAAACCCAGCAAGGGCCCTACACCTCAGGAAGAGGAGGCAAACAGAAGGTCAAATAAGGAAACCTGTAATTAAGGAAGAGAATTCAGCCCACGGTTGGTCGGCCTTGAAAGAAAACTTAGAAATAAGGTTACAAGATTTAAATTTCCTCAAGTGAATGAGTCTTCTTTTGGGTTTTCCTGCTGGTGCTATATCAACTTCAGCAAGTACAGCAAGATTATGGCTTTCCAAGCAAAATGAAAGGAGTTGTGTTCCTCTCAACCGGCTTCACCGTAGTGCAGAGCTCACAGGTCTCCAAATCACCAGGGGTGCATACAGTTGGTTCTTTCCTAAGTATAAGGGGAGCAAACACACACACACACACACACACACACACACACACACACACACACACACACACACTGCTTTCAGGCCAGACTAGTTCCTAGAAACTTGTGTGTATCAGTCTCTGACATTCTCTCTTCAGCCACTCAGACAAGCCAAGGTTTGCCGTGTGACTATAGTAAATAGGAGAATGCTGGGTTAGTTAGAGTTGAGAGATATCCCTGCCTGCCATCCTGCTCCCTCTTACTAGATCAGATACATGGGGCAGTGAGAGAGTTTGGAACTTTAACACATTCTTTCAGAAAATAATCGAATTGATATCTAGACCCCTGGATGTCCATCTAAGTCTCTTCTCACAAGGCTTTCTCTCTGTGATTCCTGCCCATTTGAGAAGACATTGGGAACCCAGAAGGCTCATATACAAGTTAAACACTTAACTTCTCTCTTTGAGTTCAACCCATCTTCAGCCTCAACCCAAATTAGAGGCAGCAAATGATTAGTGGGATTACCGCACACATCCCATCTCAAATCAACCTCTTCGTGGAGACAGACCTGAGACAAGCATCTGGGTTGTGTGGCTTCTTTGTAAATCTGGGTGGCTGTACAAGGTTCTGAGATTTGCTGAATAGCACCCTGCTTGTCAATGGCTTCTCCTGTTGGATATTTATAAAGTTCAAGAGCTTTGCTTACTTTAGTTAAGTGCTGTGAACTGTTTCAACAGCCAGTGGCCCCATTTATATAAACAAATGGGAGAACATGACACCCGGGGGCAGCCCAGTCTAAGGAGCAGAGCAATCCTTGATGACTTGGAGATAAACCTTCCGCACACCGGCTGGCTCCCTGCTAAACAACAGGTGTGTGCCGGTGCATGCAGCAGCTTCGGGTGCAGGGCTGGTAAGTGCAGATTTCCCACCCTGAGACTGCTTTCATCAACTCAACTGTGACATTCTGCTGAGTGTGTCTGTGACCACTTCAGAACCACATTTTAACATCACTGTCTTATTGATAGCCATCCTATTGGCAGTTGTGTTACATTGTTTTAACAACCTGTTTTCCTCTCCGTGCTAATTATTTCACATGCTTCCTAATCTACACTGACTTTAGAGTGTGCTGTAACTCATAAGGGAAATCCATCCAAGAGCAATGCCTTTTCCAGGATATTTGGCCATTGTCTACTATTGACTCTCAGCTTGGGCACAGTTGTCCATTTATTAATAGGCTGGGCATAGTATGTTTATATACATAGGATGAAATTCAACATTTCATCCTGATATCTTCAAAGAGCACCCCTACCCCCAACATAATAAACTTCTTCAGCCTTACAGGTACAGTTACAAAGGCCTCCTTGAAGATGTTAAGGGCTTTGTGCCAGTTTCCAGACAGTTGAAAGACAAGAGTGTGGATGACGAAGACCTAACCCCATACTTGCTTATTCTATGGGGGATGGTCATGGATGGGCAGGACTCTTAAGTTTGTGGTCTGGGTGTACTGTCACATCACACTGCATTAGCAATATTGAGGTTATACTCACCTACAACAAAACACCACTGTGCGATTGAGTAAATAGTCAACTCAATATTTTAGGTTGAATCCTAAAGAATCTTTGACATTTGACTATTCCTCAGAAAGAACCATGACAATTTTGGTCAAAAGTGTAAAACATGTAGAGTGTTTCCCAGCAAATATAAAGCCCCAGAAAAGAACAACTTCTAAAAACAAAAAACAAAAAACAAAACAAAAAAAGATGGAGTTAAGGACTAGATGACAAGAAACAGGCATTTGCCAGGGACAATGATCCACACACCTGTGTTGAGAGGCAGGACAGGCAAGCAAGAGGGATGGCAGCGGGCAGGAGCAGCATCCTTGTTGAGCAGTCCAGGGGTGGTCTCATTCTGTTGCATCCTTATTCTCTTGGGCACTTATGTGAATCACACACAGACACACATAGCTGAATCAGCAAAAATAATCCAGGCTCTAAACCTCACTCTGTGGCTTGTATGTATCTTCAAAATGATCTTGGTCAGATACTTCCAGCTCATGTAGCAAAGCATGTGGAGCCACGAGGACCCAACAGAGAGCATATGTGGGAAGGAGAGCCTTCGACGGGAAGAGCCAACTGGCCTTCAAGAATGCTGTAGGAGCTAAGTGTGGAATCTAAACATTAGCGGAGGTTTACCTCTCTCTTTGGCCCTTCATGGGTGACACCTCTGACCTCTTGTCAACAGTCTTAAATATCAAGTAATGTATTAACCCTAGCAAGCGTTGGTGGCCTATTGCAAGGCAGCCCATTGTTTATAAAAGGCTTTACCCAAATGCTGAATACTCAGCAGAGAATCTTTTGGCAGCAGAAACACCTGCTCTCCCTTGACACATCTTGGTTCACACAAGAACTTGAGAACACTCCTGAATTCTTGAAGGAATGCCTAGAGTCAAAAGGCTTACCAGCAGGACAATTTGAGCTGAAAAAGAAAAGATAATATGTTGGAGATAAGAAGCAGTGTGATCCTAACTGGAGGTGGTCTGCTTAGACAGAAGGTGGAGGAGGTGTGAGCAGACATTCCCTTTTGTTTTTCCTATGGTATACACCAACTTTCAGGACATCATTTTCTCTCTTCCTGTTGCTATCATATACTTTGAATATCAGCACCACCCTGAAATGTCTCAATATTTTCAAAGGAACGTGAAAAAATACGCTTCAAACATTCAGGAGCAAATTTATTTATTTATTTATTTTATTGTAATTTGAAGCTAGTCTTGATTCTGTGTTGGAGGAGGGGTGTTGGAAGGAAATGGCCACATATTACTACATTGCAAATGACAGGGATGGGCAGGGAATATCTATTAGTTCTTGACAATTTCTCTCATACACACACACACACACACACACACGTACACATAATGTATTTTGATCATATTTAATCCCCATTCCTCTCTCATGTTTGTTTCTCATCTCTGGACCTTTTATTTATCCTGACAAGACCCTCTCTTGCTTCCACATCCTTTTTCCAAAGACCCACTAAGGTCAATTAGGGTTGCTTGCAGGAGCAGGGTGAGGGTATTTTCTGGATGACACTCACCTTACTAATGCCCACACCACTGAAGACAAATGCCTCCTCCTCCCCCAACAACGATTAACTGCCAACAGCTGCTCAGGGAGTGGCAGGGCCTCATCCACGGGAGAGTGTTGGAGCGCCCAACTTGGGCTGGTAGGTAGCTGCAGCTACTGAGTCTGCAAGTCCTCTTCCAGGCTATGTTCAGAGGACAGCATTTGCTACCACTCTTCCCAGACCTGAACATTCTGTGTCCTCTCCTAAGATGATCCCCAGTCGTGGGTGAGGAAGATGTCTGGTTTAGGGTTGGGCGCATAGCATGAGTCTCAGCTGGGCACAGTGTTTTTAAGAACTGTGCTGCGAAATGAAGCTTTTCTTCTCATTCAAATGCATCTCCACTCTGTCTTCTAATGATCTCTATCCACAACCCTGGAACTAAGGTATCCCTCCCTGTAGGCCCTCCTCCATTTCTCCAAGTGGGTGACGTCCTCCTTTCTCCTCTCCTCCACTGCACCCCCTTTCACTTGTTACAACCACTCTATTCCTGGCAACAATGGGAATTTTTCCTCTTAATGCTGTACCGTTTGTGTCTTGACTGTGTCTGTGTCTTCGCTGTCTCGAGCTGTGCACTGCGTTCTTCCCTGGGATCAGCATTTGAGGTGGTCCCTGGTTCTGTACAGTTTGTGTTCTGAAAAGGTGTCACCCCTCCTTTCAAGGTTATTCACAGTTGCTCCTCTTGTCCAGAGTTAGACTGGGCTCATTTGAACAGTAAGCTGAGAATAACATGGCAGAAACAGAATCATGTAGCAAAACCATTTTCAATAACTTCAACAACAAAATTGCCGAAGAGCTACTGAAGACCCACTAGGTGCCAGACTGTGTTGGATACTACCGGAAATAAGAGCCTGGGAAAGATTCCCTAGGCTTTGCTCTGAAGGGATTTTCTGGTAAGACAAAGGACTATGCAGGGTGTAAGCCCAGCCATAAGAAAGTTTCGATCTTTAGCATCAGCTGGGACAAATTCTTTCAGGTGGCTGGAAGAGGAAGGTTCTGAAAGAAGGAGGTTTGAAGAATGGCAGGTGAGCAGGCGCACACACTCTGATTTGTTGATTTTGTTGGTGAGATGTGGTGTTGATGGAGAGAGCTCAGTGGGTAAAGTGTTTGCTTCCCAAGCCTGAGGACCTGGTTTTGATCTTTAGGACTCACCTACACCTGGATGTGACAGTACCTGTCTAATCCCTGTGCTCATGTGGTAAGATGGGGCACACAGACAGGACAGTCCTCAGAAGGCCACCAGCAAGCTGACCCTACATAGCAGTGAACAAGAAAGCCTGTCTCAAATAAGGCAGAAGGTACCAGAATAAGGCAGATGGTACCAGAAATTGTCTTTTGACTCCAAAAAGCACTCAGAAGAACCCTTGTGCCTAATACCCACACACATACACAGGCATACACACAGACATACACACACACATACACACACACATACACACAGACATACACATACACATACACACACATACCCACACACATACACAGGCATACACACACATACACACAGACATACACACACATACACACAGACACACACAAAGACACACACACAGACATACATACACACACAGAGATATAGACATACACACATAGGCACACACACACATACACACACTCACACATATGAACAGATTTAAAGAAGGAGAAACTTCATTAAGGAAAAATAATCTAAATATACATAGTGGAAGAAGATATTTTAAAATACCACAGCAGTTGGAGGATAGCTTGCAGCTGGCTCCTGTCAATCAGAAAATAGACCAGAAGATCAAGGAGATGGAAAGATGTTGATGGCCTGGTGTCTGATGCCCCAGAGTGCCAAGTACGTTCCTCGCTGCTTGGTAGCTTTCTCTTCTTTGTGACAACATTGAGTAAGGCCTTACAAGCAGCTGCACTGTCTGCAAGAGAAGGTGGCAGGGTGGAGTGCCCACACTCAGCCCCATGGCCAGCATTCCAGTGCTATGATCTCTGACAATATCAACCTATTAATTGGTAATAAAATGACAAACCATCACTTCGTTTCCTTCCTGAAGGAAGCTAACGTCCCTTCTTCCCAGATAGCTATTTCCAGGGATTCTAAGAGAGAGAAATAAATGTATATTAACATTTGCATCGTTTTAAAATGTCGTTGCTTCATCTGAGGTATAAAGAAGTTTGCTGACCCGGACATTGCTGGAACTGTGGTGGAGACATGTTAACTGTATATATGTGTTTTGTTTTTTTTTTTTTAAATAAAATTATAGAGGGACCAGGGAAGGCACAGACAAGTTATTTAAATCCTGAATACAGTCAGACCTCATATGCATTGTTTAAAAAAAAAAGAAAAAAAGCCCTGAAGAATTGCACATGGATTAGAGGGATGAATATTCTATTATTTCAGTCTGTTCTGCTGAGCTTCTTATTGTGACATTGTGCTTCTGAAGCCTGCTCGGAATTTGGCTTCGACGTGGCCGGCAGTAATTTTAAATGTGTATCAAGCACTTGATAGTGTATGATTTGCGTGCGGTTGCATTCTTATTCCCTAAATTTTCTACCAATTTATTACTTTTTTCATACTGTTTTAATATTTCAGGATGATGAATATATACAGCATCATTAAAGGTAAATAAAAAATGCATGAAATTAAAAAATGGAATATTAGATGTTTCTTTGCCGTAATCCGTGGCCCAATAGGAACGAGATGCTCTGTTCCACCGAGTAATCCCCCAGCGTGATTAGGAACCTGGGAGTGTCCGCGTGGCCCACATAATATTTGTATCCTCTAAGCCTATTTATGTAAGGTTTGAGTAAAAGTTGTTATTAGAAGGACCTATAAACCCATTTTACATTTTAGAAAGATGGGCTGCCTCTTAATCATTCCCAGTTTTATTATGTCGCTGGAGTATATGAAGACAGTGTGTTCTTAATTCACTTTCCAGAATGCTGTCAGTCACTCCCTCCTTTCCAGACTCACAAGATACATTGGCAGTTCCATTGGAAGACACTTTTAAAGCCATGGATTGAAATGAATTGAATTTGGTTCATTTGTATCTTAAAGCCTTTTTTTTTTTGAAAAAAAAAATTGTTGGAAGGAGTCAGTTTTCCAGTATCTTTGCATAACCTCCAGGGGCCCTGGAAAGTTCCAGGCACCTTTCTTGATGTCTGTCTAGGACCAGTTGTCCCTAAAGTATTTTCTCTCTTAGAGTATGGTCTCCATTGACTAACAAAGCCCTTGTTTTGTTTGGTTTCAGTTTCTCATTAATTACAACAAATTACATTTTCCTATGAAAAATTTGATACTCCCCTATAAAACTGCTTAAATTTATTATATTTTTTGAGCCAGAAAATGTAATATTTTGTAAGAAGAATATCTGAATATAAAAAGACCAAGAAATATTTTCTCCAAACTATAAAATAATAGTCCTAAGTTGAGGTTTCATGTCACTAGAGAGATTTCTTTGGGTAGACAGTTTTTTTATTTTTTAAGCAAGTCTTTAGTGTCTGTTCAGGGTTCTTTTTATAAAGAGAGGTTTTTAAAACCATGCCAGAGTCACGGAAGGCATTTTTCTTCCCTCCACTGTGTTTTAGCAGATACTGAACTCCACTTTGTGAAATTTAGGTCCCTCAAATTCACAAATATTAAACTACAAGTTGCAGAGTAGAAGTCTGGGATTTCAGGAGTGGGGTGTGTGAGATTGGCAGCTAAATTCCAAGAGCCTTTCTGTAAGCATGCTTCATTCTGGCTTTTTACTTACTTATTTTTAAACCTAAACACAGAAGTCATTATTCTCCATTCCTTGCAAACCCAAGTCCTGATTGTTGAAGATGGATAACTCTTTCTTTCTTTTTTTTTTCACAACACATAAAAGTTGTATGTATTCATCATGTGCAGCATGTTAATTTGAAAATAGGTATGCAATATAGAATGATTAAATTAAGCTAACTAGTAGAAGCGTTACTATGCAAATTCTCCATTCTGCCCCAGCAGATCTTATTAAATCTACAATTAGAAGCAACACTGCTGCTAAATGACCCCCGTCCTGTCTGATGAACACCCTTGAATGTGCAGAATTAAAAGTCATGCTTCTTTTATACAAAATTCATGCGATATGGAGAAGGTGCATTTTAGAACTGTGACTGGGTGCGCTGCGTGTGTGTATGTATGTGTGTGCACACTTCCCCGTGTCTCTGTGTGTGTGTGTAAACACGGTATGCATTTCTGTGAATACATGCATACATGCGTGGTGTTTGTAAGTCAGCCTCTAGCTTTGTTCTTCAAGCGCAGTTCATGAGGTGCTATTTGACACAATCTCAGTCGGCCTGGAACTCAACAACAAGCTTAGTCATGAAGGATCCCTCCCACCCGCACCAAACTCCACCCCCTCCAAACCCCGCCTCCACTAAACCCCACCCCCACCAAACTCCACCTCCCACTCTCACCCCCCACCCCACCATCTGCATTGGTCAAGTTCAAGGGTTCAAGTTTGCTTTTTGTTTGGGCAGGAATGTTGCAGCTTTGCGGTCGTATTGTCTGCAAGAGTGCCAACCCATGCACACCCTGTTCCGCAACCACGGGCATTTTAAACATTTTTCGTTGCAAGTTGATTTCTCTAGGTCAGCTCCAAAATAAACAAAAACAAAAACAAAACAAACAAAACCAGATCAAATCGGCATATGGCCCGTAGACCCCTAGATGAACTTTGCCACTAAGAAGGCATTTCAGAACCGGAGAGGGAAGTTTTAAATAGTCTGCACACTGACACTACAAAAATGCAGCGGGGAACATGTGCTTCTCCACGGTCCTGTGACAGCCTTTCTCCATTGTGATCCTTTCAGCGGAAATCTGAACCTCCCTCCACCAGCTGTGCTGAACCGGACTCCAAAGTCTCAGGTTGCTTTGGCAGAGAAAGTCCTGCAGGCTGTTAGGGCGGCTTGTAGGGGACCTTGTGAGCCTGGGTAGGGCGGGGAAGCTTGAGTTGGGTGGTCCTGTTCCCAAAGCAGGTGGCACAGACCCCAAGGGGAGAGGGAAAAATCAGAGCTAATCTGAAATTTTTCGGATTAGGAATGTAGCGTCTCCTCTTTCTCAAGGCCCTTACTCCAAAATACCAAGCTCTGAAGCCCATGTGCTAGGCAGCAGGCGGAGTGACTGGCTTAAAGCTCAGTCTAGGTAACCAGTTCCCAGCGGTGTGACCTCAGGCCAGTCCCTCACACCTTTGTATCTTATCCCCCAATTTGTAAAATCAGGATAATAATAAAAAATGTTCTTTGGAAGACTAGACATGGTGGTCCTCGTAAGGCTCTTTTCTTGCCGCGTAGCACTCAGCCTTGCTACCACCTGTGCGACACCCCTTGCATGTGCAGAGCTTTTAATTTTATAAGAGAAGAGACTGGGGGCGTAAGTCACCAGCTTAGCTAAGACCACTTGGCCAGGAATGGAATTCATTTTTCCTGGCCCCATGCTTTTACGCTACTAACCTGAGGTGCCTCTGCCTACAAGTCCTTAATATTCCTGTTCTGGGCAAACAGCAGGAAGGCACAGTCTTACCCAGATCTATCTAACCTCATACATCTCAGGCTTGGTGTGAAAGATACCTGAAACAAATAACAGTCTGTCAGGATCACCGCCCTTCGAACACTGTTGGTCTTTTCAAAATCTAAGTTTTGTGTACTTGGCAATTTTGGCAACTTTAAGAGATTCTAGAAATTCTAGAATTCTAGGAAAAAAAAACCACATTTTTTTCTAAGTGAAAGACTGAAGTAAGTAGCAAGACATTATAAAGAAAAGTTAAAAACCTATGTATCAGGCAATATCAAATGGTATAGACTATGTGTGGTTGTGTATTAATCGTGTGTGAAATCAACACTCATAAATTAATTTGCAAGTTAATACTTGGATTTGTCTAAATGCCTAGTTTTCAACTGAGAAAAAAAGAGTTGGATTTGCCAGTTAATCAATGATTTATACACACACGACTCTCCCAATAATCAAACAAAACAGTTTCTGTGTTCAGGCATTACGTATTTCAACACCCTCTACATTCTGAATTTCATTCTGCAGGTGGAATTCCCACTCACCCCCAAAACAAACACTAAATAAGCACAGGCTGACTGTTCTTGTCCAGGGCTCAGTCAGGCTGTTAAGTTGGTTGATTGCTGGATATGGTCCAGTGGTGCAGGGGGCGGGGCGCTACTTCTCAGAAGTTGACAGCAATGTCGTCATAGATAAGTCAGGAGCTGAGCCTGTGTGTGTGTGTGTGTGTGTGTGTGTGTGTGTGTGTGTTCGCACACACAAAGCCTTTGGGCACATTAGCACATTTGGGCAGTAATGCAAAGTGGGAAGTAATTGGGTTGAGGTGCTCCTGAGATATTAGTGGCGCTTCAGGCGGGAAAGCAGGCATTGGAAAATAAATGACAAATTAGTATGCATAATCTCTTTATTGTGAATCAGATGCCACGGCAGAGGTTCATAACACATTAATAAACACCAGTGCATGCAAGGGAGACCTATTCTTGAAACTCACAGGGGCAATGGAGTACTTTCCCGAGAATGCAAGTGTGGATGCTGGGGAACTGAATTAGCTGTGAAGTGCTTGCTCTCCGTGTATGAGGAGCTAAGGACACACATACATGCTTGTTGGGAATGGAGGGCTCCCTTAATCCTAGCATGTTGGGGGTAGAGCTAGGGCATCCCTGGGCAAAGCTGCTCCTGGGCCAACTGAATACAAGCTGAGCTCTAGTTTAAAGTGGGAGAGTGTGTCTCCACATACCCCGGAGAATGACTGAGGATGGTGCCTCCTATCAGTCTCCGACCTCCACATACATTATACACACTCACATATGTGACCACACACATGTACCACATTCATGTGAACATGCATACACATTTTCACACATACGCACACACTACATATATCACATAAAAAAAGATAACGTGAATTTACTAAATAATTTCTCCTCTAGACAGCACACATTACATCTAAAACTAAAGAACATGCCATGGGTGTCAATATCATTCTGAAGCGCAGGTGGACCCTCTGACTGAGTATCTCATGTCTCTAACGAGCGGAGGACAGGCAGGTTTTACTCTTTTCTTTCCTTTTTCTTTTTCTCTTCTCTTCTCTTCTCTTCTCTTCTCTTCTCTTCTCTTCTCTTCTCTTCTCTTCTTCTCCTCCCCTCCCCTCCCCTCCCCTCTCCTCCCCCCTCCCCTCCCCTCCCCTCCCCTCCCCTCCCCTGCCCTCCCCTCCCCTCCCCCTCCCCTCCCCTCCCCTCCCCTCCCCTCCCCCTCCCCTCCCCCCCTCCCCTCCTCTCCCCCCTCCTCTCCTCTCCTTTGCTTTGCTTTGCTTTGCTTTGCCTTTCTTTTCTCTCCACAGAAGAGCTACCTGAAGGTTAGGGCAGTCAAATGGCTGACCAAATGCTGTTCAGTATTGTTCAGATAAGAAGTGAAACCTCATTTTCAGGCTTCAAAACTTGTATCTTGTGATCTCATATCCTCATCTATGTCAGAATAAAAAAAATCAATATTAGTTGCAATTATGTAACATAAATTTTCATCTATCCTGAGATGACTCATATCCCTGGCCTGCCATTACAAATGTACCCAAGTCCTAAATTATTAATAATTTTCTGTTCTTTATGACACAAGGCATTTGAAGACCTCCTCCTTATGGAAATTCTGAGACACCCACAGCTAGGCTCGGCGTGTCCACGAGTGTCACTCAACAGGCTTGGCATGGCTGCTGATCTACTGTTCTGGCTCTCGGCTGCTTGAGTCATGTGTTCAACAGGCAAAGCTGTGTGAGTCATGGGATTTCTGTCCCAGCATCTCCAGCGCATGAGTCAGCTACCACGGCTCACGGGATCCCTTAGTGACTAGGCGCCGTCCATAAACCGCTCCAGCTGGGATCTGGTCACCCTGCAGCTTGTACGTCACTGTGGTGAACCGTTCGGATGGGTGCACTATTTTGTTTTAGTTAACACGATGTTCCGTGGTCATCCTGGTGTTCGTTATAAAGGTGATATTCTTGCCTGTGGAGCTCTTTCTGTTTTCATGCTGTCAGCCCTTCCCTTGAAGCTGTTCGGTCTAGATAACGGGCACTAACTTTAGGCTTGTTGGGACTTGGGCAGCTTGGGGGTGATCCTGATCCGTCTTGTTTGCTTGTGTAAGCATACCAGCTGTGGCATCAGTGGGAATGAGATCACCTGAGATACTGAAAAGAGTTGATGATACCCCCTCAAAGTCACGGAGGAGAGCTGGTAAGAGAGCCATACCAAGAAGTGCTTGCTGACAGGAGCCTGGCGTGACTATTCCCTGAGGGGATCTGTCATCACCTGACTAATACAGATGTGGATGCTCGAAGCCTAACATCAGATTAGGCTTGGGGACCCTGATGGAAGAGCTAGGGGAAACCCTGAAGGAGCTGAAGGGGATGGCAATGCCATAGGAAGAACAATATCAAGTAACCAGACCACCCGCAGTTCCCAGGGACTATGCCCCTACAAAGATTATCCATGGCTCCAAATACATATCTGTTGCAGAGGATGGCCTTATCAGTGGGAGGGGAGACCCTTGGTCCTGTGGAAGCTTGATGCCCCAGTGTAGGGGGATGCTAGAGAGGTGAGGTGGGAGTGGGTGAGTGGGTGGAGAATCACCCTCATAGAGGCGAAGGGGAGGGAGGATGGGATGGGGGGGATTGTGGAGGGGTAACCAGGAAGGGGGATATCATTTGAAATGCAAATAAATGATTAATAAAAAAAAAAAAAGAAGAGGGCTGGGACCATAGCTAAGTGGTAAAACACTTGTTCCATGTGTAGGAAACTCTAGGTTCCATCCACAGCGAATGAGGCCTGTGTGCTGGGTGCTGTGTAGTTTGGTGATTATGTTTGAGCTAGGGTTATCACAGTTTATTTATTTTCTATTTTTAAAAAAATCAGTTATTTTTATTACATTTCAAATGTTCTCCCTCTTCCCAGTTTCCCCTCCACAAACCCCCTATCATTTCCCCTCTCCCTGCCTCTATGAGGGTGCTCCCCCACCCACCCACTCAGTGCTCTAGTGCCCTAGCACTCCTGCCTCAGTGCCCTAGCATTCACTTATGCTGGGGCAGCAAGCCTGCACAGGACCAAGGGCCTCCCCTCCCATCGATGTCTGACAACGCCCACCTCTGCTACATATGTGGCTGGAGCCATGGGTCGCTCCACGTGTACTCTTTGGTTGGTGGTTTAGTCCCTGGAAGCTCTGGGGGTCTGGATGGTTGATATTGTTGTTCTTCCTATGGGGTTGCAAACCCCTTCAGCTCCTTCAGACTTTCTCCTAGCTCCTCCTTTGGGGACAACATGCTCAGTCCAATGGTTGGCTGGGAGCATCCACATCTGTATTGGTCAGGCTCTGGCAGAGCCTCTCAGGAGACAGCTATACATTTTTAAGGGAGAAAAGTTACATTGTATATGACAATTGCTTGTAACAAAAAAAAGGAAGAAAAGGAAAGGAATTGCTCATCTTTCCTCACATCTTTGGACACTGAGCCTCCGTGGTGGATATCTGCTTTCTTGACCACTGTCCGAACAGTGGTCCCATAAACACTTATGGGTGATGCCCACCACCCCTAGTAAAACAGAAGAAAAGCTCCCCATTCTGCAACTATATAGAAATCATAAGGGCCTCACCTCCCACTGATGTCTGACAATGCCATCCTCTGCTATATATGCAGCTGGAGTCAATGTGTACTCTTTGGTTGGTGCTTTAGTCCTTGGGAGCTCTCGGGGGGTCTGGTTGGTTGATATTGTTGTTCTTCAAAGACATCTTAATGATGTCTTTGACTCCAACTTTGAACAGGGCACCTAGGACGCACCTAATACATGCTTTTCCACAGAGATGCATTCAGGTGCCCCATAACATTTCAGTTTTCCCCAGGACCTTTTAGAAAACACTTACATATATTAATTTAGTATTTCGTTTTTAAACAAAACGTTCTTTCTTGTTAAGAAATAAGTTGAAGGCAGACAAGGTTAAGATACTGGATTTCGGTTCCTTGTCGAATACCTTGCTCAAGCATATTCTTGACTTCTTAGCTGGATTGGTTTTTTTGGGGGGGGTTCTCCTCTTGAGAGCAGTGTTGGGTAATTACTCTGTCTGCCCTCCTAAGGACAGTCTGGTAATGTTTACTAAGTAACCTGTGATCAGGTGGCGGAGAAACAGTGTAGCCTCTGTTTTAAGGACCCCTCCTTTGACAGTGGCCTGCCGTATACCAGAGCCAGCGCCCTGGACACTGCTTTTGTTCTATATTCCCCAGTACTACGACAAAAACTATTTACATTTTGCCTGAATAGCTTAAACACCATTTTAGAAGACTTTAGATTGCTTTTGAACATATTTGAATGCATCTTTAGCCATCGCTGGGCTTAAAATGGAAACCCTTTTTTCAGCTTATCTGTATTAAACACCTGTAAAAATCAATGGTACTGTATTTTTTTTTCTTATAATGCTCAGTTCCTTTAACTAATGCCAGAAATAATGCACAATTTATTCTAGCGTGTTCTTTTCCCTCTGCCTGGTGTTCTCCTCTAGTAAGTGGCATAGTGTGTAAGAACTCACTTCTGCTGACTTAATGGTAAAATGGCCTGGCTGATGCTGAAATCCAACCAATGAGAGCCTAATCCTCAAGAAAAATTTTGCTATCTCTCCTTCTGATTATCATCCGTCTTCTTCATAATGAATATGCAGAAAGTTTATTTTTTTTTCAGGTACAGAGACATACATAAATGCCCAGTAGGACAGGTCAGAGGTAACTACAGAATTTTTTGGGGACCTGTTATTTTTCTCTAAAATCAGAAGTTATTACATTTATATTGAAAATATTGAGTGATTTGTCTGAGCTTTGTATAAACTAAGATTCTTGTGCTGTCGCCCGTTACAAATGTGGAAGATTGGCCATTTTTATGAGTTAGAATAAAAAAATGATAATAATGTCTTTTCATCATCATAAAGAGATGATAAGTACTAAATGAAATATTAATATTATCTCATTTTATTTGATAGGTTCCATTTTCTCCCACACCAAACATTTTCCTTAAGAGTAGCCATTTGCCTCAGATCTAAAAGAGAAATCTTGGTAGAATATGGCTTCTTCCCTGTTCCCCCACCACACACACACACACACACACACACACACACACACACACGGGCAGGGGGAATCTGGTGTCTCATTTCTTTATTACTTTGTTCTCTTCTCTCTCTCTCATCCCCCCCTTTTTTTTATTATTTGTGTGTTTGTGTCTCTAAAGAAAACCTAAAAAACATATATATATTATTTAGGTTTATGCAAAAGAGGTAATATTTCAGTTTCCTTGGTTATCTTTTATTTGTCTTTTTCTAATCGATGCTTTATAAAAATCATTGCTAATTTACATTTATATATTTGTGTATATATAGGGAGAGAGAGCGAGAGAGAAATACATATACATGCATATATATATATGTGTGTGTGTATACATATATATATATACATGTAAGAAACACATAACCCTCTGTAACCGTGGACACCAAAATTCAAACGACCAGAGATAGAAAAGGTTTGGGGTAAAAAAAAAAAAAAAAAGATGATATCTATCCAGAATACATGCAGAAATTTCTCCCACTTCATTCATTATCCCCAAACAACAGCAGCAAAATATCTATGCACAGAGCTGGCCTTGTATTTAAAGGATATTTGTTTGAGTAATAGCAGGGTATACACGGGTATATACCAGCTGTTCCCAGTTGCAGGTCCCAACCCCACAGAGGGTCGTACATTAGATATGCTGTGTATCAGATATTTATATTACAATCCATAACAGTAGCAAAATTACAGTTATGAAGTAGCAACAAAATAATTTCATGGATGGGGGTCACCACACCATGAGGAACTGTATTAGAGGGTCACATCATCAGGATGGCTGGAAGCCCCTGTTATACACAAATATGACCTTATGTATAGGGAACCTTAGCACCTCTGATTTTATTACCTGATGACACTAGGGGACTCCTGTACATGTGCAAATGCATCCCCATGACATTTATATTATATCTAATTTGTTGAAGCCTTTGGACTGTGGATGAAGCTTTCAGGATAGATTATGAGTTTAGTAACATATGCAATGCCCTGTGTGCAATCCCATACCGAGGAAGACTGCATTTGACTTTATTTTCCAAAGAGTAAGATGCAGAAAGACAGGCTTTGTATGTAAAACATGTAGCATACTTACACCTAGAGGAATACACAGAGAGGGGAGGGGAAGAAGAGGGATGGGAGAGAGACAGAGACAGACAGACAGAGAGATAGACAGAGATCCCTCTACTGCTGACCAGTATGTTACATACCCCATTCTGTCTAGATCAACTGCAGGTGAAGCTTTCCAGCCTCATGTACCACTGTTCCTTATTCTAGAGAGTTTTTCTGAGACTACATTTTCTTGAGCCTTAAGGTAGAATAGCATGGACCAGAAGTGGTCAGGAAGAAGCAGCAAGTATCTCTCCATTGCAGAGACATCAGTACATAACTTGAACTGGCTTCTGTGGTCTGCGGGGTGGGGGTGGGGGCAGGGGGATCAAGGGAGAAGATAATATGACTGTGCTGTGTGGATGGCGTGGTCTCGCCTCACTGAAGTCAGAGAAAACAGGCTTTGCCCGGTTTGCATCAAGTTAGAAATGCCCATCTCTGTGAAGGATGCTGGAGGCCAGCTGACCCGACGACCTGGATAACATCTTAGCAGCGAGTCTGCAGGGCCTGTTGCTTCTCCATGCTCCATGCTGTTGCCTCTGGCCTTTCTGGACAGACCGTCTGCAGGCCCTGGTCCTCTGACCCGGTTAGATGGACAGATGGCATAGCTCTGGCTCAGCACCTGACTTTTGTAGTATGTGTTCAAGTTTGCTTGAAACCAAACGAAACCATTTCTAAGGGATTTCGAGTTTGAAAGAGAACAAGCTTCCCTGTGTTGTAAACATCTGGATTTGCTTGAAAATTTCTCCCTAGTTCAAGAAAAAGATTTTTGGATTTGGCACAAAACTGTAGCAGTGACACTGCTCTATTAACTCTCCTTGTACCAAACTCCAAAAGATAGAGATGCCAGCCATCGGGATGCTTTGTAGGCTGAAGATAGTCATGGCTATAGTTCCATTCTCTGTCTCTCTGCCTCTGTCTCTCTGTCTCTGTCTCTCTGTGTGTGTGTCTGTGTGTGTTTGTTGACATCTGCACGTTTTTCTTTTACTGTAACAAGGCAGTCAGACCCTTGTTCTAGATTATAATAGAATAAAAAGGCAAATGACAAATTATCATGTATAGTTGGAATGAATGAAGTTTTAGAGCCAAAGGTAGCTGCCAAGCTTTGGTTTAATTTTTGGTTCCAGGTATTGTTAACTGGCTAACATCAGTATGAAGATGTGTTTGGGAATTTCCATCAGAACGTAGTAGGGTAATATGTAAATTTATAACAGCCCCTAGCAGGTACGCGTGTGACTTTGTGGGACCAGGACAGTGCCTGGAAACAAAGACTCACTCAGCCATTCCTTCCCTCCTTGTTCTCCTCCCTCCATTTCTAACTTCCTTCCTTCTCCTTAGAGTCTCCTTAGAAAGGAAAACTATTAAGACAAAAACCAGTGGCAGAGTTGTACGATATGAATCACGTGGGTGCTGGCAAGATCAACTAGCTGGTTTTGCAAGTGTAAGGACCTGTGTGCCAGGCACAGAAGCCATGCAGAAGTCTCAACATGGTAGCTTGTACTGTAACCCCGGTACTGAGAGTCAGAGAGAGAGGATTCCGGAGACTCACTAGTCATCCTATCTCTTCAGGAGCAACAGGCCAGGGTGAGAGAGCCTGCCTCAAAGGAGACTGACAACATCTCTTTCGGTTGATACTTGAGATTGCTTTGCCTTCCATTCACATAGACACATACATGTGCACACATGCATACCCACCGAAGACAAACTGGATGTACTTCCAGATGCTTTACAAGCCAATGGTGAGATTAGGGCCTGACCTAGGAGAAAAGGACATCAGAAAGGAGAACGCAGCATGGGTTGTTCCTAACTACGATGCCACAGTCTCCCAACCCACCGCCAACCACTCACTAGGACTCACACACATCCCAAAGATCAGTTTTCCAGCCACGTGATTTTGTGAGGACTTTGTCTCAGCTTGTGGAGTGAGTGGATCTCAGAGCCACTGGCCCCTCACACCACAGTCATGCTTTAGCTTTGGCTCAGTGACCACAAGCAAGCATTGAGAATTCCAAACCCTTTGCAGCACAGATCCAGAACCATATACGCTTACTTGGTAGTCTTTCTAAATTATACTAAAGAGGCATCTCCATAGAAAGAAATCCCATGTCAGTCCCTCAAGACTAATGTAGCATGCGTCAGGACTTCATTCAACTTAGAGACTTTTGAACTTTTGATTCTTAATTAGGCATCTCCCATCACTTAGTCCATGCCCAGGCATGAACTTAGTAAATTTCTTATGTTATCTAACGGGATAACACACTTAGCCATTGATTATAATCGAGCCTCTGCATTTCTTGGAGTGTAAGAGAACTATAATGTACTTCCAAGCACTGAATAATGGTTGGCTTTTATTAGTTCTTAAGGAGGCAAGCTTCTTTTTCAAGCATCTGTCTGTCTGTCTGTGTGTCTGTCTGTCTACCTATGTATATATTGGAGGCATATATGGACCACAGCACACTTGTGCACAGCAATCAGAGGACAGCTGCAGAACCTGGTTATTTTCTACCGTGTGGGTGCCCGGGATTGAAGTTGGGTGGTCATTGTTGTCAGTAAGCGTCTTGACCCCCTGAGCCACCTCCCTGTCCCCATACATGTCTCTTGGGTGCCCATACTCACTGTGGTTTTCTTTCCCATCCCCCTCCTTCGAGCACTACAGTCAGGGGTCATGATGACTTTTAATTTGCTAACGGGAAAGATGTTGCTGGAAAGTTGAAGCATGTGTTGGGAACTTCCTCTCCTTACCTAGTGTAGTGAGGGCTGCTTCAAACCTCCTTACCCTATGTGACCACAGCCAGACAACCATTGTTTTTGGAAAACAAACAAACAAACAAAATCCCCCAAATTGGAGCAAAACAAACAAACAAAAACCAAACCCTATATCCAATTTATCTCGTTCATTAATGTTTTTATTAATACATATAGGGAACCGAGGAAAAAAAAACCTATGTTGACAAATAGAAACAAAACCGTCAGAAAGTCCAAAATAAACTTGATAATCTTCTGACAGCACGTAATACTTTTCTGCCTCTTTAAACAACATGTTATTGTGCATGATGATATGAAGGTGTGAGTCAGAGAACAACCTTCGTGGGGTCAGTTTTCTTCTCCCACCTTCATGTGGGTTTCAGGAATTGAACTCATGTTGTTGGGTTTGTGCAGCAAGTGACTTGCCTGGCTGAGGAATATTACAAGCCTCTTTTCTGTCTGCTGGGGACTACTCCAGTATAACCATAAAACCAAAGCATAGACATTCCCCAGAAAAAAAAATGGAAGAAAACAATTCCTAAGCAAAGTACCTATGTCTTTCTCACAGAAAGGGTGGGAAACTTGAAAGAGCCTCCTACCTGCCTTTTTTTCAGACAATGTAAAGTAAGGAGAGTCCGGAAAGATACTAGAAGCCTCTGGAGAAAATGCTAGAAGCTTCCAGGCCAGTCTCTACTATACTGAAACATGCGGCAGATTCAAAAGCTCAAGGCGGCTATGAACTTGATTCTTTTTTTTTTTTAATTGAGACAGGGTTTCTCTGTATAGCCGTGGCTGTCCTGGAACTCACTCTATAGATCAGGCTGGCCTCAAACTCAGAAATCCGCCTGCCTCTGCCTCCCAAGTGCTGAGACTAAAGGCGTGCCCCACCACTGCCCGGCTATGAACTTGATTCTTACTGGTGTGTTACTGATTCGAGATCTCCCAGCGGGCATTGCAGATCAAGAAACACACACAACTCACTCCTTCATCAAGTATATGGAACCCGCCCTGTGTTGAGACTAAGAGGGACTGACAGAGTCCCCACAGAGCCCTGGCCTTACAGATTGGCTTTCTGCCCAAGCCCACAGGTAACTGCTCCGCATCCCCTCAGTACCTCAGGGATGTAAAGGCTGAGGCATCATCTCATGAAAGGTTTATTCTCCCCAATTTCCAAGACAACAGAGTGCTCTGCAGTCCTCGAGTTCCCCAGAAAAGAGGATCAGACAGTTTATCGAAAGGATCTTGGTGTTTCTTACTTTCAAGTTTCGGCCCGTACTCCATTTCACTTCCGGAGCAATATCACGCAGGGGGCGGGACTAGAATGAGGAGAATGGCCAGTAGACTGGGCATCACCGATGACCTTTTGGCTGCATATTCATTTGTAAAAGTGGAATTAAAACGCTCTATTCTTCTGCACGGTCATGCCTCCATTTGATAAGCACAAAGAAAAGTAAATAATAATAATAATAAAAAAAACTCACCTATTTCAAAACCTCCCATGCAACCTTTTTGTTTTATGACAAAAGAGGCTTAATTAACATACTAGGGCTAAGCAGCCTTCCCAAACTCATGCTAATTATGTATTCTGTTGACCGTGACTCCAGTCATACCGTAATTGGCTTGCAGTAACATGACATTTCAAATCATCTCTTGAAATTACATCAAAAAGCCAGCCTGTTTTGTTTTGATAGGGGAACAATCAATTTGATAAGTGGTAACACAGCTCATTGTCTCACATTAATTAGACTAATTGCTGCGTGTTAGCCTCTGAAATAGACAGAACTTGGAGAAGACAAAGGCTGCGGCCTTTCACACGTAGAGCCTGTGATGGTTCCACTTGCCTGCACATCCTACAGGCAGAGACCGGGAGCTGTTAGGAGGCAGCCTTGCAGGAAGCTGGGGTTAGCAGTAGTGTGATGTGTTCTGCTGAGTATGCGGGGGCTTTCAATTAGAGCGTCTAGGCTCCTCAGACCCGCAGAGGGACAGAAGGATGGCCCCGAAGAGAAGCTATTGCATAGCTGTTGCAGGTTAAGGTCTTCTAAGGGAGTTCTAGAAACTTCCCCTGCACCTTCCCTTCCAATCCTGTGCACTCTTGCTAGGATTGGTCCCCTTTTCTTGCTAGCAGGGTCCCTGCTAGAAATGCCCCATTCAGGGCTCTTGGTAGTATTCCAGACATAAGTGCTTTAAAAACAAGTCTACCACAAGACAAACACAGTCCAAACAAAAACAAATGCCCCAAACTAAAACTCCTTTTAAATTTTTCCAATTACAAAAGCAGCGTGTTTTAACCCTCGGGGATGGAGCTGCCTGTCATTACCAAGAACTCATTGCTTAGCTCTCTGTTTGACAGACTGTATCTTGGATTATTCTTGAGCCTGGCAATTTGGCCAAATTGGACAGTGTGGTGTTCTTGACAACGGCACATGTCAATCTCAATTGGCAGCCAAGAGCGTTTCACTTGTGACACGCCTGGGCTTCTGATGCTCACAGTGGTTGAAGCTATCCTATTACTGGGTGTCTGATGCAATGGAACAGAGATCTTCTCCAAGCAAGAAGCACCCAGCACTTATAAAAAAAAAAAGGCAGCAAAAGAAAAGACGCTTCGGCTGTGAAGCTCTTATATGGTCTAATTATCCACAGGGCTCAGAACCTTTACTAACTGCTGGACTAGGTGAACCAGGGTCTGGTGGGTATATTCCAACCCATGTCTGCAGTATTTTACCTGTTAAGTGGGATATGACTCTACATGCCTGGCTCCACAGCTACCTGTCACCAATGAGTTTAGATAGCCTGTCCTCTTGATGGCTCTTGGTTTGTCTTTGATATCAGAGACAAGTGTCAGACAACTGTCAGTTCTGTCTGGAAGCACCCTGATTCCTGGAGAATGGAGTTCCCCCATCAGTGCATGATATGGGAAGGATTTCCTCCTCTCCAGTTTCCCCAGCTGCACTGAGAGGTCACTGTTGCCTTGAACAGGAAGGAAAGCAACAGTAAACCAAACATTTTTCCTATTTGACTCACAACGGCATTACACACCCTAAAATTGTGAGTATAATGCTTTGCTGTGTGCAAATGCTTGTTGGGATTGGAGAGGGAAGTGGGGAACCTGGCTTAGGAAATGAACGCAAGGCTAGGAGAGAATGATTGGCTTTGCACATGAAGGCAGGGAGGGGGGAAAGGGTGGGGTGCAACATCCACGCCAAAGCACGGTGTGTTTATCCTTCTTTTATCACCCCTTCAAAGGAAAGGACTCTTTGCAAGTACAAATGCATGCAGCAGATTTGATTTGGTCATTTTGAGTGTGTGTGTGTGTGTGTGTGCGCGCGTTGTAGCATCTAGCAACGAAATGGTTGTTCCTACAAGTTAGTAAGTCTTCCATAGCCCTTTGAAAGGTACAAGGGTTTGTGATTTCAGTGTACCAAGATGCTAATTTTCCTAGAAAATCTCAGAGTTTGCTCAGAAGGCAAATGACAAGAGTGTGATGTGCCAAGACCAAAGCCCCTTAAAATGTAGGCACAGCTGGGGGGGGTGGTGGGCGATGGCTTCCCTTCAACACAAGTTGAAAGTGGTATTGTTGGATCTTTCTGTGGATCCTGCCTCTAGAATAGTCAAGCTGTAGGCGGAGAAAGCCATCCTCATTTAGCTGAGCATCCGTCTCTTGCAAGCTTGGCTGCCAACCTAGGGTCCGTAGGCTCTTCCGTGCTCCACCCGAATGAGATATTGTCAAGACATAGCTGGCCACACAGAGAGAAGGGACTAAGTAAACTAATTAATGAATTAAATTGTTGAAGCACTGACAAAATGAGTGTCAGTATTTGAATACAGAGCCATCGTTCAGCAGAACATGGGAATGGACCAGTTGCTTGGTGTCAGCTGGTGCACTGGTGTGTGTGCACGTGTGTTTGGGGGGGTTGATGATGTCTTTTTGTTTTCTTTTTCTATTTTCTCTTTTCTTTCTTAAAAGTGTGGCTCTAGAATGGGAAGTTAGGTAGAAGGAAATAAGTATTGACAGATTCTTAACCTGTGTTGAATCCTTCTGGCCATTTATTTATTTATTTAATTCAGATTGGCTTTTCCCCCATTTTCCACTTAACCACGGATTTCCCCCAAACAAGACACCGTGGGATAAAGTCACCAGACTTGGGAAAAGAAAGCATAGTCTGGCGCAGGTAATTTCTGCTGAGGAGAACAATAAGGATCAGAGAAAAATCAGGGACAAATAAAAAAAAAGGAAGACATAATGTAGGAAAGGTGTTTAAATAGGCACAGTTGGCAGGACTATTAATCACAAGGAGATCCCAGATACAGGCCTGTGGGAACACAGACGACACTAAAGGATGGGAGGGTGGATGGAAGCCCAGGCAGCTCCTTAACCCTTCCTCCAGCAAGACATCAGAGAGGTGGTATACAAACAGGTTAAAAAATTTAAGAAAAATTAGTATGGTTTTAGTAGATACTCAAATTCCAAATGGTGATTGCTACCAAGCTGATATTTATTTGTGGCCATGGCTGCTTTTACTTCTAAATGGGGAAAGTGGGTTTCTCTGAGAGCCAGAGATTGGTTTTGCAGTGCAGGGGAGCTTGTGTTACGGATTCACAAGAATACGAACACTCATGGGAGCCTTTATTTCAAAAACTATGAACAGAAAGTATGCAGGAGATCTTGGGTGTCCATGTGAGGTCTGAAGAATGAATAGCTTAAAAAAAAATAAATTCAGTTCTCCTGCATAATTTCTTATGAGAATCAGAGAATCTGTCCTTATTCCTGTGTTGAAGAGGCGACTCTGAGAAGACTGTCCTTTGGCTTCCCCCACATTTATCCCGTGTCCCCACCCAAGGCCATCAATAAAGAACTTCAAGGGAGTTGACTAAGATGCTGACCCATGATCCTTCAAGCTCCAGGGCTGTGTGCCACTGTTGGCTTGTTTATTCATCAGCTTCTGACACCGGAAGCCATGCTGACTGAGATTTCACTAACAGTCCAGGCCTTGAACCAATGACAATCCTCTAGCCTCAGACACTCAGGGGCTAGGATGATAGCTTTTCTGATGATGGCTGAGCAAGGCACTGATCTTTTGAGTATAGCAGAATACCTTTAAGAGTCATTTCCAACGTGGCCGAGTTCATTTAGCATTTCCTGACCTATGGTTTCAGATTCTTGGCCACCCAAGCAGTGTTAGAGATGGGCTCCATCTCCTGGAATGGGCCTTAAAACCAATGCTGTAGTTGGTTACTTCTGCTGTGTTTTTGACATTATTATTGTTCCACCACTAGGTCTTACCTTGCATTGTTGTAGATCTTAGAGTCTGTAGCTGGGTTGGTGTTTACCTTTCTTCTTTGGTAGAGTGCAGAGTACCTTCCAGAACCTTGAACACTGGCTAATAGCAGTGAGGGTTCTATGAAGAGGATCCCACTATATCTTTACCTTGTATTCAACCCATAAATTATGTAACTGGTCCTAAATATAGCCATTTGTGTTCATCTGTTTCTATTTTTCTTGTGTTCAAACTGAATTTGTGTTGTGTGCCTTCAGTTAACTATGGGAGCACCAGGAAGGATAACTGGGATTATTTATTCCCTTTTGGGGGTGTGGGGTGCTGTGGATGCCACATCCTCTGCAGTAAGGCTCATTGTGCCCCAGGACACCATGATTCTTTTTTTTTTTTTTTTTGGTTTTCCAAGGCAGGGTTACTCTGTGTAGCCCTGGCTATCCTGGAACTCACTCTGTAGACCAGGCTGGCCTCGAACTCAGAAATCCGCCTGCCTCTGCCTCCCAAGTGCTGGGATTAAAGGCGTGTGCCACCACTGCCTGGCCACCATGATTCTTAATCTTCCTTTCTCACCAAGCATCACTCCTCTGGAAGACGACTGTTCTCTTTCTTCCTGCCCTGAGCCACTCCTGTTGCATTTCCCTACCGTTCTAATTCCAAACTTCTCCAAGCAGAAAACATGTCTGAGGACTTCTTCCACCATCTTGCTGTTGACACATTCAGATGTTTCGCCACTTGTTGGCTAGAAAGCTTTTCTGAAGAGAGGACGTGGTATTTTTCAAGAGTCTAATCTCCACTGAGAAGACACTAAGGCAAGGAGATGGACAAAGTGATGTCCAGACCTGTGAAGAGAACCACTCACTCGGGTTGCTCTCTTCATTTTGTAACATTTTTCTGACTTCCTCACGTGGAGTTCGTTTGAGTTAGGGAGACGACTCAGATCTATGAGATGGAGAAACTAAATGTGAAAAGAAAAAAAATGCTCTCAGAGTAAAAAAAATCATCTCCGAAATATAAGGAACTGTCAAGTTGGGATGGAGAGGTGACTCAGGAGCACAGGGTTTGACTACCATGTTTGAGGTCCTGAGTACTATAGCCACCAATGAAAAACAACCCATGAGCTAATTTTTAAAGTTAAGCAAAGGCTCTGTGTAAACCCCTTTTCAACCTGAAAATGATGAGCTTGTGGTTACAGAGTTGAGTGGGTAGATCACTTGCCATGCATGTTTGTAATCCCAGCCATTGGGAGGCAGAGACTGGGGGTGTTGAAGCAG
This sequence comes from Tokudaia tokunoshimensis, assembly GCA_036184795.1. Taxonomy (NCBI): domain Eukaryota; kingdom Metazoa; phylum Chordata; class Mammalia; order Rodentia; family Muridae; genus Tokudaia; species Tokudaia tokunoshimensis. Next base: position 7,549,121 of record BTHU01000013.1, on the reverse strand, counting down.
GTCACTGAAGCAAGCTGGTGAGCTAAACTAGGTGAACCAATCAACTTTGGGCTCAAGTGAGAAATCCCACCTCATTTTCCAATATATATATATCTATATATATATTGGAAAATGGCCAAGGAAGGTGCCTGGCATTGACTTCTGGCCTTCATATACACATTCATACACATGTACCAGAATACACATGCACACTCACACTTATGCAGACACACATCCACATCCACAAACACACACAAAAGGTACGGCTAGCCAAGATACAAATGCAGAGGCTTATCTCCCAGGTGATTCTAGACCCTGTCAAATTGACAATCAACAAGCCCAGTGCTCAGTGATCCCTAGTTATCAGGGAAATGCGCATGAAGACTGGGCTCCTGCTGGGATGGCCATTATAAAAGTGTGAATAAATACACTGGTAAACACAGATGAGCCAAGATGGTGCCATGGAGAAATGTAAATTAGCTACACTGGGAAACAAAATGGAGGTTCCTCAAAAACCTACAAAGGGGACTGGAGAGACTCTCAGTGTTTAAGAGGACCTGACTGCTCTCTCAGAGGATCCAGGTTCAATTCCCAGAACCCACATGGTAGCTCACAACCATCTGTACCTCTAGTCCCAGGGGATCTGATGCCCTCTTCTGTCTTCTGTATGTACCAGGTATCCAATCCACATAGTGCACAGACATACACACAGACAAAACACTAATACACATGGATTAACTACAAATTTTAAAAGAAGAATTCATGAGTAGGGCTTCCAAACATCTGTCAATCATGCTTCTGGGTATTTATCCCATGGTTTTGAAATAATGGTCTCAAACTGGTGTGGGCATTGCTGCACTCATCACAGTATGCTTGACAATCTTTGAGAAGTGAGAATAATCTAAAAGTCTATAAGGGTGAGCAGAAAGGGAAACTTGGTGTGCACAGCCTTTAATGGCATAAACGATATTCTTATAAGAAGACCTAGGGAAACCTTAGTGATAGTGTGCTAAGAGGAATAAGCTGGTCGTAGAAGCAGAGGTATCTCTGCATGGTTCCAGTTTTCTGAAAAAAGTGAAATCAATCATTCCATGAGTGGAAGCAGGAGCAATGGATGCCAGTACCCAGGGAAGGGAGTGTGAGAAATGAGAAGCTGCCAATCAGACAGGCCTATAATTAGTAATGTTACCCTGTCCTCTAGAATTGTTCAGTCTTAGGTTGGGGTCTGTAGCTCAGTGGTCGAACACTTGTTAGCATGTGCCAAGACTTGAGTTTGAGTCTCCTTGACAAAATCTGGTAAGATGGTAGATTTCCTGTTGTGTTCTTGGCAACCCCCACTCCCACCCCGCAACACACGCACCCACCTTAAATAAGAATCGGGAAATTAAAAACCTGGGAATTGATACAATGTTAAATTGTGTGTCACAGAACAAGTGAAATGAAATTCTCCTGTCCAATTTATTATACATTAAAACTTAAATTCTTTCAAGATACTTAAGCATTTTTTAACACGAGGCTTAACAAAACATATAGATTTATAAGCTTTTAGCACAGGAGCCCCTGAGGAAACAGAGAAGCCACATAGGAACTTGCCTGATGAGGGGCAGGCATGGGAGTGAAGGGTGGGAATGCAATGGTGAGTCTCTAGGTACAGGCCCTTTTTTTTTTGGCCAGGGAGACTCCTAGCTTCTACCAGATCCTCAAAGGAGCCTCAGGCCCAAAAGTAATTAGAGACCCCTCCTTTGGTATTTCAATCTGGCAAGCAAATGAAGTTTCTTTATTATTAAAAATAGAACACTGTGTCTAAAGCCTTACTATGGAAGAGATGCTTTCATGGCTTTTAACCAGCGTCTCTTGTCATCTGTGTATCTGGTAAAGTGCTTCTGAAATGTCTCAAGTGTTGGTTGAAATCTTTTCTCACCTTCCCGAGTTATCTGCTGTGCCTTATTCTTGCTGGCTCTCCAGCCTGCCTTCTGGAGGCCTGGTCAATACTTGAGTGCACAGCCATAGCCGTACACCAGAAAGAGCAGCTGGGAGAGCAAGTTTGTGCCCCGGACTGCTGGGTGTTGGCCTAGGTTGACTTTGACTTCCACCATTGGTGATGTGTGTGGAGCATAAGGGCTGGTTGTTCATGGTTTCCAGACTTGGCTGTTGGCTGTGTTGAAAGGTGGAATTTGGGGTGGAATTACCTGGTTTTTGTTTTTAATTTACCTGTAACGTAATCTCATTTACAACTGAATGTGGGCTCGATGTTTCCTTTCTCCACTTACCTTTCCTTTCCTTCTTTCTTTTACACCTTCTTCATTTGAACCTGCCTCCTTTCTTCCTCCTTATTTATTATATTTCCAGTTATAAATGTGGGGGGGTTTGAAGGGGATCCCCTCTTCTCAAGAACCTTATGGCAAGGACTCTCTGTGTCCAGGTTTCACATCCATCTGTCTATGTAACTGCAGTTTCAAAACACACAGAAAAAGGTATGTTTATCCTGAAGATGTACAGACATCTCCCCCATGTCTCTGTTCTTCAACAGGGCAGTATGGTGACTATGCATAGCAGCCTATTTGTGATGTATTACATCATGCATCCTGTATAATCTAAAGATTATTTAAAATATAAAGGAAGGTATGTACAATCCATCTATGGATATTGTGGCATTTTCTGAAGGATTTGGGTATCCTTAGACTTCGATATCTTCAGATGTCCTGACACTAATCCCCGGTGGGCACCAGGAGACCCCAAATGGTTCTAGAGTTGCATGCACTATACTACCAAATTACTGAGAAATGTGGTGTTTGTAGTAGCTGTGGATAAATTCATTCTACTGGAGGAAATGCCAGGGCAGCTTCTGTTTTGGTACTAGTCTGTGTGCACACTGGGTGTGTTGAGCCAGGTATTGGTTGAAGCAAAGTTTTGTTCTCTTGGTTATGATTGAAAAAGGTTTTACTGAGAGAACACTCCCACTGTCCTTGGCTCTTTTCTGTCATTCCATATTCCTCATTCCCTTTCCTTAGATCCTTGCCAGGTCTGAACTGAGAAGTCATTCATAACTTCTATAATCTTATGTTTAGTCTTATTAGATTGGCCTCATGCCCTGGGTAAGGAACAAGGTCGCAACGGATGTGACTGTTTTCTTTGTACCAGATATTTCTCTCTCTCTCTCTCTCTCTCTCTCTCTCTCTCTCTCTCTCTCTCTCTCTCTCGCATATGTTTTCAAGTGGATGTACAAGTGTGTTTGTATATATGTGTGAATGTGTCTGTAAAGTCCAGTAGGCAATACCCAGTGTCATTCCTTAGAAGCTATTTATCTTATTTTGGAGACAGGGTTTCTGCCTGGGATCTGGGGCTACCCAACTAGGTAGATTAGCCACCCAGCAAGCTCCTGAGATCTGGCTGTTTGTTCTATGGCGTTGGGATCAGACATGTACACTGATATGCTTGCCTTTCCGTGTGTTATTCTTCTTGTCTTGGCCTCCTGAGTGCCAGGGTGATAGGTTTAAAAAATCCTAAATTTCTGAATCACTGTAGACTTATAGAAAAATTGAAAATGTAATGGAGCATTTCCATTGGCCCCTGCTACATCTCTCCTACAGTGAATATATGTAGTATATTCATCCTAACTCATCAGCTGGTAGGGACCTATTGTCTGAACTTCACGTCTAAGTCATGTTTCTTTACCTTGAGCCCACTGCCTCCTCTCTATCCCAAGACCCCACATCAAACACCACATCCCCTTGTCCTGCTCCATAATGTTCATGGCTCCTCAGATTCCATTTGTGTTGACTGTTCTTAACTGCTGAGAAGGGCTCTGGACAGGAGTTTTGTGGAATTCCTCAGTGGAATTCCCACTCACTCTCTTCCCCCATAGATGGTTAGACTAAGTTTGTAAGTTTGGGGAGGGTGGTCACACGGGCAGGGTGTGTCACCCTCTCACCATTCTCCTAAAAGTCAGTACATCAGCACGATGTGTCATGGCTGATGCGTCACTGGTCCCAGATGAGCTGTGTGTGATAAATATCTCCACCACGGAGAGTTTTCTTCACTTCCAGCCTACACCAGTCATCAAAGTTTGCACCACAGCATTTGGTTTTTTCTCTTTTAATCATTGTCCTAGTTTTCTTTTTGTCTCTGTGATAAAACACTGACCAAACACAACCCAAGGAGGAAGGATTGAGTTCCTCTTACACTTCTAGGTAACGGCCCATCACAAGAAAATCCAGGCAGGATCTGAAGCAAAGGCCACATAGAGAGGCACTGTGCTTCCTGGGTTGCTCCTTGTGACTTACTCAACCTGTTTTCTTACACAATGCAGAATTACCTGCCCAGGAGTGGCACCACTTACAGTGGGCTGGATGCTCCTACAGCCATTACCAATCAAGAAAATTTCTCATAGATGTGTCCACAGGCTAACCTATGGGGGAAGTTCCTCAACTGAGGCCCCCTCTTCAGAACAACTCTAGTTTATGTCAAGTTAATGTACAACATCGTAGTACCTTTTAAAGTGGAGATTGATTGACTGATTGTTTGATTCTCTCTTCGTGACTCGAGATATCTTCTTGAGCTGTCCCAAGATATTTATGGGTAAAGGCTGAGAAGGGAAGACACATTTTCTTTTCAAGAGTAGAGAAAGCTGGAGATTCCCCAAGTTCCCGATCTCTTAAGACTGAGCTCATGCACTACAGGGAAACTCTCTCCTGGGATGGCTGTCCCTTTCACTCACGAACTTGAACCTTCCTTTGGTGGAATGTGGTACTGAGAAGAGTCTCTGCTTCTCTGCTTTCTACTGTGTAATTCTTTTTCATGAACAGTCTGGAACAATAATGTCACTAACTTTCTTCTCCTCAGGGAGATCGCTGTCTCAAAAAAGAGCTTAGTTAGTAGGAAAATAGAAATATGGCATTGTTGGTAAATGCCAGACTCAAGAAACACATCCTACAAGGACTCACTGTAAATGACAATGAGATTATTTTAACCATCATGTCTCCCCGTTAGGTTATTGAGGCTGGTAGATTTGGAGTCACAAGTACACTATAAAGTTATACTATTAATTACAGAATATAATTCCCACCTATGAAATCTCAGAACGTGTTTGGTCCCTGATTCCCTTGAGCCTGTTATATTAAATAAAATATACCAGGCAACACAAAGACAAATTTCGTATGACTGCTCTTATAAGTGGAATATATGAAAGGTGATGTCATAGACACCGAGTCACATGACCTCTCTCATAAGTAGAATAAAGAAAAGATGATGTCATGGACACAGAGTCACATGACCTCTCTCCTAAGTGGAATATAGAAAAGGTGACATCATAGACACTAAGAGCAGAAGCATGTTGGCAGACTAGAGGAGTAGAGGGAGGGAAGATTGGTGAAAGGCAGCTAGATGGGCTGCAAGTAATCATTAGACAGGAACCAGCTCTGAGCTGTATCATGTGGGGACTGTAGGTATAAGAGAGTGTAGGTTTCGGGACACTGCCAGAAAGCTAGAAGAGAAAGCTGGAGATACGGTCCAGCAGGTAGGAGCATGCACTGCTCCTTCAGAGAACTGGAGTTTAGTTCCCAGTGTCCCTGTCAGTTCACAATCACTTGTAACTCCAGCTCCAAAGATCCGATGGCCTCTTCCAGCCTCCATCGGCACCCATACCTACATGAGCATGCCCACACACAGACACATAATTAGAAATAAAATAAATCCTTGGAGAAAAAAAGGAGAAGTCAAGCTAGTCAAAAGGATTTAAATGCTTCTACCTAAAAACTGGTAGGTATTTGAGAAATAAGTATGTTGAACCTGGTTTAAGTAATAATGGCAAGTCACCAAGGATACTTAATATTAGGTGGGTATTCTCTGAGACACTTGTTTCAAACTCTGCTGTCCCCTAAAGCCAAGAGCTATAGGAGTTTGTTTCTTCCACACTTACGTCAGCCTTCCCATCATCCTGTCATGTCTTAGCTGCTGGGCCAAGTCTCAGTTTGCAATCATGAATGCTTATAAGGCAGGAGGCCAAGCTTCCCTAAATTGTTCACTGAACCTTATTGTAAATTTATATTGAACTCTTAATGGTGAGAGCATTAAAAAAATTGGAGTTTCTGAAAGGTGATCTCATTTCAGATTTTTTTTTCTTCCCTCATCCACATTCTGAGTTAAACCACATTATTTTTTTAAAGACCTTAGTTAAGTCAGAAGTCTGGAAGCGTAATTGTCATTGAATTTACTTTAATGATTACAAACAGGAAGGAGATGGTCATTCATTCAGAAAATGGTTATTGGATCTGCTATTGGCCTTGGCTATTCTCCTCATCCTGGAGGTGAATAAGACATGGCTTCTCTCCTCAAGTCCCCTAAACAGAGGAAGAAAAACAAAATGAAAACAGAAACCTGTAGAGTACCTTGTCATCACTGTTGAACCACATAATAACTTAACCTGAAAACTGAGTGGCTTAAAATAAATGCCGCAAAGCTTGCTGTGTTTGAGAGTTGGTATGTAGGTGGTTGTGAGGTCAGCTTAGTTGAATGGTTTTGGCTGGAATTTCTCATAAGGTACTGACAGAGCAGACATCTGAAGCTTCCACAGAGCGAGGAGACCTGCTTCTAAGATCCCTCCCATGGCTGTCCCCTGGAAGTCTCAGTTCCTTCCCTTATAGATCTATACCTGTGGCTGCTTGTAACATGTCATCCGGCCTGTCCCTGAGGGTGGGAGTTGGGGACAGAATAGAAACAGCAACATCTTTTATGACTTAATCCCAGAAGTGATGTATCGATACCTCTTTATAGAGATCAACCCTTGTAGTGTATTGGAGGGAACTCTGCAAAGGTACATGTAATGAGAGAAGAGCTCATTGGGGGACATTTTTCAAAGCTTATCACAGTCTACTATCTAGACACTGGTCTGCTCAGGTCTCTAATATCATCAGTGAAGAAAAATGACAAAAAGATCCAGATGTTAGTCAAGGAATTTTTTGTAAACCCAGGGACAGAGAGAGTATAGCACAGGGGTTTGGGGATGTGACTACAGGGATAGAGGGTCTTCTGGTCACAAGAGGGAGGGCAGCTGCACGTAGAACTCATAGAAGTTGGGACATAAATGGGGTATGTGCAAACTCAAGATAGACTCAATCCAAACATGGGAGGTAGATGTGAAATCCCTCCCTAGTCACAGATAGAGCGGCAATTTACAGTTGTGGGAGATAACTCAGTTTTCTTGGAGAGTGTAGCTCTTGGTAAGTTGACCATGCTCCAGTAGAAGGTCACACATCCAGGAATATGTATCCATTACAAATTAGACATGATTTAAAAAAAAACACAAAGCTGCGTGCTTCTGGGAATAGTTTGAGGGGAGAGATTGAATATGATCAAAATATGTTGTAGAAAATTCTCAAAGAATGGAAAAAAAACATTTTTTTGGTGGGGAAGGAACATTAGAGGTAGGTGCTGGGCAGAAATACTAAATCAGGGTGGGTGCAGGAGGAGTTAGAGATGGGGACTGACCATGTTGAATGTCTGGAGTCCGTCTTCACCACTCTGATTTTGTAAAGAATGAGCTTACGGCTGCAATGGAAGCAGTGTGAGAGGCTGGGTTGGAAGAGTCACCTGATGATAGCTCCTGGGCTGTAGCATCCGAATTAGCTGTCACTGAACAGTTTTTCTTGGAGCACCACTTCATTGAAAGCATGGTTTGTTGAAGCTAAGAAAATATTCCCTCAGAGCATTTGCAACATCACTCCTGATTCAGACTAATGTGGTATTCTCCGCTGCATGCTTCTCATGTGAAGAACTGGAGACGTTTGTGTAATGTCTATAAAACACTGTGCATTCAATCTGGGAAAGTTTTCTAGAGCGTGGCGGGTGTTCTTTCCAGGTCTTTATTTCTTATGTGCTTCATAAAAAGTACCTATTCAGATCCAACTTCAACTTCCTAGTTCTTGTGAATATGTGTCTTTGAAGCCGTAGTTGGAAGCTGACATGCTGAAGGCAGCTTAGCTCCCCTGGCCTTCCTCTGCTCTGTCCTGGTACAAACCTTGGAATTCAGTAAAGATGGATAACTGTGAGGCTGGTGGGAGTGCTCAGAGGTTAGGATCTCTTATTACCCTTCTACAATCCAGATTCAGTTCCCAGCACCCACATGGAGTGTCTCCTGACCACCCACACCTCCAGTTCCAGGAGATCTGATGCCCTCTTCTGGCCTTTGTGAGGACATGCATGCAAATGTGTATGCAGATACACGTTAATAAATAGTAAAATCTCTTTTTTAAAGGAGAAGTACTATCTGGAGAAGAAATTACATGACCATTATATTTTTGCACTACACTTAGGCCCAACCTGACTTCCAGATCTTCTTAACACAAGACTAGGTTAAGGGACCTTACACTTCCAAGACATCATAGGAAATGGGGTACTTAGCAAACTGTGCACAGGTATCCCAGAGGTGGTGACGAATACTGATAACATGAACTTAGGTCCTTAAAGTCATAATGTTATTATAATATTCTGTTTTAAATTTGAAAATTTAAATATGAATGCTGCTAGTAAGATGTGACCATTCTAAGTCACACCAGGAAACCTTAACCAATTTTCTTAGAGTTTGCGAATGATTTTTCTCTCCTGTTTCTTATTCTGAAAACAAAAAGGAATCCAGTTGATAGCTGTGAAATTGATTGCATTTAAGAGAGAGGTGTGGGAAGAAAGGGAGATGGGAGAGGAGAACGAACATGGGAAGAAGGAGAGGAAGGGAAGGCGGGGGGGGGGAAGAGGAGGGGAGGGCATAGGAAAGGAGACTAGGGGGGAGAGGAGGGAAGGGGAGGGGAAGTAAGGAAGGCAGGGAGGTAGTGGGGAAGAGAAGAAACAGTGCAGGAAAGGATATGAAGGAAGAGAGGGAAATGGGTAGAGTTTAGGGTTTTATCAAGTCATTCATAAATTATTGAGGGCTAAATGTCCTCATGTGTAAAATTAAGCTAAAACTCTACCTTATTTATCTGGTCTTTTTTTCTTTTTCCAGTTCTAAAGTTTTTTTGTTTTTTTTGTTTTTGTTTTTGTTTTTTGTTTTTGTTTGCTTGTTTTTTTCTTCAAACACTTGGGCTGTCTGACTTCTGTAGCTGTCTTTGGCTACTTTGTGGGTCCTTCTTTCTTCTACCCTTCTCTGCCCTTCCGAACCCTTAACGTTAGATAGAAGAGCAAAAGGATAGAGGGGAAAGGGGGCAATGTTATTGTTAGACTACTTCCTTCTGATTAGGGGCATTGAATTCTTTGGAACAAGTTTGATCTTCACTGTCAGGGTATCTAATTTCTTTTTTCTTCTTTGTGCATAGATACTGACTAACTGTAACTAACAGCAACCAATCCCCAACCAACAATCCACCCTGTCTCTTGGGCCCTAGCAGTTTTATACCCTCTGAAAAGTCCCCAGAATTCCAAGCATCACACAACTGCAGAAAGTATCTACAGCTGGCAAAATCATGCCCCTGATAGAGCATGAGGCAAATCATAGTCAGCTGCTGTGGACAATCTGAAGTAGCCCATATCCCACACCTGGGATTAAAACAAAAAACATTATTCTTATACTATGTCTCTCTCTCTCTCTCTTTTTTTTATGAAACTGAAATTCCAAAATTGTCACTATGAACTTTCTTAAGCCTATGTAGTTTGTCTAAATTTTTAACCAATGATATAATAGAAATGGTAAGGTCTATGACATAAATTCAAATTATTTGTGGCAAAAAGAATGGTTTCATATAAAATGAGTTTCAACTTTACTTTTAAAATACTTCTAAAGTGATATTGAGGGTGGGAGGAGCTCTGGCTCTGAGGTATTGATCATGATCAGCAAGTGTCTTATTATAGAAGGTAATACTTTGTGGGTCTTTTCCAAAGGGCAATTTGAATCCGGAAAATTCAGATTCTGGTTAGCATTGCTCACTACCTAAGTTACGAAGGTTGTCACCCTTAAGCAGCAGGAATGTTGGGGTGAAAAAAAAAGCATTTTGTTACCCCCATATCATAAGTAGCTTAGAGATAAGAACTTCCTGCTTCGGTGGCTGCTCAGAGGGTCAGAGCACTTGCGGCTCTTACAGAGGACCTGTGTTTATCCAGCACACAGAATGGCTCACATCCACCAGTGACTCCAACTCCATAGCATCCAGCATTATATTCTGTTCCCTCTAGGCATCAGGCACGTACTTGGTGCATATACATACATACATACATACATACATACATACATACACACATACATGCATACAGACAGACAGATACTTAAAGATAAATAAAACTTTATACATAGAAAAGAATTTCTTTTTCATTCACCTCTTTCCCAGCCTTGAGTTTCTGGACTTGTTCTTCCCCACAGCCCTCCCATTAAGAATAGAAGGAGGTTGTCTCAGATCTAGGGAAGGTATCTGTGTTGATGGACTCTCAAGAAGATATCACTCCTCTACTAAGCTGGACAAGAAATGAGCAACCAGAATTAAGAAACATTCCATTCCATCGTCCCATGCCCAGACCTTCTTACACTACCATAGGGCTGTCAGAATTATCTTTCCAGTCTTGGTTCCCAAAACTCCCTACCAGGGAGCCAGAATATCTCCAGCTGCTCTCTGAAAATAGGAATTACAATTTTTTTTTAAAAAAACTTGGCACCGTGCTTTGTCTCCATCATCTTTGCAAGCTAAAATCCTATCCAAACACTATTAAATTAATTTAACATCCTTTTCATTAGCCTTTTCTGGCCCCTCCAGATAGAAGGAATTGCTCTTTTCCTTATGTTTCTAAGATAGTTTATAATTTCCATGGTATTGACTGGTTTATGTCCATCTTCTATCACATCAACATAACCAGTTATGATCATGACAGTTTAACAGATGAAAAGTGGGCAAGTGGGTTGAGAGACTTTGTGATGACATCATCATGCAGTCAACTGCTGGAAGGACCTGGCAGAGCTGGGAATAAATATCAGCAGTAAGCATCCTCCAAAAGGGTGTGCAATAAAAAATGTAATGTTAGCTGAGCGTGGTAGCACATATCTTCGATCCCAAAGCACTTGGGAGGCCGAAGCAGGAGAACTGTGACTTCAAGGTCAGCCTGGACTACATAGTGAGGTCCAGGCTAGCCTAGGCTACATAGGAAGAGCTAGTCTATAAAATAAAAGAAAAACGGCAGAAAAGGATGCTCCTTATTTATTTTTCATTCCATGGACCAAAATGAAGGCCCCAGGTGTCCAGTTAACTTGCTCTCTCACAGAGTCTCAGGCTACTTCAAACCAAACTATGTTTTTCTCATCTTCAACCTGTGGCCGCCAAGGTTGTATCTGGCCTAAGTCATTCAGGCCAAGGAAAGAAGGTAAGAGTGGAACTCAGGTGGAGATCCATCCATGTAAGGCAGTGAGTCCCAGTGGCCACTAAACTGGGAGGCTCAGTCCAGCTGGGATTCAGAAAACGGAAGTGAGCAGGTTTGCTAGCCGAGCAGCAATGGCTGCCACAAGCCTGGGAATGGCTGTTAATGCTTGTAAGCCTAGTGGCCTTTCTCCTACACTGTGGTTTATGTGTTCAACGTCTCTCTCCTGATCCTTGGAGGTCAATGGCATTGCTTCATGCACACTAGGCAAGTCCTCTACCACGGAGTCACACCTGAAGCCCTACTGTGTCCAATGCTTTCTAGCAGCGTGGGGCTTCAAAGAGTGCCAGAGCCAGGAGCTCACCTGACTCAGCTTTCCAGGGATCTAGCAAAGTCACCAACACATTAAACTATCATCTGCATCTTTGAGAAATGAAGATTTGGATCCCAGAAACTTCTTGAGTACTTGTGTTTATGAGTTATTCTATGGGTAGCTTGAATCTCCAGGATGTAGAGAACAGTGCGAGAGGCTGTATTCTGCCGCTCCAACAGAATTCCTGAGACAAGCAGTCTTTAAGGAGGTGGCTTAAATCACAGAACAACATGGGCCACACCCTTGCCAAAGGAGGCCTCTTCACCTTCTCATGGAGATTGGGAAATAGAGGGAAAGGAAAAGAAGTAACCAGGGCCCTAACCCTCTTCAAGCCCACCCCCAATGACCCTTCACCACAATGACCCCTTACTCTTTAGCTCCATATCCTAAAGGTTTCATTGTCTTTCCTAGAGTTAAAGGCTGACAACCAGGCCTACAACAAACAAGCTTTAGGAGATCATCCATCCTCCACTGTTTCATGGTACTGCTAGGTAGATAATGCAAGATAATGGCTTCCAGTTAACACTATCTAGATGGTTCCAGTGAGTGAGCCTGGGGAACCACACTGAAATTGAGATTATTCGTAAAAAGCACTTATGCAGGGACATTAAAGACACAGAGCTGTTATGTATTTGGTGGGTTATCCGGCTCCTTTACAATTAGCTGTATTTAATGTCTCGATTCCATGTAGTTTGGCCCATGCTTGTGGCACATGTATTCCTATTACTTTCTTAATATGTCAGTTCATTCCATGAGAATAGAAATTATTATTTTATATCTTCTCTTTCAGAAGTATTACATTTATTTATGTGTATTGGGAATGGGGGTGGGTACAAATGTGTCACAACATGCATGTGGGGGTCAGACAACAACTTGTGGAAGTCATTTCTCTCCTTATGCCATGTAAGCCCTGGAGAATGAATTCAAGTTGTCTGGCTTGGCAGCAAGTTCCTTTTACCATCTGAGCCATCTTGATGGTCCTTACAATCTCTTCAGTGTTAAGCCCGTATTTCCGAGCTCGGAGCTGAATACACAGCACGGTGCCTCACATTCGAGAAATCAAATGATTTGTCTTTATGCACCCTCTCCTTTCTCCTCTATGATTTCAGCTTCTGAGATCAAATTCCTTCTATCCACATCCCTTATCTTAGCATGTTTCCACACATACACATCTCAGAAGAAAGCCAGCGCCTTGGTTCTCTCTCAACACCAATCTCTAAATGAAGTCCAAACCTCCGCACCCAGGAAAAAGGGATCTCCTGGTACTAATAAGCTACTGACAGCCCATTTTAAAAACCCTGAACACCGCTCTTGGCTTGTAGAAACACTCAAAGATGAGGTCTACTTCTGTGACCTTTGAGGGGGGCTGCAGGTCCCACATGGTCCACTCTACCCCACCCTTCCTGCCATTCCGAAACTCCCACCACCGTGATCTGTTTGAGAATTGTCGTGACTGCTTCAAGCATGCAGGAAAACCTGCAAAATGTTATGATTTGTTGCTATGCTCACGGTGTCAACTTAACTGCAGCTGACAAACAGGTTTTAAATAGAACATGTTGCTTCATTATAGTATTTTCCAAGTGTTCTCTCTCTCTCTCTCTCTCTCTCTCTCTCTCTCTCTCTCTCTCTCTCTCTCTCTCTCTGACAACAAACATTTGAAGAATGCTACCCCAGAGGCTTAGATGCCACTTCTAGCCACTTACATTAATGAGTAACTAATATGTATGTGTATATGTATATATGTGTGTTAGAAATGAGTAAAACAGCGATTTTTTAAAAATTATTTTATTTTTGAAGAAACCCCTTTTTCTGCTCAAGCCGAGGGTTGTCAGTTGACCTTGTTTTCATGTCATGGCTGCCTTACCTGGTGTCTCTGCTACAGATGCTCCCCACCCCTGTCACCCTACTCTCAGCAGAATCCCTGGGAAGTTCAGTCCTACCCAAGTTCCAGGCCAGGGCCACTGTCCCTACTGGTGTGGCATCTAGAATTCCCACCACAGTAACACTGCAGATGTGGCATTTGTCACTTTGGAGAGAGCAGGCTGCCACCCTGTCCCTCTACCCTACCACGCACTGAACAGAGGGACTGCCGGTGCCCATTAGGAACTTTTAATGCCCAAAGCACATGAAGAGCCTTAATTGTATTTTAAATCGTGTCTTAGGTTGGTGTGCACTTGTAATGGAAATTCCAAGGGACAATACAAGCCTCCAAATGCTGTTCCTCTGATGGTTCAATTTTGGTAGCTTTTGTGACACCGCAGATTTTTAAATTCTAAAGAAATTTGATTTTTAAAAAAATAAAATAAAAATTGCCGTGTTAATGCTTGATTTTTTTTTCATTCCGGGCACTGAGGGTCTCCCCAGCTGTTTGCGGGTTGTTTAGGCTTTAGCTGTAAATGTTTGGACATCAGCTCAGAACATCATGTCAGAGAAACATTCTGCAAGTGTTATCTCCTTGTTCACAGGAATCCGAAGTGGACCTAGGGAAGAATTGTTTAGCGATGGAAACTGAAATAGCAATAAAGAGGGATGGCCAAATTATGTAAAATCACAGCACATGAATAATTCAGCTCTCACTTGAGTGTGATTTTTATTTTTAATGTTAAATAATACTAGCATTTCCATGAACTAATAACACAGACACTCACCAACTGGTAAGCTTTTTGTTGGGGGTCTGGGGTGAGAGTGAATAGGGAAGGGAAGAAACTGGGGCCAAGAAGTTATCTTTTAAAGTGGTGTGCGTTCACTGAGCCCTTGCCCCAAGTCCCTGTGTTCTAATTCTTCATTTTATTCAAGTTTCACAAACTAAACTCAGAGAAATCTATCCATGTGCGTGTTTCTTTCCTAATCACTGGCAATAGCCACAATGTCTTCTGAATTCTCTTCTCTTTTGAATCACAGAATTTGAATCTCCTACTCTGCGTACATAAGTATCTAGGAGGAGTGAATGTTTGTTCCTGTGTCTCGTGGAATAAATTATATTACTATTTCTCAGGGTCTCATGTAGTCCAGCATGGCCTTATACTCGGTGGGTGCTCAAGGGTAGATCTGAACCTCTTCTGCCTCTCCCTACACAGTGCCTGGATTGCCAGTGTGCACTACCCTGCCCAGAGCAACACTGGCCAACTCAGATTCATCTCCAGCTCAGAATTTTCTTTATGGTAATGTGTCAAGCATAACCCAAGTGTATAGTTACTGCATAAAAGAAAGAAGGTCTTGGCAAAAAAAAAAAACAAAAATGTTACTACTAGGTAAAAGGAAAAAAAATTCAGCCAAAACTAACTCAAGGATCATGGACTGTGTCAATAATTTAAGAGATGACGGAATGTGGGTGAAAGCTGTAACTTCATTATGAAACCTAACATTGAAAAGACACCCATTGTAAAGTACACGGGACGGGAAGGGGCTCTCGGGGAGTACATCAAAGTGGCAGAAACTTCATACTCATACAGAGAGTAAACACATACAGATTTTATTGTTTGTTTTTGATGTGGAAGACTGAGCCCTGTGTGTCTGCAGGCTCAGCCCACTCTCTACTGAGGGGCTGGACACATACCTGACCCCACCAGAGCAGCTTTTAATGGTCTTATTTAATAGAATGAGATTGTAATTAGTTCAGGAAAAGCTCTGTTAAGGAAGAGATCAAGAAGCTTTTAAAAGCCACGGGCACTGTGTAAAATGTGCCCAGTACCCCCAAATCGCCCAGACTCACTCATAGTGTTGTGAGAGACTACGTGTTAGTGCAATATTTGGAACCTCAACTATCTTTTCTTTTTTTAAACCCTAATGTGTTGAGAAAAATGTAAGATATTACATAATCCAGTGATTGGGAACTGTTTGAGAGAGAATATAAATCAGAAAAATAATATCATGGGGGCAAAGCTTTGTTGTGTGTCTTGTTGGAGCTTGTGTGGGTGGGGGGAGTAGGGGAGCTTGCAAGGTAATTTGATCATTCACAGTCACCATATGGAAGAAACCCTTCCAAAGAACCCTGGAGGGTGAGACTCCTGATAGGAGTATGTAACCAGCAGAGGCAGAAGCCACTGACTGAGCCTGGGAAACTGTGACCACAGGAGTGCCTCAACTTTGGGAGGAAATGCATTTCTAAACATACAATAGGAACAGAAAGTCAGGATTAAGTAATGTGGCTTCCTAAGTGTTAACGATGACCCAAACCATACTCTCATTTTAACTAGAGGTCAGTGGTGAACGACTGGACAGTTTCTAGGGGAGCTTGAGGTTGAGAACACATTTTGTTAATGCTGAGTACATTGAAATCAGTCATCGTGCTACTTATAAAATAATGTAGCTTCCACAGGCATCCGCCTGGGCCTTGGCAGTTAGAATCAGTCTGATTCATCAGACCTCTACAGACCTGTGCTAAATGCACAGTTCTTAAGGAGTGGAACTGGGAGGCACTCAAGAGCTAATTGATACATCTGATCCCTCAATGCGAGGGCATGTATTCTTCAGTCTGCAGCAGAAGTTATGTCATAACAAACTGTAAAGTATTCCCAAAGGGAAGGAACACCTGTCTACCCCAGTCATCCTCCAAAAGATTCTAACATGCCCCGTAAGTAGTTGAAGTGAACTCATGCCTTCTTTTGCTCATCTGCCTATAACCATAGATGAAAATATTTGTAGTGAACAAGAGGCATCTAAGTAAAACATTCCAAAAAGTACATTTTTTATTAGCATGTATGTATGTGTGTATGGCCGTGTGTGTGTACACATACGGGTGTCTGAAGGGGCCAGTAAAGGGGATGGGATCCCTTGAAGCTGGAGATACAGGTGGGTGGGTGCTGGGAACCGAACTCTGCTCTTCTACAAGAAGAGCAAGCTTTCTTAATCAGTGAGCCTTCTCTTACTCAAAAGAGAAATTTCTTACCGAGAAGAAAATAGAAGGAAAAATTCTTTCCTCCAAATTCTCACTAGGAACAAAAGATGGAATACACATTAAACATTTTAAGCTGACTTTAAACATGTTAAACATCTCAACTACACATTTCCTGTTACTTTCTCTGGCATGCTTGCTTAACTTTTATGAAGGGAGAAAGTGATTGCTGCAAACTGGTTTTACCAGCATCCCAGAGTTTGATAAAAGGAACAGAATAGAGATTTCAAATGTGCATCGGGCTTTCATTAACGATGATCGTTAGCCCCATTCTGAACTATTGACAAAATGTTATAACATTCTTGAAAGCTGGGCTTGTATTCTTTTAAATAAAGAACTAGTTAATCAGAGGCTCATTCTAATGAAAATGACCTAATTCTGCTGCTAAGTGCTAACTTAGAAAAAAAGGGGGGGGGAGCTAAAAGATTGTTTGCAAAAATGCATATCGATTCACATAAATCAATGTTGGAGCATGATTGAGGTGTGAATTCCCCTGGAGTTTCCGAAATGCCCTCTATCTTCCCTGTGCAATAGGAGAAACTGTTTGCCTGCATTTTGATAACCAACATGGAAATTAGATATTAATATATACGGGGAAAGACAGAGACGGAGAGAAAATACTTAACAGTCCAAGAAGGCAGGAATTGTGCCATTACTCACAGGTGGCAATGCCATGAAGAGCTTACTCTGTCATCTTGTAACAAGGGCAGGGCTGTCCCTGGGCCCAGGTACCAGACAGTGTAAAGGACAGCTGCACCAGCCTTATTACATTTACATGCCTGTAGGTTTTGTCAAAAAAAAAAAAAACCGAGGCCTTTGTAATCTGTTCCTGTTTGCTCTCACACAAGTATAACAAATCACAGAAACAGATGTGAAGTCACACTTTTCTTTTTGTTTAAAGCTTAAGAAATAATAGATCATAATTATCTTGTAAAAAAAAGAAACTGAGTTTTTTAAAAGCTTATTAAGGTTGATTATTTTAAAATTCTCCTTTGTCTCTTGAAAAACAAAAACAAAAATAAAAAAACAAACATAACATCAACAACAGCAAAAAACCCTCTCCTTGGTCAGCCAAGGTGCCAGCAAGGCCAGGGTGACCTCCAGGGAGACTTGATGACCTTCAGAGGCATGTCACCTTGCAATCGACAACATTTGCCCACAGTGTGTGTCTACACTGTGCAGGACACAAATATGAATCCCGGCAGTCTGTCTCCTACTCTGCAAGTTAGCAGTTCCTAAGAATCTCCTAGAAATCAGGTAAAGAGTCAGGTGGTCCATTCCTCTGTGATTTTTGCTTCACCGGCTGACAGGCTCGGGTTTTCTCAGGTTGCTACAGAAGGAGGCAGAAGTGAAGAGGGACATATTCTTGCACGGAGAGGTGGTGTCCTTTGTGGGGCTCCGGGGTGGTATGTATGTCGACCAACTTGTTTCTACTTACTTGGGTTAGCTAAGACTTAAGCTGCTTTGAAGCTTGAGAGGCTGAGTTAGCAATAGGAATGTAAAAGCCCCCAAATCAACATCTTAGCTGCTTTGTGGATGGGCCCCTTCAATGTGTACTCATGTAGGAAGATCTTCTACTGGGTCTTGTGAAATAAGCCTGTTTTGAACTGCTTGCAAATCAGGCGTTTATTATCTGCTTAAAATCAAAACAAAAATCTGATGCTCTGGGAAAGAAAAAAAGTTAAGGGTGTTTGCGAAATTTCTCTATTCTTACTCTCTAACGAGGGCTGGGGCAGAAGGCATGAGATTATTATTCTTTTTTTTTCTGGGATGTCTCCCTAATGTTGACCAAAGTAGTGCATCATAGAAGCTTAATATGTATTTTATGAGTGGAAGAATGGATATATTATATAGTCTGGGAATTAAAATAGTAGGATGTTACTCTTTCTGATGAATCCACTGTCTGCAATATGGCTATATCTGTTACTTGTTCAGGGTAAAATAGTGACGTTGCTTACTGAGATTGGAGGGCAAGTGCTTGGTGTGTGGTGTTAGATGGAATTGCAGAATTGCTTTCTTTAAAATTTACTTACTGGTTAAATTTAGTACTGAGATAAAACACATGGAACCCATATTGATAACGTGTTGATCTTAACGAAAGCCTAACCCTCAGTCATGAACACATAAAGTAAGAGTGCTTTATTTCTGAAAACATTCTAGTCCCCCGTGCTGCAGATGATGTAGGAAGGACTTGCAGTGTGGGGAAGTCCCTGTGTCTGGGGACCTACTTCCTTGCCTCCTCTTCTCACTGGTGGGCCTCTTTCCTTTGATGCTGGTTTCTCTTCTGCGGAACCCCATTGCCATTGTATGGTTTGTTCTAATATGGAGAAAATAGAGATTAACATAGAACAGTGGAGTTAAAGGTGTGTGAGTCCCAGGTCCTCTTTGCTGTAGATTTCTCAGAGGGAAAAGGAAGATCATGAGGATCAAAGATGCTCGATTCCTGTGACGTCAAGACGATGACCTGTGCATAGCACCTGACTCAGTTGTGGGCAGCTTTTCTTAGCTTGTTACCAAATACTTCATATTCTATGAGAATTCCTCTTAAATTATCAATAACTGAAATTCGTCAACATCCAGGTGTTCCCTGGGTCCATCCTGAGCATTTCTTTCAGGAGAAGCATTGCAGATTCCTCTGCCTCCTCTGCCTCCTCCGCCTCCTCCGCCTTCTCTTCCTCCTCCTCCGCCTCCTCTGCCTTCTCCTCCTCCTCCTCCTCCTCCTCCTCCTCCTCCAGGTTTACACACAGAAGCACTTTCTACTTGGGGGATGTCAGCCCTGTAATGGGGCTTCTGCTGTTTTTAAACTACATTTCGTAAGTTCAGAATCCACAATGATAGGCCTAGTGATATTGATATAAAAATTAAAACTGTCAACTTGTATTAAGGTTTAATCACTGACTAGGGCACATGAGCCACCATTTCTTTATGTGGGCTCTCCTGATGCACTTAAAAACAAAACAAACCAACTATACATCTGTGAATAAAATCAGGCCTATTTCTTTTTTATTCTTTTAACTCTATTTAACAACGCTCTTAACTGGTTTATGTTGAAGACAGGACAGGAGAAGCAGTCCACAGTACCACTTCAGGGCAGGGCGAATGTGCTGTGGTGGGATTTGCTGGCCTTCCACGAGCCATCCCATTTGATCTTTCACGAAAGCAGAGGGTGCACTGGCGTCTTTACTGTGCAGAAGAGGAGTCTTAGAGGGAAAAGCCAGTAGTCCATGGTCATTCTCCCAATGCTGAATCCGAATCCTAGCCTTTTATTCTATCCTTCTAATATCTGCCTGTATGAATATTCCCTACATTTTGTAATCTCTAAGATAATTATGATTTGCTCAACAATTGGGAGCCAGGAATAAGTGGTAAATTTTAAACATGGTAATATATACCCATTAAAATATAAGTTTGTAATTACATAATTTTTACAAGAAAGTAAAAGTTTTTCTTTTTTCTTGTCTTGCTGTTTGAAATTTTCATGCGTGAGTACTATGTTTACATTAATTCTACTTTTCCCTCTCCTCCTCTAAATCCATTTCCTCAATTTCTCATTACCTCTTCTTTATTTTCACACACACACACACACACACACACACACACACACACACACACACACGTGAGCACGTATTAAGGGTTTACTTTATGGGATTGGATAACCTATCAGGAGTCTCTTTTCTGGAGAAGGCTGAATCTCTCTGTCTCTCTCAGCAGCCATTAATTGATAGCTCTTCACCTAGGGTGGGGCCTTGTGATATTTTCCTCCACCAACTTTGGCATGTCTACTGGTACAATCACTGTTCCGGTCTTCTTTAGGCAGCCGTGTTGTTGAGATCTCATGGATCAGCTGCGCTGTCATTTTTAGGAGACACTATCTTACATCAGATGTCCCAGTCTTGAAGCTCCTGCAGTCTCTGACAATCTTTCTGCTCCCTCTTCCGTGGTGTTGCCCAAGCCTTAGTGGTAAGGTCTGTGTTGTAGATACATCAGTTAGGATTGAACACCAGTCTACAGTTGAACTCCTCTACAGGAGTGACCCCCTTCCTAAGGAGCATCCTTTCTCACAGTACCAATGGATATAGGTACCAGGGGCTATCTCTTTGAAAAAGACAACTTTCAGGGTTCATTTATGCTTTGGAGCTTTTGCTGAGATCTACTGCATTGCATGTGAATACCTTCATCTGCCCATGCCCCTCCCCTTTTTTTAAACACTCATTCTTAGGAACACTGTGGAATAGACTCCTGTACACAAATATCAAAAACTGTTCCCAAACAGCCAAGTTATGACAACCTTCAATAATCTCTGATGAATTTTTAAAGTTCCATGGATCTGAGACCAGCTACCCCAAGTGTCTTTCAAATATCTCCTTTTTATTGCTCTTCTGATGATTAATTTGTAGAAACAAGTCCCAAGAAGGTAAAGGCAGCCAAGGTTTAGTTTTAGGCTTCGGGCACTGCTAAGTTTGACTATTGATACCTGCTTTGCTCTGGTCATATGTCACCATTAGCCTGGGAGACCTAGTGGGCTAGATATCTATATGCCATTCACCAATAATAGCAGACACATTGGATGCTGTGTCTGCTTTTCAAGGAAAGAGCATGGAGTCATCAGAACAGAAGATACAGTGTTACATGTGAACAGATACAGTATTGCCTGTGGATAGAAGATACAGTGTTGCATGTAGATAGAAGATACAATGTTACCAGTGGGCAAAAATACAATGTTACAGGTGGATAGAAGATACAATGTTACAGGTGGATAAAAATACTATGTTACAGGTGGATTGAAGATTCAATGTTGCAGGTGGAGTGAGAACAGAGAATGAATGATCCTCTCATGTTTGTGCTATTGTGGGAGGTGGGGACTAGAGATGAATAACAGGACATGCCCACTTTAAAGACTTGGAAACCATTAAGTCCTTGATTTTCATATCAGCAAATTATTATTTAGAAATTGGATCAGACTCAAGGCTCATATTAACTTTATACACATACACACACACACACACACACACACACACACACTGACTGGTTCTTATCAGTTGTTTACAGTGGTCTATAATATCTTACAAAGAAAATCCTCTTTGCCTCCTTGGCAAGGTAAATGGTATAAAAACTCAGATGACACCCTGGACACTGCCTGTGATATCTTGTGTGTTTGTGGAGGACCTCCCTGAGCTCCTGCAGAGACAGGCTTCATGTTGAGCTGCCTTGTGATGGACTGCCAAGCTGCCATTGGGTAATAGGATGAGTTGCTAGGCAGAATTTTAGTTTCATCTCAGCCTGCCATCACTCACGGACTTAAATCCTGGATCCCCACTGCTGGAAAAGATGATCTGTAGTGCTGTGTACTCTATTACCCCATAATATACAATGCACTTTATTTATGTTAGTCATCTTTTATATAGAACTGTCACAGAACACGTCACCACTGATTACAGGCTGAATAGGCCAGCTCCCTGGGTGAATAATATCCTTTCCCATTGATCATGCCAATAGTACCTGGCCAGAAAGAAAGAAGGATCAATTCAAAGCAATGATAGATAAACTTCAAAAGGTGAAGAGATGACTGGGTGTGGAGACAAGACTCCAGGAAAAACTGCCTGGTGCTACCCTTTTTATCTTCCCACTTCTTATGCCCTCATTTATCTTCTTAGACCATGCTGTTCCTAACTGATGTGAGTGTTTGTGATCTGCTGTTCCCCACCAGCCCTAGCGCCTAGTGCTATCTCCTGTTGGTTTTTCAATCACTCTCAGGAGCACCAGCACCTTCTGTTTTAGCTGTGTCAGGGGTGGGGGTGGTTCTTCCAGATCTTTTTGTCACTTTTTACAATAGCCTTTGGAGGTTCTGGACTACTCCTTTACCTCCCCATCATTAAAGAATTCCTTACCACCAGCATACCAGAAGGCTTTCCATCAAGGCTTTTGTCAGTCTGTTGGATATTCACATAATCCACACATTTTAGAAACTACCATTTAAGGTTTACTTAATCCACAATAAAGCACAGTGGGAACTGTGCTAGACTACAGAATGGATGTGGGTGAGGTACCATCCAAACCTTTAAGAGCCTGAAGTCAATGGAGAGAACACAGAAACCAGAGCACATACTGGCTCAGGCATAGCTAGAGACCCTGGGGACCCTTAGGTTGTACCCAGTCAGCCCTGGAGGTAAGGAGATGGAGAATAAGTCGGGGCACATTGATGTTGGGGTACTGATAGAAGTAGTTCCCATATTCTAGGAAGGAAAGAGTTGAGGATTACAAGCTGCTGCCAGCAGTTGGTAGGTCCTTTCCTAGGAAGGGTGTGGGGACAGCAATGAGAAAAGGGTTGAACATGGGCTCAGGATAGGACAAAGGGGATCTGTAGGGACATATTACACAGTTCACCCCTCATCTAATGAGAACAGCAGAGTATTATAAAGATTTACATAGAAGAGCAACAGTAGCTCCCTGCTTAAAAATTTATCAGACTGGCTCTGTCAGACAAAACCAAGGTGAACACAGAAGTGTCAACCCAGGGTTGTCGAGCAGCAACCTCCCTGCAGACAGTTGTAGGAAAGGAGGAAATGGATAATAAATCGATAAAAGTAAATTTTTAAAAAATATGTCATTTCCAAGCTAGGGTGATATAACGCAGTGGGTCAAGTTTGTGTCTCTTAAGCATGGGACACGAGTCTAGAACCTCGGAACTCACAGAATAACCAGAAGGGCCTGGTTACCATTCCATAATCCCGGTCTATAAGAGACAGAGACAGGGCTTCCTTGGCGTGATCTGGCTAGCTATACTAACCGAATCAGTGAGCCCTGGGCTAAGCAAGAGAGCCTGCTTCAGTAAGAAAAGCAGAGAACAACTGAGAGAGACTTCCAACATTAACCTCTGACCTCCACATGCATGTTCTCACGGTCCTTGTGTGTGCCTGTGTGCCAAAGGTAACAGTTAAAGTCTGAAGACATTGTTTCGCTATGGTTTCCTATTTTATAATGGTACAAGCAACAAATACAACGATAAGAAGCTGAGATAACAAATGTTCACTCTCTCCTCACTTAATTAATTAATTGTCGCCACATTCCCCTGTAGACCCAGTTCAGGCAGTCTGAGAAAGTACCTTTAACACTGTATCACAGCCCCTGTCACTGATATAGTCCGTGCATTTCAGGCTCGTGACATCTGAGGTTTTGTTTGGAAACAATGGCAGTAGCCCCAAGAGTGTATTTTGAGAGGTATTCTGTTCTCTGTGTGCAGTGGGAAGAGAGACAGCATTGGAGGACTGAGCCACAGACACTCATTCCTAAATGGGGCCAGGGGATGGGATCGTGACCTGATGGGCACACAGGAGAACCTCTCATGACTTTGGCAATTCATAACCCACAGCCACACCATGTCATGAAACCCAGTGAGCCTTCACATTCATGATGCAAGTAGCTAAACTGACACATTAGTTAAACTATGACCCTGGCTGTAGACTTCTGACATGAGGTAGGTCACAGCTTCAGCTCTCTCTGGCTACTCTACAGACAGTCCACCTCTCAGAGGGACAAGCAGAGAGAACACCTATGTGGTTGCTTCTGAAAGAATACTTGCACCAAGATTTCTAAAATCAAATTGTGAAAACATGTATGTCAGGTCTAATGTCATAAAGGATAGGTTTCAGTTCAAGTCTTGGTTATCCCATTCTGAAGCCAATGCAAGTCTTACAAGATGAATGCATTCACCTTTAAATGGTGCCCCCATGTGCTTTGGATGGAATTGACAAGTTGTATGTGTTGTGTTATATAAATAGATAGTAAAGAAGGAATATGTTTGGTGGAGATGAGGTATGGTGTGGGGATGGGGGTACCTCTGCAGGCCCACTGAGGTACCCCATCTCCCTGAGGGACCATCCCAGTATAGTGTAGAATAAAGTTTATTCAAGGCATGGGGAAGGGAGTTGAGAGACAGGCAGAGAGAGGTGGAGAGATAGAGATAGAGGTAGAAAAATAGATAGATGATAGATAGATAGATAGATAGATAGATAGATAGATAGATAGAGAAGAGGAGTAGATGGGGAGGGGGATGGGGAGAGGGAGAGCAGGAGCAAGAGACAAGAGTGTGAGAAGGGGGCCAGAAGCCCCTTTTATAGTGAGTCAGGCACACATGGCTTTTGCCAGGTAACTGTGAGGCGGAGCCTAGAAGAAATGCCAACAGTATGAGTGAAATACTATGAGTCAAACTTGAAATCATCAGTCACTTTTCCTTCCTTTTCATTATTACAGTTATGAGGTGCTTATGTGTAAAATCCCTTCATACCTCAGCACGCTGTGGTGGGAATACTATCTAGCAGGGATGTGAATGTCTGGACTCCATGCTTCTTCCTACAGGCCTTCTTATTTTAAAGGTGCATGATCCTACTGATACCCTCCAGTCCCCACTGTTCATCTCTATTTTAGCCTCTAAACAAGCTCATCTGCAGCTGATTCCTCAAAAAACCCTCCAAGTTTGACTTCCCTTGTGTGAAAGAGAGCTCTCTCATACCCATAGCATGACAACCCTAGTAGGCTGCCTTCCTGCTGGGGACCTGTGAGTGGTTTCCTAGCCACTGGGTTTTTATTGAGGTTCTGTTAGTTTCTCTTTCAATTTTCCTTTCTGATTGGATCTACTACTTAATATCATTTAGACAAAAGCATGTTCATACTTAGTTATAACTCATCTTGTTTGTCTGTGGAGATGTTTCTTGAACTGGTTTATGGCTTTTCTAGGGGAAGTTTCAAACCAAAACCAAGTTAGCTCTGTATAGGAAATTCATGAATCTCATTGGAAGTCATTTATCTGCTTTTTAAACCCGTTCAATCTTTAAATTTCTTCATTTTGAAACAAAAACATTTAGCAGTGTCTTTTCATGATGAGTGTTACAGAAAAATATACGTGTTTTCAAAGGATTTTTCTTTTCTTGATTGAGATTCTTTTACTGAGTTTCATTTGTTGATTTGGCCCCAGCTGTTCTTTGACTTCTTTGGTGCCTTTGGAGGCAGAGTCTTACTATGTAGCCTTGCCTGGTCTGGAACTTGCCAAGTATTGAACTCATAGAGAGTCACCTGCTTCTGCTTCCCCAGTGCTGGGATTAGAAGCATGTGCCACTATACCCAGCCTTTGCTGATCTTTTTATCCTAATTGCCAGCTGGGCTTCCCTATCTAAAATTTAGATATCTAAATGGTTGGCTTGGGACAAAGGAAGATCCTTTAATAACATTATTCAGCATTAAAATGGATGGCCATAATAAGTCAGAGATAACAGAAATACAGACATATATACATACATACATAAATATACATAAACACATACACACACACACACACACACACACACATATATATATATATATATATATATATAGAGAGAGAGAGAGAGAGAGAGAGTATGTGTATATAATTTTGGATATACTATGTAATTTTGAACACAAAATACAATAAATTATTAACACAAGGATTACATTGTTAGTTACTTTTCCAAGACATTAGATATCAGGTTAATTCAAAAAGTAAGGAAAGAAAGAAGGAAGAAAGGAAGGAAGGAAGGAAGGAAGGAAGGAAGGAAGGAAGGAAAGAAAGAAAGAAAGAAAGAAAGAAAGAAAGAAAGAAAGAAAGAAAGAGAAAAGAAGGAGGGAGGAAGGGATAGAAAGAGGGAGGGAGGGAGGGAGGCTGGGAGGGAGGGAAGGAGGGACTGAGGGAGGGAGGGAGGGAGGCTGGGAGGGAGGGAGGGAGGCTGGGAGGGAGGGAAGCAGTCCTTTATGTACTACTGCTACCCCAGCACATTCTTAGCTGCTCTTTGGGTAATGTGACACCAGGCCAGGTCACTCAGCAATTTGGGAATCTGGTCCCAAAGCCAGGAGATGGTGGTGAGCAAAACTAACTCCCTGTGCTGTCCTGCTTCATAAAACTCTCTGAGGCCACTGGCAAAAAACCATAAACCTTTCAAGCAAAGGATGTTGTTCTACAATTTTGAGAATTACAAAGAATAAGCTTGAACAGCTTAACAATGACATCAGAGGGAGGAGCCTAGACTTTTATCTTTGGTGTCTTAGTGTCGGAATGTCCTGTCTCACTGTGCTCTCACCAATGGACACGGGTCAGACTTCATCCATCCAGAAGGGTTTCGCATTCCCCCAGGTTAGGTGGTTTTTGAATCTCTGTGGGAGCAACTCTGAGGGGCTTCTGCTGGAATTGCTGAATTCCTTTGGGATGCTGGAGTTGAGCGATGGTGAGAAGTCTTTTAGGGAACTCCACTCCCCACGCCTTGTGGAAGATCTGGTGGTTCTGGTTGTACTGACTAGCTCCCTGTGGGCTGCACACAGCTTTGCTTGTTCCCCCAACCTGAGAGCTGACAGTCCCCCCAACCCTGAGCCTCAGAGGCTGTATGAAGATGAAGTGCTCACCATGGGACTGCCAGCCTTCTGCTCTGAGTGGGACCCACTACTTCGTATTTCTGGGACCTGGTAAATGTCTGGCTCCTGAGGGCAATGACATTTTTGAATTGCCACCTTTACAGAGTCCTCCTCAGTTGGTGTTGGTGAAGTTACTTCTAGATAAAGTGCTGGCCTCAGAGGCTGTGAGAAAGCGCATAGTCATCTTCTTCTGTTAGGTAAGCCTGGAGCTCAGACCTTTTGGCAAGGGCACTGAGTATTTATTACACCTCTTAGGGCCTGAAATTTATATTTGTAAACACACTAGCTTTCAAAACACAAGTTTAGAAATAAATACTAAATTTATCATGTCTTGGGAAAAATGCCACAGTATATAAACACATCCATTAAAGTCAGTCAACTCTTGATGCTTCCATTGTTGTTTTTTTTATCTTCTTGTGTAGCCCAGGCTGACCTCACACTCACTATGTAGCCAAGGCTGGCACTGAACTTCTGCTCCTCCATCCTCCTCTCCCAAGTGCTAGAATTACAGGCATGTGCTACCATGCCTGAACTATTCCATGGTAAATATTTCTGTGTATTTCTAGGCCCATTAATGTGTTTCCTTGTGCAGCAGGAGGAAGCTTTTAAATACAACATATGAGCATCATGAAATAAAGACATATATTATTTTCCTGTGGCAGGAATATTTTAAATACCTACTCCAACATAGTTATCAGCATATCCCAGTTACAAAATTTTGACAAATTCTGACTTTAGATATATATTTCACACACCATTAGAATACATTAGAATACATTATAAATCCCCTGAGGGCAGGGCTCTTCTGCCTTGTTCTACATATTTTACATATTAGGTAACTGTGTGCACATGCTATGACAAAGATAATAAGGCACTAAATTAGGAGTGTGCCTGATTTTAATTTTCCAATTGAATTTCCTTACATACGGCTATAAGCATATGTATATTTATGCTAGAAATTATTGCGCATCTTTATTAGACTAGTAAAGTGAATAGAAAAAAAAAACCAAGTATCATTTTGTTATTTATTTTGACTTTTAAAATAATCCTCTTAATTGAAGTAATGCTGTTTTGGTTCATTTGATAAAAGTGTGTATCTATAAAATTATTTGTAACAAAGTAGAATGGATATGCTGAGGATGATTCTTTGTCCCACAACCTAGAAGAGAATATGGAGGTACATCTGATGAACCCAGAAGGAGGGAGCAATGGGAGAAAAAAGGGAGACAGGGATCTGAGGGAGGAAAGGAGAGAGGTTAGGAACAGAAGGTAAGATAGTTGGATGGATGGATTAATGAAGAGATAGGTAAGTAGGTAGATGGATACATGATTGGATAGACAGATGGAAGGATGAATGGATGGATGAATGGATGGATGGATGGATGGATGGATGGATGGATGGATGGATGGATGGATGGATAGATGGGCACATAAAAAGTTGAATAAGTAATTGTAGCAGGGACATGACAGTGGGAATCTATTATTGGCATTTTAAGAATGGAAGGTATTTTGGATAGTATTATGTAAAATACAATCCCAATGTAAGTATTTATGTTTAAGAATTGGGGTTTCCAGAATTAGCTAGTTCATAGAGTTGTGTGCTGGAGTATTTCTGCCGAATGCTTTTTATTACCATAAGAGTGTTGTTTCCTTTTGCTTTTGTTAACTTTTCAAAAGTTTAAATATCTAAGAAATAATATGTATGTAAAAATGTCCTCAATGAAAGGCAACTGCAGCTCTTCTATAACCGCTTGAAATCACATAGGAAACAAAAGTGAATAGCTCACCCCTTTCCCAGGGTTAAAGGACCCTGACACCTGCTCTCAACTCATACCAGTAAAAAGATGCAAACTCTAGTACACTAAAGTAGGAGTCAATGCTAATGAAAGCAGAGTGCTTAGGATGATGGTTCTAACCCTAGAGTTACTTCCCATCCTTACACATGCAAGTCTTCTACTGTCTTATAAAACATGGAGCCTGTCTGTAACCAGGTATGTTCCTGAGCTGATTCTGATTGTATTTCTTTCTTCAGACAATCAGATATTGTCTTAGTAACTGGCATTCACTTAGCTGCCAACCAGCTAACAGAAGCCAGGGTTTTCCTATTGCCTAGTGACCTTATTTTTCCTCAATCCTTATCCTTAGCTGCTTCTATGTCTTCAGTGTCTTATACCCTAAGCATCCTCTCACCTGCCTCTCAACTGCCCTTTGATCTCTGCATCCATGTTGGATCTCACCCATGGTGGATGGATCTCTCCTTTTTGTTTCCTAAAGCAGGCTCATCTTCATTGGCTATGCTTGCTACTGTCCTTTTACCCTCCTTCATAATGATCCCATGATGTTAGCATCCCATCATCCCTCTATGGGAGAAATCTAAGATAAATAATTTTCAACCCACCTCCTCTCTCTGCTTTATTTGTGCTTTTATAAATGTCTGTCTTCAACACAGCAAAGGTAACAGATCCAAGCCTATCCCTCTGTGACGGAAGGTTGCTGGAAAGATGCTGGCACCTGGCTCCTTGCTTGCCTGTTTATTCTGTCCCTCATTTCCAGAGCCACCACTAGGAACCTGCCCATGTAGAGCAGTTGGCACTGAAACTTGCTATACTGCAGTGGATCTGTAGCTTGACTAAAGCTCAATGCTCCAGGCTGACTCTCACATGGCTGATTGTGTGTGGTCCCAAATGATGCCCAAGCAGTTACTTTTCCATCCCTGTGATGAAAGACCTGACAGACCTCTTCTTGAAGAAGGATGTACTTTGATTATTGGTTTCAGACATTTCCATCTTTCTTGGTGGAAAGGGCGTAGGAAACTTCTTGGCAGCATTTGCATATAGTGGAGGCTCTTCATAATGTAGCCAATCAGGAAGTAGGAAGTTAATAGGAACATCAGTTGGACTAAGGCTGTCATCTGCCCACCTCTAGTAACCTGTATCCTGTAGCTAGGCCCTGTCTCCTAGAGACTCTACAACTTGACAAAACAGTGCCATAGATTAGGGAACCAGGTTCAAATCACAGGTCTGTGGGTAGAAGGAAACATTTTAGATTCAAACCCTAACACATGCCCACAGTTTTTTAGACCTAGAAATTGAGGTCTTTGGTGGGTTCTGTAAGGCGCTAACCCTTTCTGAGGCTACTCTTCCTCTGTATTGAATTTATTTATCTTCACAGGCATGTTTCACAGGTTAATGATAGGCAGTCAGTAAATAAAATGAAGTCTTTGATTTGCATTTGTTTAGTTGTTTGTCTCACTCTGGAACCCATACTGGACTCACAGTAGTCTTCCTCAGCCGCACATACTGGGATGATTGACATAGATGACATGGCCACCATAATACATTTTACATGTACATGTATTTACATTATACATGATATTAGGGCATTACTTAGTAACCTGAGGTTTCAAGCCAACCTTTTCTCCATGGTTTTACAGAGGCAATAAGGACATAATTTGGTTTTGAGCAGAATATTCCCATGTAGGATGACAGATTCTTTACTTAATAGCTATGGCCTGGTTGGTCCTAAAACATTTCTTGGAGAAAGAGGAACACTCCTCCACTGCTGGTGGAATTGCAAGCTGGTACAACCACTCTGGAAAGCAGTCTGGCGGTTCCTCAGAAAACTGGGCATGACACTCCCGGAGGATCCGGCTATACCACTCCTGGGCATATACCCAGAGGCTTTACCTGCATGCAATAAGGACACATGCTCCACTATGTTCATAGCAGCCTTATTTATAATAGCCAGAAGCTGGAAAGAACCCAGATGTCCCTCAACGGAGGGATGGATTCAGAAGATGTGGTATATCTACACAATGGAATACTACTCTGCAATTAAAAACAATGAATTCACGAAATTCCTAGGCAAATGGTCAGATCTTGAAAATATCATCCTTAGTGAGGTAACCCAATCACAAAAGAACACACATGGTATGCAGTCACTGATAAGGGGATATTGACCCAGAATCTCGGAATACCCTAGACACAATCCGCATATCAATAGATTTCTAAGAAGATGGAAGGAGAGACCCCTGGTCCTGGAAAGACTGGATGTAGGGGAACGCCAGGACAGAGTAACGAGAGGGGGTTGAATGGAGAAAAGAGGGAGGGAAGGGGGCTTATGGGACTTTCGGGGAGGGAGGAAACGGGAAAGGGGAAATGATTTGGAATGTAAATTAAAAATAAAATAAAATAAAATAAATAATTAAAAAAAATCATTAACAGTATAATTAAAAAAAAATTTCTTGGAGAACTTGCACCTGGAAAGTGGGGTTATGATAGTTTCCTCACAGGATTTTGGTGGGGATTGAAGGTGACCTGGCTAAATGCCTAGCACATCACAGACATTAAAATGCTTTTAATTATATATTTTAAAACAGATATTACATCAATGGTTCTATGTGAAGGCTTCATTGACTTACTTTGATCTTAAGTTTCTTTATTGTAACCTATAATTGTAACCAATAGCTCTCTATTGGTTCACAGTCCTCTTATGGAAGAACTGATTTGCAAACTACATAAAATGTCACTTTTTAATCATATTTTTAAATCTTTAATATCTTGTCTGATGCTGTAGCTCAGGCTAGCTTGGAATTTATTAGGCATGGCCTGAGCTCATGGAAGTCCTCTTGCCTTGGCTTCCCTGGTAGTCAAGATTACAGATATGAGGAGTCAGCACAACATGCAACTTTTTACTTTAAGTGTGTGTGTGTGTGTGTGTGTGTGTGTGTGTGTGTGTGTGTGTAGACTATTTTGCTGGCATCTATGTCTATGTACCACGTACATGCCTGGTCACAAGGAAGGCCAGAAGAAGATGTTGGATCGCTTGAAACTGGTGTTACAGATGCTTATAGGCTACCATGTGGATACTGGAAATTAAATCCAGTATTCACAGTATCTGGAAGAGCAGTCAAAATGCTCTTAGCCACTGTACTATATCCCCAGCCCCCTCCATTTTTTAAAAGGCCACAACTCTCTTGCTTGTCATGACCCTTGACCAAAATATAGACTTCATGTTTGAAAATCAGAATTAAATGAAACTCTTCT
Organism: Tokudaia tokunoshimensis; assembly: GCA_036184795.1. NCBI lineage: Eukaryota > Metazoa > Chordata > Mammalia > Rodentia > Muridae > Tokudaia > Tokudaia tokunoshimensis. Next base: position 7,517,092 of record BTHU01000013.1, on the reverse strand, counting down.
AGTGAGAGTGTCTGTCTGAAGAAGAAAGCCACAGAGGACTGTCTGGAGGCATTCACTAGCCACGGGCATGCATCTGCTGGATCTCTTGGCTTTTGGCTGTGCATTGCACAAGTTAAGTACCTGTGTAAGTAAACTAAGCTTGCGGCAATCAGAGGCTTAAAGATTGTGTCTATTTTTCCACCCTGAGATATATTGAAAATCACAGACATCATGGAGCTATAGCTGACAAAACCCACTATCTTGTTATTCAAATAACTTTAAACTCATTGTTACTGTCTGATAAACACCGCAGGTGATTAGATTGCCAGCCACCTATCTGGGTGGCATTTCAGACAGCAGGCTACACACCGTCTCCCTTCTAAGAAGGACATATATGAAAGGGTTAGCAGGACTTGAGCCCTGGGTGCTGTCACTATTATCCAGCATTATTTTTATAATTAAGAAAAATGCTCCCTCTGCCTGAGGTTTCAGAGGAGATGTCTTTAAATTTTTGGCCACTCCTTAGGTCCCTCACTCCTTTGTGAATTTCCTCTCTTCTTTCTTTTTTTAGAAGCCAATGTGACTTCTAAAACATGCGGAACCAGGATGAAGGGGAAGGCTTGTTAAGGGAGATGTTTTGCTAAGTCAGCATGATAAGAGGAATCAAACACAGCCTCTCCAGTCAGGCTCCCTCCTTGTTATGACCTTGTCCTCACGCCTCTCCTTGTGCTGAGCCTCCTTGTTGGTGTCCTTGCATCTTAGGGTGAGGGAATGCACTGAGGGGCCCCTGTTCTAAAGTTCGTTGGTTCTAAGTGATGGGAGCTTCGTTGAGGTTTCTGCGTAAGGGAAGAGAAATTGGTTTAGATCAGAAAAGCGATTTTGTAATAATCAAAACCGGATTTAGAACATCTATGCTAACCTAATCATGACTAGAGAACATTGACTCTATAGCCAAAGGCATTCAGTCTGAGTCATGTCCGACCCAAGAGAAGAGAGAAATTGAGGTCAGTGATGGACAGAAGAGACTGTGTGTCTTTATATATAATAGAACGGCTGCCAGTAGCCAGGGCCTCTGCTGTAATTTCTCATAGACTTTGAGGACTTTCTCTTGCTGTTTAGTGAAGTACTCATTGCCCTGTCCATGAAATCTCAATATGTCTTCCCAAAAATCAGATAAAGGTTATCCAAGTGTTGAGTGGTTTCAGCTCTAGACAGTGCTGTGGTCCCCAAGAAGACACCAGGGAATGAATAAACAACTGTCTTCACATGATTATTGGTTTTTAAGTCTCAGTAGTGCCTATGACATGGGGTGTCAGAAAGAGAAAGGAAGAAATGGGCCTTGTGGTGGTTTGAATATGCTTGGCCCATGGGAAGTGGCACTATTAGGGGGTGTGGCCTTATTGGAAGAAGTGTGTCTCTGTCAGGGTGGGCTTTGAGACCCTCCTCCTGGCTGCCTGCAGAAGAGACAGTCTTCTGATTGCTTTCAGATCAAGATGTAGAACTCTTGGCTCCTTGTCCAGCACCGTGCCTGCCTGGACACTGCCATGCTCCTGCCTTGATGATAATAGACTGAACCTCTGAACCTGTAAGCCAGCCAAAATTAAATGTTGTCCTCTATAAGAGTCACCTCTGTCATGGTGTCTGCTCACAGCAATGAAACCCTAAGACAGACTCAGTGGTTAAGAGTTCTTGCTGCTGTGTCAGAGGATACAGGTTCAGTTCCAAGTACCCACAGGATGACACACAACCATTTATAACTCCAGTTCCAGGGATCTGATGTCTCCTTCTGGCCACACACACACACACACAGCTTGCATACATGCAAGGAGGCAAACCTTCATACACATAAAATAAAAATAAATCTTAAATAGTTTAAGCAAGAAGAGTTAAGAGACAGGCAAAGTTTCCTCCTCTTACCTGAGCACGTTTCTCAGTCCCCCTCCCACATAATGCCCTCAACACACACACAACTTGTATAAAACCATGGCCTTCTGAGTGTCTGGCTCATAGGAGTCGTCAGTTTTATCCTTGCGGTAAGTTGAGAACATAGTGAAACAGACAGACCGACAAGGCCCTAGCCTAATCCCAGCCATTGGGCTCTGTCTTCCTGAGTTGGCCTGGGTGTGATCATTGGTGAACACAGGTTTGCTGAATGAAGAGATCACAAGCCGGCAAGCTCGCTTTGTGATGGAGACGCCTCCTCTTTACTATGGCACTCTATTTTTACCCCCACCGCCCTGAGATAGTTCCAGTTTGTGTTTCTATTGCTGGCGACATAAAAAAGTTATATCGGTAGCAAGAAAGGAAAGGTGCAGAGGGAGCGGGCTCCACAGTACTCCGTCAGCGAGTGGCCATAAAGCTGCCTTCTCACAGCCTGGCACCCAGAGTTCAGCCACAGTCCAGGGGCCAGCTCAGAAGCCCCTGTTCAAAGCTTTGCAGTGCAGTGGTGCACGGAGGGGGGGTGGTGGGGGGGACTCCAAGGACAACGCAGGGCAGGGCTTGCTTCTTACTCCGTAGTGGGTCAAACCCCTGTTTCACGCTCCCCACATGCTGGTCATTTTAATCTGCTTCTTGCTTGTGTTCTCTGCTCAGCTTGGGTCTACCTTTACCTCACTGAGCACCTTACAGGAGAGCAAGACCCTGGAGCTTCCCAGAAAGCGGCTTGCTGCAAATCTTCTGTAGCTTCTGGCAGGAGAGCAAGCAGGAGCTCTCCTCAGGAAGCCTGGCCTGATCTTGGAGCTTGACTCATGGCTGGGACGAATTTTTTTTTTTTTTAGATTTGGTTTGGGTTTTGATAATGGGGTCTCATATCACTCAGGCTGACCTCAAACACACCTCGAGGCAGGATGACCTGGAACTTGAGACCCCACTGCCTATACCTCTGGGGCTGAGATTATAGGCACCACCATCCTGCATCTAATTTATGCAACGGTGAGGATTAAACCCAGGGCCTTGTTCCCCTTAGGGGAGTACCTTCTTGAGCGTAGCCCAGGCCCTTCTCACTTAATGAGGCCCTAGAATAATGAAAAATGGAGGCGAGGCAACCGACACAGCTCTTGCTCATCGGCATGGAGTGTGCTCTGGTCCTCCCCACCCTCACCCATGGGGTCACCCTTTCTCTTCTCTTCCATGACAGACATCTCCCATCTGCCTAGCCAGTCTCCCACGAAGGCCCATCTCTTCTTACTGGCTCTGTGCTCGGGGTGGCAAACTCTGTAGGCCAGGGCAACGCAATGGGAAAAGTGGGCTTTCTGGCTTTTACAGGTTCTTCCCACTAAGCAGGCTCAGGGACAGATTGGAGAGAACACAGTGCAAACAAGGTACGTAGTTGAGAGCATGCGCACTGCCTGCTCAGCCTCGTTCCCCAGAGTCCACACCCTCCACTCAGGAAGCTGAGTCCACGCCCTCCACTCAGGAAGGCTCTGCATCTCGTCTTCCCTCTCCCCGGCCTCCATCTTTCTTCTGTCCCCACTCACTAGTGCTCCCTCCACTGATGCATTTTAAAGTTCTTCTCTTATTCTCTCTGCTCTGAAGGTCCCTCCCTTCTCCTTACCCTGCGTTTTACCACTGGGTTAGAAACTTCAAGTAAACCAGACTTGGTCAGAAGGAAAACACTTAAAATCATCATTACTGTTGCAATAGGAAGCAAATGACTTTTCATATAATAAAGGCATGCACTTGTGTGAGTGTGTATATAAGTCCATGTGTATGTGAGTTTGTGTGTATTTGAAACAAAGCCTCATTCTATAGGTCACTTGAGCCTGGAACTCAGTTGTGTAACCCAGGCTGACCTTCCTAAATGCTTTCAATGCTGAAATGAGACCGGTGTGAGCCACCACAGCTGACTTAAGATTTTGTGGTTTTGTTTTGATTTTTAGTGAGTCATTGAAATCATTTCACTCCCCATGGAAAACTGAAAATATTTATTCCCTGTACACTCATTAGAATTAACATATTACATGATGGTTCATTTAATGAATTTACAAAAAAAAAAAACAAAATGAGGAAAATGATCTAAGCTAAATTTTTCACAAGACCTATTCGCTAATTTAAATGGTTCCCTGTACAATCTTGCGCTTTCCAGTTTTAGTCCACTGTTAGACCGAAAGTGAGGAACGCTGATCGTCGAAAGCCTCTGGGACACAGTCTGCCTGTGTGAGTGCTTCTCGTGGTAGCCCTGGAAGAACTCAGTGCTGGCTGGTGACACTGTCGGAAGGGAGCACTCAGAGGTTTCCTGGATCGCTGTGCAGGACATGCATAATTCTGTGTCTACACTGGGAAGTACACTGAGGGGCCATGTACTAGTCTATGTCTACACTGGGAAGTACACTGAGGGGAAGGGAGTTAGATGGCAGAATACATGTTACTACAGAGTACTAGTCCCTCCCTTCCCTCCTCACCTTCCAGCTCCTTTCCTCTATCCCTCTCTCTCTCCTTCCTCTCCTCTTCCTGCTTCCTCTCCTCTTCCTCCTTCCTTTCCTCCCCCTCCTTCCTCTCTTCACCCTCCTTCCTCTCCTCCCCCTCCTCCCTCTCCTCCCCCTCCTTCCTCTCTTCTCCCTCCTTTCTCTTCTCTTCCTCCTTCCTCTCCTCCCCCTCCTTCCTCTCCTCCCCCTCCTTCCTCTCTTCCCCCTCCTTCCTCTCCTCCCCCTCTTCCCTCTCCTCCCCCTCCTTCCTCTCTTCCCCCTCCTTCCTCTCCTCCCCCTCTTCCCTCTCCTCCCCCTCCTTCCTCTCCTCCTCCTCCTCCCTCTCCTCCCCCTCCTTCTTCTCTTCTCCCTCCTTTCTCTTCTCTTCCTTCTTCCTCTCCTCCTCCCTCCTCTCCTCCCCTTCCTCTCCTTTCCTCTTTCCTCTCCTCTTCCTCTTTCCTCTTTTCCCCCTCCTTCTTCCCCTCTCCCTCCCTTTTATCTTTAACTCCTTACTTTCTCCCCTTTGCTTTTTCTCCCTTTCTCTCCCCCATTCTCTCTACCTTTCCTCCCTTCATTCTTTTCTTTTTCCTCTTCCTCCTCTTCTAGCCTTCCTCCTTCCTCCTCCCTCCCTCCCTCTCTTCCTCCCTCCGCCCTCCCTCCTCCATTCTCTCCCTCTCTCTCCCTTTTCCTCCCTTCCTTTTGCATTGCTGGAGATCAAGCCCAGGACCTTGGACATACAAGGCAAACAAACCTTCTGCCATACACTAGATTCCCCACCCAACTGGCAACTCCTTCTTAACAGCAGCAGAGACTGCAGTCTCCACAGCCCACCCCCACCAAACCTCATTTTCCAGAATATTCATAGAGATAAAGGTGTGGGGGCCATTAATCAGTTAGTACCCTAACATCCATTTAGAGTGTTACTTCGAGAACCAATGGGGCACTGGGCCCACAGCTTGAGAAGGGTGTTGTTGTGGCTGTTGCTTTGTCAACAGAAGGTTCTGTCATTGTGGTACTTGAGAGTCAAGGCAGCTGAGCAGCTGCATGCATACATACATTGGATGGAGTGAGAGTTGCAAGGCCTGAAGCCAACTCCCTGAAACCTGGACAGTGTTAAAGGCTGGGCAGCTCGGAGCTGTAAACCTTAGGTCCATAGCCTAGCCAACTATGTAACAGCTGAGAGGAAGAATAGACGTGTCATGGCATTTAGTCGGGGTTTTCTGTACATGACAGGTATTAAGATATTTCACAGTGTAGTTGTGATTAAGTCTATACCAAAATACCAGCTTTGGATATTGCTCATATAAGCAAAAGATCAATCTTTCTATCTTGTCAAAATAGTTTTTACTACATTGTTTTTAAAAGTATTTTTATTGTTGCTATTGTCCTTTTAGATCGCTGGTACTGCTGGAATAAATGAAAACAAAATTAATCCACACCACCCGATTTGGTTCATCACTCTGCTTTAAGATACTGTGTAGATGTTTCTCTAAAACTAAAATTGTGCATCGCTGATTTACCATACAACAAATATTTACTCAAAGTTAGAAACTAAGCATATTTTCTAGGAATTTTCTGTTAGTTTTGCTTCCTGGCATCTATCCTGGAACTTTCAAGGCGTTGTTTGGTAGTGTGGACCTAGTGACTAAAGAGGGTCTTGTAGTCTTACAAATCCAGAAATGAGCCTGGAAGTCCTCAAGTTTGTACATGGGAAATGCCAGCTGTTGAAGGAAAAGCAAGCACTTCTAAGAAGTGGAAATCTCTTCTCACTTTTGTGAGCAAGGAAGAATTGTTACCTTGGTGCGGTGGGTATATTAGGGAGTCAGTCTCAGGACATGGGTGTACTAGGAGGTCAGTCTCAGGACATGGGTGTACTAGGAGGTCAGTCTCAGGACATGGGTGTACTAGGAAGCCAGGCTCAGGACATGGGTATACTAGGAGGTCAGTCTCAGGACATGGGTATACTAGGAAGCCAGGCTCAGGGTAAGCTCTTTCCAGACCTGTTCTTTCTCTCCTGGACCTTAATGTTCCCTCCTGGCAATGGCTTGGGTAGATTTGGAGAAGGGAGTTGTGGTCTTGAGGCTGCTTATTAAGCTGTGTCACTGAAGGAGGCTCAACAGATCCCAGAAACCCTCCAAAGGAATTGCTGTGTGTACAGTAGTTATGCCTTGCTCTCTGTCTCCTGCCTCATACACTCCTAAACTTATATTGTATTAATTAATCATCTCTGACCACCCCAAAATGCTTAATAGAGTCCCTGTCCTCCCAGTGGGTCAAGAACTGTTTTGAGTCTGTATCTTGACAAAATACCAATTTGCCTGTTCAAACCTGCAGAGTGTTGAATGTCTACTTCCTGTCTTTTGATCTTTCTATTGAATGAAGTCTGCCTTTACCTTTTGCAGGATGCTTTTAAATCCACCCAAAAATGTCGTTATCTCCTCAGTCTTAATGATAGAAGAGCAAAAAATTATAGGTCATGAAACTTGGCTACTTTCGTATTTGAGAATTCTTATATATATCAGAGTGTATATCCTGTTTCAGAGACATATCTTTTTCGTGTTTTCGACTGGCTATGAGTATGAGGTAATTTAGGCGTTGATCATTGGCCCACCTATCCATCCATCCATCATTTCAGGCAGCATCCAGTCTCTACATAAGACGTTGCTCTTCTTGCTGGAGAGACAGTCACGGAAGAGAGATCAGTCCCCAAGTTTTATGGTGCTTACAATTTGACAGGACATATACGCACAGAGTTTGTAAACTGGAAAAACTCTAGATGCTGTGAAAACTTACAAAAGTAGCAGCCTGAAGATGTCACTTCAGACTATAACCTCATATACATATGGGCTGCTACTTTTGTAGCATTATGTACATTTGATCTGGAGGCTGATTAAGAAATAGATAGATGGGGTGACGGGGTGACATCTTTCACCTGAATAACTAAGAGATGCTAAGAGGTACAGGTGTCTGTCACCTCTGACTAGCTGAGCTTGTTCCAAGAGAAAGGAGAGGAAAATGAATGAAGTAAATCTCTCTGATTCTAACCAATCGCCTCAGCAATGAAGAGTGGTCACATTAGTACAGGAGTTACATTTTAGCTGATACCTAGCCTCATCACCAAAACATAAATACCACTCAATCAATATTTTCAGTTGATCAGCTGACTGAGCAGTTATCCCACAAAGTGTAATGGGCTTGACCCTTGGGGTACTGCCTTGTGTATTGTTTGTTAGTTATTATGGGGTTACAAATATCGAATACAACATCAGCAGAAGAACAGCTGTCAGATACAGGTATTGGGGAGATTTGCTGGGGAACAGTACTGTAGCTTACACACAAAGGTTTCCCCCATGGGAATGACTGGAAAAGTTGGCCTTAGCATTCCATTTTCCCCTGTTAACCTCTGGTGGGAAAATTGAGTGATTTACTGGTTCTCACTGGGAAGTAACTCTAATGGCTTAGCAAAATCCAGCTTTATGCCTCAGAACTCCAACCTAAGACCCCTCTTAAAATTCTTGCTAAGAACCTGGTATAGGTTATCTGAAAGAGGTAGACAGATTCTTAACAAGAATTTCCTGGAAATTCCAGGATATGTGGTTGTTAGAGCAGAAGCTTTTGATCTTGGTAGGATAACACATCCTAAAGGTACTCTGACAAAGGAAATTTTTAAAAATATTTATTTATTTTATGTGAGTACACTGTCAATTTCTTCAGATACACCAGAAGAGGGCATCAGATCCCATCACAGATAGTTGTGAGCCACCATGTGGTTGCTGAGAATTGAACTCAGGACTTCTGGAAGAATAGTCAGTGCTTTTAACCACTGAGCCATCTCTCCAGCAGTGAATGCATGTTTTAATGATAGTTAGATCTTGTTTTAAAGGATGGGTCAGCCTTAGGCTGGTAGTGTAACTCCAAGGTTTCTTCACATCTCTAAGGCTTTGTACTTTATCTGGAAATAGGGATAAAAATATTATCATTCGAGTGGTTATTTGGCTGATTCGTAGAAAAAATTAACATATTATGAAGCCTTAAGATAATACATGACAAAATAAATATAAATAATAATATAATTACTGAAACTCTAGCCGTCGAACATGACGTGTGGAGAATAGGTCAGCTCTGCAATGGGTTTTATTCCCCCTGAAGTCATTGACATTTCAGGCACCCATCACTGCCTGGTCTGCAACCATGTTTCTGTTCTCCATCTAAGCCGTTTATCGGACGGGATTCCCAAACTCACTGATTAGCTGCTTTGCAGGCGCCAACCTGTAAAAGAACTTGACTTGGTCACTATTGAGGAAATATTTGTAAAATAGTACAGCCAATAAGTGACATGCCGTAGGGCTTTGAATTGCTTAAAAAAAAAAAAAGCTTGTCCAGGGGTTAAAAATAAAAGCCATTCTGGACACACAATGTTAACTGCATTGGGTTTAGTATTTGGAGAAAGAAATCCCTGCTCTGAACAGAGCAGAGATAAGCGCCTTGACTTGCAATAGATTAAGAGGCCCGCAACAGTGAGAACAAGCTGGTCCAAGGCGCACCCTGAGTGCCACCACATTTAGATGTAAGATTAACAGCTGCCGAGTGGTGCAGGGGCTGTTTGTTTTATGAAACTATCGCTAATGACATTAAACAGACGGAGGCCCTTCCAACATGATTGTTCACTTGTGATAAACTGAGAGAAGCCCACGAGAGATTGAAAAAGAACACTCGGAAGTGCTCCGTTTGGAGGCCTTCACAGAGCTCTAGTGGAGGGGCAATTAACAGGGATGAATGGGAATCTAATTCGGAGCCCATTTAGACCAAGAGATGAGGCCTGTAGCCTCGAGCCATTATAAGTTTGCTTGTTTTAAATTTACATTGAGGATTGAGTCGTCATGTGTTCACAACCAGTTATCCAAGGAGGTTTTTTTTTTCTCTCCTTCTTCTGTCTTCCTGTATTCATATTTTTTTAAAATGCTGTGCATTTGTGCATGTCTCCAAGTCCCGGCTGTCTACCGTAAGTAGTAAGCATTATCTGTGGTAAAGAATGCCGTCTATTAGTTCAATTAGACATTAGACATGTACTTTTTAATGCATTTGAAGGTGATTTGATTTGGGGCCAGTCATTTAAAATTAAGAGAGCAGAACGCTGCACCAAGCTGAGGAGATATCTGTGGCTCTGAAGTCTTAATTGCAAATTCAGATAAGGATTACACAGGACTGTATCTCCCTAAACCACAGGTATTTGCTAATAGCTGAGAGGGAAAGGTTGGGATTCTGTATTTACTAATTCATGCTTCTGCCTTTGCATTTTTATTGAGCTTTAATATTTTGGATGGAGACAGCACCATTTGAGCCAGCGTTGACGGTGTGTGGATAAAATTTCAAACAAGCCTCACTCACATTTTTATTATTTCAGTCTAGCTAAAAAAAAAAAAATTGAAATAGTGTTTATTTTTTTTTTAAATTGTCAAAGGCCACGTTGCAGCATGAAGCTTTTGTTTTATCCACAAAGAAATATATTAATGAAAAGTGTTTTAAGTACTTATTATTGAGATGGTTTGTTTTGAAACACAAGCATTTCGAAGCAGTTCACACTTCATTGTGCTCCATGAAAGACACTCTAAGTAGGGGTTGTCAGGCTCCCTTCAGAAGCAGAGTAGTGCTGGGGAATGGAACCATTTAGAGTGTCATTCAAGCAGGACTAATCCAGAGTAGATATCTTATAAATAACCAGGAACGGAAAGAAAACAAATCGTCCCCCCCCCCCCAACCAGAGCGGAGAGGAGGAGTGCAGAGAGAAGGCGATCTTGATAATAAAGATTTACAGTTAGAATTACTGAATCGTTCTGAGCAGGGAGCACCTCGAAAAGTTGCAGTCAGACCCTGGGGAGACATTTGGGGATACCCTGCTGTAGAGAGTCTCTGATGGGTACCCCCAAATTGGCCCATAACAAGGAAGGGGTTCATGATCACATTTCTTCAGTCTTATTCTCTAACGCTTGCTTCCGATGGACCCTCTGAGGTGTGTTCTAAATTGGCAATGAGCATTTTTAGCATGCGAAGGATGGTGCGCTATGAGAGGCCACCTGGGGTGGGCTCTGTTTTCAGCTTGATGCTCCTACAGTCTGTATCTCAGTCTTTAATGTCTATGGTTAGTACTGGATCCTTTAGCACCATGGAGTTCCTCAGCTTTGGAGCTCTCCCAAACCTCCCTCACCTCGACTTTTAAAGTAGCTGAAAGGAAGTCTCCCTCTGGGTCCCAGGAGGGTTTAACTACTCCTATTCTGAGAGCCCAATGTGTTCAAGAGAGGAAGAACCTAATTTCCTTGATGTCTTGGAAGTCTAAGTTTGCTAGGAATGTCTAGTTGAAATCATCCGATCTCTTCTCCGGGTCACTCTCTTACTCTAGGACCTAGTCTTTTCTGGGCTTTTGAAGCTGTGTGTTATTCAGCTAGCATAGCATGTTGTTATCCTAGAGCACAGAGAGAAGAGAATACTTGTATATCACTATTCCCCCATGCTTCAGTCATGATAGCAGCGTGGGGGAAGAGAATGGACTTTAGGGAAAGACTTAGCCTGTCGTTTACTATACTGATGTCCCTCCTGCTTGCATGCCAGCTAGAGCAGATGTTATCCACATTTTTTTTTCAGATGAGAAAATTAAAGTGTGCACGCTTTCCTTCCCTCTAGCAGCAGGAAGCTACCTCTCTGGGAGATACATCAGAGTCGTGGAGATTCTCACTACCTGGAGAGTCAGAACACTTCAGGACCCTGGGCAAAGTCAGCGTAGGCTCACTGTCACCTGCAACCGGCCAGGGTTGAACAGCATTTCCAGATTGTTACTTAGTACCATGTGTAACTAGAATTCTTAGAATCTGCAGGTGCAAGCAGCCACTGGCATAGAAAGGAAGAAATGCCTTTGACTATTGTGTACTACAAAACACATTGTAGCCGGAAAATGCACTGGATTCCTTGTCTGTCATTCGTCATTACACCTAAGAGGGAAGGTTCAGTTCTAGAAACATCTATGAAGTGTCTTCACTCATCACGTTCCTGGTAGTTTTAGGACCTGAAGATAGGGTGTCAGGGATTAAAAGCATGCGAAAAGTTGAAGATCTGACCTGTAGGGACTGGATGAGATAAATGTAAATAAAGGGAATTTCAGGGTCTCCAACAACTATGTGCTGGTCAATATAATAGAGCTTATACATCTGTGCTTATGTTAATAATCAGGATATGAAATTCTATATCGAAGTTTTGTGATAAATAAGCTTAACAACACTGCATCTGTAGTCTTCGCCATTAGGGAAGCCGAGGTGGAGGGCTTCACTTGAGTTTAACTAGGCAACATAGTAGTACCCTGTCTGGTAAAACAAAGGGCAAGAAAAGCAAAGTGCACCATACAGGCCTTGGATAATTCATTGTCTTGCATTCAACAAAGTACTGTTTTGCAAAAGTAAACTTGTAGCAACTGACCTTTGAGGCTCTGAAATCTAGGACTCTGGTCTGGGTATGAGGAAGATAAAACATGACTTAAATTCTCAGATTAATTTCATCCTTGAGGACGAGCCGATGGCAATGTCCTGTAAGGAAGGCGATTTAGAGGCTACTCCAATCTGTTCACTGGTGCGGAGTTTTGAGAACTGCAATTTCATTGAGAATATTTTTGTTGGAAGCAGAGGGAGTAGACATCTGCAGTGAAATCATACTTGCCAGACATGACAGGGCAGATCATGACACGGCTGATGTACACATGAATTCATAGTGGCTGTGACTGCAATGCATAAGACCTGCACAAGATCAAATCTGCCAAAATCCCAGCATGGATTGGACAGGAACTCATCAAGTTCTACCCCTGGCTGAGGAGATACTGGCAACTGATAGCTTCTGAGGAGAGGAATCTGTTTTCTTTAGGGATGTGGCCCCTAAGAGAATATCCATGCACCCATGGTTCAACAGATGGTCCTAAACCCATGCAAATACAGACAGCATTGAGTAGACTGTGCAGGGTTTGTCTGTCTGTTTGTATCATATGCATGTATTAATATTAAATAAATATTTTTATGAAGAGAAGGAAAAGTGATGGTGAGAGATGCGGGAATTGGAGGAGAGGGGGATTTGATCAAGAGATAGCATATGCATGTATTAAATTGTCAAACCATAATAAAAGGATTGTAAGAATCAGAATATCTTAATGTAAAGAAGATGGACGAGCTGTGGTCAAGAATGGACTTGGCATTCTCAGCACATCCCTGTGCCGCCCTCCTCTCTGTTGCTCTGTCAGAGTGTTTGGGGTACATCTGAAATGATGAGGAAGAAGGCTTTCCTATCTTTCTTCCGTACTCGGTTACAATCTTCCCCTTTTGAGGAGATTCAGTTACCATGTTAGCGAATTTGATGTCATCTCCCGTCATCTTGAAATATCTGTTGGATGGATGGATGGGCGCATTCCCATCTGTGTAGTCGGTTCTCAATTATCCATTCTAATGGAATTGAAACAGGAGAGGCACATTTGACAGGGAAATCTACAAATCACTGACAAAGTCTCAGTGATCAAACTTCCCCAGCAGATCTCTCAGCAACTTCAATATAAAGTGACAAAAAAGCGCTACAGTGTAAATTCTCTCTCTCTCCAGCCTTTGGTGCTGAGGAATACTATTCAACCTTATGGGTTGGATATGTGTGGAAATGAGGGGGACTGTCCCAATGATTTTTTTCAGAATATCACAACAGGGTTTCAGGACTAACTCATTGTCCCCCCCTTTTTTTGTTTGTTTTGTTTTGTTTTGTTTTTGCAAAAGTGAATCCTTAGAGAGGAATGACATGTGTGAGGTGCAGGGGGTGGGAGGGCTATTCCCTGTAGGCTTCTGGAAGAAGGCTTGGGTGGGGTTAAGGTCATATTTCTTCTTAATGCTTCTGGACTATTGAAAGGATCTCCCCCTCCACACACACACACTCCCAAGTCTCCTTTAAATCATCTAGCTACAGCCCTGTAAGTTACTTTTGAAAGCTCTGGTGGTTTGAAAAGAAAAAAAAAAGGAAAATATACATGGTTTTGACTAAAGGCTTGGGAGCAACAATGTAACATAGCCAAATGGCAAGTATAGGTGCTATCATCCAGAGAGACAATCAGAGCTGAGGAGAGCGGGCCCCAGAAGCCCTGGCTTTATGCCACATGCAAAATTACTGGTAAATGTCTAGCCCTGCTTTGAGCAAATGAAGACAGTAAGTGCACACCTAGCCTCCAACTCCACCCCCAGCCTCTGTGATGCTCAAATCCTCCATTACTTATAGTCTGATATGAGACTGTAGCACCTAAGTCTCTGCTGCCTCCAAATAACTGCTTTCAACTGGAAAATCATGTAAATGCTTAGTTTATTTTTAATTTACAGTTCTATATGCTTTGCTCAAGAACTATATGAATGTAAGAATATACATAATTTCATGTATTTGTAAAAACTGTTATAAAATATGCAGAAAACCCAATTGTACCCATGGGGTTAATTTTTTTTTAAAAAAGGAACATAGCCCCCTGATTTATGCTATTATTATGTGTCAATTAAAAATAAAATAAAAGCAGAACATACAGCTCACACTTTCAATCCCGGTACTCAGGAGGCTGAGGCAGGAGGATGGCTGCGAGTTCAAGAACAGCCTGAGTTACATGGTGAGCAGAAGCCGGTCTGAACTAAAGAGACCCTGGCTCAAAAACAGAAAGTGAAATGTAATTAAAGCCATTTTTAAAGCAGAGTATAGACTTAATGCAAGCAGTGGTACAACCTGCTAGTTGAAAATCTTATTGATATTTTCCTATCCCTGTTTTTGTAAGGAAGGTGTCAATGCCATGATTAATGTGGGCGTTTATGATGGCCTTTCAGATGCATCATAGAAGATGAGGGCAGAAAGAATGTCAGGGCTTGAGAATAAGGAGGAGAGCTGTGAAATACTCTCTTCTGGACATACATCGCTGCTGCATTCATAAGCTGTAGTTTCCGGAATAAGGTAGGACCCATTACCATTCACACAGGGAGAGGGGCTTACAAGCCTGCCCCTAACTGAGGACCTCTTGACAGTTTAATGATTGCTGGGGGAGGCAGATTCATATTTCTTCAGTAGTGTAGCTGCTGGTGATGTCAACATCGCCACAGTGGTGTTTACACTAGCAAACTCAGCAAGCAGGTCATTTTAAAAAGACGAGTGTAAAAAGAGAACTTGTTGGAAAAGAAGAGTTCAGGGGAGCTGGGGGCAGGATGAGAGAGGGAGATGGGGTAGCAGATGTGATCGAAATGCATGATACCCATGTATGATATCATCAAAGGATACATTTTTCAAATACCCCTTGGCTTTCTTTTGTCATGCTTCATAAAAATCAATGTTCTTTGATAATGAAAGAGTCCGATTCAGGCAAAAGTCTCTGAACCATCATGGAAGACATCCAAATGTGTGGTCGCCTCTATACAAAGTATATGTACATGGGCACATATGTGCAGTTTTAAATTGCTGATACAAACTACTGGAGACAAGTTTATGTGTTTACAGAAACTTCTCATCATAATACTCTGAATCTGTGTGTGTATGTGTGTTTATATGTGCACATGTGTATGTGTGTATATGCACATATGTGTGTAGATGTGTGCACATGTGTGTTTGCACATGTATGTGCATGTGTATACATGTGTATGTATGTGTGTGTAGATCTCTGTGTGTGGTGTAGGGTGTGTGTGTGTGTGTGTGTGTAAGTAGTGGGGCATGACTTTCATTTATCATTTAGCCATCCTAATCAGTAAGGTCAGTAGGTTATACAGAGAACAAAGTCAAATGTAGGATTTTGATTCATGGAAATGACTCATCAAATTGGAATAAGCTGAGCTCTGTTCCTTGCGCTGGCTTGTCTCGGATTCTGCTAAATTTGAAGCTTGAAGGGAACAAACAAAGCAGCAATAAGTTGGAAAGGCAGCAGAGGGATCTCATGTTTTTCCTAGCAACCCCATGGAGTCGGGGTTACCTCCAAACCATCTCATAGGGAGAGAGCAAAGGTAAGCGACATTCCCTCATTTGGCCAGTTTTAACTTTACTGGCCTGATGTTTCCATTGAACAGCACTCAGTGAAGAGCGATTGTCTAGAATGTATGAGACCCCAGGTTCAATCCCAGCCCTGTAATGAAGAACTCCAGAGAAAACCCCTAGCAAGGTGCTTCAGACAGACGCCTGTGTTCCTGAGGCAGAATGGACTTCTCTGCTTCAGGAAACAAACACATATAAAAGTACTGAATTGTTCCTGGGTTTCTTGGGGTGACCCGTGGGTAAAGATGCTTGCGTCCCAGCCTGAGGACATGAGTTCAATCTCTGGAACCAGAGAGCCAGCTCTCACAGATTGTCCTCCAAGCTCCACAAGCTCACGGCAGCGCTTGTGTCCTGTAAAACATAAATAATAAATAAATGAAGCAAAATAAAATGTATTAATTCCTTTTGCTAACTTCCAGAAGAGCATATCTCCCACCCCCAATCTTCTATTGCAGTTGGGCTGAACTGCGTACAGTTCCTACCTGTTAACCTTTCTGTCAGAGACCTATCCCCCTGCCTCAACCCACTTTTCACAGCACCTTTGATATCACTGTGGAACTTTTCAGAAACTTGAAATATGTGAAATTTCTTGCTGCAGAGAGGAAACAGGGAAAGGAAGATGCAGATTCTTCCTATTAAATCAAAAAGCAATTCTTGCTTCACCAAATGTCTTTGGGTTTGAAAACCATCCACACATCAAGCCCTTAACTCTTTGAGTTCTCAGTTGTTCAGTCTCCTAAATGGGAACAACAGCCACCTTTTGAAGTACCTGAATAACCTAGGGCCGAAAGAGCATGTGAGGATGTAAGGGTGTTAGCTGCTAGCTCAGTTGGCAACGTGCTTTCTGAGTGGGCAAGAGGACCTGGGTTCAATCCTCAGCCCCCAAATAGAGGGATAAAATAAAATAAATCTAAAAGCCAAGTAAGCTCGAAATAAAAGCATCTATTTTCTTTCCTGTGGCTGAAGTCCCCTGGAAGTAACCAAACCATGGGGCCAAGATGATGGCCTTTATCATGTCAAAGTGGTCGACCAGATGGCCAGGTCCATTCTACATAATGACTCTTACTCTGGTGGTTTGTAATTTATGAAGCTTTCTAATCAGAAATACACTTGGCTGCCAGCAAGTTCAGCCACAGCATAGATACAGCTTCTTTCCAAAATGAAGAAAAATTCAACCTGGATACTCTTTTCCCAGACATGAGGAGTAGCCCGAAAACACAAGGTGGATTAGTAGTGCCTGTGCTGGGCTTTATTTATAATCTCAGAAGGAAGATGCAGGGTGGGTCCATTCATGGCTCCCAGGGTGCGGACTGATGAAGGGGAAGGATGGATGAAGAGTGAGGAAGAGAGAGAAAGGGTAGGGAAAGAACTGCACTGAACTGATGAGAACGTTTCACACTACTGGGTGGAGAGGCAAAAATCCTCCAGCAATTAATGGTGCTCCTCACACTCACAGATCACTGAAGATGTTGGGGCAATTTATTCTACTTCTCTACTTCTATAGCAAAGGGAGGGTTTTTGTTGTTGTTGTTGTTGTTTTGGTTTGTTGTTACCCCTAATTTGTTTTTTTTTCTTCTTGCAAGTGTATGGGTGTGTGATGTGGGCTTTTGATGTGGTATGCCTGTGGACCCACATGAGTACATATGCGTAGCACCGACCTTGACTCCACTGTCTTCTTCAATAGCTCTTCATTTTGAAACAGAGTCTCTCAGTATACCTGGGGAATGACCAATTTCAACTAATCTAGTTAGTCAGTTTGCTCTGGGATGTGTTCTCCCTGCTGGGATCATAGGTGACTTGTATACCTACCTCCTTCCTTCGTGCATTCTGGGGACCAGAACTCTGGTCTTGATGCTTACACAGCAAGTGCTGTATCCACTGAGCCATCTCCTCAGCCTCCCACCAAAGCTTGTTATAAGTTGGAAGAATGACGACTGTGGTGACTTCCTCACCCCTAAGATGCTGCCCATTAGTGTCTTTCACTAGGGATGTGAACACTACTGGATTTGTTCTCAGGTCTTTTTTTCTAATACAACCACCTTGCTAAACTAGCCCCAGCTGAATTCACAATTTCCAGAGAGTACTGCTTGCTATAGACACACACACACACACACACACACACACACACACACACACACACACACTGCCCCGTTTCTCCTCCTGGTGTAAGGAGACTAAGAATAATCCATCCACCCACTCTTTCGTGTTGGGCACCTTCGCAATCTGGAACTCTGAGACCTCCAACCTCAGGCTAAGAAATAAATCTGCCTTCAAAAAGCACTAAGGGAGAGGGTGAACATTTTAGAAGAGAAGTCTGTGAAAGCCTGCTGCAGTGCTAGATGGATCTGTGTGGACTTATGAGCCACTCAGGAAAACGATAGCGTTTCCTGATTAGGTGGTCTTAGCTTTTAAGCTTTTATGGTAAGGAAATGGTTAAACAGACAACACTTTCCCTCGAATTTCTCACGTGTGCTTTTCTTCCTTGCTCAAAGGGCATCAGGGAACTGGTGTGGTGTTTCTCATTTGATTCAAGTGAAACCATTGAAATTGTATGGCTTTGCATTAAGGGGCAGGGTTGGGGGGAGGGGAAGCTCTCTTAAAGGAAGATATCCCAGTGCGTTCTACAAGTAGTGGCATATTGCCTGTGGACTTCCTCATGTGTGACATTTGCTAAATTGTCACTAAAAAAAAGTCCACAGTTAGGACATGGATTTTTATAAAGGGTCATGGCTAAGGAACTTTATTTTTTAGGCCAAGGTGTTGATCGTAGCGGACCATGGGATGAACTGTATTTGAGTGGTGTTAGGAATCAAATGCTCGTTGAGCATCAGTAACCAGAATCTCAGTCTGATAGTTTAAAAATCTCATGAGCCATTAATGAACAGCAGAGCTTTATAAAGTGGTGCTTTGAAAACTAGGGGTGTAATGTAGGCAGAGAAAGAATGGAGGCAGCCCGCTGAGGAGTTCCAGGGAGTCTGCAGCAAGGAGTGGAGAAATGGCCCAGCTGGGAGGTTTTCCATGACCAGAGAGCAAGCAGTCTGCGCTCTCCCAGGCAATGGCGGCCAGCTTAGAAGCGCCACTGCCCTCTGTTGTTCAAAGAAGAAATGCCATCACCAGAACAGGGATCTTGGCAGCATTTGCTATGTAAACAGACCAGCCGCTGTGAATCAGGACTGCATGGGAAGGAAAGAGGGAAGGAAGGAAGGAAGGATGGAAGGAAGAAGTGGGGGAGGGGGAGTGAAGAAGAGAAGGAATAGAATGGAAGGAAAGAGGAAAGAGCAGGAGATGGGTAGGGAAGGACACTAGGAAGACAGGCTGGCAGGAGGAGAGGAGGGCAGAGAAAGGCTAGAATTCTCTCTGCTTAGTATTTCACTGTCATTGAGCGAATGGAAGAACACAATTACTAACTAACCGCCCCCCCACGCTTACATTTTTTATCATAAGAACTATTATTCAGAATATGGCCTCCCTTTATTTTGCTTTTGTTTAGCTTATAAAACAGGTCTCATACTTTAGCTCGAGCTGACCCAGATGATCTTGTGGTCATCCTCCTGTCTCAACTCCTGAAACACTGGGATTACAGGTGTGACCCACCACACTCTGCAAGAGACACATTTCGATTTAGTCCTGGCAGAGTGGGCCAGGGAGGAATCTCGAGTTCATTCACTTTCTTCACTTTGTTTCATAACTCTCAGTTGACACCCCATGCTTTGACCGAGCAATAATGTGGGCAACTATTTCTTGTCTTTCCCCTTTCTCTAATTGACTTAGTTGATTTTTTTTTTTTTTTTACTTTTTACTCTGCTGTCCACACAGCAAACATAAGGATCAGAAACTTATTTTCAAAGCTCAAGTTACATTGAAAATAGTATTGCTCAGCTATGTGTTTTACTAAATTAAAGATTACTGGAGACAGGACAACTTCATTCAGGCGGATCATTTGGAATTACGTTAAACAGCTGCGGGTGAGCAGCCGGTGACAAAGGAGTCCATTTTGATCTCCTCAGCACAGGGACTCTCCCCACACGGAGCTCTGAAGAACACATTGTGCTCCGGAGACCCACACACAGCATGCTCCCCATGGCGCTTGTTGCCAAACACTGGACTCTAATCACTTTGTATTCAGTCGCAGATCCAGGAAGTCCAAATCCAGCCAGACAAATGCAGCCCGGCTTAGCAGAAACGGCTTTAACAGGTGCTTCAGTGTGGTCTCGGGGAACCTGAGAGACAGGACAAACAGTAGAGGATAGTGACCATCCTGTCCGGTTGCCCAGTGCACGGGATGGCACCCGGCCCTGAGCAGCAGTGCGCCATGGAGGCCAGCTAATTGATGCCTAAGTGGTGGTGGAACAATGCAAAAAAAGATGCCTAGGTACCTTAGCTCTGCAGGCCCTCTGCAGACGGACTGCTGCTGGGGCGTCCGTAGTCTGCCCCCGACCCCGGGACAGAATGGATGGGGATAAAGGTCATGTACTGTTAGAAGCTAAAGGGGCTGAAGATTGACGGTACATAGCAGCCTATGAAAGTGGACGGGCTGCTGGGCCGCTCTGCCCCTGTCCGCAAGGACGGGTGGTGCACCCAGCAGGCCACGCGCATGCGCCGCGTGCTTGCTTCTTGCTCGCAGAGCCCACGCCACCCAGTCACGGCTTGGTTTCTTCCTTGCCACATTCCAGGTGGCAAAATCAGAGCCCTTGAGGAAAATTTCACAAAATGCAGCGGATTCTTTGATGCGCCCCCAAATCATTTCACTTCAGAACCACAGAGACAGTGTAGATGCCTCCCTCGTAAGGAGCAGGGAGCTGGGAACGGACAGAAAATGCCCAATTTCCCTGCCCTACCTCAAGCATCTAAATACTAGAGAAGAGTCTGGGGGCCTGTGTGTTTAGGCAGGGTGGGCTGTGGAGGCAGTCGGAGGCGGTAAGTAGTAAACATGGACCCACAGTTCTGTCAATAGTCAGGCGCATGGTCTGGTATTTGCCTCTGCATCCGGGTTAACATTTGACTGACTGTCCTGTGTCAGTCAAAAGATTAAAGAAAATCCTTTATTCTTCTAACTGGATAAAAAGATACAGGCCAGATTAGAGGAACTGGGCGTTTTTATTTTTAAATAAAGTATTGAGTGTAGGCATTAGCAAGGGTATATTTACAGTGGGTTGACGATCCATTGCTTATCATGACTTCGGCTTTTACCTGCTTCAGAAAGGCAGTTAGTCTCTCTCTCCACCTCCCTCTCCCCCACCGGCCCATCCATGGCTCTCAGTACTTACTCCATTCTTAACCACTGTTCTACCACTGAGCAACCTTCAGCCGCGAGATCTTCTTGCCATCTGTATTTGCCCACTAATTATACTTTCAGGTGCCCCTATCTCAGCACACACATCTAAGGTTTTCAGGAGCAGGACTCTTTCTAGTACTCCAAGTTCATGTTATGGGATCCATGCCATCAGCCTCTTCTCATTCAGCTATAGGGCACTGAGGCAAAATGGGGTTGATAGACTGAGTGATATATGTAATACAAGCATAAGGAAAAATGTGAATGGAGTTCACTGGTCATGTTTTGGTCTCCTAAGCATGAGTGTCAAACTTGGAGTCACACTGACTACCATTTTCATAGATGAGTCATATCTAAGAACCTGGATTCACCTTCTATATAAGCTAGTCCATTTCCTCACAAACATGCCAGTAGACTCAGGCCTCCAGAGTGAGTGGTTCCTCCGGGTACACCATTAGCTCACAATGGGGCTAGGGTTCTTTATATTTTTTAATTGGATATTTTATTTATTTACATTTCAAATGTTATCCCCTTTCCTGGTTTCCCCTCTGGAAACCCCCATCCCATCCTCCTTCTCCCAGCTTCTATGAGGGTGCTCCCCCACCCACCCACCCACTCCTGCCTCCCCTCCCTGGCATCCCCCTACACTGGGGTATTGATCTTATGAGTCACTTGGTATGTGCATGAGGTACACATGTGTGAATGCAACTGTGCTTGCGGCTACAGATAGAAGTGGTGGCCAGAGGAGATGTCAAGGGTTCTCCTCTATCAGCATCTCCAATATTCCCGTCAGACAGGCTTTCTCATTGAACACGGAGATTATTGTTATTTTTGTGGCGTTGATGATGTTCCTGTTTCTGAGAACCCAGCCCTGGATAACAGGAATGTGTAGCCATGCTTAAGTATGCAAAGTACTCTTACCCACCGAACCATCTCCCCAGGCCAAGAGGCAGGATTCTATAGATGCTATCCACATACATTCAGGTCCTCAGCATGTGCAGGTGTTAAGGTAGAGTCACAATACCTGTTTGGAAGGAAGTATCATCACTACGACCCGGTCAGTCAGTTCCCTTGTCCTCTCTCTCAGGGATACTGCAGCAACCAGATGGAAGCTGTGTGGCTGGAGGAGAGGAGGGGGTGGTCAGCTCTTTTCCCATGTGGGTATAATCATGGTAGCAAGAGGTAGAATGAGGCACAGGTTGGAGGATCTTGTGAGGACCAGCACCAGCGTCTTCCTTGATCACTCTCCGCCTCAGGTTTTAAGGCTGAGTTTCTCACTGAGCTGTGAGTTGAAGGGTTAGCTGAACTGTTTGTCCCCAGTGCCAGAATTATAGACAGGAACCAACAAATGCACTTCCTATGTGGATGTCCATGATCCAAACTCAGGCATTGTTCCAATAAGTATGAAAACTCAAACCTGGAGCCCGACTTGTGCTGTGACAGAGCCGCGGACCAGCCTAACACCAGCAGCGGTATGGTTTGCTCTCCTGTGCTGTTGTGAGAGAGAGGGAAGGAGGCAGGGGTGGGGTGGGGTGGGGTGTGTGTGTGTGTGTGGCTTCGATGGAGGAAGCCTGGTGGAATGTGGTGCCTCCTTTTCAGTTTGGCTCAGCTGATGGGAATGGGTCAAATCCCAGGCAACGTAAATGTTCTCCAGGCGTCCTTGTTTCAAAATCTGTAACACTCAAAAATTAACATTATTTTTCTTGAAAATAGGAAAAAATGACTAAATAATATTATATATGTTTGGTCTTTTAGGAAGCTTCAATGCTATGTGTATGAACTTGAATTTAATCAGAGTAGTAACTTGATAAAGGTTGTTAATTATACTTAACTCCCCTTTACTAAATCATACTGAATTAATAATAATAATAATTAATAGTAATCTAAGTCCTTTTGGATTTGTTGTAGGTAAAAGTTAGCTAAAATGAGGCTGTTTTAAGGACAGTATTTAGAAATACATGCAGACAGGTTTAACACATAACAAGCAAAATTGTGTGTGTATGTGTGTGTGTTGGATGTGGATAGGTGGCATGTAGTATATGTGTGGAATGTATGGTGTGTGTTGTGTATGTGCTGTGTGTGGGGGAACGTATAGGTGTATGGTTTGTATGTGCGTGGATATGTTTACTGTGTGTATATGGTATGAGTGTGTTGTGTGTAGGTGTGTATTTTGTGTGTAGCGTGTGTATGTGTGTTGTATATATACATGCTTTGTGTATGTGTTGTATGCGTATGTTTTGTGTGTGTTGTGTGTATATGCTTTGTGTATGTACTCTATCTGTGTGTTGTGTATGTGTGCTGTATGTGTGTGTTGTGTACATGTGCTGTGTGTGCTGTGTGTGTACACTGTATATATATATGTGTGTGTGTGTTTTGTTTATGTATGTGTGTGCTGTGTGTGTGTATGTGCCATGTGTGTTGTGCATATGTATGTGTATGCTGTGTGTGCTCTCTGTGTTATATTATGTGCTATGTATGTGTGTTGTGTTGTGTTGTGTGTGCTGTGTGTGTATGTCATTTGTTTAATGAACAGACAGCTTCTGGGCTGAGGGAGCACTCCTGTTGTGAACATTAGACAGCCCTTTAAGGCATCTAAGGGGAAGATGAAGGACCCATGAGTACTTGATCACTTCTCCAGAAGTTTACTCCTTTGTGTCTGTCCATGCAGTGCAGGTCCTAGAGCAGCCTTCACGCAGGCGGCGCATCAACCACAGAGGAGGAAAACATAACACAGTGTTCCAACTGCTACCTTGAAAAGTGCGTCGGTCTCATACTTTATCACACATTCAAATTTAGCAGACTTTCTGTTCCCAGGCAAGAAAAATGAAAAAAAATGTAGAAAGAAAAACGTTTGCAGCAGTGAATCCTTTTGGGTGATGGCTCCCTTCTGTTCAGGATGTACGGTGATACTTCAGATGTAAAATCAACACGATGATTAGGGTGTCTTCCCTCTAACCGGTAACGTCTTGTTGTCTTCGGATTTTCACCTTTTAATAAGCTTGCCCCTCTCTTTCTAGGTCAGAGAAGCAGTGAGTGCTGTGAGAGGCATCCCAGCCTTGAGCCACTGTGAGCCCTAGGGTCACACGCGGCCATCACTCCCTGCTAGGTTCCCTTGAATAAGCTGGTGTCCGAGTTCATCTCCTTCTTTGTCACCATTATGTTAGCGTGTGTGCCAAAGATGCTGTGAATGCTAAGTCAGGTGATGACTCAACCCGAAAAGGCTGTGGTGCTCTCTGCCCCACTGACTGTGTTTGAGGTTAAAAGGCAATCAGACCCATCCTCCAGCACTGCCCAGACTCTAAGCCAAGTCCTGCAGTCACTAACCATTTTATATTGCTTTTTTTCTTCCCAGTGAACAGAATGCTTTTCTGCCATTGCCTCCTAGAAGAGGAAAAGCATAAAGACAACACACCACGTAATTTACCAACTCGTATTTTTATGGTCAGTGTCTGTTGAAAGTCCTTGATTAGAACCTGTAGATTCTTGGCACCCATGAGCCTTTGTGATCAGGAGGGTATAGGGAAGTGTCCATGAGGGCACAACCACCTTCAAGACCTGGTGAGGGATCTAATTAAACCATCATGGGAGTGCCTCTCAGAGCCTTGTTCAGCTGATGCCTTCTAAGGCAACAATGCAGGCTAGCATCTTCCTTGTGTGTAAATATTTAGTTTGGCACCTAGCTTGGTGCTAACAGCAATGTGTTAAATGCCTGCCGAATATAGTATAGATAAATTGACTGACTCGACACCCCAAAGTTTAGTATTCTCTGTTTAATTGCTGTTTTTTCCAGACTCGAAGCAGAAGATACTCTCTTTATTATCTCACTTGATCTTGTTAACTTTCTTCTCCGAATTCCCTCAGCCTTCTCAAACCTCTTCACTTAGAAAGAGGACTGTCGAATACGGCAGGCGAGCAGGATCACACTACTCTTGGGTCATGTTCAGTGTGTCACAAGAGTTTGTCCGTAATGGCAGTAAAGAAAATGGCCAAGAGCAAAAGCCAAGTGCCCTCTGGATCGGGCAGGAATCTTTCTGCTAGTTGTCTGCAGAGCATCATGGCACCTCAGTTTCCCAATCAGTAGCAATGGGTCTTAATTAAGGCTGTGGAGTTCCAGCAAGTCATGGGATGGCAGGTGTTGAGGACAGATATAATTCTTCATCAACTGGCAGTACATAGCATTGTCCCTGATGACCAGGGCCCATTGCAGTCACTGCTGACAGTGATGATGACATGGTGTTGTGAGTACAAGGTGACATTTTAAAACACCCCCCCGCAAAGGAATTGTGTTGAGATCTACTTTCTACTTGATGTTTTGGGGTCTAAGACCTTTTGCAAATATATGCCTGATTTGGGGGAAACGTTAATCAGTGCCCTATATTAAATTTCCTTGAAGACCAATGATATCTTTGTGTGTGTGTGTGTGTGTGTGTGTGTGTGTGTGTGTGTTTGCATAGCCAGGAAAAAAATAGTAGGTTTATTACCTAGATATTATTCCAGGGTTTCCCCCCATGATGCCAGCAGTCACTATAGAGTGGCTGTATTATTTCATTTCTGCCACGCTGGTACACTGATAAGAGCAAATGCTCAGACTGTGGCTGTTTCCTAGCTCGTTTGCCATCCTTTGAGCACTTTCTTGTGTACTTGATTTGGGAAAGGGCTGCATTTTCACGGTATGCCACTGTCACAGAGCTGTGCCTTTTTGGATTTTACCACATACCTCCTTCATGTGGTACAGCTAGCAGCCTTGTGCCATGGCTCTGTAATGATACCCCCAGTGAGGCACGGTCTTGACAGAAGGGGGAATTTACTCCATTAAGCAAATACCTTGGAGGCCCCATGGTTGGCGTGCAGTACAGCAGTGATAGCAAACTTGAAAACCCCTTCACTTCTCTTCCACAGTCAAACACATTCTGTAGTTGTCAGAGACGGTGGGAAGCCTCCCTCTCGGAGGAATATCCTACCTAAATTTGAAGTCTGAGGGTCTTTTTAATGATCTAGGAGAGTCTAACACCAGAGGGCGATGTGAATACAACATTTTAAGTAGTTTTTATATGTATAGTTTATTCCGAGTATGTAAACAAATAACCTGGTTTTATGTTTATTATAATACAATTCTTGACTTTGGCTTGGAGGATCCTTATTCCCTAGTCACTGAAATCGTACTCCTTCTGTGTCTTGCTCTATTTTTACATTTTGGCAAAGAATGAAAAAGTTAAGATGCTATTTCTGTTCATGCAAATGGAGTTTATTGAGTTCCTACTGTATGCAGAGAATCACATTAAAGGCTAGAGGAACCTAGTACAGGACTAGGCAAAGTGTCATTAATAGAATTGTTGTTAGTCATCTACTGTATACAAGCCCAGTGGAGACAATTGGCATAAACTAGACAGTGCCTGCCTTAAAGAGGATAAAGCCAATTGGAGAAATCCAATCCTTTCCCATCTGCCAGTAAAGATTATCAAATTTACCATGAATACGTCTTCTCAGGTCGTCTTTAGAGACTTAGCTAAGAAAAGCAGTTTCCTTTTTTTTCCTAAGTCCAAACAGAAATGGCCTTGTCCAACCAACCAAGCAAACAACTCTGTATAGCTATTTTCCACTTATGGAGGCTATCAGGGATGGGTCAACTTTACCTCTACAATAGCCCAGCCATGCGTTCAGCATGTTTATGTTCAATGGTGGTTTATACATCTGGTGTTAGGTGCAGAATATAAAACTAAAGCAGAAAAGAGGGTTTGGGTTAGATGGAGAACAGACTTGGTATATTCAGATGCAAAACCCTCTGAATTCTGTTTGAAGCTGCTTTGGGAGAACCAAGGTAGCTGTGTGAGAGAGCATTGAGATTGGACCAGAATGAAGAAGTGGGGGAAAACCATTGAAACCACTGGTCAGGACATCCACTTATTCAGAACATTACGATTATGGAGGTGACGTGGGTCACAACCAATAGTTCTTAAAAGCTGACAAATGTAAGCCTGCGCACAGAAACAGGGTGTTCCTCTCATGACCTGAGGGGTTACATTCATTAATCACTTATATGATAGAAAACTGGAAGCAGAAGGCTGATGTTCTTCAGTATACTCTTCCTGATACTTACTAAGGAGCTGGAGAGCATTGATGCTCTCCTACTTGGAAGCTCTGTTGTGAACATTCAGAGATAAGACTTTCATCAAGATCACAGGTTCGTGAGAGAAGTAAAGCCATGCATAAATAGATATGAAAATGCAAAACAATAGAGGGACAAATTGCCTCCTGGGAGGAGTTGACCTTTCTTAGTGTCCATATGGAGGAGAGAATTCCAGGAGCCGAGGGCACACACTGGGCTATGTCTAGGGGTCAGGAGTGTTGAGAGGGGACTCTGGAGGTGATGTTAGAACCTGAGGGATCTATATGCAAACTATGAGCAGACACAGAGAAATCATTGTAATATAAATTACCCAGACCCCAAAGAGCTCCTAATTCTCTGGCAATTCTCTAGCACTGTCTCCTCTGCAGGGACTCCATTCTGTGTCTCTGGGGTGGCTCCATTTTGTTGGATATGCATGAAAGGACAAGTGATACCAGGTAGAGACAATGACAGCTAGGCATTGAGTTTGATAATCATTTTCTTGTATGGTGAGCAGACACACTCGGCAGAGGGTTAGCATTTCAAATTCTTTCCAATGGGGCAGTAAAACTCAAAAGGAGTGAAGATGAAGAATGCCCTTGCTGTTCATGTGTCTGTTATCTCCATATTCTATTGTTAGAAACACAACCCTATATTGATAAGTGTGGTATGGTAAGTTTAGAGTATCTTTAATGAATGTCAACCTTCAAACAGGTAGGCAACTAACAACCAACAATTCCTGGGCATGGGGAAAATGGTACACATAAAAAAATCGAATCCTTCAGGTTCCTAAAAATTCTTTAGTTACTGTCTCTCCCCAGCATCTAAGGCAGAGTTACTATTTCTTTCTCTTTTTTTTCTCTATCTCTCTTTCTTTTTTCCTTCTTCTTCTTTTTAAATGTTGAGCACGTTCCTTTACAGGGCTTAGAAATCTTTCTGGTCCAATTGAACAAGAAAGAACTCCTCTTGTGCTTTTTTTTTTTCTCCAGGCTGATGAAGCCTTATAGAAATGTAAATGCAGTAAGAAGAGCTCACAGGAAGCTCGTGTGGGGCTCGGTTCTTCTCTGCTCTCTTGTAAGAAAATTCCCTGATTCTGCTGCTGTGTGCATCTCGCGTGTAAGGGCATTTAATTAGCTACAAGTTACAACAAAGACTTTGAAAGGAGAATGTATCCCTGGCCAGATGCTTTTATTTTCATTTGGCGAACTGTTAGGTGTTTCGCTCCCTTATCAAGAACTGCATGGGCTGCTGGGCTAAATTGGGAGCATCTCCACACTGTTTGACAAATAGATTTTTTTGTAAACTGATTTAGCCTTTCCATTGTTTGCATTTCATTATATAGCAGACTTCATGTCACAAAATCGGTATTCATTCAAAACAGAGAATTTAGAGATAGGACCGTAGCCAGATAAAAAATATTGCACAGGTCAGGCCCATTAGGCACAGAATAATAGCAAGCCAGTGATCCAAGGGGCCCATGTTCAGCAGAGAAGGGGCAACCATGGCTGAGGTCAGGAGCCAGCTGAGGACATTTCATGAGGCTATGGACATATTTACAGGACAATTGGCAAAGCAGGTAGCGGGGAGTACTAAGAAGACATACCCTGTGATAAACTGAACAAAGGAGACAGGTTAATTTTTGTGTCTTACACCTCCTTCCCCCCTACTTGCGCACGGGGTGGGGTGTACCAAGGATGGTTTTTAACAGTTGAGTTATGTCTTGTTTGGTTCTGAAACACTGGCTCAAAAGAGCTTGGGGACAGTCTGTGGTACTTATGGAAGGGCGATAGCAGGGAAGTCCACGTTGAGGAAAGGGCTGCACAGCAACATTGCTTTTTGTTTTATTTCTAAAACCTTTAGACGTGTGTGTGTGTGTGTGTGTGTGTGTGTGTGTGTGTGTGTGTGTGCACGCGCACGCACGCACGCACACACGCTTTAGTGAAGGTAGATGCCACATGTTTCCCTTGAATGTGTGTGTATATAGTATTAAGTTATGGCTTTAAGCTGTGTACCCCTGAGCTCTGGCCTTCTGGGCAGCCCTTCTTCATTGCCAGCTTCCACTGGGAAGTCCAAAGAGTCGCAGAAGAGAGTCATGAGGAAGAATTTGTTTCAGTAAAATAATTTTTAAAAGTAAATGATCAAAGCCATAGCTTTCTGATGTCTCGTTCTTGCTCAGTGAAAGTTCTACTTCCTCCTCGGTGGTCTTGCTCTCTATACTTACCTGTCAGTGGCGGGGTTGCTTATGATGAATGGAGAGTTGTCTTTCTCACAGGGAGCATCATCTCTGGAGAATCAGACAAACCCGAGAAAGATAGTGGTGGCATTTAGTTATGGGATGGCAAGGTACTACTGTGGTCTCTGTCCTGCTGTATGCCTTTGCTGACACCATGAAGACACATAAATATTAGTAATAAGGAGAAGTCACAGGGGAGAGAAGAAGGAAGAAAATGTTGGTGTGTGACCAGGAATCTACCCTCAATTTCAGCTTTAAAAATACAGGATTTGTGAATGAGCCCCTGTCCCCAACCCTGGTCTGATGGTGTTTCACTATGTCTCTGCTCAGTACTTTTCCCTTGCTGGGTCTGTTGATTTCTCTGAAGTGTTCTCCCAGATTCTGCTGGGTTTTGTTAGATAAATAACCTGCTCACGTGGTAACATCATTCAAATAAGTATGCAGGATGAGAACATGAGCATGAAGCCTGAGCTCAGGGCTCAAGGGGACAGCACTCGCCTAGAATGACCCCCATGTTCCAGCCCCATCTCAACACAAGGGAGAGACGGAGGGAGGGAAGGAGAGAGAAAGGGAGTGGGTAAGGGGGCGGGGAGGGGGTAGGGAAAGGGAGAGAGAAGGTGGGCGGGAGGGATGGAAGGAGGGAGGGATGGAGGCTTCATACAAGTTAGGCAAGTGCTCTACTACAGAGCTATACCTCCACTCCCTGAATATAATCTGGTCAGTGAGTGGGGAGCTTAGCGGGGGAGGGAGGGAGGGAGTTAGTCCAGGATGTCCTGGACCTCACTGTGTATCACAGGCAGGCTTTAAACTACCTCCTACCTTAGCCTCTCTGGCCCTGGGTGCCCAGGCTTCCTAGCTCAGATATTCTTTTTTAAGTTGTGCTTCGCCTCACTGACCAGTGTTGTGGCACTTGCCGGCCACACCTTGGCAGGACTGTGTTTCTATTGGTTAACTTTCCTAAATGGACAAGCTCATAAAATATTGGTCCTCGGGATAAAGTCACTCAGAGGTAGTTTTCAGTTGACCTAACCCTACTCCCACGGTGGTTAACCTCACCTGCTTCCTCCCCTTTTCAACGCTGGTTGAGGTTCACACTTACCATTGCATGGCACTGCCCGGGCCATTCGCAGTCACTCACTGGCTTTGGAATCCCAACTGCTGTAGTTTCTAGGTGATTCCCCTAGGCAGCTGGACTGTCTCATCAGGGGATTTCTCTGCACTGGGTTCACAAACTAATAGGAGACACCTCGTCAACAGAACCAACCAAGCCCTAGAGTTCATTGAGCCGGTGACTTAGCAACTCTCTCGTGTCCCTGACATTTTAGTTTGTGTGTTTAGAATCATTTTCCGTGAGCCGTTTGTGAAGAATGCCATTCCATTCCCATTTGCATAATGAATATCATTTCATTTACATGTGCATAGTTCATGGTAGTCTTACATCACACATTTCTTTCCTACAAATGCTGCTTTATGGAGCGGTTTTCCTTATGACGTAAGCAAAAATGGAGGTGCTTCTTCCAAAAATATAATTTCTTTGTGTGTGTGTGTGTGTGTGTGTGTGTGTGTGTGTGTTTTCTCTATGGTGGCCCTTGAGGATTTTCTGTCCGATATGTAAACTGTCTTGGTGCATGTCCTTGCATGGCAGAATAGCAGGCTAACTCACAGGGGAAGGTTCACTTTGTGATACTACAGAATTTATTTATAAAAGATAACTCTCCCCGGAATGCGGGCCCAGGAATTCAGTCGGTGAAACAGCATGCTTGCATCTGTTCTCTATACATCTCAAACTATTGGTGGGATTGAATGAAGAGTCCTCACTGCCTGGCTGATGGAAGTGAGGCTGACGGTGAGCAGGACTTGGGTAGGGTTGGAAAGTGGCACCAGCAGCAGGTAAGGCTTGCCTGGTCTCGGTTAATCGTTTTAACTAACAGAGAAAACCAAGCGCAGCCATGTTTCTTTCCAGGATGCTTTAAAGAAGTATTATATCCTAGCACTTTGCAGGGGAAATCCCGTTCCCCTGCCCAGAGCCAAGAACCAGGCTAACTCTAAAGAAAGTCTGCGTGCAACAATGTTGCGTTCTGTAAATTCATCAGAGTTCTTTGTGTTTTATGAATAGTGGGGGAAGTTCCAGGCCCTTGTGGTCTACTAAACTTTTTTTAAATTAATTAATTAATGAATTAAATTGATAGCGGTATTTCTTGTTTTTGTTTTTTTGTTGTTGCTGTTTTCGTATTTTACTTTGCTCTGTTTGCTTGTTTGCTTTTGGGGGCATTTTCTGGATTTTTGTTTCTTTTGGTTGGTAACAGTAGTGGGACTTTTGGTTTTTTTTGTTTTCTTTTTGTATTTTTGGTTTTGTGTTGTTGTTGTTGTTGTTGTTTTGTTTTGCAGTACCTAGGGTTAAAACCAAAGCCTGGTGCAGGCTAGGCAAAGCCTTCTCCCACGAAGCCCTGCTGCTTGCTTTCTCCTAAGAAATCCTTGCTCCTTCCTGGGCTTTTGGGTCTCTCCGATGAGAAAGACTTGCTGCCTGGGGACAGCAGAACAGCCATGAGGGGGGCTATGGCAAACCTTGCAGTGCGAAGCTCCTAGTTGAGAAGGGAAAAGGAGAGCTGGGTTCTTCCTTTGTGTTCTGAGTTCTTGTTGGTGTCTCAGGCATTTGTTCACTGAACAGCGCATGTGTGTCAGGAAGGATGGACACGCAGCAAGGCGGACAGAGGTGAGTGGCCACTGTATTATGCTTTCTGAAGCAAAGCTTCCTGGTGACCAGCAGTTACAGGCAACCCAGGGCTTGCTTTTCTGTGTAGCCTTTTAAGAGGACACAAGGATGATGTATAAGAAACAGCTTGAGGGCTGGAGAGGTGGCTCAGCGGTTAAGAGCACTGACTGCTCTTCCAAAGGTCCTGAGTTCGAATTCCAGCAACCACATGGTGGCTCACAACCATCTGTAATGAGATCTGATGCCCTGTTCCGGGGTGTCTGAAGACAGCTACAGTGTACTTACATATAATAAATAAATCTTTGAGCCAGAGAGAGCGGGGCCGGAGAGAGAAGAAAAAGTGTCTGAAGACAGCTACAGTGTACTTACATATAATAAATAAATAAATCTTTAAAAAAAACAGCTTGAGCTCAAAAGCACTAAGAATGTAGAATTAGAAGATCAATACATAAATCAGGTTGTGACTTTGGAATGTCTGGGTGTCTTTGAATAGCCAACATTCCCGGATCTCAGTTTTGTCATCTATATAATGAAGACAGTGGTGACGACCATAATAATAGAATGGTGGGATTTCCACAGGTCATACAAGGTAATTGTAAGGAGCAAAAAGAGGCCCAACTGGGAAATAGTCTACCTGCTAATTATCATTTAACAATGCCAACAGCCAAAGCTTCCAGGGTTCAAAGTCAAGCTTTTTAGGCCCAGTGGCATGTACCTTTACACACTGAGCTATCTCACTGGCCCCTTGGTTAATTTTCACTACTTTGTTTAGAGTTCTAATTTATCAAAGAGTGAATTAAGTTTCTTTTTTCTCTAATGAAAATTGTCTTTGATTTATTTAGCTTCCTAATTCAACACTCAGGAAGAAAGAAAAAAAAACCAAACAGGTTCTTTAATTGTGTTATTCTGCTTCTGGTAATGCGGACTTTGATTGCATGAACCTCAGGATTGGGAAGGTTTGAGGATGGAGGGACACATTGACGGGGGAGCCTGTTATCTTCAGGGCATAGCCTGCCATTCTGTCACAGCTACGTTGTTTGACCTACTATACAAGAGGAATAGGAAGAATTCTTTTGTCTTACTTTATTTTGTATCAAAAGTTTGGTTCCCTTCTCTCTTTTAAATTTTAATTATTCAGTCTTTAATTTTCCTCGTGGGTACATGAATGGCACCGCACACCTGTGGAGGTCAGAGAATAACTGGCGGAAGCTGGTTCCCACATTTTAGCAGGGATTGATTTACATGGGCCCCGGGATTGAACTCAGGTGGTTGGTTATGCTTTGCAGCAAGCCCCTTTACTGCTGCGATCCATAGCCAGTCCTTAGTGCAGCTTTCTAGGAAAACAACAAACAATGGCTCTTACTAATAGGACGCGTTCATATCAGGGCTCAACTCTAGGGATGAAGCACCGAGAACAAGAACAGGATTTGAGGGCTGGGGGAACAGCTCATCTGGTAAACGCAGGCAGGTATAAGCATGCGGACCTACATTTGATCTCCAAATCCCAAGTGAGAGAGTCAGACACGTTGGCGTGGACTTGTAACCCCAAATATGGGGAGATAGAGTCAGGTATGTCCCTGGGGCTCAGTGGCAAGCCAGCCTATTCTGAGAGTTTCCACAGTGAGCACATGTGGATCTGCACAGTCACACAGGACTTGCTTGAAGAACTGCATGAAAGGAGATAAGAGAGCCAGAGAGCTGCCTGAGGTGAGATCGTTGCTTTCTTGGCCCTGTAACCCCCCAACCCCTCATCATACTAAGAAAAGCCTGCCTCCTTTTAGGACAGTATCTGTCCTCTGTAGCTTTAGCACAACACCTCAGAGAAATAGAGGCCATGTGGTTATTCTTCCTTGGGTATTTGTCCACATTTCACCAAGAAAATCTTAACGGGATGAAATTTAAGAAATAGGATTTCTTAACACAAAACTGTATGCAGCGCACAAGAGCAGCTCTGAAGCCTTTGCCAAAATATGATTTGGTCACAGTACCTATCTGAGCTATTGTTTTAGGAAGTATAGTTGCCCTGCAGCAGGGGAGAGTGCTTCCATGGTGCCCGTCTGCATCCCGGTGATGGTTACTGATGGAGCCGCTTTATTTGTTTTGCATTATCCAAATCTTGGTCAATGTGAATATTTGGAAAACAGAAAATAAAACGATGAACAAAGCCATGCCCCCCAGCTCCTCCCTGACTATCCAGTAGCTCATCCCAAAATGGCAGCTGAAGCCCTGGATCCTGGTCTTGGCTTTTACAAATCCTTTCTTCTGTTTGATCCTTTCTTCCTCCCAACATTCTTTTTCTTCTCAGTTTATCTTACAAAAAAAAAAACAGACTTCAGTTTTCAAATTTCTTTATACCACACCAGTCAGTGAAGCCACCATAAACTGAATCCCCAGTTAGCAGCAGAGGAGCAATCACTGTGAGTTCATTTGTTCACTCATTCATTCATTCACTCACACACTCACTCATTCATTCACTCATTCATTCACTCACTCATTCATTCAGGATACATTCTTCACCTTTCTGAAGTACTGATACGACTATTTGCCAAGCTCCATTCCTGGCCCTTGAGATGCCATCAGACTCAGTACCCCTCCACAAAATTTCAGTTTAGTGTTAGGGTGGCAGTGGGGGCGGGGGTGGGGATGGGGGTGACAGTAAGCATTTTATAAAAAACTAAATCTCCAAAGGAAATCACTACCTCCAAATCTATCTATGTTCGATGGAGGAGAAGGGAGAATCAATTTACAACAACCCACTAATTCCTCATTCCTTAAAAAATTATTACTTCAAGGGGTTGGAGAATTGGCTCAGCATCTAGGAGTGCACACTGCTCCTGCAGAGGGCTGGGAGTTTGGTTTCTTCTAACACATTAGGCAGCTCCAGCTGTGAGGCATCTGATGCTCTCTGCTGGCCTCTGTGGGAACTGCACTTGTGTGCACAAACCCAACTCAGACACACACACACACACACACACACACACAATTAAAAATGAAGATAAATCTTGAAAAGAGAAAAAAAATGATGTGATTTTAGAGATTCTACTATGCTCTTGGGACAAAGTATACATGTGGAATTTATCTCTTGGGTTTGAAGGTGCCCTAACCCTTCAGAGGATCTTTTCCCTTGGAATACTGAGATTTCAGTGTACTCTATTTCCGTGCACTGGTGTATTGTCAGCAGTTGTCAGATTAACACTAGTAGTCTAATGCTAACCAAGCTAGGAGAGGAAGGAAATGTGAAGTTAAGTTTCTGTTAGGGACTGCCTCATCATCTTGGTGTATAACCTGTGTTAAGGCTCTTAGCTATCTGGAGCCCTGTATCTGTAAGGTAAAAGGGTTGAACTCCTAACCCAGACTTATCCCTGCCTCTAATTCCCCACTGTCCAAAGTTACTGCTCTGCCGTGAATGGGTAGCCCTTCAACATAGGAGAATCAAGTTTTACAAAGAAACAGAGTTCTTGATTTATCCAATCACCAGAGCTGTGTGAATTTACTCTTACCTGGGACAAAGGAAAGCCATCATCACTGTTGACTGGCCTGAGCTGCTTCAGTGGAAGGATGTGAAAGAAGAGATGCAGAAGGGTATGCGCTCTCTTCACTTTTTGGGGAAAATTATACAATTGAATTATAATAGAGTCAGTTCATTCTACTAACCCTCCCGGCACTGTCTTCCTCATCAGAAAAGATGACTACTCCGAAGGCATTGGCTTGCGTTGCTCCTGAGCATTTTGTTCAGCCAGTGGATGCAGAGTCGAATAGCAGACAGTTTATAGAATCTTAAGGCAAAGGTTATTTGTAATTTACTGGGGGAGATGCTTTCTCCTCCTCCTCCTCCTCCTCCTTGTCTTCTCCTTCTTCTCCTTCTTCTTCTTCTTCTTCTTCTTCTTCTTCTTCTTCTTCTTCTTCTTCTTCTTCTTCTTCTTCTTCTTCTCCTCCTCCTCCTCCTCCTCCTCCTCCTCCTCCTCCTCCTTCTTCTTCTTCTTCTTCTTCTGTGATTAAAATACAATGACTAAAACAACTCTAGGAGGAACCAGCATATTCTGGCTCATGCTGGAAGGCAGAGCAGCCAAGGTAACAGGACACTTGTGAAGAATTGAGTGGGTGAATGTTGCTGCCCAGCCCCTCCTCCATCTACAGATCCAGGATCCCAGCCAGGGAATGGTACCACCCAGAGTGGACAGTCTTCCCACCTCCATTAGGACAATCAAAATAATTTCCCACAGCGGAGCCCAGTGGTTTACCTCCCAGGTGGTTTTAGATTCTGCCAAGTTTAACACCTGTCACGCTTGTACTTCATTTTCATCTGTTTTAATTAAGACCTTGAATGACTCAAAGACGGAGTTCAATTGACTTCCAATAGCATTCTCTTATACCTATTTTTTTCAATTGGATTTCAAAATAATGCTAATACTAATAGAAAGCTTGCTTTAAGGAGAAGAACAGTTAAGATTTATTATCCAAACTGCAGGGTTTTGAGAATATAAAGACTTCTTGTCACTTATAAGGCTAGGATAACAGTCTCAAATAAGAATGACCCTTGCCCAATAAGTCATATGCCTTCCACCCGTAACTGGGGCCAGGCACTTCACTGAATTAGTTTAACTTGTTGAATTGTGATAACAATTCTACAAAAAACTGTTTTCTCAATTCCCATTCAATACAGAAAGAAACAAAAAGTTGCCTAGGTAAAGTGACTCAATACCAATGCCTTATTCTCTCTCTGGGTTATTGGAATGTGAACCTTGACCTGTCTCAGAACAGGCCAAGCCTCCTTCATGTAAGCCCTTTTACTTGACAATCTCTTGGTTTCTGCAGGTATGATAGACATGGTCCCAATTAATCAGTGTTGGTTGAGGGAAGCAGATTTTTATCAAGCATGGTCATTTGTGAAACAGATCCTTAGAAGTTTGTCAGCCTCTGACATTTAAAAAAAAAAGAAAGTCTAATGAACTCTTTCAGCCCGTTTATGTGGATATCTGATGGCATAATCGATCTCTGTCTCTTTTCTGGTTTTTAAACTAAGCCCTTTGAAAATCTGGACAAAAAGGGTTAATAGAAACTCTCAGAGTAGAAACCTTTCAAATTATATTGATAATCATCAGGGGAAAGGGTGCTTTGTGTGTGTGTGTGTGTGTGTGTGTTTCATGCAAAACACACACACATTTATCCTCAGATATACTCTACATGTAACAGGGTGGCTAAGGTGAGTAGCTTGGTCCTTTTGCTGCCATCAAACCGTGCATTGATATTCAGAAGTCTGTCATATCTGTTCCACCCCTCCCCCACTGTTTCCAAGCTCCCCTCTGTTCTCTCAGAATGAAACTACCCTTTATT